>JAXCHO010000078.1:1200000-1802500 GCA_036630365.1 Acanthiza pusilla
TACTTTTCAAATCCAATACACTTTTTTGGTACAGTAGAAGCATTCATTATATACAGGAAATAAAATTGAAATTTAGCAAGTGTTTTCTGCTTTTATTATACTTAGTATACAAACTATACAGTTTTGAAAATAAGAGGTTTAATCTGTGGGATCTCTAACACAGTAATACAGCAATTTATACCTCTAAAATGTTTTTCATTGGCAGCTAAAGAAGAACGGAAGAAAGAAGAGAACAGTTTGGAAAATGCTCAAAAATGGTAAGGTTTTGCTAGTGTTTTGTAACAGTTTATTTTGGTCAAAGATGTTATTGAACTTAGGAATTATATTAAATAGCAAAAAGGATCTGTATTTCAAAGAAGTAATATGTTTTCTGAAAAACTCTTACATAATCTTCCAGGAAAAGCTTCATTTGAGGTTTTAGCCAAACAGTGTAGTGTGTTTGAGGTTTTAATTACTATCAGCATTGAACTGAATGGGAGTTTTACAGAATGTATAAATAACTGATTAACTACTTTATGGCGTAAAAATGTATTTCATCATCACTGAACATTTTCAGCACTTAGTATACAGCATTCAATTGCCTAAGAAACCATTGAAATCCCAGTGTTTTTATTGCCTGAATACCTGTGCCTTACTTAGGCCAAAGGAGTCAAAGTATGGGAAAAGTGAGATTCATTGATTTATAGGTGGATAGTAAAATATTCAGTAAGTTAATATTATTAGTTAATTTTGTTTACCAAATTATAGCTTTGTGAGAGTGAAGCATCCATCTTAGCTATGGACCTGTTATAAATAAAGTGGGGTAAATTAATTTTCAACTTCCTATCGATATTTTTTCTTCGTGGTCACTAAAGGCACATCTGTGGTAATTTGAATTTTAATTGTACTTTTCTCAGCCCGTAGTCACTCCACCTGAGACACGTAGGTTAGTTTTCCTAGGCAATCAGGAGAGGGGGATAGGCACTTCCCAAATGCGGTTCAAGTCTTAGGTGAACTGTTCCCATTTGCTTGCAGAAGATGCCTAAATTGGCTGAACAGCTGGCTGATGTCAGCTGGGGCTGGGGCTTTGCCTCCTCATTTCAAGAGTGTCTGACTGGCTCTACTTACCTACAAACCTAACTCTTTTGTCATAGGGCTCTTTCATGTTCTGCCTGCTTTGTAGCCTTTGTAGAGGTTAAGAGACTCTCCAGGGTATGGAGCTATGCCTAATTTGCAGTTTACTTAGGGAATTAGTTGTCCAAAACAGAGTTCGGGTTTTTCAATTGCTAACTAATATGCAGTGTTTTAAATTACTACTTTTGAAAGGCAGAAAGTAGCCCAGGAAGCCAGATTAAGGTGGGTGAAAGCAGAGGAGTACTACTGGGGCATGGGCTTAAAAAGAAAGAGGAAGAGAGGACGAGAAGTGTCAGGATGAAGGCAGAGTGAGAGGCTCTGCAGGATTTCAGAATCGCGTCTCCATACGCTCCAGCAGGGATGGTGAAGGGGTCTCTTAGGAAGAAGAGCGCATGATGTTCCTGGGGCTGCTGTTACAGAAAGCAAACCTGAGAAGAGTTTATGTTCCTGCTGCTCTTGAATTGGCTATCCCAGTCACTGCTATGAGCAGCCGAGGAGTATCTGGCCCAAGTGGATGTAATGCAAATTATATTGCCCAGTAGACATAAAAGGTTTAAACCCTGTCATTATGACTAAGGTATTTTAGTATTTTTAGGGTTTGAAAACCAAAATGTTTTACACAGATATGTAAAGCTGTACTAGATTTATTTATTTATTTATTTTTCTTCTCATAGTGTCACTGCAAGACCCTTTAACTCTGAATATTATGGCCTTATGCACACATGTTTCATTGTGATTCTTTAAATATGAATCATCAATTAACTTGAAAAATAGTTGAATGTTTCATGCGAAACCTATGTAAGAAATGTAAAAGGTTAAGGTTATCACATATGAGGATTTAAAAAAATTTTATATTAATAGCTGACCTTGAACAATATAGGATATTCTTCAGCATGGTCTAAAATCCATTTCTATCTTTAAAATATCAAAAAGAAAAACCTAGAGCATATTGGCTGATGTGGCTAAAATCCAAGCTTATTTGTGAAGCAGCTGGAGTATATATTCCTTTATTTTGGAGGGATAAATTCTGTCATTTTTGATGGCTTCTTTGTATTCAAACTAAGTCAAAGCACCTTGAGCCTCACCTTAGTAATTCCATATGAAAACATGCAATGTGGGCTATGCAAATATAAATTAAGAAAGATCCTGAAGCTGTATCCATGGCTCACGTATCATCTGTTGAATAGTTGGAGACTCCTTACAGGTCTTTATATTTTTTTTTCAAGATTTACACTTACTGTATTTAAATTTAGAACCTATTTGCAGCTCTAAAGAAGAATATAACTTTCTTTTGATTAAAAAAAATTACTATTTCAAGAAAAAGTACTCATTTTTAAATATGTTGTTACCTTCACTTGCAAATTATAGCATTATTTTTAATAAATACCACCAAATGTTTCAAGATTGTTGCATCTACTTTGCGGAGAAAAGTGATTCAACTTTATCAAAAGTGAACATACTTTTATTTATGTAAGTACCTAGTCATGTGGATTGTTCCATTTTTCCATACAAAGCAATATCATAAAAGTTAAAAATGCACAATCAGTTAAAATGCTCTTGGAAGTATTGTCTGTAGTAAAAGAATACTTTGAAAATACCAAGCTGTATAGCAATTCAGTAACAGCCACATTGTAAATTTTTTTTAAAATACTAAAATATTGCCAGTGTATTTTTGTAAAATTAATAATTTGTTTATTGACAGATGTGGAAGGAGATTATTTTCAGTAAAACCTTTTTAAACTGACTATTTGCAATGTCTTTGCTACTCTCAATTCTCACTAAATACTAGAAGGTTATTTTCAATCAAACCTGGAGATTTTTTCCTGATTTGGCATGTGACTCTTGTGTAGTCCTTCAGTAAAGATTAGTGGGAGAATAAGATCTTCAGGAAGCATAGCAGAACAAAATCATATAAATACAGTATAGCATTTCCTGTAATGCAAGAAGCTAGGTTTTTCCCATTGTAATTGAATGTCCATGGTTTGCCGGTGTGCCATATCTGTGTGGTGGCTCGTGCATCTCTAAGTTATCCTCCTGGAAATGAGGTGGGTGTTGAAAGGTTGGTTATCCTTAGCATGAATTACTACTGTAATTTCCAAGGCTAAGGGGAAGTTATGGTAATTACCAGCCTTGACTACTGAATCAGAGAAACTGTTTCCCCAGTGGGCTTACATGTTGACTGGATTTTTTCTTTCCCTCCTTTGCAGCTTTGAAGAAACAGTGGGATATTTTGGGATAAAGCCAAAGCCTGGTGAGAAGGAGATCACACCAAACTATGTTTTCATGGTGTGGTACGAATTCTGCAGTGACTTCAAGACCATTTGGAAACGAGAGAGCAAAAGCATTTCCAAGGAACGGTAAGGTTCTAATAAAGTCATTAATACCATTTTAGATGTCTGGGAAACTGCTCCTTCTCAAACCCAACAAATTATACTCCTATATTTCACAGGCGTCATTGTTTTCTTTCAGATCTAATGGACATCAAGGAAAGATTATTCCCTCAGGGTGCGTAGGAAAATACACCAAAGGCATGCTGTCCCCACAAAAAGATAAACACATATAATCTGATAAATTACACTTTTGTAACCCCTTCCAATTACTAGCTAGTAAAATGAAAGGGGAGCTGTGCTAATTTATAACAGATTGCTTCTCTGTGCATTTTCATGTTGAACTAGCCTAAATGAGGCGATATTGCTGTCGCAGACAGTACAGACAAATAAAAGTGAATGCTTTTCCAGTTAATATACTGCACTTGCATCAAAGGGAAGCCCCAGAGATTCAGGCCACACTTAGCATAGTGTCGAAGCCCCACACTGAATTTACAGCACTGCTTCTGACTTTTGGTGTCCTGCTGAGGACATCAAACTACTTGCCGCTGGATCTCACAACAGTCTCCTTATTTTATTAGTTAGACTAAAAGAGCCCAAAAACCTAAAACCTTCAATTATTTTCTTGATTTTCTTAAAGAAGCTTAAAATCTTTTACGAAAAAAAGCAATTCTACTACAAGCTCATCATGCTCACCATATCAAAATTGATTTGAAAAGACCTATAGTGGTAGTGTAGTCATGCTTTGGAAAAGAATGGAGCAGTTACTTTCATCATGAAATTTAAATTCATGTTCTTCTTTCAAATTGACAGAGATTTAGATTAGAATGTTTTTAAAAGTACCAGCAAAAGTAATACACTCATTTAGGCTTAGGTTTTCAGTTTTGCTCCGAATCAGTGGGGCTTTTGGGTTCATGTAAAGTAGGTTTTTTGTAGGATTAGATGTAGAAGTTACGAATTCTCAATTATTAAGCTTATCAACATTGTTTTATAGATCTTACACTTTTAAAACATTTGAAAGTTGTCGCTTTTTTTGTATTGCTTTTTTGTATTGATTTTGGAAGCTGACAACTGCAAACATTTATAAAGAATCTTTCATTTCTTTGTGTCTAAATCAATACACAGATTTGGTTTACATATTAAAAATGGTGTAAAATAAGCAGTCCCAAGCACATTGCTATGGTCATGATAAAGATGGTCTCAGGCATATTTTCTACCGGATCATGACTTATTTTTATTCTAAAAGCAGTTAGGAGGAATAGAAATTAACTACCTAAAGGAAAAAAAAAATCCAGACCATACATCCTTTCCTTGTTCTGTAATTAGCACCTTGCTAATGGTACACAATGATCCCTTCAAATAAATTGATTTAAAATGCCTTGTGTTTTAACAGTACATAGCTTCTTAACTTTCTTAATATAATAGTCAAGAAATCTTGGCAAGACTGCCATATTCTGTGCTTTCATACTCAGGTGAGGTGAGAATTTCTTGTGGTTTAATAGTTCTGTCAATCAAATCTACAAATAAAAACACAGAACAAACATCTCATCAGTTCCTCTGATGGATGCCTTTATTCCTTTTCGATGTAAAGCAATACCAGTAGAATGCAGAGCACCAGTTATTTCAAAGTGTTAACACTTTCTGGATCATATAGACTGTTTCAGAGCTGACTTCTAATTATTTTTACAAAGTTTCTTTAGTCTCAAAAGGACAGTTCACTGTCCTTTACATTCAAAATTTGGGTGATTCATCAAGACAATGAGCTGTTAAAATGAGGAGCTTGTGTAATTAATAAATTAGAATGACAGAAGAGCTGTTTTTATCATCCCAAAGTGTTTTGTGCTACTGAAAAGAAGAACGTCGTGAAATCAATAGATTAAAATGATGGAAAAGCTTTTTTCATCACCTGAAAATGTCTTAATAAAGTCATGAGCATTTAAGGGTTCTGTTTTACAAAGTATGAGACTAACAGTTGATGAAACTGCTGTCTGAGAAAGTTTGAAAGCAAGCTTAGAGTCATTGTGCACATTTGTAACGAAAAACCTTAGAATGACAGGAATGGACAGCTGTCTTCCTTAACTGGCTAATTAATTGGATGCACTATTTGTTGTGCATTTTTAAAGATTGCAAAGATTAAATTTAAAAAAAAAAATCCCAACTTTTTATCATTAAAAAAATTCGTTTTGAAGGAAATTTTAAAGAGGAAGAATTGTCAATGTAAGTCAGTAATTTCAAGCTTAGGTTCTGAAATTGAGGCATTGATATCATCGTATGAACATGTTTCCAATTAGATTGCCCATCAAGTTTCAGGAGTTACAGAAACCCAGTGTAAAATGTGTATGAATTAGCTAGTCACACACACAGATATATATGTACGTATGTATGTATGTATGTATATCTAAAAATTGATTCAATTATTTGCATTTATATAGAAATATTAATAGTGCATTCTAATTTTCTCTGAAGAAATATGACACATAAAATTAAAAATGTAATTATAATATACAGAATTATCATTATTCAAAGGAATAATTAAAAATATATTAGGTTAAACGTAATAGTGGAAAAATAGGTCAAAATATCTGTGATTCAAAAATCAAAATTTTTATACTCCAAACTAACTGCATTGCATTGTATAACAGACAACTTTAAAATCTCTGAATTTCAGGAAAAAAAGAGTGCTGTCTTTAACTAAATGACAGCCTCAGCTGCAAAGAGCCTGTTTTGTCTAAAAGCTGCTTGTCTCCCAAATGTAACACAACTGTAGAAATCTAATGAGATTTCTATGAGACTTTTTTGTAAAGTAAAGGAAACACTTTAGCTGAGCTTCCCTGCATTTAACCTACCATGAAAATAAATTAGCTGCCTGAAAAATATAGTTGAGTCATTGTCTCTTTCCTGGACAAAATTTGCACACCATTTAGAATGCAGGACTAAGTTACAGATCGATAACAAACTATGATATGATATGATATATGATATGATATGAGATATGATATGATATGATATGATGTATAAATTACTATCGGGGTAAAATGAAAACAATTTTCCATATGCCTGATAAGAATATGATGGCAGTTTACTTTCCCTTCAATACCAGAATTCAAGTACAATGAAATAAGATTTGCTTTGACAACCACATCTTCATCTCCGACAAACAGCTTAATGTAAATGCACCAAATGTCAGAAGTCTTTTTTTTTTTGTACTTCTTTGCATCAAAGTCCAGTTTAGTTGTTGACAGCTTTATAATTTACAACGTGTGTGCATTCAGGTACATCAACTGCTTTTATGCTTTTTTCTGTTTATGAAATTTTGAGATGATAACTGAATTGAAGACTAAAATATTGGAGTTTTTGGCAATAAAGCTCTTACACCATGGTAGATTGCATATATTTCTACTGTCGCTTCCTTTTCTTCAACTACTACTTTTATTTTCAGTGGGCATGTCTGTAAATTCAGAACCAAAACAAATATGTATTTATAACAATTTAAATTCATTATACATATATATATATGTGAATACATGTATGAATTCTCATCCATAAATCAATTAAAGTACTCAAGATCTGTTAAGTTATATTTTAGAAGAACATCCTAGACAGGTCTGAAATAGGGAAAAAGTGTAAATACAGGAGAAATACTAGCAGTTTGCAGTGAGAGTTTAATCACAAACTGTGATTATGTGTTGCAAAAGAAATGTGCAAAGATTATTATAATGTGTTTATGCCTGTTTCCCTTTAAATATTAAATAATTAAATAGGAAAGAAATTATTGCTCTTAACTCACTGATGACACTTGGAGAGATAAGATTGCTACAATAGTTACTGTACTGGATGAAGGAATGTCTTTCAGATTGAACATGTTTACAACCAGGTCAGAATTCAGAAATCAAAAACGGAAGCAAAATTTGTTGCAATAGCTGGAGAAGACACAATAATTATTTAATGAACAGAATTATATATTTCATCTTGAAAACAGGAACACCACAAGATGTTACAGATGGCAAAAGCTTGTATTGCTTCCAAATGGTGACAATACAAAATTATATTAGAAAGATCTATGAAGGACTTAGACATGAAGAGAGCTTCCAGCGGCAAAAGCATTCTGGGAATTATCACTGTAGGCCTACGCTGTCTTTATATGCTCCTAAGCATCTGCCAGTGGCCATCTCAGATGGACCAAAGTATATTTTTGTTCTGTAGCCCTTTTCTTCCTATTGTTTTTTCTGATGCACCAGCTTTCCTAAAAGCATAAAAATCAATTTTTGTTCCTTGTGACTACAGAGATAAAATTTCTCACTCGCTTTGTATAGATAAACCACTGTCAGTATATCCAGAAAAAAATAGAAACATATCAAATATGTTGGCAATTTGAGGTTTGATGACAAAATCCACTTACAACATATGCTTTACTGTATTTGTACTGATTAGTGAACATTACATTCTCTGTTAGTGAACATTTACTCTAAATGAAATTTAAAGATTTGATCAGCAATGACCAAGTTCTTTCCAGAAAATTTAGGGCTGAAGGCTTGACAAGCAATTGTATTGTACAATACAGTAGTAGAAGTGGCAAAACTTCATAGTCTAGTGTAAGGCTCCTAATTTTAAAGCTAACCAAGTAGTCTGTAAAATCATCTGCCAGGCAAGATAATACAGACATCTGTGTTCTAAAATTTTGAGACTGAAATCTAACCTATTCTGTTTCATGGGCTAACTGTCTTCAGGAAATGGTGCTGTGACTTGAGTTTCAGTTTCTGAGCTGCATACAGAAATATGCCTGAGAGTAGAAAGGCATTTAACACATGAAAGGAATTTGAGCTCTGGAGATACTTCTTAGTCTCCTAAAGAAAGTCACTGTTCAGCTGTTAAGGATCTGGACTGAGTATGCGGCTTGGCTCTAGACTGATCAGTTTATGTTGACTGTAGCTACTGCTGCTTGTTCATCTCCTCCCATATCTGAAATTTTGTTTGCACAACATTGCCTTATGCCAAAACAGTTTTATGGGAGAGGATTGAACTTCTAGTTATGGGAAGCTCAGGTGGCACTGAACTGTCATTCCAACCAGTTTCATAACCCACAGCTATCCACCAGCTGCATGAAAAAGCTTTAGAAGTGAAAAGAATGGATTATTCCAGAATATTGAGAAGTTGCGAGAGAACCAGATAGTTTGGTCACTGTGGTCTCACAGTAGCAGAGCCGGAACATGTGTACATGAATGGGAATTGGTTTGTTTACAAGGGATTCTGGTTTTCCTAACTGGGGAACTTCAGAGCATGGAGCATGCCAGTTCATGCTGCCTTCTGTCTGACTTGAGTGGAAAGCAGGGGTGAAAATGATAATCAGTTTATCTGGTTAGTCCCTGGCTTGGTAATACCTTTTCCTGTAAGTAAAAAAGCATGTTTTCCTGAGCTTACAAAGGAAACTTTTTAATAAATACAGGCATATGTTTAGATTAAGTTTTTGTATCCCTAGGTACAAAATAAAAATAATTTTGAATAAAAATAATAAATAATGTCTTTATTTTTCACTAATTACTTCTAATTTAAGAGCCTGGCTTGTGTCCAGTTTACAGGGGAAAACAACACCTGCCACATAGAGACAGGAAAAAGCCAATTACATTCCCATTGATTATAGTAAGGATACATATGCAGTATTGAAGTCATGGTTCTCATATTTAAAAATACATTGTTTTGATAATTCAGTATTTTTCCATGTTGTGTGCTAATGTGCAGTACTGCTCAGTGTGATACCACATCTTTAAATTGCATTCCTTTTAAATTATGCAGTACAATTCTGATAGTGCCTGTTAATCTTATCAGTCGTATGTTAGTGAAGTGATGACTTTTCTCCCTAGGAGGTCAAAGTGTAATACGTAATTAGTCTGTCATTTTTATGAGCCAAATATTACATTATTCAAATCAAGTTAATGAATTGGTTTATTTGTATTCGAGACTATTCATTCTATTTTTAAAAAGTTTCCTAGAAATGGTGCAAATATGGCATAAAATACACAGAGCTAGGCCTAAATCAGTGACTGGCAAAATTTTCTTTTTAAGTCTAAAAGTTTGTCATCCCTGTAATTCTCCCTTCAGATGAAAATGTGGACTCCAGACATTTTAAAATTATTTGAAAACACTTCTAGGACCAAAGAGAATGTGATCAAATAGAAAATATGCTCAAAATAGGGAAGAGTTTAGAAGCTGATCACTTGGTGTGTTTCTGCTGAACCTGAAGACTGTTTTGAAATACATCATCATCTTTGCATAAACACTGTAGCTGTGAGGAATAGCATCCTGTCCAGTGGGTGCTGTCATCCAGCATTGAGAAGTAAACTGTGCAGATTAACAAAAATAAAAAGATGGAATGGTGTGTTATCACATAGCTGTTTACATGTAGAAACAGAGAACACTAAGTTATAAAAATATATGGGCTGTATTTTAAAAATATACAGAATAATAATTTCATGTGTGTGTATTTGAGAGTGTAGTTACAGCTCGGATCAACGCTGTAGCTAAACAGTGTTGAAAACAAGTTTAGTTGAAAGTAGTGTAACTGTTTCATCCTCTTCTTAAGCCCTGGGAAGTGAGAAAACACCAGGAACCATCCAGCAGATGCTCCTAAAACACATAGAGAAGAAATCTTTTGTTTCCAACACTGACAACTTTTCCAACATTGATAAAGACTGTAATGAACTTATGAATGTGTTCTGTATTTCAAAAAGAATAGCTTGCTGCTGGTGTTACAGCAAGGACGTACACATCAATAATTGCAGCTATAATCCACTTTCCTTTTGCTTTTCTTCCAAAATTCCTCAAAAATTGAGTGTGTCGAAAGTGGTTTGAGCTGGACATGGTATTTTAAATACTTTTTGACTGGCCACAGCAATTATTTCTGCCAGTGGAAAAAGTTAAATAGGAGAAGAAAGTAGAATTTTTCAGTTCAAGAGTGCCAAGAAATACGTTGCTTCTAGTAAAAGACTGACTTGGTCAGTCATTACTGAAAATTGGTTTGCTGAGCTCTCCTTCCTTCTAAAAATTGACTCCCAACTTATTTCCCTCTGCATTTTGCATATAGAATTACAAAGGAGGTGTATGTATGTATGTAGCATCAGTATTATAAAGGCGTTTAGTGCTGGGCAGATCCTGTATTAGGAGTGCCAAGAATCTTCTTTTCCTTTTTATCACGGTTTAGCACATAATTTTCCATGCACTTTCCGGTCTGTACATGGAGAGTCAAGTCCCTTTTTCTTTAATTCAGTTTCTCCTTTTCCTCCTGATTAAACTCCACAGTGGGTTCTTCTTGTTTAGTCCCCACAGAAAGAAGGGTTCTGTATGCAAGACCCTGAGAGCAAAAGGCAAGCAGCAGAGGAATCAGATCTGTGTTCTTCTTTCCCTTTATCTCCAGAGAACTTTCAGCTGACTAGTCTGTAGCTGTACACAAGACAGCTTTAACTACCCTGAGACAAGAACCTCTTGTACCTCCTATTGCCACATCAGTGAGGCTGGTTGGTCAATTCCATCTAAAGCAACACGAAAAACATTAATGAAAAAGTGGCAGATGCTTTCATTTCAAGGCTTTCAGAGGAAATATAATGTGTAGCCTGGCAAATGGCCTACTAAAATAGCATATTCTATGTGTACAACAGATTGAGCCAGCTAGCTCTTGGGTTTTTTTCAGAGGAGGATCTTTTAGCCTTGATACTGCAGCTTTTTTGGTTGGAAAGATACTCCATAAAATCCAGATCCTGCAAGAACAGAGGAATCATTTTCCTGATGACATTTTCAGTGAGCATTACAGACAGGCTGTCCTTTTGCTTTTGATTTTCTCCATTTGAAAATGTACTTTGATCTACTTTTGGTTCTTTATTAAGTGCCTTTGAATAGAAATAGCAGTTTGTTGGGCTAATGTGATTTTAAAAAGTTACTGGTGAGGCTTCTTACAAAGTATATACCAAGCAGAGCCAGAACACTTTCATTTCATTGAATCTAATGACATCTTTCCTGTGTTTCAGAATTAAAGTGGCTCAACAATCAGTGAGCAAGTTAACTGCAGAGAAGAAAGTTGAAACGAAGAAAATCAATCCTACAGCTAGCCTGGTATGATCTGGTTTTCAGTGTGACATTCCAAAGGGCTTTTGTGACACCATTCTTGTCATTCAGAATGATGGCTGGTTTCTAGTGCTGTTGAAGAGTGTAGTATTCTCAGTTTGAATGTAGCAGAGTGATTTTCTTCCCAAGGAGAAATGTTAAAGCTTATGTGTTATGGTAGTCGAACTCTTACGTTCAAAATTTGGTTGAGATGTGCCTAAGCATGGCTCCTCTATTTTAGATAACAAAAAGAGCTGCTTTCGTGGTTTCTTCTTCCCTTCCACTGTAGTCTCTTATTATATTTTCTTCCATGCTTCAAAGTGCTTTGAAGCTCACTGGATATATTTGTCCAATGGCTGAGTGTGTGTTTTTTCAAAACCTTAAAAATCTTGTTTTCTCTGTTGAATAGTGGTACAAGGGATTAAATCCCCATTTTATTCCTTGCTGTACAGGAAGTGTTTTCGATGCAACACAACAAGAGGTCTAATAATTTGCATTGTATATAAAACCTTTTTTGTCTCTGTGCAAGGCACATAGGTTAGACCAGTATTTCTCAAACTCAAGAAGGCAAGAGACTAAGGGAAGGAAATGCATATGAAGGAATCAGTGCATTATTTCCATTCCCAGCAGAGCATATCGGTTGGAGATCAGGAGGCAGAGATATGAATGACTACACTTGCCTGGAAAGAGGTCATTATGCAAGATAATCTAGCTGATGCTAAATTAGAGCCTTTAGATCAGCAGAAACCTTTCCAGACACGAGAAAGTATTACAGTCACATGAATTTGAAATATATCTTGTTTTCTCTAGCTGTTCTGCTCTTCACAGATGTGTATTTTTAAAGGTACACAGTATTTGACAAGTATGTAGCTAAAGCAAACTCAGCTTTTCCACAATAAGTAATGAACTGGTTTTGAGCCTTCTTTGAGTGCTCCAAGCATTTTTTAACTAAAGAAAACTGGAACTGTGACTTACTTATTGAAAATAAGTATTGAAATACTTAGTATTTCTCCATCTTCTAGACCAAATGTTCATGGCAACTTGAGAGGGGATAGAAAATTATAGACAAGAATTATAATAGAACTCCTTCTTTTCTCTAACAGAAAGAAAGACTGCGTCAGAAGGAAGCCAGTGTGACTGCCAACTGAAAGAAGAATGAAAACGATGGAGTGATTTCGTACCTTGCATGATGCTTTACTATACCCATGGCCCAGAAGCACCTTATGTTAGATACTGAATTCTGCTTTGCTGATCTGTTCCAAGACAATCCATTAAAGACTTTTGAGTTGCTTCAGAGGGGTTTGTATGTTCAATGGAGGCAATTCTAAGAAGGTTTTTACATGGGAAGTCATAATTATTTTCTGTAACTCTTCCTTACATTGCTTAAAATGCATCTTGTTGTTAATGGTTAATTAAAATACTCTGTGCATAATGCATTAATATGGAAGAGCTAAAATGAGTGTTTTCGATGCTGAGGTAAGTAATGACTAACAACCTGTAGGTTATTTACAGGGCTTTATGTAGATGAGAGCAAATATGCCATTCACTTCACAAAAGACTATTGCATCATACTTTTTGTTACTTCAGCAGTAACTGAGGTAAAATTGACTGAATCTAAATGATTTTACAGTGTCTAAGTATTGGATGCATCTTTCTAAAACTGATTAAATGTAATTATAGATTTATGCTGTATTTTACTATAAATATTTTTATAGAAGTTGCAGCTTATGCCATGCATTGAAATGGGAACAGTATTTTGCACATAAAAAGGAATAGCTTCAAATTCTTTAGTTTTATGATTAATGGCATAACTGATTTACTATTTTTATGGTTTTAACCTAACATTTCCTAAATTTTGAGCTTCGAAAGAAAAAAATTATAAAATGTATATTTTTATTTCAGTATATATTGCAAATATCAATTCCATAAATTGATGAGTTTATTAGTTATTATTCATTAACATAGAGTAATAGCTCTCCATGAAGTTATACATCTGCCGTTAAATATTTGACGTTTAATTCCCTGAAAGCTTCCTTTTAAACAGCAAACATCTCACTCTGAAATATATTATGCAGCCTGCTCTTGTCCCCATATTTGTATGAAGAATGTGTCCGGCATACCTTATTTTTATATATATATATATATATATATATATATATATATATATATATTTATATATATATGCATAATATAATAAGTAAAATTTGAGAAAAATAACAGGGTCTTGCTGTCCTCCTGTAACATTATAACCATTGCCATAAAGTAGCAGAGCCTGAAAATAACTGTACTGAATATCCACTGTTACTTGAAGATTTTTACTGCATTTTAAGGATTTGCATTCTTAGGAGGAGAAATCTTTAAGCAGAAGTTTAAATTAAAGTAAAACAGAAAAGTGATTCTGCTTGCTGTCCACAAGAATAAAAATGACTTTATGATAATGTTGTATGAAGTTGGTTACAAAGAGAAGTTAGGTGAAGCAAAAAAGTGCAAAAAGCTAGTAGGGGAAAGGCATTAGTCCTTTGCTTTGAAACAGGAAAGAATAGACATGAGACAGAGATCAGTTATACAGCAAATTCCATAGGTGAAAACCTAGGTAGATGAAAACCTATAGATGAAACCTAGGTAAAGTCATCCCTAGAAGCTTACATTTATATTAAGGAAAATAGCAGTTATGGAGACCCATTCATAAATTAACTTAAAAATTCAGTGCAGGGTTCTTAAATTAGTATCTCTCTCATTCCTCCATAAATAAAAACAAAGGACTCAAGTTGGAAGTTTCTACCTGTTACAGATATACTCAGGATGTATAAGCGTAATTCTTACAATAGCAGTCAATAATATACCAGCAAAAATAATCTGATTTGTAGTTGGACTAGTACATTGCAGAGAAAAAAATATCCAAGTATTTTTCTGTTTTCCACTAAATAGATGAAATACATTTCTTTCCAATACTATTAGTGATAAACAAGAGGAGTAATAATGCTTATAAAAGCCAAAGAACAACAGCAAAGAAGGCATTTCTGGTGAGTGTTTAAGCAAACAAGTGTATATTTTTTATATAGTTTTCTAACAGGAAGATAGTGTATATTGCCATTTGACTTGATTAGAGTTTTTCAATGAAATGTTTACTTGAAGTGTTATTCAACAAGAGCAGCACTGTTTGTGAAAAAGGATGGTCTTGAAAATTCCCATTAGAAGTTTGTTGTGGAAAAAAAACTTTTAACTTATTGAAATATCCTGTTTCAAAATTTTTAAATGTGAATTTTCATTTTTCAGTTAAAATTGACTTCATTTTGAAATGTTGAAAAATGTATATAAAAAGGGATTAAAATTATTCATTTAAAGCATTTCTTGATCATATTTATAATTAATTTTTTCAGTTTTGTATTCATATTCAATTCATATTCATATTCATATTCAATTAATAATGTCAGTTTTTCAGATTATCAGTTTGCCAAGGTTTTGAGAATTAAGGCTATTTTTTAGAAGATTCAAAAACTTACATAGCATAGGGACCTTGTTTCTTCCTAATTTTCAGTTATATTGATTTTCCTCTCAAGTTAGAGTTTCTGATTCCAGCTTCACCCATGGCTTAAATCCTCTACTACTAATTAAAGTATTTTTAAATTAAAGGAAGAATTCACATAGACTATTTAATTCATTCTCCTAATCAAGACTTTAGAACTCGGATGGAATTCATCATCTAAATATCATGTTTACACCCCTAGTGATACCCACAAGTGTCTTCAGACAGTGATTGAAGTCACAGTGGTACACTGCTGACTTTAACTAAAATGTTGTATTGGAGAGGAGATATTTACAGGTATATCTAAGCTGTTCAATTATGAAATACTTAGACAGTCATAGCCAATAGGCATCAACCAGCATTCATCTTGGGGTCACCAAGTGTTACCAAACGTTATGTTTTAAGCTTTAAGCTTTTGTTTGGTTCCTCACTTTACCTTGACCTTCCTAGTTCAAGGAGAATAAAAGGAGAGAGGAAAAAAGAAAGAAAATGCAAAGATGGAATGGAACAGAAGTCTCTGGTGCATGTCTACATTGCTATCACAGAAGTAAAGGTAAAGAGTGGACTCAATTAAGCCAAGCAGAAATAGCTACACAGTTACAGTTTTCTGGTCTATGTAACTTAAAATACCTCAACACTTCACAGAAGTCACTTCTGTGACTGTGAAGTAGATGTGGCTTAAGAGGGGGAGTTTTCTGTTTCATTTTGTTTTCATCTCTTCTGTTACCAAGCTTCTCAAAGACTGTAAAGCGAAGCACTATTAAAGCCCATGTTACTCATTAGGTGCTTATTACCCACAAAATTACATACACTGCTGATTTATAAATTGAATTATTAGGAAGAATTCAGTCTAGATGAGAAGATAGTAATCTCTGAAGTGCTCTTTACATTATTTACAACATTACCACTTGCTAATTTTAAAATGGAAGATCCTTTAGTGTCTTTGGGATCTGACAATATAAGTTATATTTTCATTATGTTTTTATTAAACTATGAAAACAACACAGATGTTTTGCCATGTCTGATCCATACAGATGTTTTACCTTGTGTTTTATCATAGGGTTGTAAATGTCTAGATTGAATATTGGACTTATATTTAACTTAGAATTTTTTGCATCAAAACAGAAACTATGGTCTTCAGTTTCTGTACATATAGAAAGTTAAAGTAGAATGGTTGGAATATTCAGTAAGCAGAGAGAAAAATAATTGAGCCTCTTAAGCACCTGTAGGAAGGATACATTTTTTGTAAGATTTCAAACTTTCTGAATTGCTGAGGATATCTCCTACAACCAGATCTAAACAGCCAGGCTATCTCTGACCAGTCTGTTTTTTTCTCTGCATGAAACAAGAATAAAATAATTCCATTTTCCATGTGGTGTAGAGGGTTCTTATTGCCCTTATTTTACATTAAATTGATAGTAATTCCTTTTTTCAATCTGAACATCTTTCCCAGCTGAACATGGGGCAGTGGACGACTGTGGAATACTTATTTAGTAGTACTATTTCTTCATTGCTTCGTCAATATCTTAAAAATGGATGCCTTAATCCTGTGTGGGTGTGGAATTTCAGAAACATCCATACAATTTAGAAATATTCATCTCCTTAATCTGTGTGTTGGCACCCATCTGAGCATGCAATTTCAGAAAACCATGTCCACCTAGTTTTTGCTCATTCTTGGCCTTGTCTCAGTCTTTTTCAGTAGTGTTATGGATCTCACTCTTCTTTTCTTTCTTTTTTTCCTTAACTTTTTTTTTTTTTAAACTTTTTTTTTTACTTTTTTTTTTCTTTAACACTTCTGAAATTTTTTTAATGCCAGTTAGAGAATTTCAGGATTTCCAGTCTGGAGAGTTCTCTTTGGCATTCTTCATTTGAAGGTAAGCCTATGTATTTGCACATAAATATAATGAAAATTTAAAAATAAAGTTAACTTGATTATAGTCAGTAAGTTGCTTCTGAGAGAAAAATACCACGAACTCCTTGTGCAAGCAAGGAGAAAAGAAACAGCATAAAAATTAGCAATAAATTCCGAACTAGTAGAAATGACGCTGGTTAACCACTGGAAGAAGTTAGTAAAGGTAGTTGTGGTTTCTCCATTTTCTGATGTTTTCAAATCAGGATGGAACATTTTTCTGAAAGGTCTGTGTAGTCAAATACAGTTTTTTGGGCTCAGTTCAAATGTAGCTAAATGGCATTCCCTATCCATTGATTCACCTGTTCCAATAGTTCCTCTAGACAGAAAAATGTAACAATTAGTATGTAAAGGACTTAATAAGATATTTTTCTTATCTCTAATTAAGTATTCTTAGCTAAGATGAAAGAGCTCTTTGTTGTGATTTTGAAATTAAAATACTACAAACAGTGTGCTATAGAACAGAATAATGCAGGAAACCGCTGTCAAAAATATTTATGTTTCAAATGATTCCTTAATTAACATTTGTTGGATGCATCTTACAGTATTAACAAGGTAGCAAATTTATCTCTGAAATTCAACACTGCTTTGAAGATTCCGAAGCTAGGTCTGAGAAAATTGGTATTTTGGATTGCACGGTGAGAAAGCCCAGAATCACAGAAACCCTGGTTCCTTAGTAGTTGACAAACGTTTGAGCATATGCAAGAGACTTTACCTTGGGTACAGTTAGCATGGTGCAAAATCTAAATAACTGTCTCTCCATCTAGTGAATTATTTGGTATGACCTTCCAATATCATGATCAAACATTTCCACTGCTCAGTAAGGTTTGAAAAATAAGAATTTTGTGCAACTATTTCAGAGATCTAAAGTTCAGAAGTTGTGCAAGCAAAATTGGTAGAACTGTTCAAAAATACTTGTGTTTGCAAGTTTCTTTCAAAATGCCTGTAAGACCTTTTCTTGTGTGTTTGTTTTAAAATAATTTTCTCAGTTTAAAAATACTCTTAACAACATTGCTAAAATTTATTTTTGCCCATTTGTTGAAAATGTGGTGCACCTAAACTGTACTGTCTTACAAAATTTTGCAAGCTTCAACTGGCTTTAAATTATTTTTATTCAAGCTTTTAAATTAGGAGCTGCTTATAAAATTTAAGCACGGGATATAAGAGAATATGTATTTTAAGAAACAATTAAGTAAAAACGCTGAACTGATAAATATCTTAGAGACAGAGTACTCCACCTTCCTGGGAGGACATTATCAAGTGACATAAGCTTTTGCCTAATGTGGAACAGCATTGCATTTCCTGTGATTTCCTTCTGTCAGGTGTTATCTCAGACGAAATTAAAGGCTACACTTTTTTTTTTTTTTTAAATTAGGTATTTGTGGTTTAATTTCACTTCATAAATTTCCACCTCAGTTTCACCTTCAACAAGCTAATACTGATTTAATAAGAAGCCTTTTTATAGAGGCTGATAGTGTTTATACATGCATGCAGTTTACTTAGATATGTGTTCCTCTGGCCCACACAGTAAAAAATAGCCACAGAGAACAGTATGGGGTTGTGGGACTGGATAAAATCTTTTAGCATCCTGTTCGAAAAACTGTACTGAATTATCCCAGTATGGGGCATGGATTACTTTTCTGTGGTAGGATCTGTCTCCAAGGGTTTTGGAGTTTTGGGAGCTTTTGGAGGATGGAGAAGGCTGTTGGCATGACATCTTTGCTTTAGCTATCAATTTCTAACAATGTACTTCTCAGGAGTTAAACTGCAGAATTCCCTGACCGTAGGTTGCCCCAGGGGCTCTTGGAAGGGAGACTGGAAAATAATGGTTGATTTTCAAAAGGGAAAGAGATCATGGCTGTATTTCCAGATTGAGGGAAAAGCTAGCAGACTCGTCCAAAATAGCAAAAATTTTGTAGGGTTGTATGTATCTGCTCATTAGGTTCTACGGATTTCAGAAATGCTGCATTCATCTTTGTGAACATCATTCTGTGCCTGTTATTGATCATATGATTATTTGATACAGACAGAATTGCATATATATTCTTACTCTCTTATTTTGCTGTGACCAGTAAAATAACGACTACAAAAATTGGTGAAAGAGCGATCCCTGATCAAAGTCCTGGCAGACAGCTGTGTTTCAGGTTTCCCAGTGTTGTCCTGGCAAGGACAATCATATTTTCCTAGAGATAAGATGAGTTTAGCTGCTATGACATCTGCCTTCTCAGCCTCTCTTAATCATAAACTTGTATCACAGGGCTAAATGATGGGGCCAAGGTCTATCGTCACTGATAACTATAGTCTCCACTGCTATTAGAAGTTAACTGGGGCACAAAATAATACTAAAAATGTCAGGATGTTTTTGTGATAGACATTAAAGTGTAACGTATTTGGTAAGCTCAAACAAGAGTACTGTTTCATGTACTATATTGGTACTGAGATATTCATGTACTGAGATTCATGTACTATATTGGTACTGACACAGGGCATCCTTATAGGAGAAGTTCAGGTGACTTTAGAAAGAGGACCTGTAATACCTGTTCACGGGGTGATAATGTTTCTTTCATTTGTTTGGAATCTTCCACAAGATGATTTTTCAGTCTCTGAATTATGCATTTGAGTATTTTAAATGGTACATTTTCTCTCTGACTTTTCCCAGACAGACTAAGCTTGTAGTTCAGTACTTCTACTTTCTCATTTGGCATGCTCTAAATACATTCCATTGTCGTTGAACAAATGCTCATCCTGAGCAACTATCCACAAATAATATGTTATAGAAACTACAGAAACTGGGTAGCACTCTAAGACTATAGCACTAGTTCCTACATCTTGGACCATCAATAGTCAGCAAATTAACATAGATACTATATAGCACCTGATAGTTCTTAGTTGTAAAGTAGTTTTAGGGATGTATTGCCATTAGCAGCTCGTCACTATAAACAGGATAAAAGCCATGTTCTTCTACTAATTCTTTTTTTCTATCTATTAGGATGATTTTTTGTGCTGTGGGTATCTTCTAGATTTTACATGGGAGGATACCATTTTGTAATTAATTAAGACAGAACAAGCTCACAGTTCTATTTAGTTACATAATCGACCTTCATGGAAGAACAGATGTGTGATATGGGAGATGTATCTCAGTGTTTTGGCATTATGTTTTATATATATTTTCCATTACTTATGCAGGGGCCCAGTAAAGAGACTCAAAAGCATACCTTGGATGAAAGTGTTGCAATACCATTGAAACAACAATATAAACCTCACTGTGTCTTCCTTGTGGATTTTCTTTTGAAGAAGTCCATTCTCATGTGACTTCCTATTGAAGTGATCAGTTGGGTTTGTTTGAGCTTTAATTAAAAGTTGATATTAATTCAATCAATTAAGACAGCTTGTCTGGGACAAGCTTTTAAGGGGGCCTGATGCTACAGTAGTCAAATGAAATAATCTGTGTGCATGCTCATCAGGCATGTAGCCTGAACAACACACTTTCATCTCCATACAGCTCAGAAAAGGGAGGAACTTGAGAGGGAAATTTAGCAGATTTCTAATTCAGAAAAGCTATGTAAAATTAAATCTGCTTGTCATATTGCACTGGTTTTGAAATACCAGTAATACATGTTGCAAAAGAAGACTCGTGCTCCATGTCAGGTGGAACTGGAGAAAGACTTTGCACAGAGAGTCGATAAAAGCACTGTTTCTTGTAGATGCTTTCAGCAAAGCTGTGAATGTCCAGATGGTGACTGACTGTATGTTCCCCAGGAATAACAGAATTATATTTTTTAAGAAATGTATTTGTATAATGACACTATTTTTGGGGTGATATCAACCTTAAGAGCAAAAGCTGCTCCTGCCATTGTACTTAGCTATTGCTCTGTGTACTAAAAGCTTTGCCATGTTCAGAAGTTACTGGAAGCAAAAATGGAGAAATAATATTATGGGAGAAATCAAGACTTGACTGCTAGAAGGTGTTTTTAGTAGGATTATAGTATGATTTTCAGCCTTACTTGAGCTATTTTGGCATTTTGAGTTGAATATTTGCACTGTTGAACATTATTATTGTTGGTACTCTTCCCTCTCTTCTCTCCATATGACCCAAAATCATCAAAAGAGAGGCCTCTTTGGCTGCTTAACTTCTCTTTGAAGATGTAGCAAAATGGTAAATTCTCTTGCAATGCCATTGATGTTCTCTGTGTACCTAGCAAGTTTCACAGACATAAAAGCATTTAGGTGTCTGATGTCCATATGAGATTTGCTTTAATAAAATCATAGCTTTGCTTGAATGTTCTCAAAGACACTCAGCAATTATATATTTGCTGTCCTTTGAATTGAAATCAACTTTGCATTTATCATTCTACAATATGTAAAGCAAAAAGAATGGAATAGTAATATAATTTAGGGTTTTTCTGTTTTCAGGAATTAAATTCCTTTGAGTAGTTCTTGATTAAATATGTTAAAAATGTTTTAAAAGAATAAGCTAAATAGATTCAGGTGCTTTTCCCCCCTCCACCTTGTACTTGTGTGTGTGTGTGTGTGTGTGTGTGTGTTTGTACAGTGTATCTGAAAGCTTAATTTTCTCGAAAACAGAGATGTGCATATGATTGATTTTGTAAAAGTTACTGTAGTGGAATGGAGTATTTATTTTTAAACTAAATTCTTAAGGAGACATTGACTGTAAATAAAAGACTATATTTTCCTCTTCAGTATTTTTGATAATTTTTTCAGGTGTCTTTTTTGTATGCAAAATATATTATTGTGTTACTGTCAGTTTCTCTGTTAGAAAAATTCTGTCTAAATAACGCCTTTTATTTACACAGCTTTACTGATACAGTTAAAATCCCGGGTTCAGTGTGTTTGTTAAAAAATACTATCTCTCAGATCTGCAAGAAATTTGAATATCTACCTTACTGATGTCGATTTCTTGGAAGTATTTTTGGGGGGATGCATCTGAAACAATTTGTACACATCTGAAGATGTAGATTTCTTTTAGTTCTCATCCCACTTTTGGCAACTTGGCACATTTCCAGATGTATAATATTGAAAAGTGTTTCAGTAACTCAGACCATATTGCCCACAAAATCATAATAAAATAGTATCTCAAAGGTTTGTATTATCCATGTCTCCAGACATTAATATTTGTATTCTGTTTTCTAAGGGGGGAAAAAAATCTATAAATTTAATTACAATTTGATCTGTATTTTTTGTATAACTATATTGATAGTGTAGGAAACCTTACTATCATTAGTGTCTTTTTTCTAGTTTTTCTATAGTCAAAATAGAAAACAATTATGATTTAAGTAGAAAATTATGCTGTGATTTCACTCAGCAGCTGACCATTTTGGGGAGTACAGAAGCTGGAAGTATCTTCATCAGGATACTCAGCAACTCTCCAAGGATGGATATAATTTAGGCAGTTTTGACAAAAATCACATAAATTTAAAACCAGAAGACAGTGATTTGCTTTTAGATGTTTCTGGAAACATTATTGATGTGTTTGTTTGAAAATCACTATCCTTAGCCAAGCAGAGGTTGGAGTGATCATGTCAAGAGAGAGTAAGAACAAATATGTTCTGTGAAGGACCTTGAAAATCACAATATTCAGGTTAAAAGAGTGGAGAAACTCAACAAACCTACAGCAGCATGATCAAACCAATGGATTTTGGGTTGAAAAGTTGCATTTCTCATCACAGAAGAGACTAGAGAAGACAATAATCTAAGCAAGTATTTCAGCTACACAGATGAATTGGAGACATGTTGCCAAATGAAAATAATCACCAAGGTGCTGACATTAACCAAATATGAAGAACTGTTTGCAATTAATTTTCTGTAGAAGAGAAGGGGACACGTAGGAATTGGGGCCAACCTGGTCCAGTGGAAGGTGTCCCTGCCCATGGCAGGGGGGTTGGAATGGATCATCTTTAAGGTCCCTTCCATCCCAAACCATTCTGTGATTCCATACCAGAAGCTACAATGATGAGCATGTCAGAAATATCTAGATAGGCACATAAGCAAGTATGAAATTAGTTACATTTTCCTGATTAAAAGTATCGCAAAGCAATTCAGCTTACAGACAGTTGCTCTCTGTTCCTTCTCTCATCATTTACTGTCTCGTTTCATGATCCTCTCAGACAAAAAGAAATGGTGTGCTGCTGAAGAGATGGACTTCATGAGCCTTTTTGTTGGAATCCTGATATGCCAGGATGTCAGGTGTCAGGTTGTTTATCCACATTAATAACTAATTTAGTTCATGAAGAACCTGAATTTGGGGCTTGGGTCCGAAAGGAGTGCTGGAGCCTGAAGTTCTTGAGCTTTCTTTATGCTTCTTTGAAGGCAGGATTTTTCAGCAACACACAAGAGCTGGCCAAAGAGCAGTATTTGCCATAGAGCTGTGCCTGTGTTATGCTGAGAGAAAAATACCACATGCAGGGACCCAAATACATTATAAAGTGAATTATTTCCAAGAATAATAACATACATGTTGAACAGAAGTCCAAATTTCTAAGACCAAACCTGAAGGTCTAAAATAAATACTACTCTTCTGAACATTCAAAGCTATCAGACATAAATCTCATTTTCTGTGCTGCAGAATTCTTTATTATTTGTTAGTGCATTTCAGCTCTGTGGTTATTGAAAATGTTACTTCATAAATACAGAATTAATTTGTGATACACTGATTTAAAATATTAAAAAACAAATTTCTGCCTCTAATTAGTAGGCAGATTAGATCTATACAGTTAAATAATTTCAGAGATGTATAGTCTCACATCTGTAAGTATAATAGCCATTTATCCAGGGATTAAATCTGGAAATAAAAGCAGGCAATTTTTAAAGTTACTTTACATAAATATGTAGATACATATATATGTATGTGTATGTTTTTAAAATATATATACATACATATCTCTAGTACAAGCTATGCTATTGATAAGGAAAAAGAAATTGATCCAGTCATAGATCTAATATCTGTATTTCAGCAATATATAATAAAATTTTCATACATCCATTGTTCAGGAGGGGGCAGTTAGTGCAAAATCAACAGTAAAAGCTGGAATATAGTTGCTGAAATAATTTAAAAGCAAATGAGCATTTGAGAGGTGTTTGTCAGAAAACTTTAATCAAAGCAGACTGGGGATTTTTATGTGTAACCTCTTTCATGAGACAAATCCCGAGGTCCTTTACAAAATAATGAAATTAGCAATGCAAATATTGATGAATACACTAGGTCAAACAAAGAAGTCCTTGCTCTTGAGAGTGCTACTACCGTGTGTCAACAAACCAAGGGATTCCAGATGCAAAAAAAGTGCAAGCCTCAAAGCCAGCCAAATGAGAGACCTGGCTTTAAAGGCATACTAGGTTTTTGGGAAGGATCAAAAAGTGTTCGAAACAGTTTGCAAGTCTTGGTTTTGCTTTCTATATAATTGTTACATTTCATTGTGTCAATTTGCTCTAGGGTTTTTTGCTTCTTACAGACAATCTTTGACACATTCATGAATGTGCCAGAGCTTTCCTGTAACAGTGCATGAACAGGTGTATGGGCATCAGAAGTTCCTGGGTTGCATATAGATCATTTACTATATAGACTGGTGCTTGAAGAAATGCTGTTCTTATGTATGCAATTCCCAGACACTTGGGAAAAGTTAGGGGTTTTCAAGTTTGGTCTTACAGTAGTGTTTTATCTACCCCTGAAAAGAGAAACTAAAGCTCTACAGATCACAGCTGAAGACAGGCTCAAAAGAAATGAGTGGTGATTTAACTTTTACAACTTATTCTTTCTGAGTGAAACTTGTTTAGGCATGCTGGGCCTTCATGAAAACCCTCTGCAGCTTCTTGAAAAGAATGTGAGGGGTGAGTGAGGAACAATATTTTCAGTCACAGTGTGTTATAAGACTTCTAAGACTTATTTCTTTTTTTTTCCCTTTTGCATTGTTTCCTCTTTGTAAATTTTTTTCCTCTTTTTCCCTCCCTGTTTAAGAAACCATTGCTAGATTCATGTGCATTTATCCAGCTCCAATATTTGTTCATTACTAATAATAAGATTTATTCAAACTACAAATTCCAAGACTGAAATGACTAAGCCATTTCAAAGTGCTCCAATAATTGATCTCTGAATCTCTCAGCCAGATTTTTGGTCATACTGGTTAGTATTTATGTTAGTACTCACAAGTTTTCATTTCAGATTCAATTAGTCACAGAGTCAGGCACAAAACTCCACCATACAATTCATAACTAATCAAGATAGTGTAAATCAACCGTTGAGAATTCTACAAATTTATTTTTATTTGAAATCAACTTGTTTTAAAAAGCTTAACCCACAAATAGCCATACACAACTAAGCTTCCAAGGACCATGTGTCTGAGTCAAGGGAAACATTTTTAAATTTTGAGGTCTGTATTTTTTATCTTTTGCTTCACTTATTAACCTCAAAAATTGAAACATCGTGATGTTTTAAAGTTTTCTGTGCCAGTCTCCCTTGCAACATCTGTAGCAGTATTTTGGGCTTTTGATTGACTCTGAATCAGAAAAGTGTGTTACGTCCCTTTTTTACTTTGAGAATCATTGATTTCCATTGAAGTGTTGATGGAGGCTGACAGTGCTCATTTTATATGTGATTCAGAGCAGCCATAGCAGTCTTGTCTTTGAGAATTGCAATGGTGCAATGTAAATGTTCTGAAAAGGCTATGCGTTCCTGATAGGGTTTTAATTATAGATCACATTGCTACCCTTAGGGTCTGAAGTTCAGTGATAATAAAGATTCGAAAGATGTTTTAATTCCTCAGAATTTTAAAGGAAAGCGCAATGTGAGATGTATTCTCTGATTACAAAAATTATTTCCTAGAGGATGAATAAGAGACAAGGCCAGGGCAGGAAAAGGAGAGGGTGTTTCACCATGTGAATTTTGTCCTCTCTTCCAGATTTAAAGTCATCATCAGAAACTCTCATATAATGATCTGCCCCACCACACCCCTTGGATGATACATTCCAACACTCCAAAATGGTGATGCAGATCCAAGGTGGGTTTCTGAGACTGCTTCATGCGCACACTTTTGAAGCTGTCTTTATTGCTTACATACAGTAGTATCTTTTTGGAGGTTTTCACAGTATCACAAGAATACTTCTTTTTCTTCATTGCTCTCTGTTTGCGGACACAGCCACAGAGAGCAAGCTATGGGACCATATGCTATGCCTCTATGACAAAAACACTTTGAGATTTTAAAAGAAGTTTTCCATCTCGTCTGGGCTTAAGTGTCTTCTAAAATATCAAACCAAGTCGACCTGCAAGCCTATTGTGAAACTATTACATAAATAAAAGACATGAAGGGAAAACAGTTTCTGAGTTTAGATTCTTAAAAAGAGAACAAGCTACATAGGAATCTAAAGATCCTGTTCAAAGTCAGGAAGATAACTGGGATATTTTCCAAAAGCAAGAATCACTGTAAACCTGGATCTCGCTGAGATGCAAGTGTGTCCTTTCCTTGAAACAGCATTAAACAGCTGAGAATCAGTCACCTTACTTTAGCACTTTTTGAGAGAACAGAGGCCTAGATAATGTTAATTTTTAAGTAATGTGAGCACAAGAAATGTGATGCCAAAATACCCTTTCTGCTCCTGGGATTTTTTGAGCTAATTCCCAAGGCATCTTTCTGAAAATGTATCCTTTGGACTAAAAAAACAAAAAGGCGAAACCCACTCCCTTGGACCCTACTGTGTTAGTTCCCTGTATGAATCTTCTGGTTTGATTTAGGAATGTGCTACTTGGTTCCCATGTGCATTGTTGTTGTAGTATTTGCTTTGGAAGGAAAAGTGAGTATATGGTTCACACCTTAACCTTGTCAAGCTTTCCCCTTACCAACTTGAACTGACACCATACAAATTTTGAAAGGAAAGGCCACAGCCAAAATTAATCATAAACATTAGCCATAAAACATTACTCTTGACCCTACCAAGGGGCAGACCTCTAGGAATAACATCCTGCTCCTTAAGAAAATAACATCCCTCTCCAACTGAGAGGTGCAGCCGATCTCGTCTGTGCATGACGGACACGCTGACCTGTGCCTCAGGGTGTAACATCTGATCTCAGCTCAGAGGGTAATGTGCTCTCCAGGCCTTACCTTATGCAAGTCAAACACAGCCCTGCACACAGGCTTTGGCAACTTGTGTCCTCTGCATGAGACCAGTCCTGTCTGAGGTTGTGCTGCAAGGTCAAGGTTTTATGCAAAGCCAAACAGAGTAAGACTGAAGCTGGAAAATTTAGAGCTGCCACCCCAACTTCCAGGCTGTTCTGACCTGAATGTATACTGTAGGTATACACTTCACATCATTGCACCAACAATGAGCCTGAGGGAAGGTTACAGTCTGTGGCTCCTTTGTAGCATTTCATGTGAGTAGACCCTGTGATTAGGTTATTCTTAGAGGCACAATCCATAGGTTATTGGAGAACCTATTTCCATAGCTATCAGGTAATATGTTGTTCATCAGCAAATTGAATTAATGAAGCCTCTGAAATCTGAAAACTCCAGAACTAAAGTTAATTAGCATTACCAAATACTAATTTTATTTGGAAAATAAATAATATATCAAAGAAAAACTTACTTATTGCAAGCCACTGGAGATGAAACATATGTGCCTAAATCAAAGAAGACCTGCAACATTGAATGAAGCATTCCCTAAATACCACTAAAATATCTGGCATGGAATAATAAATCAGGTCACTTCCCAGGAGATGTTGATTGTACTGGCATTGATAGGGAGAGATTTCAGCAGCAATTGTTGAATTCATATCAAGGGTGCCCTGCAGATGCATTTCTGATACTGCAGCAAGAACAAGATGTAAGTACCCAAATTTTCAGGGGTCCTTCTCAGCATAAACTCCTCAGTGTCACCTCACCAAGTTATTTTTGTCTTCCTTTCATGGGGCATGTCAGCCTCAGATGGAAACCAAGCTGCTATTGGGAGTGACAGGTTAAATGGGAAGAGAACTGGGGAGACAATATGACACCATCCCTAAATTGCTGCACTAATAATCATTACAGAAGATTAAAATAAGATTTCCCTGGTAAGCCACATTTTCCCTGAGGGGGAAAGCAGGGTTTGTTTCACTCATTGACTAATACTAATTAAAGAATAAATGTCAAGCTTTTGCAATTAAATTACTACTTTCATTCTCTAGAATTTCTGTGCCACACTGAAGTACAGCTATGCCCCCCATGAGTGAATTTGACAGATTTGATAGAGATGGTGGAGATTGTTGCTGTGTCATCTGCCGGATAAATGCCTTGAAGTAAGAGGCTATTTTCACAATTGGTCTGTGCTTGATTTGTACTTGTGTAGTCTATTTATATCTCACAAATACAAACTGTTCTCTATGCAGCTGGCTTACTTCTAGCGACACGGTACAAACTTGAGTTCACTCCTCCTTTCACACTAATGCCAATGCATCTCTCCTGTTATTAATAAGCTATTTAGACACATTCTGACAGCAGACTAGACCTCATCTTTGAGATCAGTACCTGACGCTCATATTTCTTCACTCTTGCCCTCTGTTTCTTTTCACCATCCATCACACTGACTCTTACTTCCTATCCTCTCCTGTGAAACAGACACTACCTTCGTTTTTCACCAACAGTAAAACAGATCAAGGTGGTTCCATGTGTTAGTAAAGATAAATGTCGGGGCTAAAATCTTTCCTTGTGTGGCTTCCATTAAATTTCACTGCATAGTATTTGTACACTTTTCAGCTATGACACACAAAAGCTAGCGTTGCAAAAGATTTTCAGTCTCAAAACATCATGCCTTTATAGAAAACCAGTGTCTTTTTAAGAAATCAGTGTTTCTGCATTGAAATTAAATACCATTTAAATCTCCCTATGTATTGTGACTTAGTTGTCCAGTCTCTTCAAACAGCCCCTTCTCACATGGCACAGGTGGTATATCATGTCAAGGAGAGGATTGGCAAAATGTGCTTTGGAATTATGCAAACTGTATTTCAATGTAATACTGATAAATAAAGATGTTTTTTCCTCTGCAGTTATAACACTGGTAAAGAAGATGTGAAGATGCATTTAAACAATTCTCATTGGAAGAGTCTTTAACCAACTTCTCTCTTGAGGTGAGGTAATTGGAAGTCTTATCATGCTTATGTGATAGAAAGAGAAAAACATTTATTTTTGTGCATCTGTGTATAATGTTTTGTCCCTGGTAATGAACTAAAATATTTGGTTCTGAATAAAGGAATTTTTCTTTTGGCTTACAAAGGAGTTTTTTGAAAGAACTAAACTTGGTAGTACAGGAGTCAGGAGCCTGCCGACTTCTGATAGTCCATCAATGCTGACAGCTTAAGAAGACCTGCCAGGGTAGCTGTTCTCTCAGTTGGCTGAGCGATGGCATTTTCATCACCAGACAAAGTTCAGAATTTCCTTCAGAGGAAAACTGACTGTTTTTGAACTTTCAGACTACTGAGCTGAGCAGAGTGAAACCAATTGTTGAGACACCATGCATGCATCTAAAGGACAGATGGGTCCGAACTATGCCAGTGAATCATGATTAGACATTTAGCCCATTTTTTTTCTATTTATTTCTTTTTAAACTACTGCTTTTGCTCTACTGTGTGTTCTGAGACTCACTTGCTTTCACCATTTCTCAGTAGTAGTAAATACACAAGATATTCTGCGAGAAACCTGAGACCACTTAAAAAGCAGCTATGAGTTGAACTCACATTCACAGAGCAATGTTCTCCTTGAACGTGAAGATCCAGATTGAAGGCAAGTTGGACACCTCTTGGATGTTATGGTTCCTGAGAAGTTTTCACTGGTGTCCATTCAGCAGCTCTTCTCCTTTTAGAAAACATATTCTGTACAAAAAGAGCACTAAAAGCAACTCAATGGTGAAATTAGAGGTCTACATAGATTACACTCCCAATGCAAAGGAATGGATTAGCTTAACTTTCAACTCCTGCTGCTTAATGTTGATTTAATATATTGTCTTGACTTTTAATAAGGTTATTGAAAGATAAAAGCATATAAGGAGCTGTGCCACAGATGCGACAGTCAGAACTTCATACGCAAAATAAAAAGAGACATTATAATAAAATGAAAATTGAATGTTGCTTGTATAAAATCTGGCTTTGTTTTGATGCATAAAAAAGCAAACACTGTTCCATACTGAGGTTTTCAAGAATGTCTTAAGTACACAATGCTTCTGATGCCACCCCAGTTGCCTATATATAGATCTGTCTTGTGTAAAGAATTTAAAAAGCATTAGAATGGAGAAATCAAAGAGACAATAAATTTTAAACCAATCTTATTGTCTGCAGCCTAAAGTGTTATTAAGATCAAAGTGGAGCAAACATCTGGCATTTGCCTTCCTGCAAAAATTAGATCAAATTACCTACCATTGAATTTAGATCCATTCAGTAAGTTCTTTCCATTGTACACATAGTTTTCTTTCTCCTTTTTTATTTGCTAAATCTAACTTAACACCCAAATTCTAGCCTCTTAATTCACTTGAAGTTGAAACAAATCAACAACAAAAACGGAAATCATGTTCCTCATGAACATCTGTTTCCCAAGGAACATTCAAGGTCCTTCAGATGCTAAAGAGAGAAGTTCAGCAAGACTTCATCTTTGCCATTAAGTGTAAATGTCTAGAAATAAACTTTACTAAGTACACAAAACCCTGTCCCCATCCTTAAAAAATAAATTCTTCATGACCACTCTTGTGACTAGTGTAATTGTTGACTTTTTTCCATATTAATTACTCCTAAAGTGTGTTGTTAAGAAACTTGGCACAGTGGCTGATACTTTATGTACAATCTTATCCAATATACATTTTTCAGACTTCTAAATATATCTAGTGCACACCTTGGCTTTTACACTTTTATTTAGAGGGATAAATACATTTATGTTATATCTATATAGCATGATTTTTTAATTCTCTGTATAAAAGAATGCACTAATACAAAACTAAGGTTGAGAATATGTCTCTTCTCTTAAATACAGAAAGTAATGTGTCCTTACACCTCAAAAAATTACAAAAGAATTAAATAAGTTGAACTAAAAGTTGAATTTTATTTGGAAAAGAAATTTAAAACAATATTAAGGTCTGCAAAGCCGTTGTTATATGAATCAAAAAACTCGACAGTGCTCAGTAGTGATGCCATACAATAACTATAAAATTATGATAAATGAATTTGAGTATTCTGTCCCATATGAGCTGTAAATTACACATTAATTCTTTCCAATTGCTTTATTGCCAGAAACCTTATTGATATTACTAGGCAAAAAGCTCTCAAATATTCTAGAGAGAAAGAGAGATTTCTTTTAACCTTTGTTCTTTTGTGCTCTTGTAATATGAACTGGAATATTACTTTTTTCCACAAGGCATTCTTTAAAATAGAAATGCAAATGTAGTGAGTTCAAATTTTATTTGCAGAACATTTTTTGTGATTCAGTGTAATTTTCCCTTTTGATCTATCCCCAAGCTATGTGATTTATACCTGTATTACAGCAAGGAGGAGTTATTACTTATCACACCTAGAAGTTTGGTGGTTTTTAATGCAATCCCAAATAATAATTTTTTACATCAGTATAGAATTCAATTCTCATATCTTGCTCCTTGATTATTCAAAAAAAGTGGATTATTAATTTTATTTTCATAATAAAATAGAAAATAATAGGAAAGGGAGAAAGTGACAACTAAAAGTTCTGTACTCCTCCACCCAGACCCATGAAAGCTAGAGGAAGAATTCAGGCAGGCAGAAGCCACACATTGTCAAAGGGCACCTTAATGTCATCAGCTACATTCCCAGGCAAGCAGTGCAGACAGGCTTCAGATGTTTTTATGTAGATGCATTACAAGGTGGCATCAAAAATCTGCACTGGGATTCCTTGGGATACTTGTGCATTGCTGGGAATTTCTGGTTTTAGTCTCAGCTGAAAAAAAACCCAAAACACGGTGTCTGAATCTTATTAGGGTTTTTCATACATTAAGACCAAGAGCTGATGGCTATTTAAAATATATACCTGTGATATCTCCATTGTTTTACCTAAATCCAAATACACATTAAATTTTTCACTCCTGTAAAATTTAAATAATGCAGCTCTCCCCTTTAGAAGCCTTTGGTTAGTGCCACCATCCAGGTAAGTGGGACAACTCAGAAAAAATTTTGGGCTTTCTTCTGTCAGTACTGAATGTTGTATCTCAATAACTAATGAAGTGATTTCTAAGGCAGGTTTGAGTTATTTGGAGTGAATAAGATCTAAGTTTTTTTCTCTTGGTTGTTCTCTTTCAGGAAAGCTGTTGGAACTAAAACCTCTAGGTTTACTCCTACAGTAAACAGAAAAGGAGAAGAGTGCAGTTCTGATTCTCCTTTTTGGACTTCTTTTGTTTGGGTTGGGGTTTTTGTTTGGTTTTGGTGGTGGGTTTTTTGTTTGGTTTGGGGTTGGGGTTTTTTTTGTTTGGTTTGTTTATATTTCACTCAGGAGAAGGTAAATCACAAGGTGAAGTTACCACATCATTTTTGCAAAGGCAATGTCGCTGTTCCCAGCCAGGCAGCACTGGTGACAGGCAGCTGGAGCAGAGCCACGGTGCTGTCTGTCCAGCTGTACCTACTGTGCACATCTGCTGCTCAGACGGGAGCGCACGCTCAGCACATCCCGCGTTCTCTCGGTGCCTCAGTCCCACAGCGCGGGTGCGAATCAGCGGCGCGGCACATGGATGGCAGAGCACGCACGGAAACCCTCAGAGAGATCTCAGTCTCACTGGGGACACAGAAAAGTATAGTCTCACTTCTGTCTGCATCCCTGAAAGCAGATTAAGGTGTGTGAATCCTCTCTCACTTTTCTTCTTTTGATCAGTGGAACTAACTATAAAGCACATGGGATGTATCTTCAATTCAAAGCTGGTATGTAGGACAAATAAAAATTATAATGAAATTGTGTGTTAATATATAAATAATAAGACCATGGTGCCATGGAGTACTAGAAAGCTAAGTCCAGGAGGTTTTTTTCTGGTTTAAATATTCAAATAAAGATATATATACACAGCTTTTCAAGGAAACTTCCTCTGCTCAACTGTGCCCATATCTCAGACCAGAAAAAGTCAATTACCTACTAAAAATAATGATTCTTAGCTAATTTTATTTTCAGTAAGCTTTAGAAGCACAAAAAAGCTAGAATTGAAGGAAGACTAAACTAAAAAACTTTTTAAAGTTCCCAAACAACCAGTACTACTAGAATATTCAGCTCAATTATTGCGCCAAGGAAGAACACCCTGGATCTGACCTGCACCCAGCTTTCCAGAACTGGAAATGGGGCATCTGACCTTTTTGCTCTGGTTGTCTGTGTGTGCCACAGAAAAGCACTGCATGCTCTTCCCTCCTCTAACTGTACATCCGACTGTGTCGTTCATTTCTCTGAACTAAAAGGTGCAAGTCTGCAAGTGACTCGGAAAATGCCGCTGCTCAAGGCTCTTGTGAAGTTGGAGACCATTCCGGCCTGGTCCAGGGGGATGGCGGTCCCTGGCAAAGCAGCCAAGGGCAGCCAATGCTACCACTGCTGCACAGGGCAGGAGTGCACAGCGCTCTGCACTCGCTGACCTAGGCCAGCACACACCTCACAAGGTGGCAGCTTGGAGAGAGATACATTTATATCACTACTACCTACCTCCCACCCATGGGATGGGAAGTTTGAAGAAATCTGTTCTCTCTGGTTGCAGTCCTTCCTCAACCCTGGCCTTGCATGTGTGCTGCCAGCAGGGACATGTTCTTCCTGTTCTGTTCTATTGTTCTTTTCTAATAGTTTTTCATCTCCTCTCTCCCTATTTGCAGCTCATAACATGCTATACTGTAAAGGTGTTCCTTACTCCTTTTTTCTAGAAGCGGGACTCAACTGCTAGCCGGACATTAATCTGGGATACAGCATAGGGCAGGCAGGCCAACTCCAACTTTAACTCTACAACAATTCAAGGCTGATTTATATTTTGAACTGTCACTATATGGTTTACAAGGGGAAAAGTGTGAGCAAGGATTGAGATTTTCCTTCTATAAATTGTGGAAGGGTGAGGGGGAAGTGACAGATCTCATTTAAAAACCTTATTGAAGTAGCCGTGTTGAATGATGGTGCCATTGCTTGTCTCTGTGTCTTATTGTCATAATGTAAACCCTTTTATAATTAGAAGAAACCACAGAAGTCAGGATAAAGTACAACAGATCCAGAAAGAGCTGGAAATTTAAGGAAGAAAAAAAAAAAAAAAACCCACAAAAAAACAAAAAACCAAACAACAATAGACACGGGCTAGAGAAGATATTTTATTTATTTGTTACTAGTAGTTAAAATGATGTACAAAATGCTGGGAAGAAAAAACTCCAATTCTATTCAGTTACAAAATAATTAAAACTTCATTTTAAACCAAGTTTTGCTTTGTGAGACCGAGCATGAAAATACTGCAGCCTTAGGTTATATAGTCCATTGTTTTTAGAATAAAGCAGACATTTAAATACATATTGTGGTTGATATTAAATATCTCATATAATTGTAAGTTAGCAGAACTTTCTTACTCTCAGGCAATAACTAGCAATTCATAAAAGTTCTTTGTATAAAATTTACATGGGTGCAGGGGGGGATCTGCCTCAAGGGGAGCTCCATCATGATCTATGCACAGGCAGTTTTAGAACATAAAGATTTGGAATACTTCTATCAATTTTCCTTGAGAATTTTAGCCAAAACTTAAAGGAGTCAGTAATGTTGAAAAACATTCCCTGCCTATTATCAGTGAAAGAGAATTTGTATTAATAATAACATTAAATATCCATATCTTTCTGTTTAACTATTCACATTCCACACAGTGGAAACCTACCTCCTACAATTCCAGATTTTAAAACTGGATTTTAAAATCCATGAAGAAATGTGTCAAACTGTGGAGTGAGAGTACCCCAAATGAAATGCATTTTAATGATACCAGTAAATGAGTTGCAATCTCTTAATCTTACAAACACAAACCTTGCAGCAGTGGATTTTACAGTAAAAGTAGATTAGTTGTAGAGATGCAGGATATCACCAATAAATGTGTGATGTGTTATATAACAGGTGGGACAACTGATAAAATGAGGCCACACAGGATGCATCTGTGACATGCCAGCAACATACACCTTTCCCGTTGGACATGTTACTAAGGGCAGAATTGTCTTCCTCTACATTCTATGGCAAAAAATTATGTCAAAATAATCGCTTTGTGGCTGAGAGAGGCATCTGGTGTGAGAGGAAACACTTATACTGATAGTGGGTGCTAGATAATACTGCTGCTGAGTGGGGAAACTGAGTCCTGGCCTCTCAAAGACTCATCATACAGTAAGAGTGGACCTGACTCCCGTTGCACTCATATCAGTGCTGTCAAGGTTGGTTTCAGGTCTGGTACTGACCCTTGCACAGGAACATGCCTTTGCTGGACAGGACCAGTGCTCAACTCCCCACAGGCACAGCGCAGGCAGGGGGGTGTGCAGACCCTGGAAGCTCTTCAGCATCCAGCTGGGAAGTGCCCTCGCAAAGGCGGCACCAAGACACCCTCAGGCTGCTCACTGAGTGCTTGGGGAAGCAAGAGCAACATGCATGGAAGGGCTGCCTCTCTGATCCATTCCCCAGGACACACCTCATTAGACCAACTTCTTTTGTAGGACTTCTTGCCAAATTTTACAGCCCTGATCAAGATTAAACTACTAAACCTGAAGGAAAGAAAAAACAAGGTAAACAAGTGAGAGTCATCAAGCACTAGGAAGTAATGTGTGCCCTTTTATGTTTTTTTCTCCCCAAATGAGAGGGGCAGTTAGCCCTAAGTTTTCAGGAAATTCTCTTTACCTACTCCAAATCCAGTTTAAATGCAAGTCTGTGGTAAAAGATATAAAAAGAGGATCATTGCTGGCAAAGTTCTGCTTCTCTGTTTCAACAAACTGCATGCCTGTGGCAAAGCTAAAATAACAATAACAATGCAATGTTTACTAGTCATGAATGTCGTGTCTTTTGTCTCTTGTGTGGTTATTGCTTTTGCAGTCACGTGATGCTTGTTTTAATTTTTGCTCTGCTCTTTATGTACTAAATTACTGCCTTTCTGTGTAGTTGCACTGTTTTAAAATCTTTCTCTTCTTTCTCATGGAGAATAGAGATAAGTTGCACTCTTGTGCTTTCTAATCTCATTGTTTTGGTACTGGACACTTCAGCGTTGTAACCAATCATTATAGAGGGTGGAAAAACTGTCGACCAATAATTATCAGACTATTAATGGATATATAAAAATGTTCTTGTAAAGAAAGTTTCTCTTTTCGCCGTCTTGTGTGCTGCCTGCCTGACTTCCCTGCGCGCTTCCGCAAATCTCCATGAATATCAGAAAACCAGAGCAACATTTCTGTACTTTATCTTGGTTACCAGGATTTTTGTGCTGTGGTTATGGATGTGTGTGAAAGAGAGAAGGAGTTTGGATACACACAATGAAGTAGGCATACTCATTGCATGTATGTATAGATACCACTGCCTAAAAGATACTGCATACACATATATATGTAGATATGAAGAATAACTGATATCAGAAATACAAGATATCAAATGGATCTAGTGGCATAAGAATGGCTTTTGTTTGGTTTAGAGAGCCATTAAAATTCAGAAGTATATTTATAGCCTTGTATATAGTTTCTTTTTAATTTATGTAATATATGACTAGGTATATAAATTGAAGCAAAACGTAAACAGAAGACAATATCTCTTCCTCTGTGGCTTCCTATTTATGTAGCTTTCCTTTTTCTACTCCCTTTTGTACTCTCCCTGTCTACTTGCTTTGATCTTTTGCTTTCTAAGTTGCTGTAGATCTGTTTCCCATCCACCTATGCTGACTTTTCAACGCTCCCACATCCCCCCATTGTTCTCCAGACATGGCTTTCAGATTTTTTGAAGAAGCATGCCACAAACTCCTGACACAGCTTCTATTTTCAGTGATGGCTTTGCTACGCTTTAAATTGTTCTTTGTCTATTTCTTATATAAGAATAGATTCATGCTTTGAAATACATTGTCCTCTCATTTTGATGTTTCATGTAATACCGTAAAAGCAAATAGCACAAAGGTGAACATTCGCAAAAGCCACAGCTCCACTTTCCCAGCAAGCTGCAAAAGTGTGAATATACACTAGGAAACATAATTCATGACTGTGGGTAAGTAAGGCTTTTTTAATGTTTCATACCCCTGTTAACTTTTCTTAGTTGTAGTGAATGTTCATGTAGTTGCTTGTCCATATCCATTTTCTCCCTTACACACACACACATGCATACCCTTTCCTTACATTAATTTTTTTCGTTCATTTGGGTGGGGTGTTGCTTGTTTTAGGTAATTCACTAGGTCCTTTTCAGTTTTGCCCAGCCTTGAAGGTATGCTAGTTCATGCCACTCACTCTCACTCTGGCAGTGATTGCATACAGTCAGAGTGCAATTGCTACTTTTTCTCAGTTTAGTCCAAGTCAATAGATATACACCGGCACTCCTTAACTCGGGTGATTCTTTTCTTCTTTCTTGGGGGCTGAAGCTCAGGGCAATTGAGTGTAACAGTCATGGTGGTGAATTTCTTGGGCTTGCAGAAGGAACAAGACTGGAATGAGCCTTCTTCTTTACGGACATGCCTGGGGATGTAGAAGGAATTGCACTGGCCATAGCAGAACCTGTTGATAATGGTACGACTGTTGCAGCCTTCTTCGTGGATAGTTTGTTTGAGGGGTTGAGTTTTACACCAATCCCGCTTTAGGTACTTGCGCTCAGTGATGTGCAACGCCTCCTGACTGGACTCCAGCACCTCTTCAGCAGGCATTGAGGTGCCTTTTCCTCGCTCTCGATGCCTGGAGCCTGACTGCTGCTGTGTCTGCATTTGCTCTGAATCATTGGGCTGATCCTTGACAGGAGGAGGGATAGCACCTTGAGATCCACGGTTCCTCTTTCTCCCTTCGGCTGTTGGTAGCAGAAATCCCATCAGAAGAAACAAGGCACTGATGGCATACAGTGTGCGGACCATCCTGTATGAAGGAAGTTGAGGAAATAAAGCACAGTTGTGGATTTCAGATATCAACAGAAGTCAGGTATGCAGTAAATTTTCAGTTCCATAAAAGAAATGCATGCACATACACACTTAAAAAAATAAGCATTCAAGCCTGTACCAGCTGGAAAGGTGTTTCCAAATTACCAAGTGATAAAAGCTTTCAGATAGAGAGATTGAAAGTCAGAGGCTAAAGTAAGCCCAAACAGAATTTTGTTTTTTGTATCCTCCATCTTTTTCCAGCTCTTTTCTCCATGTGCATTACCCCAGTTCTCACTCCCTTCTTATAGCTCTCTGACATATAGGAAGATTGCTCCTGATTTACAATGGTGGAAGAACAAATTTTACATTACACAAGGATTCATTTATATGGCACAGTTATCTACAATTCCAGAGGGCCAAAGTCTTTGTCTCAGCAGACCTAGTCTAGTTTTGTGTTCCTTAATCAGACTCAGAAACTTTGTACAGCTTCTTGTATAATATACATCCAGTACACAACGTATATGCGATATACACCTGCTGCCTCTTTTACAGCATCCCAGCCTCTGTCACACTGCACCTCTAAAGGGGTCCAGTGCATCTGACTGTAATGATGCTTTAAGCTGAGAGATGTGCAACAAATCAGGCAACTAACATAGAACAGTATTTAGGTACAGGTTAAAAAAGATACGCCTATAATGTCAAACTACATCTTCTTGCACATTACTCTGAAATAGAAGTAATACAGGTGCAATCACTGTGCTAAGAATTTTTCAGATCCCTGAATTATATTAATTTTATACAGAATGATGTTGTAGGAAGACAGCAGGATTTTGTATATGACATTAAATATCATAGAGTTTGTGCACACAAAAAAAAGGCCACTTCAAGAAGTGCAGTTAAGTGGAGATGATCAGGTCCTTCAAAGACACATGGCTGCCCCAAACCTAATTATTGCCTAGGATCAGCCTTTCTTTCCTCCATTATTTCACCATTTCTGCTGCTTCCCAAAGCTCTGAGTTCTTGAGGCTGTTCAGTCAGCTCAAGACACCCACCAGAATGGAAGAAACTCATCGGCATCGCACTTCCCCATTCCAGAACTATCATGGGTCTCAGAGTTTTTCTGAAAGGAGTTATGTGGTAGCAAGACAGACAGATGAGGGAATAAGTCTCTGAGGGACCCTTCCCATGTGAGCTTGGAAGAAGGCACCAGAAATGAGCAGCACCTCGCAAAAAAAACCTTGTAAAACACTAAAATTGTGAAGAGGCACAGAGATTAAAAAGGGGAAGAACTGTGAAAAAATTCTGAGGAAGTCAGTGTTTTCTACCTGCTTGGAGTGCTGCAGTTGTATCCCTTATTTCACTTGCTTTATCAGTATGGAAAACATTAGTGTCTGGATTGAAGAGTCCTGGTTGTGTTAGTACCCGAGAAACATGTGAAACCAAGGGCACTGTCCTGGACAGCTTTATCCGCTCTGCCTGAGACCACACAGCTAGGCAGGAAAGCAGCCAAATGCCAATGCTGTGAGGGCCACCTAGAGACTCAGCAGAGGCTCAGGGTATGTACCATTTGCTATAAAAGATGACTGCTAATTCTCAGTTATTAGGTCTTTCCAGCCACATGGAGAAAATAAATGTTTTGCTGTTCAAAAAGCCTTTCTGATAAAATGGATTGGGAGAGGAATTCCTGAAGCAGAAAAGTAGCATAGGGGGTTCCACTATATTCAAGGAGTTGCTTGTGGACTGAATATTTTTAGTGTTTATCAACAGATTGTTAGAGCCTAGAGTTCCTGATATATCATAAATGTATGCATTCATTTCAGTAATTTATGTTTATGTCCTATGTTGGGCAGAAGTTTCATGCTTCCAGCAAGATGTGTAAGAATGACACTCTTGCTGACTCCAACAGACAATTTGGAAGGGCTGCTTTTAGTATCTAAATGAAATATGGTATGGAACACACAATTTTAATAACCTTAAGGCTTTGAAATGAAAAAAAGTTGGTAATTCAAATTAAAGAATAATGCAGCATAATTTCAAGTGTCAGTGCAAACTTTACATTTGCTGGTTTTTCCCCATCTCTATTACAACCTGAATGTTATTTAAACATGTTTCATTTTAACTCTGTCTTAAAAATAATTTTTGAAAGAAATATAAATTATTGCTTCTTCCCTCAAGAGATCAGAATTTCTTCCAAAGCTATTCCTATTTCTCTGGCGACTGTCTAGTCACCAGTATTTTAATATGCACTTTATTTACTCAACATGGTGCCAGTCTTAAAAGAAAAAAAAAAAAAAGAAGTAATTGCATGAAGCTGAAAATAAATTGCTAGTCTGTAAGCAGTGCCAGAAAATTTCAGGTGTTTATTTTATTTAGTGTCCCACAACTTGGATGAGGTTCCACCAACATGCATATTCCTGGACTACTTTTATTTTTAAAACTGATTACCTCCACATTGTTTTCTTTCTTTTTTCTGCCACAGATGTGCAATTGTTGACACAGCAAGGTCTAGTCCTATGAAAATGAGGTGTACTTTGGGATGGGAATTTGGGGCAAATTTCATGGCAATATTTACTATTGTAAGGTCTGTGTCCCAGATTTGTGCAACTCTATTAAGCACATGCTTATCCCTAAGGAAATGCAACCATGTGTTTCAATGTAATCCTAAACTGCGAGGAAGGTAATTTTTCACTGGGTTGGTTTCCAGCCTTAAAGGTGGAATGCTTTACATGCTCATAAAAGAAACTGTGATTCAAATGGAAATTAGCCACTCAGCAGAAACATTTGTTACGGTCACTTCCAAAACACACATCTGAAAGTAAAAGTAATCCAATCATTTAGGGATGAATACAGGTTAAATGCAGAAAGGGCTGTGTGAACTTCAAGATGACCACAGCAACTAAGCAGGATCCTTTTTAAGTAATAACTTATTAAACTTTTATTTAAAAAATTAAGATCTTTTTCTAAAATGCAAAATACAAAGGAAAATGAGGCGGTATGCCTCAGGAAGGAAAGCAGCCAAAATGCAGTGTGGGCACCCTGCACCACCTCTGGTCCCAGGGCAATGCATTTGCTTATGAGAGAAGATGACACCTTTGCTTACAGTAGGAAGTGAAGTGGTTCATCTATCTATGAGCTGGCAGTTGTGAATCGTTCCTTAACAGGGTTTTTTATTACTGAAAGAAATAGAACACAGAAGAGGACAGTAGAAGTAACTATAACCAGTGTTGTCATGCCCAAATTTTTACTGAAGAGAAATTTCTTCTGAAGTCAATGCTTTTTCTCCTCATTACAGTCATAATTCTGCAGAATTAATAGCCCTGGAGCTGTGAGAATCAGGCTGTAAAAGCTTATATTCCACATTTCTGCAAAATTTTCATTACTCGATACTATCCTGACTGTTACAGTGGCATAACCAGAAATCCTTTTGAGAATTCCTTTGAGAATCCTTTGAACAGATGACTGTAACCAAAATGATCAATTCCCTCTTATTTCGTTCAGATCCAGAGAGATACAATAGAATTAATATTTATTTTTTAAAAGTAACACAATACTCCAAAACTCTATTCTTTCCATATTTCACTGCTGAGCTCCACTTTTTATCATCTGTAAGCTCTTAGTCCTAAAGCCAAAAGAAGTTTTATTGCTGACTTCAAACAGAAGCAGAATTGGGCCCTAACATTCATATCACTTCATATGTGGTTTATCTAGAGCCTGAGATCTCATCATCTAAAACAGATTAAGAAATTTGTGGATTAATACCAGCAACCATTGATAGAGAAATGTAAATGCTTTCAGGTTTACTACTTCATGCAATTAAGCTGTAATATTTTTAATTTATACATTTTATGCTATAAATTAAGGGTCTTCACACATCAGTTCCTTGACAGAATTTCCCTATGAGTTCACAGGCAGAGTCAGAAAGTTACTACTGAAATTTTTAGCACAAGGCAACTTGCTTAAAAGATCTGGATGGAAACCAGGTTGAAATACATAGAAAAATTGTCACAGATCTTAACAGGCCCATAACTTCATCTGTGAACCATTTTTACTGGGAAAATATTATTATGAGCCATGGATTCCTGTGCTTCACACAAAACATGAAAAATAATCTGAAGAACTAAAAAAACCCCAACAAACGTGTATTTGGTGGACTTCAAATAGGAGCCAAAGAAAGACACAAAACACAATCCCTTTGACTACTGCAAAAATAGAAGCGGTTTATGTCCCAGAGGATCAGAATAATTTTATGCCTTGCATATTACATATGAATTACAGAAACAGTCTTATGTAATGTTTTTGTAGTTCATAGATTTGTATTTCTAAATATAAAAAAAGCATGGTAATGGCAGTTCCCAGAGAACTGTATTTTTTTTTCTGAAATCAAGACAGCAAAACTAACATCTGTGTGTCATAGAATTTGGATTCATTTACATTTCAGAAAATTTCTTCTTGAGAGTCATAGAGGTGGGGTTTTTGAGACATATAATGAGTGTAGGCAGCAATTTTAAGACAAACAAAAAAAAATCCCTTGAAACTTTGAGAATTCATCATTTACGAATGTATTTTTCTGCAGGACATTCTATGGTACTCCAGGGAAGCTGAACATCATGGTAGGCACGGCTGGTACAAACCCGAGTGAGCCTTGCCTAAAGACGCCCATGCAGCCTGACAGTTCCCAGGCTCCCAGCGCGAAACTCCCTCCAGACACGTTTGCTCACGGGGCCCTAAAACAACGGGAATAGCTTTGGTCCTGTGCATGCGTGCTGAAAAGGAGAGGGTCTTCAGCAGAAGCTACGCACTTCAGCAGGAGCGGTAGCATTGCCGAGAGAAAAAAATAAGTACTTCAGCTCCGCTTGGCACTGAGTGCTAAAGAGGAGCTGGGGGCGAGGGGCATCGGTGCTTTTTATCACTTACACACAAACCCAGCGCACGTTGGTTGGCTATTCCCGGGCTTGTTGGGCGCAGCGAGGAGCGGGGCAGGAGCGAAGCGCTTCTCCAGCTCACGGGCCACCGGGCTGGGCTCAGAGGCAGCTGAGGTTGGGGAGGACCACTGGCACTGCACCCAAAAGTCGCCGCTCACAAAACGCGTAACTAAACCCCGCGTCCTGTCAGCAGCAGGGAGAGCCAAATGCACGTCGGTGCCTCAGAGCCCCCGTCTGTGCAGGCGCTGTGTCTCAGCCCCGATGACCGAAACGTGCTTCACTGGCGATACTTTTACCGAGAGGAGCCACGAGTGGGACATCAGGAGCGAGGCCGCAGCCGACAGCCGGGGAGAGACTCTGCGGCTCAGCACAGCGGGCCGGGGGCCACGCACCGCACGGCCACCGCGGCCCGACACCGGGCAGGACCCGCTCGGCACCGGGCAGGACGGGCCCGGCACCGGGCAGGGCGGGCTGCCCCACCGCGCTGCCCAAGCCGATGAGGTAAGACGGCGCTGTCGCTGAGCGCAGCCTGGCTGCTCCGCAGGGATCGCCGGCGGCCCTCAGGGCGGAGAGGGCGCAGGCTTGGTTTGGCTTGGCACGGCCGGGAGCGACTCGGCCCGGCTCCCCGCGGGCGCGGACACTCCTCGCGGCGGCCGGCGACCCCGACCGGTTCTTCCCACGGGGCACGGCCGCCGTCTAGGTTTACCCAACGGAGGACGAACTCTCTGAAGTGACTGCCAAGCCCCCGGGGGATCGTACTGAAACGGACGGGGCAAGTAAGCAGGCGTCCTCCAGGAGGGAAAAGCCCTGCGCCAAGTTGCACCGCTTGCCCGGGGTCGAGAGGAGCGTGGCCCGTCCGCGCCCGCGCGGCCACACGGGCCGGCGCGCTGCGGGGAGGTCACTGCGGCCTGGCCGAGGGGCCTGTCAGCGCGGGTGAGGGGAGCGGTGGCCCACGGAGCCGTCGGGGCGACAAAATTTCCGTGGCTCCTGGTCAGGTGAGAGGGCTGGGCGCAGAGGCGGCGAAGGTCTCCGAGCGCAGCGGTGGAGCCGCGTCCCGTCCGGCCCGGTCCCGCCCCGGGCCCCGCGGGGAGGGACGCGCAGCTCTACCCACGGGCGCGCTGCCGGTGCGGAGCGTCCGCTCCGCTGCGCCCGACCTCGCTGGATCGCACGCCGTCCCGGCAGCTCCTGAGGAGCGCGCGTTCCTCCGATGAGCAGAGGTTTGCAAAGGCGGGCTAGGACAGAGCTGCGACCTCGTAGAGGGTAGCTCGGCGGGACGGGACGGGACGGGATGGGATGAGATGGGATGGGACTGGCACCTGGGTGTCTGCCCCCGCCCCGCTCCGTGCAGAGGCCGGGCCGGGATTTTTCCGTGTCTCGGGTGGGAGCCGAATCCAATTTGTCGGGAGTGATGCTGTAGGCGGAGATGAGAGGCAGAGCTAACGGGGTTTTTGCAGTCCCCGTGCTTGTCAGGGGAAAGAGATGTAGCGGCACCCTAATCCCCGGCACTGCGGCGGAAAGGTCGGCGCGACTCACTCCCGCTGACGGGAGGGACGGGCGTCACCCCTTGCAAAACCGAAACGCCCCGGACTTTTGCTAGATACCGGTGAACGACTCATTCCCTTGCCCCTCCCTGAAGGTAGGATAGAGAGCTTAAAATTTTGCCTCTCACGGAGACTGGCCGAACTCCGCAGATGCCAGACCCGTTTGCGCCCCGCTGTGAGTACGCGCAGCGCGGCGGGTCCCAGCGCGTCCCGGCTCACCTGCGCGGCGGCGGCTGCTCGGCGGGGCTCGGCTCGGCGGCTCTTCGGCGGGGCCTGGGACTCTGCGGGGCTCTGCCCTGCGGGTCACTCTGTGGAGCGGGTGGCGTGGGAGCCCGGAGCTGCCCGGGAGTCCATAGGGAGAGAGTCTCGTATCCTGCCTACAAATTGCAGCAGCGCCGAGCTGTCTCCCATTTAAATGTCTGCCAGCTGAGATCTGCTCTCCAAGCCCCTCCAGATCATTGGACAAGCGCCTCCAAAGCCCGTGTTATCCGCCCCTTTTAACACTTCCATAAACTTCCACCAGGGAAAGCTTTCAGTCATCCAGATAACACACTCGACTACTTTCCTCTCTTCAGAAAATCGGTGCTAAAAGGTCATCACCCCAAGGAATTGTTCCTGGAATGCACAGAAAATCCACATTTTCCATCCCCATTAAAGTATAAAAGTTAAGAAGAATTAAATCCTACCCCCTCCCACCGCCTCCGCTGCCCTTCTGTGCAGGCTGGGCGCTTCCCTGCCCATGAGCCGGCCGGGCGAGTGGGCCTGCTGCGGGGAGCCCTTGACCGGAGTGCCTTTGCGGCCCTCCCTCTTACAAGTGGGCTTTCTGAGGATCTGCGATATGCCGGGACTTATGCAGCTTTGGGAAAAAAAAAACCCAAACTCTGTCGTTATGTCTGTGTGCAGAGGGTGTTAAACCGCGGCTCCCGATCCGCAGCCCCGGTCATAGCTGTGTATTAGTGAGGGTTTGGTTTTTTTGGGGTGATTTTTTTGTTTTTGTTTTTTTTGTCCCGCAAGAGGCGAGACCCCTCGGGTGTCCTGTCACTAGGTCTCTCGGTGGGCGGCGGGCCCCTCAAGCCTCCCGCGAGGGGCAGGGGCGGCGAAGGAGCAGCGCGTCCCGCCGCGGCTGAGAGCGGAGGTGGCCGGAGCCGTCCGACTGTCGGGGCGGCCGCGGGGCAGCGCAGCGCGCGGTAGGACCGCGCCGAGCCGGCCCCCACAGGGTCCCAGGGGTCGCTCGGAAATAGGCAAAAACCGGCGGGGGGCTGAGCGTTTTGCGGACCGAGCCCTTCCCAGCAGTAGCTGGGAACACCTCTCCGCGCTGCTGCTGCCCGAATCTCTAGACCAGCGTCGGGCTGGGGGCATCGAGGGACAGAGCCCTGGAGGGCGGAGGGACCCCACAGCTCCGCAGTGAAGCCTGCATTTCCTCCAGCGCTAGCCGGCCACCCCGTCCTCCAAGCGCTCCAGTGCCGACGCTCGTCTCTTGCGGACTTTTCACCACGGAGGCACGCAGTGCTACCCAGAGTCATTACGGGCAGGAGCAGCCTCTGAACCACGGGCTGGCTTTGGGGCTTGCTAATTAAGCAGAGACGTTTGTCAGCTGCCGTTTCCAGCTGCGGGCATCACCCAGCAGAAAGCAAAGCTGAGGGGAGCGCTGTCGGGGGCATGAGCGCTGCGGGTGGTATCGATGGGACTGTGCTGTCCTTGCTGTGAGACACAAGTTACTGCCCGTGAATCAAACCTGCTCCTCGGTTACCAGCAGTCAGCACCCACCTTGGACCTCAGACAGGCCCGGATCTCACCTGACAAAAAGGTAGTTTTATTGTCCCTTGTTTTGCGGGTGGGGGAGACGAATTAAAATGAGAGGATTTGCTACATTAGGGATGCCAGGGCTGGGCAAGGTGCTATGTTTCTAACTTTTCACAGTACTTAGCGGTAGCTTGCTCTTTGCTAAGACCAAAGTATGCCTTCCCTTACTGCCTGAATGCTGAGCAAGGTAGTGAATTAGGCCCATTACAATAACTCGAACACATTTAGCAATAGCTTGTTAAAAAAAGAATCACTTCAGTCACAAGGCAAGTGGCTGTAGTTCAGTGGTAGGTGGCAGCATGAGAGAGTAAATGAGTTGGTGTGCAGGAGCCACTGAAATTCAAATACAATTAATGGGGGAAGGATTACTGGCGAAGAATTACAGCAAATGACATCTACGTGGGTAGAAGGAGAGACCTAGGGGATTTTTAGGACTTCTTTGTTTTTTACTCATAAAAATGTTATTATTTTTATTTTATTTAGTAAGTTTTTACCTGGGGTCCATCCTTTTTGAATCCAAAGAAAAACTCAAAATTCCCACCTCTCAGTATGTTGACAGACTTTATGCTCCTTTCCATTTTCTTCTCTCAAGCAGTTGTATTGATCTGGAAGGGTCTATTCTTGTCTCTTCTGCTCTCTATTTCTCACTCTGATTACCAGCCCCAGAGACAGGCTGGGAAGCTGCTCTGTGCTGCTCCCTCCCCAGAGCCACAGTCAGACTCTTGAGTGGTGCTGGAGGAATTGTTTTCTGCGGTTGCTCTGAGCTCCTGTTGGTGCCAGGCGATGGCACTGCCACTGCGTGCACTTCCAGACACTGCTGCAGGCAGGCTGACTCTCTGCCGTATTTTTCTGGGATACCATTTACATGCCACTCTGGCATTGCCTTTCCTAGATTATGCTTCTGTGCAGCACTTGCAGAGCAGGTGTGTCCACTTAATGCCTGACTGCATTCAGGCATCTAGCCAGGGCTGGTGATCTAGAGAAGATCTCACTTGACTTAAAGTACACCAAGGAACACTTTAGGAAGCAGCTCCTGGTGCAGCAGTTGTGTTCCGTCCTCAAAATCCATCTTCATTTCTTGCAGTTGAATGTCCTATACCATATCTTCTCATCTGGTTTCTTTCTCTTAGCTTAATCCACAGTGTTCCAAGTGTGCATTAGCATCTTGGGTCAAGCAAGACCAGTGTTCAGATTTCTTTGACAGTTGGAAAGTAGAATTATTCCTGCAATTATTTGCTTGCTCATTCACAAAAATACAAAGCTAAATTTGGGTATTGAAAAGGTAAATAACTGCAGCTGCAGCTGGACTGAATGAAGGTAGAAATAAAAATAAATAATTTTAAATGGACATTGAAAATTTTATCTCTTTATTTCTTTGAGATAGAGGGAGGTGGGGGAAAAATGTCTTTCCCCTCATCGTTCTTTCAGGTATCTGGAATAATTCCCAGCTTAGAAGATTTATTTCCGCTGGAATCTTTAACAAAACATTCCCTGGGTTTGCTCCAAAGCTTCAGCTGTGCTGGTCATATCCAAACCAAAGGCTGGTTTAAAAAGCACTCAGTGCTGAAAGGGGAATCCTTCTTCCTCCTATCTTACCCATACTTGAAAATCTGTTGATTCTCATCAGGGCTGCTAATTGGAGCTGGAGTACTGCTGGGGAAATGTTCAATTATTTAGTATTAAAGAGGCCCATGGAAATGTGCATGTTTTTGTGCTATAGGTTTGAGATAAAGAGCTTTAAGGCCATTGGGTGGTAGTGGTGTGTAGTGTGAACCTGACTGATTTCAACCCGCTTGCTATTGTTTTGTTTGGCTTTTCAAATTTTTTAATTTCCTCTGCCTTTTCTTGCTGGTATTCACTCTGTGAGTTGCTCTTTGTTTTAGTGAAACAGTAAGAATTGTGTAAACTTAAAAGAAGTGCTGTACTTAATTCTTGCAGAGAAAATTTTATTGGGCTGAGCTCCTGTCTGCTACTGCTAACTCTGAGCGCTTCTCAAGGTATCCTCACTGCCAGGACAGTTAGCATATTATTAAAAGCCTTTGCAGAGAGGCCAAAGACTCACAGGGGCCAGAGCCTCTTCTTGAGTGAATTGGAATAATTTATAATGACTTCAGGGAGATGCAAGTGATCTATGACAGCTGAGAACCTGGCCCTAATACACCTAGAAAGCCAGTATCTCTCACTCCTAGACATGTTCCTCCAAGTCAGAAGTAAGGCAAGCCATCCAACAGACAGGACACACTGAACTGCTCTGCCTGGTATTTTGAACTGTTCTGTTAAGGAGAGAAAGGAGCTTGGTTTGTCTTACCTACACAACAGTAACTTTTCTAATTGAGCTGTAACAAGTTCAGAACCAAGCACTGGCTTCCACTGCAGTCTGCTGCTTGCCACCTGCCATACTGGGGGCATTTGAAGCTGCCCACTGGAGGTGTGAGGCTGTGAAGCTTAGCACAGTTGTTATCTGTTAGTTTTTTGATGAGACAAATGATGTGTGCATTGCAGAGATGTCTGGTTTCAGAAATCAGTTTTGTGGGAAATACTCTCTCTCCCTTAGAGATGAGGGATGCCTTTACATTGTGATACTGTTGAGTTTCTGGTGGTGTGCACTGCTAACTGCCTGACTCGACGGGCAAGATGAGCAGTGTCTCAGAAGTGATCCATGATTTGTCCATCATTACATTCTTGCTGAGGTGTGTGAGCTTCTTTGCTGTACATGGGAAGGGCACTCTGTCTTTTGTCATAGAAAAGAATTGATACTCAAAGAATCCAGTCTCTTGTGGGTTTTAGATATATCCGAAAGTAATAGACAAGAATCTTTATCATAAATCAGCAAGGAAAGTGGGTTTTTGCTTGTTATTTCAAACTTCAGTAGCAAACAGTAATAGCTGGCACGAGGGAGAGATGTTCACTTTGGTTTCAAGATACTATAATAATATACCAGGCTTGTGACTCTTGTTCAGGTACTCTACTGCTTATTCTATTGCAGATTATTATATGGAAAAACCTCTCATTTAAGTAGCATTGTGCTTCATACCAAGCCTTATGAAGTAGTACCAGAAAAGGCTGAGGTTATTTTGAATTGAGTTAAATTTCTCATAAAATGTACTAGAAAACCAGGCTTAAGACTGTGCTTCACTTCGGCAAAATTCTGTTTAATCAAAGAATTTTAATCTTCCTCTTATTTGAGTTTTAGAATTAATGTCTGCATGATGGAGGTTGAAAAATACTGTACTTACTGAAGAACCAGTATATTAGATTTATGTTGACAGAGCATCAACATTTTAATGCATAGATTTCCATCAGCTGAATGAGAGAAAATTAATTAGGGGAAAGCGCTTATTTTGGGACCATTTTTTTTTTTAAGATGAAGTATTTTAGTTTTTATAATTTTCAGAATATTGCTTTATCTAGGTATAATTTTAAAATATTCAGAAATAAGATATTGGAAATCAAAAGAATAAATAAGTTCAAGAGAAAAGCTTTAAGCATCTAAATAATTTAAAATCTGAGATTCTGCTCTGAAAAGTCTGGTGCCCTGGTATGCTTGAAAAGCTTTCTTGTTCACCACATACTGCATGTAGACTCAGGCTGTGGGCTTGTAATGATCTCCACACCTAGGAGCCATGGTCACCCACCAACATTCCACTCAGCTATGTGCTGCAGACATAGAACAAAAAATATGTTTTCTGGCCTCAAAACACCTACGTACATAATCCAATCCATATGTGACTATTTTTCAAAAGCAATTTAGCAAAGCTTATTTTATTAGGATGAAGTTTGACTGCTGAACAAATATAAACTTTCATGCCAAATGAAGAAATATCATTTGTCAAGCTAAACTTTTTTATAACTCTTTTCACAATTTTTTGATGCATCTTTTGTATTTGATGACTATAAAAGAATTTGCCAAGAAAACAAAAGCCATAAAATTGCCTTCATGCATTTGCTTTTCTTTTTCTTCTGTCTCCTGAAGCTGTAGGAGGTGTTTGCTGACATGCTTTGCTTTCAGGGCACCTCTGGAGCAACATGATATGAGAAGTGACTCAGCTAAGCAAACTGAGTTTGGGTGAACATAAGAAGCCCTTACAGTCTGAAGTTGTAACTGGGAATTATGAAAAGAGGCATCTGAGGAGCTCAGTGTGTTACTTACGTACATATTTCACTATATGACAGGTATGAAATATAATTTCCAGTTATGCTGCAGAACTGAAAAACTCTCTTCCCAAACATTATTGCATCCCAACATCTTAGACAGATTGCATACACTTTTAAGACATGAGTAGATACCTCATGCACAGTTCTGGCAAAATAGTCCCTTTTGCTCCTTTCTCGCTGTGGTGAGAGGCAGCTTGTTTTGTGTCCACCTGTGGGGGATTCTGTGCCACACCTGTGGAGCACGAAGTGTCAGGCTGGCAGGTAAGGCACAGAGTGGGAAGTCAGGAGATGTAGGCTTTTTTCCTGACTCTTCCACTTATGTCTGTAGTGAAAAAAGAGTTAGAGAGGCAGGAAAGCTATTTTATTATGTAAGAAGATTTGCAAGGCTTTTATTTTGGTTTGTTTTGTGGGTTGGTTAGGTTTCTTGGGGTTTTTTTACTATCCCGTTGCCCTCCTTTCAAAATTGAAATCTTATCTGTTCTTTTTGCTTTTCCTGGCAATAACCATGTAAAAACAGAATACCAGATAAAAAAATGCAGTTTTGCAGGAATGAAAAAGCTGAAGCTTTTTTTTGTCTGAGATAACAACTTACTTAGAATTTCTGCATTTTTTTACTTGAAATCCAGTGTCACAAAAAATGGCTGCTCTGTTACAGGAAGGAAAGAACTCTCTTAAACAGTTCTGCTGCTGCAGCATCATTTGCTCCACTTCTCAGAATACTAATGGAGGTGGGAAGAAACAAAACTTGTCCTCACTGCCATTTTTTATTCAGATGAAAAAAAAAGATCTTTCCAGTGAATAAGCCAAGTTTTCACAGTTGTGGACAAAAAAAATCAAGGCAGACAAAGGATTGTTTAACCAGTTGTCATTTCCTAAAAGAACTGCTGGTTGACTTATACAATATTTTTGCTATATACATAAATGCAAAGTGATAGTTTAGTGCCTTGTTAAGAATGGTGGATTTTTGTACGTACTTCATTTTTTTTCTGAACTTAGAGCTGAGTCCTGCAGGGACTTGCCAGATGCTTGACTTTGTTTTCAGTGGAACTATTCAGAGTGTATTATGTGAAACAAACACAACCATCCAAGAGACTTGAGTCAGGTGAGCCTTGCTAAAAGACCCAAAAATCATTTGTGTGTACCTCTTTCCTCTGTTACAGGACTTTCTTGTTAGTGTGCATATTAAAATTCTAAACTTTATGAACTTAAGAATTAAAAATGCGATAATAATAAAATACAAAAATAGTCTATTTTTTTTATCTGTATGGTTACCAAAAATCTACTCTTTCGAAAATTGCCCAAAAAAAATCACTTCTGGGAAACTACACATGCGAGCTTAAGGCCAAATCTCTTTTCTTGCTATTTCCAACAACTGCTCTGTTTTGCTTCTTCTGTTTCCTTGTCAAAAGTATCCTGCTTAGCTTGTTTGGCTAAGGGCAGTTGGATATTTATTCATTGATCTTTGCTTTCTTGCATTATCTTGAATTCCAATTAGAGTTTTTCAAGTCTTATTACTTTACACTCCAAACATAGCTACAACAGACATCACCCTTCCATTTGTGTAGAGCTGCTCAGAATCATAAAAGAGCTGTTGTCTTACATTCTGGGACTAACCACACTATCCAGCAGTTCTCCACTAGCTGCTTTCATTGGCAGTTTGATTGAATGATTTTTTTTCCCCCCCTCACAAATAACATGCGATTCAAAGTGCCTGGAAAGGTGTTAAGTCACTTGACGTTAGGAGAGATTCTGTAAATAGGACTGGGAGCAGTCCTCTAGGTGTTTGTAATTAATCAGGCACCAAACACTTGGAGCTTTTGGATGCACTTGTAAAAAGTCTAAAAATGTAAACAGTTTTCTTTCCCCTCCCCAGGAAGTCTTAATGCACTAAAGACGTAAGCGAAGAAGTTAAATTGCAAGTGATCAAATCAATTCCACTTCAGATCAGACTGTGGCAGGGCTTTTTGGTTCTCAACCAGATGGAACTAGACTTCTTGTGAAGGAGGTATTATTATTTCTTGTCAAGGTTTCAAAATGAACATAGGAATTAAGTTTAGTAAGAAAAGGGTTTTTTTGTTTTTTTTAAATATGTGAGGACACTTAGAGGAAAGAATCCTTAGGAGGTGATGTCACTAGAAGTTACCAGACACACTAAAAAAAAAAAAAATCTCAGCCATTTCTTATTCTTCTGATCTGACAAAAGAGAAAACAGAAATGAGCAGGATATTCTCCTGTGCTGCAAGGCAAAGGAGAAACCCTCCTTTTAAATGTAGTAAATTATTGGATTCAGAGTTTATGAGTTCTTTTGGCTATGCCTTTCTTGTAGGCTGAAGTTGTTACATTAAGAAAGCTATGATGTAAAAACATACAAGAGACAAAGCACAGTGTTTTTTATCTTTATGTAATTAATTAAGATAAATTCAAATGAGGACACAGGATATCTGGAAGGAGAAAGCATATGTTAACCAGTGGAGATAGGACGATTTGTTTAGAAAGCCTCTGTACATGAGGAGGGGAAGTGATTGATATCACTTTGGGAAATGACTTACGGGATGCCATAATCAGGTGTAACAAAACCTCCTTCCCGGGTGAAAAAACCCCAGCATAACCAAATGTGATCTGTTTGTTTCTAATTTATTTGTAAAACCAAGTACTTTTACTGTTTAGTCTTTCCAGTAAAATTATTTGGTTACTCTGGAGTCCAGACCCCTCTTGCTTTGAGTATATTGCCACCAGCTTAAGTAAAAGCTTTGAAAACCCGTTCAGTACTTGGACCCTCATATTTTAATCAGGCAAATTCTACCTGGGACCACCTTGAAGAGAATTATTCATGCTGGTATGGGTAAAAAGACTGTCTTAAATTCAGTGCTGAAAATGCTTATAATAAACATATCTTGCTACAAGGAGATGTCTTGTTAGCAGCACTAACAGGGTCCCATAGGCCCACTGGAGTTCTTGGTCAGCAAATCCTGTACATTACAATGATTGCAAGATTAAATTTGTCACTGGAATGCTAATAGTAAGGAAGTGGAGTTTTTAAATGCTTCCTTTTCAACAGTTGCAAAATGATCTAAAAATATTTTTAAAGTTACTCGAATAAAGAATGCACAGTCAAGCAAATGAACTCTTGCTAATTTCTAAATCTTGCTAAATGTAACATTCTTCCAATAATTTGGGTAAAAGCTAAATATGTCTAACTTTCCTGAAAAAAACAATACACAAAAAGTGAGTGAGAGGAGGCTGGTGGTGTTTCAAGAATCAGAAAAGGTGGTGGTGTCTATCTGCTCACTGGAGGTGTTCAAACCAGAGGGGCAGCCTCTTAGCCATGAGGCTGCAGCCTGTTTGTGTGAGACCTGTACCTCGCCTGCTGAGGAGCTCAACAATTCAGGAAACAATTAAATCAAGACAAGGAGCCAAAATTAGCCATCTACTCAGGAGCACGGGGGTAGGGTGGTTGGCTTGGTTTTGCCACGCCCTTGGACTACCCTTGCATTTTTATCAGGTATCTTCCTAGCTACCCAAACCCTCCTTGAGAACTAGATAGAGCCCAGGTGTTACCCTGTCCTTCCTTGTGTTCAGCCTGTCCTGTGAGCCACTAGATGACAAATTTGTGCTCATTCTTGATTGCCTTCTCTGGTGTCATTAGGGCTTTGATTCTTTTGCTGTAACTCTTACAGACACTGGTTGGTTTGTTTGGTTTTCTTTTTAATTAAACTGTCTATGTCTGCTATGGTATTTTGTGCAATGCCTGGTCCTGTAGACATGTGTGAGCTGAGTCGTTGCCAGGCTTGCTCCCTCAGGGAATATAGGGGAAGAATTGCCAAATTTGTGGATTCAGGCTGGGTTTAGGACTGAAATAGATGTACATCTGTGCAGGTTCACTGAGTCTCAGACAGTCCTAGGCATGTGCAGAAGTAGAATTTCAGGCCCCTGAGATACATGGTTACGAGAAAGCATAGCTATGTACAGCCTTTAGCTGCCTAAGGAATCAGGAAAGAGAGACAAGGTTTGAGGAGCATGTGCTTGGACTTGGGTGCTTGCATTGGACACAAGTCCAACTGTGGGTACTTAGGCCTTCAGTGGAGTCAGCACTTAACTTCTTTGCAACTGTTCACCCATCTTTTAATTACAAATAGTTCCCAATTTTGTAAACCTCCAGATCAAAACTTCCAGATGCACAGAAAAATAGACTCAAGTGTTTTTAGCAAGCAGCTGATATTTTAGGAGAGGTTTATGAAGACCTTATCTTCAAGTTTGTGGATGGTTCTTGTTCTTTTAAAGGCTTATAGATTTCTGCTGTGTTTTTATGTTCTCAGCAGCAAACAGCCACTATGGTTAGAAATTAGAAAATAGCCTCAGCTACTAAAGCAGATAATAGTTCATGTACTTTTTACAGAAAGAAATGTGTATCATTATGGCACATATTGCTTGCCTGCTGGATAACTTTGCACTCAAGAGAATCCCTGGAAACCAGTCTTCCAAGACACCAAACCTTCAGACCAATAACCATCAGAAAGGCTGCAGCAAAGCTGGAGACACTGTGGGATTAGCAAGATGAAGCTATAAAGAATCAAAAGCAGGACATACTTTTCTGCTTTTCTAACTGTGTACACATATGTTACCCATGTATGCACACAGTCCTGTGGCAGTTCAGTCATAGGGTTTGGGAATTTAACCAATAGCCAAGGTCTATGCATAAACTATGACAGCCATGCTTATCTGTTACTACAATGATTTTTAAAGAGTTTACTTAAATTGGTTATGATTACTTTTAAATTTGATTTTAATGGTTTATGCAGAGTTAAAAAATAGGGTTTTTTTCTATTGCACTAACTCAGCTTTCAAGCCCATAAATCCTACAGCCATTGCACTACCCATTGGAATCAAAGTTTTGCAATTCTCTTAGTCACTGTTTGCAGGTTTAAAGTTTTCCCTTTAAACAAATAGTTTAAAGGGAAAAAATAACCAGTGGTGAATTATGCATGCTTCTCTGGATGGTCTAACTTGCTCTTTCATGAGTCTGTTTTGTCCATTTAGAAATATAAAATGTCACAGTCTGGTATTTTATTTTTCCAATGTAGAAAGGTGTTCTGTATTGAGTTGAGGAATCAGAACCACAATTCCCCATACAGGCTATCCCAGTTGAATTTCAGACACTTTTAGAGGAATTTGGGGCATTAGAATATAGGTATTGCACTGAAAGTACTGCTAGGGTTTGGGTTTTTGGGGTTTTTCTGTTTGTCAGAATAAAGAATTAATTAAAAGAAATTAAAACTGAATTCAGCATCAAAGCCATATGTACCTTCTGTGATTTAACAAATACACCCAGACCTAAAAATCTCTGTCATCTGTAATGGAGATCTTTGGTACTTCTCCCAGGGAGGTAACATTGTTGTATGGCGCCTAGGTTCAGAACAAAGATCTGGAGTAAAAGTAGCCAGTGTTTGTATATTTAATGGTCTCTGAATGAGACTGGTTAGGGAATGAGGGAACAAATAGCACATTATTTTTCTCTGTGCTTCCTCCTTTGCCTCACTCAGTTTACCATGAAATTTAGCCACTGATTCCCACCACTGTTTTTCTTGGAGAACAGAGTAGGATGAAGAAACACAATGATTAAATGTAAAAGACAACCATACATTGCATTAGGAGCTGCATTCCATGTGTTTTGGTAACAGGAAGTACAGGAGAAAATTAAAAAGAGGTGGTTCAGGTCTACCTAACCTTTAAAGTTTGAAGCCATTCTCAATTCCTACCATCTCTACCTCTGCCTACTAATAGAGACCTCATCAGTAAAACGGGATTTTTTTAAAGCTCTTTTAGTTCCAATTGATAATGCTACTGCCATGACACTCATTTTTGAGTTTGTTATGCTCCCACGTGTTGAACGTATGGCTAGCAGCTCTTCAACCCATCAGGATTCATGTAATCACAGCAAAGCAGTCAGCATCATAAATAAAGCAAACATGACAACTGAAACTACATGTTTCCTTCTCATGGTAAACTAGGATGATGGACTGGAGTTCAATGCCATTCTTCACCTAACAGCAAAAGGCTTGAGCGTGGTAGACCTGGACCATGAGTGTACTTGGAACATGGTTCATTTAACATTTCCATTCTCTTGTATTTGAAAATCTTGGCTTAGTTCCCAGTCCTGTGGCAGTCAGCCTTATTTGTGAGTGACAGGGCCCTTTGTGATGGCCTTTACTTACATTTCTTTTTAGTTTTTATTTAGTTCGCATGTAAGCAGGTGGCTGAGCCATTCAAGGGAACTTGTTGTTGCTCATGGTTGGAATCTGCTGTTGACTCTAGGCACAACAAACTGGCAGATATTTTAAGGGACACAATAATTCTTTATTTTAAAAGAACACTGCTTATGTGAGATAATTCCTGAATATGATTCTTTTTAAAGAATACTGAAGGTAACTGCATGCCTTCAAACAGAACTGAATTTTTAAGTGTATGCATATGTATCCATATCGCCATGGAGTGAGCGTGTTTTGTTGGGTTTTTGTTGTTGCTGTCTTTTCTTTAGGGCATATCCGATTGCCATCCTATTTGTATCAAGCATGGCAGAATTATAATTCAATCTAATTGTCAATTCCATTAGCCTGAAACTGGAAATAATGTCCTCTCCCTCATAGCCTTGAGAGCATCTGGCTTGGATGAAGAGGTACCTTAAATCTTACCGATAAGTGCACTTGGCTAATAAAATAGTGAACATACTCATCTCCCTTGTGGATAATGTGGAACTGTATTTTCCTCAGACATTTTAAATTTTTGTAGGGTTGTGGTAGCATCTTCTGAATCTCCCTACCTTGCCCTTCTCCTTCTATAAATCTCAGTGTGTGACTTCAAAAACCTGAAAAGTTGTCTTTAAGCTCTTTGTCCTACAGATCCAGACATTGCCGTTGTGCATGTCAAAACCGAAGCAATTGCATAAAAATTATATCACATTACAAGTGTTAGACCATTACAGATGAGGTGAGAACTGGTTTAGTGAGCTTACCAACAACCAGGCCAGAAGACTCCAAGTTTGTTTTGGGTTGTTGTTGTTACAGGTTTTATCCAAAAACTTTAAATGTTCAAAAATTAGTTTTTGTACACTATGAAAATGAAAACAAGGCCTTTTCAACACTTCCACAGAGCTACTGTTTAGAGGCCTGATTTGAAGGCAAGTCTCTTCATCATCAAAAAGGTATTTGTCTTCTTCCCCAATGACTGACATTTGGAAACAAAGGTGCTTGAGTGTTAGTCTGTCGACAACAAAGCCAAAAACTTAATTGACTTGGTAGCCATCTTTCTGCCTGTCCCCTTCCTCAGTTTAACAGATGAAGATAGGCTTCATCACATTTTGATAAAATAAGCTTCAGGTCAGCTTTACTTGCAGTCTGGTGACTCTTGGGACTCTGACATCAGAGAATTGGTTCCCAGTTTCTTTGGATTGCTCCTGAGTTAGCGAAGAGATAGCAGCATGGTTTTACTGCATTTGGTGAATGCAAATGTGCCAGTTATTAGAAGCATATCACTGTTTCCCTTCCTTAGCAATTCACTAAGCATTTTTATATTACTTTCTTCTGTCAGTTAACTCTTTATATTCTTTATTAATGAGTTATTATCAGAGTATATTATCTTTTGAAAAGTGTATTTGTGTGTGTATATGCACATGCACCCCTAGAGTAAGTTTTGTGTCACAAATCAAATATTATAATCAGTTACACAGTGCTTTTTTAAAAATAGAGTCTTAAGTATTTCTTTACCAGGCAAAACCAATATTTCAGGGCAATACACTTTATTTTGTGTAGCTTTGTCCAAGCACATCATGTCTCTAATGCATTAGAGGTAATTAATACACTTGCAAATTTTAAAATACTCTAAAAGTACTCAATATACATGCTTCTTAATTTACATGCATCATAAATGTAAAAGGGCAATTACACCTGCAAGAGCTGTGCAGCTATTTACATTCTTGTAAATATCGGTTTGGTGTACTCTTGATAGTTGGTATCTTTGCTCATTGATTCTGAAAGACCAGCACTGTGATGATTCTTTTAAAAAAACTACATATACATTTTTGGATCGTTGTGGAGCAGTAGGAGGGACAAGGGTTTTGCTTGTTTTTTCTTTTTTAAAATCAGTATGGAACTAGCTAATCTCAGTACAGAAAGACAGTTCTACTGTGAAAGTGAAATTAGAATAATGAATCTCATTATCATGGTGTAATAGCTGTATTTTATTAAAATTTCACAATAGTACTGCTGAGTCTTCCTGGTGAAACACTCAAGCTGCCTGATGAACTCAGCAGACAGCTGCTCACCACCACGCACTTGACTTGTTCCAGCAGACAGTTCCTGTAAGACACATGATTTGTTTTCTGCGGTGTAAAGATTTTTGGTTTTTTCTTTGCTTGCATTTAAGGATAAAACCAGGTCTGAACTGTGATGGTTTTCTTTTGCCCTCACTGTGCAGATCTATCACACACAGGAGGGCAGCTTATCTGGCCCCGAGCGGTCCACAGGCAGCCTGCCGAGTATCCCTGCTCTGGCCAGTCTGCAGTGCTGGATTTCACATCGCCACACAGGGTTGGAGTGACCTAAAGCGCTTCACGAAACTCCATGTGGGATTACTGATACTATTAAGCATGCAATGCTTCTTTGCCCCTCCCTTTTCAAGCCCCTTATTTACTATACACACCTCCTTTTATTATGCACTGGTCCTTAATAAGAGCTTAAAAAATGAAATAAATTGCCGTCATGGTTGTTTCATTTTTGTGTTTAAAATGGATTTTACTGGTGCTATAAGGACAGAATGTAGCTCAGATTACTTTAGAGGTATTGATAAAACAGTCAAGTATCTGAAGAAACACCAATTTCTTAGGAATGGCAATCTAGCCTCCAGCCACCTGGAAGCCTTGTGGCTGCACCAGTGGCTGGCAGCAGGGTTTGATAGAAGGAACGACCATTTCACACACTCTGGGCCACTGGGCATCAGTAGGTTTTAATGTCAGATTTATGCCATGATATATAGATAGACTTTTTGTTGGCTTTGGAGCAACCTTTTTAACTTTGCAGATTTCAATACCTGTGTGACGACGAAGCAGGAGTGCAGATAAAAAGAGTAAGCTTAAGACACAGAGAATACAAGTTCTGTCACATGAATAACTCGATTGCTCCCATCCTGTTCCAGTCCCTGGAAGCCAAGGGAGTTTCATGATTCATAGAAATTCCTCATTTTTGTGTCATGTGTGAGTATAAACCCCATTTCCTGACATACCATTTAGTTTTCTCTTCCAGATATTTTTAAGAAAGGAAATATGATGAAAGACATGATAGCCCATTCCAAAATGCTACAGAATTTTGCAATCTACCCATAAAAGGCCAATTGTCTATATAGATAATTAATTACAAATATTAAGTAGTGGGACAAAAATGCGAGTGCCATTGACAGTCATATTTGTACCATTCTGTTAACTTTATGTAGCTAGGAATCTTACTTTCTTATCTGTTTTTTCTGTTTTTTCTAAGAGGTCATTATTTTACTGTGTCTTTAGGATGGGAAAGGAAACTACTTTTTTTCCACCGATTTGTAATATTAGCTGTAAGCTAATGCTGTTTTCCATAATTCCATTGCTCCATGCACATGGCTTGAAATATTCGGGTTTATTCTCATCTTTCAGAAATGGAGAACTCTGGAATATAAGGTTCTTCAATCTCCTAGGGGCAAGAAGGCAATTTAAGCTTCCCAGAACAACTTCAAGAGCAATGATAGCTACCATTATTATTAGAGCAGCATAATTTTTCAGAAGATCAACTGTAATGACCTTCATATCCTGGATTGAGATTCAGAGGTTGTTGACACAACCTTACTAACACAGACAAATGTCTCCATCTTCACTTACAATATGCCTGGGACACATAATTTAACAACACTAAAATGCACAAATGCTACAGTTACTAAGACAAAGAACAGCAGGGGAGATTAATTTCCACATAACAGTTCCATTGATAAGGAAGGAAGATGTTCGAGTGCTCAGGGAAGTTGTGGGCATGAAATGATTAAAACTAACAGAAAAATATTCCAGTGAATAGAGTCAAAAAGCAGTTCTTTAATTTTTAAATTTGCACAGCAATAACAGAGATAAATGAGCCTCTGAAATATTTTGGAAAATGTCACTTTGCAAACCTTGTAGAGTGCTTAAATGTTTATTAAAATGGACCAAAAGCCAAAATACTCTGCGTAAAATAAATACTTCGTCTTTGCTAAGTAACAATATTTGTGAACAAAACATAAAACTGTAATTTTCATGTGTCAAACACAGTAACATTTAAGATTAAATGTTGGAGTCAGACTTAGCATTTTTTTTCATCTTCCTATTTACAAGCTTCTCATTAAGACCATTTACCTCACATTAGCTATTAAAATGACTAACATTTTTAAAGTTTGCTCCATGACTAAAATAAAAACAACAGAAATGTCCTTTTACCGTAACTTAACAAAAAGCAGAACCATATTTTTATCATCTAGGAGAACATACTGTTATAAATACAGCTGTTTTTCATCTACAATTATATAAATAATAAGCATGCTGCCATTCACAAGGATTTTAATAGATGATTATATATAAGCAATATCATGATCTAGAAGAGGATGGCATGGGTTTTTATATTTCATTTTTATTGTACTTATTTAGGACCTTTGTCTTCATCTGAAAATTGTGGAACAGACTTCTTTGCGACAACATTATCCAGTCGCTGTCCTTGCAGATACGGGTTCACACTCTGAAAAAGTTTAAAATTATTCAAACTTATCAGAAACAGGGGAACATATAAAAGGTAACTAGGATTAGTGAACGTATTTACGTACTTCTTATCTGTCAGATATTTGCAGATTTGAAAAAAATTGCTTCCAGGGATTAAACCTAAAAGTCAATCAATGTTTTGTCTCTAATGATTTTTTTCTTGTGCAAGAATTTAACTCAATACACTGAAAGGAATACAAGTGAAGGAGGACTATCAAGAATATGGAACAACCTGAATTAAACACTACTTTTTTGCTCCACTCCTTCTTTCCTCAGCTCAGCAGAGAAGCAGCAGCAGTTCTAACTCCCTAATTCTTGAGGCAGGATAGAAATTGTACAGGTAAGCTTTAGCTTAAATCACTAGCCCCTGATGGACATTGTGCTGGGAGACAAATTAGAGACCACAATAATATTTTGACCAAAGCCTCTTCTTCAGCCTGTCTGCTCTCCAGGAAACCCCTCCTCACTTCCTCTCTTGATGCTGAGATAAAAACCTGCTGGCACAGAAGCAGAGCCAAGCAAGGTTTTGGCATAGAAAATGGCTCTCATACCACTGCCAGAACAAGGGAATGCTGGAAAGAAGATTCCTGGAGAGGGTTTAACTTCACTTTGCACCATGCAAGCAGCACAACGTGAGGCTGAAGATAAACAGATCCTGTCTCATAACTGCTTGGAGATCATAGATGGAGTAATGTAGAAAGCCAATCTTGAATTTTATCTATATCTGTGGAATAAAATGTATTTACTGTATTTGCAAGTGGCAACCAGTTTAGTGGAGCTTCGGTATTAAGTAACATTTACAACAACTTTCTGCTCTGTAACAGTGTCAGTGTAAGCAAAATTCAAGTATATATTGTCTCCGTCACACAGACATAGACAAAAACTGCAGCATGCTAATTGCTGATGCTAGTAAAGTTTGTTTGTCTAAAGACAAACTTCAGAAGACTGTGAATTTTCCAGTATCTCCTGATTCTTGTCAGGCTCACTGTGTCACAGAAATTGCTTTTCTTGAGATATTTTTGTGCTTCTTCCACCAAAATGAAAGAATTTAAAAAAAAAAAAAAAAAGGCATTCAAAATGGGCATGGAATATTTATTTTCTAATATCCCAACTATGTGTTGAATCTCTGGAAAAGATGTGGGGTTTGTCTATCTTCAAGTTTAAGCCCTTGGGTTTCTCCAGATTTGTGGATGCTATCATTAATACTTAGTCATAGCACAGAGCAGCCCTTTTGCATGCTTCTATTGACTTTTGAGAGTTTTGCCTGCTGCAAGTGAAAACATAAAAAATGTTAAGAACCAGAAATGAATGTGGAAAAATCTTTGAAAATAAACTAACTCCAGTGCTTTAAATGGTTAGAAATAAGACATATGTAAATGATTTGTTTGTGTTTGTTTAAAGAAGTTCTGTTTAATGTTAATTTGGTGAAATTCAACTGTTGCATAAACTTCTAGGAATTATTTGAAGATTCCTAGGAAGATTAATTGGTCATTTTTTTTGGAATGGTACTTGCTTGCTACTTTTTGAAATAAAATAGAAGAGAATGAGACTACATAAAATTTTGAATCCTTCTTAACCAACAAAAGAAAACGCAAAATATAATGCAAAATATTTTGGCTGATTTGACTAAAAAAAGTTTAATCCTATGCAGCTGTGCAGAATTCAAAGTAATGCAAGTTCCCAAGCACCTTCGTGCACAGCTCCAAGCCCATGGCAATGTGACTTAGTGATCATAGAAGTGCTCCTGACACTTCTGGACAGGGCTGTCTGCGAGTATAGAAATTTTAAAAAGGGGAGAATTGCTAATTAAAATTAGACATCACTATGGGCTTCCTTGTCTTGCATTGCAAGTGCTGCAAAGAAACTAACACCAGCAGCAAATGGTAAACTCATACCTTTGCTTTATAGACCGCTGATGTGTATGTGTGCTCGCAAGTGTGTTTATACAGGTACAGATAAATATATGAATATACACACATGCTTAGAATACGTGGTTTTCTAGACTCCAGTAATGCCCCTGTGCCTGTTTCACTGTAGCCCTGTAGAGACACTAGAGGGTTACTACCTACAGTGTTACACAGGTCTTGCTCTAAGCTCAAATGGGGATATTCGGATGCAAAAGATCAGTCTGTTGCCAGGTCCCGAAACTATGTCTGTGCAGAAAGGTGTGGAGGAGAGGCAGGGAGCACAAAAGGCAGGAGGGGAATCCAGTGGGCTTTTTGATTTCTAGAAAAATACACTCTGCTGCTGACAGTTCTAGGTTACCCTTCTGCTGATAAAGTGAAAATTTGGAATTGTTCATTAAAGCTTTAGTAATCATTACAGTATTAATCTAAAATAATTTAAATTCTAATGAATTTAGCATTAAGTAACATGTTGGTGCTAGGAAAATAAGTCTACTGTAAAGAAATTCACCTTCAAAATTCTGGGTTACGCATGTCCATGTAAATGTCGTGTCTCCAGCTAGTACCTCTTTTGTATCCAATTACGTCAGTCAGCTCACAAACAGAAAATGTTCTTACTTTTTTCTTTTCTTTTTTCTCATGTATAAATTGCATGAATTCCACTTTAAACTGCTGTTCTAGCTATTAATAAGTATTCCACAGAACTATTTCCAGAGTAAATTATACTAACTTACAAATTAAAGTGAGGTGCCTACCCTTTTCTCCTTTTCAACCAACAAACTCAAAAATCAAATTGTAAGCACGAGGCAGACACTAAGCTCAGGTCAGATTGTTAACTTATGGTTGAAGTGTCAACCATCAATGATGTCTAAATCAGGAAGAAATCAACTTATCTTCTCCCTTTCTAGCAAAGACTTACAGTCTGAGAGTTAAATAAATAAATAAATCATCTTCACTTATGCTTGTTATTTTAAATTATATTTACTTTATTTGCAATTTAAACTGTGCTGTCGTATTTTGAAAATCTACTTTCTGGCAGAGAGCTAGACTTTTCCTTTTTCTAAAAATAATACACCAGTAGCAAGGCTAAAGACTTTGAGTCTGCCTGAAAGTGTTTTTTTTTTTTTTTATAAAAACAAGGCTGACACTACCAAAAAAGAAAGAGTAGTGAGGCAGACTGTGCAGAATCTCTCTGTGATATGTGGATTGCCTTCTTTGTTTCAGAAGCAGAACAATGAGAATCCGTTCATCTTTGTCGTTCAAGCAAGCGAGACACAGAGGAGTTTCATCCACGGTAAATCAGATGATGAAGAATCGATAGTGGTAATTAAATTTACTAATATTTTTAGTAGGAAATTTCGAATTCTGTTTTAGATACATTTAAATAACTTTAAATTGTTTTAAGCAAATAGGATCAGTTTTAAAACACAGATAATAAGTTTTACAATCTTCCACATATAAGTGCATCTTCTGAAAGGAAGAGGCTATTTAGAGAAATAAATTTTGTACCCAGTATTGAGTCCTGAAACTGGCTATGTCTTAGCACAGAGAGTCCCTGACTTTACACATAATCTAAGGTATAATACAAATGCATTAGACTAACTCTTCATTTCAACAATACGATTTTAATTCTTATTAGCTCTCTAGATTATACAGGGGCTATAAAATATTTCAATAGTTACCCTCTTTCTTCTTTTTGGACCACCATTGATTTTCTCAAAGAAATTCTTGCTCTGGAAGGGAAAAAAAATAACACAACCATCAAATTCATTACACTCTTCTTTTAAAATACTACTTTCACTGTTAAATACTAGCAAGTCTAGAAGAGTGTGTAGTTTTATGGGAGAAATAAACCACAAATAAATATTTGTATATTCCTGCTAACATTTGCAGTTCTTCAGGAGCAGTCATAGCCTTATCAACAATTTAAAACCCAGTCATTTTACACTATGTTATCCCCTGTGTTCTGGCAATAAGTGCTTCAAGTATGTGCTAATATAGTCTGGATATTCCCCACCATGTGATACATATGTATAAATACATATGTACATATATACTTTTTTTTTTTTAAGAGAAGGCAGAAGGAAAAAGAAGAAAAATTAGAGTGGGAGGGAGAGTCCTGCCTCTTACATATCTTTCTATACATTTGAGGTGACACAAGAACAGAAGCAAAATACTTGCTTTACGAGGGATTTTCTAATTCCTTTTAAAAACAGACATAGGCGTCATTCCTACTGTTTTGTTGTCTTTGCTTATTCCCTTCCAGATATCAACACTTCCCAGTGCAAAGTTCTGCTGAAAGGAGTTCAGCGCCAACTCTTCCTTTGTTTAAGTAGTGCCCTCAATAAAGTTTCTAAAAACCGTTTGGTCTATAACTTTTTTAATGGCAAACCTTTTAAAAACTGCCAGAAACATCTTGGCAGAAGAGAAAGTTATGATGATGAGAAAAGAAAAAAGAAAAAAACCCCCAACACAAAAAATCCCTCTGACCATAGTTTACATAAGTGCATCCACATATTGTTGTATTTCTTATAAGTAGTGAATTCTAATAAAGTCTGGGATAACACACACATGCTCAACACATTTTGTTTCAATTCTGTGTTATGAAGAAAACCAAAACCAAATCCTAACCTGAAAATGGAAGGAGAGAAGAATTACATGTATAAAAGCAGAAAACTATATAAACAAGGCCATTAATTCTGCTATAAACAACTGACCTAACATTGATTATATAAATAGAAAGTGTAATTCTAGCACGAGACAAATTCACCAAACACTTCTAACTCTCTCTGCAGCCTTGATATGAGAAAAAACAAACATTTTCAAGTGCTACAATGAAATCTGCCAAAATTGTCTGTTTTGTACTTCTTGTGTTCATTAAACCTCAAATTCACAAGGCCTATCTCTTGTCCAACCTCAGTTATTTTGTCTGAGCTGTGCCAAAAGCGAACAGAGATGATGTTGGCTAAGGGGGACATTCTTGGCTAGTCGTTTATGCGAGCTCACTTCAGGAAAACTTAAACTTAACATTTTAAAGAAACTCAAGGATGCATGAATTATTCTCCTTAGGAAACAAAGCACCACCAAAACCTCTCTTCATAAAGTATTTGACCTTATACTTTCATGAGAGGAAAAAGGGTATTTCTGAACTAAAAATAATTTCATGGACCACTGGAACTAGCATTTCTCTCATTCCAAAAAATTCCTTATAATTGAACTGTTCCTGCTCAAGGAAATCATATTTTGTTTAGTCTGTTTGGGAATGTTTTAAGACCCTAAGTACTACTGTAGCGTTATGTGGAGTACAAAGCAAATATGGTTATGGAGCACAAGCTAAGAACATATTTGTATGAGAATAGCAATCCTGAAAATATGTTCCACTGCGTAATGGCCTGACCTCATCAGCCACCAAAATTTGCCCGTGAAGTGTTCATCCTTCACCGAGAGGTTGTTAGGAATGAAGGCACAGAGTTCCTTCAGTTACACATATGCCTCATATGGAGACATGCTGCATGTGATTTGCTACTTTTCCCTCACTCCTGGAGCTTCATTTGCATCCTCTTGGCTACTTGGATTAGAGTATTACAGTTTGGGATTTGGATTGAAAAAAATCAGAAGTTAAAATGCTTACTACCAACAAAATATATAAGTGTTTTTTAGATTTGTATTGTAAATTGCATATTGTACATAATCTTTGTGCAAGTCCTGGATGTCAACACTTCAAACCATCTAAAGAGCCAATTTGCAAGATGCAAGAAAGACACACTCAGAAAGTATCTGTGTCCTGTAAGGAGAAGTCTGAACTGGGGGAAAAACCCCGAAATCTTAGAAACTATAGTTGTACATTAGGATAAAAAACTTCAAAAGCCACTCATCCTACTATTTCCACTGTCCCCTCTATGTTTTCCACATATGAGGAGAGGGGAGGACAGTATAAACCGTGGGTCTTACTCTATAAACAGTGTCTGTACCTGAGACTTCTCACAGGTCAGCATATTGATATATGGGTAGTTGTCCCAAAGGCAGAAAAATTCTTCCCCTTTCTTCCCACTCCTAACCCAGTATATATTCCTTGTGATTTATGTATTTGCATCTGCATATGCATTAGCAGTATTTGCACATAGTATTTAGCATCTACATTATCATACACTTTGCTGCGTGAGACAGCTTGTCTCATGGGGAGACCTGCTTGTCCCTAATAAAATGTGTCTGTTATTCACAGGCTACTGCAGAGGTCCCACGGCTTTGCAAGCATGATGGTCTGTCCCCAAAACAAGCCAACCAACCTGTTCCTGTCCCATTAGGACAAGCAGGTCCTTTTCTTCTGACCTGCTAATGTAGTTTGGGTTTTTCTGTGGTTACACAAAGGAATGTATGTTGGCTCCTGGAAGGACGAGTCACTGGGGACTGTAACACTTCCTCAACCAGTCAGTAGTAGGAAAAGGCTGGGGAGAAGCTCCCCCAGGAGCTGGGAGCACATGCCAGCCTCCATGGGTCCAGGAGGGCTGCAGATGGCAGTGACAGCCTAGTGTTGCATTCGACACGCAGCGCGGTGGCCTAAGTCAAGAACAGCACGATGGCCACTCTCTGGCCATTCGGGCCATAGCTCACAGACACCAATGTGGTGGACGGCAAATGGCGTTTATTGGTGATTAGTACCGTGTAATATACCTTTGGTTTACAACGTCACGTCCGCCTGCTTACATCATAAAACTAATTACTATTGGCTACCTGGAGAGGGGGTCTTATCTTTCCGTACAGCGCGGTTTCTTCCGATCGCCAGGCCCTAACTGCCCACATTTCCCCCCTCTCTATGCTAATCTAAGAGAGCTAACAAACGTATAAAAGGCATTAACGAGGTAAAGTATAAGGCACCTTGAACTAATAAACGTATAAAAGGTATTGACGAGGTAAAGTATAAGGCACTTTAAACTAGTGGTAACTAGGGGGCATAAGGGGACAGGATATAAATTGGGGTAACTAGGGAGAACTAGGGATAATACTGCATAAGGAATTAGGGATAACTGGGGATAACACTACAGAAGTACATTCTTAACACAGTTGTTTGTTTTCTACTAACAGAATGTTGACCTTGCTTAGTCGGTTCTGGACAAATGACACGAGCTTGCTCAGTATGCAGGGCCCGAAGGCCAATGCCAGTATGATCATTGCGATCGGTCCCAGCAAAGTAGATATCAGGGTGGTTAGCCATGGCGAATGGTCGAACCAGGATTTGAACCAATTCTGCTGTGCTTCTCGCTCTCTTCTTCTCTTCTTTTTTTTCTTTTTCTTTTTCTGCTTTGCTCTTTTCAGTAGCAGCTTGCAGGGAAGGAGAAGATGCTAAAGGCTGAGTAGCATTAGGTGATATCTGAGTAGGAGGTACTGTAGCTGCTGGTAAAGGATTAGAGATCATTGGGTTAAAGATATTTAGGTTATTATTCAGTGTTGTGACAGTAGCAGTGTTTTTAATCTGTGAGAGGGATTGGACTCTCTAACGGCCTCTCCTTATTCTGGGTTTTAATTCTGTTTGCTCTCATCTCTTTCTACTCTGAGTCTAAATCAGTGGAAAGCCACTTGCTCCAGCTTGTGTCTGACTCAGAGCTGGAAGTTGACTGACTGGCTACTTCCTGTTTCTAGTACTTTTTGGTCGGGCTCCGGCCCTCGCCCACCTCCCTTGCGGGCGGGCCGTTCCCTCTCTGTTGCCTTGCCCTGCCTTCTGCTCGGCAGGGGGTTGAGCTTATAGGGGGAGTGTTTAAAATGGGCGCTCTGGCTACCTCTCCGCCCCTCGCTCACGCTCCCCTCCCCCTTTTGGTTGCTCTCGCAGTTTCTCTCCTTATCACATTCCTTATCGCTTTCCTCTCCCACTCGTTTACTTGCGCATGTTGGATTCGGCACTATCTCTCTGTTCTCGCCGGGCGCATCTCCGTCCCGCTCACCTTCTTTGTTCTCGGCACTATGCTGGGGTGCATAGGGAGGTGGCCTGGGCCAGCTCTCTTCGGGCCCCCCTCCCCCCGCGGCGATCTTAGCTTCTCGGGCTAATTCGTCCGAAAAAGTCTCTGCCTGCCTTGGCTCCCCCGCAAACGAGCCTGGGTTCAGGGATTGCAGGGGTGCAGCATCCCCCTGCGAGTCTCCAGGCTTAGCCGAATCGCCATCGTCTGGGGGGTGCAGAGTCTGGGTAGCCGCCCCAACCCCCAGCTTTGGGACAGCCATCAAACAGTTTTTTGCTGCCTTCCAGGTCTCCTGCTCTTGGATAGCTTTTTGCAGGGCCTGCACAACTTTACCCCACGATTTAAGATGTTTTCCGCTACCTGAGGACATCGTCTCCTCAGCAAAAGCCTTAGTACATTTATCCCACACCTCAGGGTGGAGTATATCTGCCGGTTGGTCTATGACTCCGATCTGCATAAGTCTCGCAACAGCGAGCGTAAAATCTTTGGGTTTACAATCTACCCGCCACTGTCTCTGAATTTCATATACGACCTTCACAAGAGCCTCCATCCTCCTTGTGGGTCTCGGAGCGTTCTCCGTCGCCAGAGACAGTCCAGCTGCTCTGGCCGCTGTTCACTTGGTCTCAGGCGATCTCCCGAAGTCTCCAGTTTTGTCCCGGGTTTCGGCACCACTTTGTTGCATTCGACACGCAGCGCGGTGGCCTAAGTCAAGAACAGCACGATGGCCACTCTCTGGCCATTCGGGCCATAGCTCACAGACACCAATGTGGTGGACGGCAAATGGCGTTTATTGGTGATTAGTACCGTGTAATATACCTTTGGTTTACAACGTCACGTCCGCCTGCTTACATCATAAAACTAATTACTATTGGCTACCTGGAGAGGGGGTCTTATCTTTCCGTACAGCGCGGTTTCTTCCGATCGCCAGGCCCTAACTGCCCACAGCCTAGTGCCTACACAGCACACAGGAGCTGGTGGAAACACAGTCTGTAAGTACACAGCCATCACAGCCCCATCTGCTCCTGGGCTCTTCGACAGGAGAAGCAGGAACAAACTGTTGTGGGCAGAGGGAATTCAGGTGCTGGAGGCAGTGGGAGGATGAGGATACACACAGTTATCCACTGGGCAGCCCACAGCCAGTTGTGTTGGTCATTTACAACTTAATGCAGACAACAGTCAGTGCTCTAAAAGATCTGATCTATTTTAATTCTCCTTTATAAGGTCTCAAACAGGTAATTTTTAGAGTGCTTGCCTAATTTTTTCAGAGAACTAAAAATTACAAAACCGGCCATAAAAAGATACCATTGTATTTATATTTTTACCGTGTAGTAATGTACAATTAGGAGATGATCACGGCTGTTCTCCCGGATCTCAGCAGAACATTTGCTCATGCACATGACCAGCTGTTTCACCTCTAATTAAAAAGAACTGGAGCTGGCTAAGTTGCAGCTAGATACGATAACTGTTTAGTACCTAAGAGTGTTTTAATCCATACATGTGCAGCTTTTCCCCCTAAATTAGTAGTGATGGATGGAGATACAAAAAAAGCCCAGGATTCACTAATGATTTACTATGATTTATTAAGTATATATGTTGCTGATGACAACACAGTATGTATGCTTGATTCTGAAATATTGCTACAGGCCAAAGATTTTCAGAAGTGCTTTTGCAGTCTTCAGAATGGTATTGTGAAAATAAAGTACTTATGAATAATAAGAAAACTAACAGCCTTATCTGGCATAAAGAAGAAAGTTCACCATCTGTTGTTTTTTAAATGAAAACCTTTGATGGTAATTACTTAGAATGCAACAAGTTTCCAAAATTTGTATTTTTGGCATGATTCTCTCCAGAAATTTAGCACTCGTGTAAGTAATTAAGACTATAAATCTTACACTGGTTTGATTATGAACGATGAATCATTGTCTCACAATTACAGCAGAAGAGACTGCCAAACATGTCCATTTATCGATACATGCTTACAGAACCCTGGTTTAGTGCAATCTTAAGTGTTATAACAATGTAAAATGATATTTCATTATTTGCTCTACAAGCATAAATTATGATCATTGTTATTGTTTTCCTGGCGCCTGAAAATGGATTTGGGATTGGACATTTTAACTGATGTAACCCAAGATTAAGTGGCAGAGCTTTCTTTGGAGCCTCTAGCCTGCAGAAACAGTCTAGCTGCAGTTATTAAAGTCCTTGTATGCTCAGAGCAAGATTTTTGCCCTTAGTGTAGCTCACTGTGTTTATTACATGTGATGTGTCAAATAGGTTTTCAATATAATACAGTGCATAACCTGAGCAGGGAAAGAAGCAGCATCAAGTCCTCCAAAATCCTTAAGGAAGAGAGGATTCCTTAGATCAAGTTGTCCAATCCTAGATTTTTAAAGGTGTTTTAAGCTGCTGTCCTCCATCTAGCTGTATTTTCTTTGAATTTTTTGTCTAAGTAGCTGCACAGTGAATAGTCACTGAACCTGGATATTCTTTCAGATTAGGACCATTTTATGTTTTGAAATCTTGTCCTAAGATCTGCACTAGTTTTGACTACGTGTTCACTGTAGTTCAAAATGTGCTTTTTTGCATTTGTCAAGCACATTCACAGTTGTCATGCTTTGGGACAGGTAATAGAAAAAGGATTTCAGTTTTCCTGGGCTGATTATCAGTCACAAGCACTGTTTCTGTTTTTCAGGGCAAGGCTACCTTTTTGAGAAGCTTCCCTTAGGGTGATAATTTTTCCAGCAATAAGGACAATATTGTCCTCATTATTTCAGAGTATTCCACACAGCAGACAATACCCAGTTTCACATGCAACAAAAAAAGCAAGAAGCATGTACTCACCCACTTGCCCATGTTGGGATAGTCATGCTCTGGATCAAAAAGGTGTTGGTGCAGTTGGTATTCCCTGCTGAACTCTGCTGTGTCTGGGGTGTTTTCTAGACACCCATCATCAGCTGCAAAAGTACATTAGAAAGCACTGAGTTCTAGTAGCTTTGAAACACACCGTATTTGCCACATTAGTCAGCAAACTTTTTAAATGCAATCATGCAATTGAAAAAAAAAAAACCAAAAAAAAAAGAACTGGATGACTAGAAAATGCCAGGTTTTTTTTTTTCTTTTGAAACAAATTTGTCAGGATGTACTTATTTAAAAAAAACCAAAAAACTAACCTCACAACCAAATAAAACTTCAAAGCTGAAGAAATTTATTTTCCAAGCTCTCCCCTCCTTTATATTTTTCTTTTAATTATTGCACTTGATTACTTGATTTTACCTAGAACTGCATCCTGTTCTGATTCAGAAGGGATATTCTTCTCTTCTTTAAATGCTCACGGGTAGTTTTAGAAATTTATAAGGCAATACTTTTGAAGGTCATGGTAAAACAGTGCTGTGAGCAAAGACAGAATTTCTTTCATGGAGTAACTCTTCCTGGAGCTCCATTTCTGGTTTGCCACAATGTTCAAATTGGCTGAAAATCATTTCTGCATCATAAGATCTCATAAAAATGCTATGTAGCAGAAGTTTTATGATGAAGAAATTTCTGTAGATTGGTAACTAACCTGATCAGTCCAGAAACCTCCTTTAACCACAATGGATGGTTTTGTAGACAGTGTCACATCAAGATAATATCAGTTTAAAAATCAGCGTATGGTCTTTTTACCAAAATAAGTCAACTTTAGCTTAAGCGAAGTTTCAGCAGCTTGAGGCCAGAGTAGCTTTTTGGATAGAGTCTGCTCCTGGAGCTCCCACTGCTTTACCAGCATGGGGAGCTTGCAGTCCAAGTTCTTCTCAGACTTACCCAAGGACATCCTACCAGCCAGGGCATGATGCTGGACATTCAAACAGCTCCACCTGCCAGAACACAGGCACTCCAGAGCAAACACCTGTGCACTTTCCCTTCTGTCCTTGTGTGTCATCATGCAAAAAGATTTGCAGATGGAATATCTTTTTCCGTTAGATGTGGGAAACAGTAAAGGCTTGACTTAAAACTGAGTTGATCCAATGACCTGAGGAGGTTATTCTGAGTCCAACAGATCCAGCTTTCTATCTTTTCTCCTTGGGATGGGGAAAAACAATAAAATTGCCAAAAGAAAACAGGGGAAAACTCTTAATGCTGGCTAAGTAACTCAGAAAATATTAAAACATTTAGAATTATTTCAGTCTCAGCAGGGACAAGGTTATATCAAGAGAGAAACAGGTGGCAACAGAAGTGTGGTAGCCCTTCTCAGAGCATTTGCGTCTTTTGGTAGAAAACACAAAGGGCAGCTGGTCATATGGATGTCCTCTATGACTGCTAATCCAAAAGCCTTCAACTCAAGTGCCCCAGGCTTATGTATTCCTGCTGTGGAATGTGCATATGTAGACAGTGACTGGAAAAATTGTTTTCCATTAAGCAAATCCACAGACCTGATTGAGGAAGGCCTCTGGTAATTTGTATGCATAATACAGTCACCACTTGAATTTCCATTTAAGGCTCTGAAAAACATTTTACTCTAATCCTAGTAGATACTATCTTCACTCACAGCATACCTATGACAGAGCTATTTATCTGAACAGGCAGCACTTCCCTAAGAATTCCCCTTGTGTACAGATCTGACTGTATTAGCTTGGCTAACAACTTTTATTTCACCTAACAAAGAAAAATTGAAGGGATTTTCAAAGACATTTCCCTGGATGCCATGTTTTTAATTTATTTATGTAATCACTAGCAGAAGTCTAATGGGCAAGCACAGAAGATAGAAAGTCTGTGTGTGTGTGCTTGTGTGTGAGAAAATCTAAACCCATCATTTGCAACTTGTCAGACAACAGCTATAGCGAACAAACTGGAAGATGAGGTTATTATTTCAGAAGAGATGCAGGCATCATCACCAAACAGGCTATGATAGAAAACAGTAAGGGAGGACTATTTGAAATTTTTTGAATGAAACGCAAAAACACTTTACAAAACTTTTCATAACAAATATTATTTTTTGATGAATTCTAAGCTAGTTAGAACATTTTAAAATAAGAATACAGACAACTGTTCCACATTATCCAAATAAAATAAAAGAAGACTAAACAGAAAACATTTTGAAGGGGTCTCTTAGCTCACAAATAAAAAATGAGAGAAAAATAGAGTGCTCATTCCCAGTTCCAGTTCCCAAGGCAGCCAATGGGTGTTTTACTACTGCTTTCAGTACTGGAAGTCATTCCTTGGCTCACACAACAGGAAAAAGATCAATTCTCTCAGGGTATGTCTATATCGTGCACATGCAGTGCTGCTTTAGTGCCCCTGCAGCAGCAGCCCCCCCCGCAGGGCTCGGTACCTGTGCAGTTGGAGGCTGAGGGACACCCTGCGTGTGTGGGCACGGCTCTGCTCCCAGAGCTGCGCTGCCCCTGCGCCAGGGCGAGCCTGCATGCAATGCCTTGGGGTATATCCACGTATTCTCCAGTTCTTGGCACAGATGCACCCTCAATGAGCTATAAAGACACATGGATTGGAGCCAAGGTATCTTAAATATTGACTCATGGTCTGGGTTGGAGATCAGGGCAGACAGTTTCATTCCTCTTGGCACAATGGAAGTCTCTAAAATAAGGGTAAATCTCATCTGTACAGAATAACTTTTTTCAGGGGCCAGCTTGAAAATGAACTCCCTTGGGAACAAGATGCTCTCATAAATCTCACTATCTTCTACTCTGAGGTCAAGATGATTTCTTCCACATGACCTTCTCCAGCAGTTATATAACAATACAGAAGGTGCATGTGTTAATATTTTTTTTTAAAAAAGAACTCACCTGAAACACCAAAACACCCAATCCCTCAACAGCTCTTCTCCCAGGGTAGAGAATGAAGAAAACCCATTGCTGATAGAGAGTTATACAGTGCTGAAAGACTGGAAAATGCACAGTGAAGACAGAGGTACAAAGGCTGAATTACCTGTTTTTCCGATAGGGCAGGGATTTGGAGGGTCAGGATATCCTTGATCTTCACTGAAATCCTTTGGTACGTTATCTCCTGTCAGCTCAGCCACAATGTTTGGGATATTACCATAAGGACCCAGGTGCTGGAGACCCTCATGGGCACCACCTAGCAAAGACAATTTATGCACAGTCTTTTTAAAGGAGTAAAAGTGTGAGTACTTTAGCAAGTAATCTAGACTTCAATTTAAAATATAATCTCTCTCTCTATATATATATAATTGTTTTAGAGACAAATCCAAGTTTAGATTTCAAGCTAAAAAATGAATGTATTCTATGTATTTTAGAAACATAACCATATGACCTAACTCCAGTAACTTAGATAATGAAAAATAAAACTAGGGAACAAAATCAGCCACATATTATTAATCTTATGGCTTTTTTTCCTTAACTATGGAAGTTTTAGGTAAGAAAATGCAAAGAAAAAGAAATGTGAGACAATAATGAAACTTGATACATTTACTGCACAATCACCTTCAGCCACTGATACTGTTCATTGCAGTAACTAACAATGGAAGATATGGCAAGACAGCATCATGGCAGGAAGACAAAGTTAATGACAACTGTAGAAAGAAATAATGCTACCTACACAGCCTAGAAATGCATTAATAATTTAAGTCCCAAGGGGACTTAAGGTATTAAAGTTCTTGGGGACCTGGGGTATTCTAGCAAAGTTGGTTGTGTACACCTAGAAAAATTATTTTTAAAACAAACCAATTTAAATCAAACCCAAAACTGGTGTGCTGTGGCCTTCTCCACCACACCTGAGCTGGGCACCTTGCCTTTGACAAGTAGGGTCTTCCACTAAAGATTTGGGAAACAAACTCAGGCCCCTCTCTCTCTGTGCCTCTCTACAAATAATTATCTGCCCCAGATCTTTTCTGCATGCCTTACTGGCCAAATGCATCCACAGGCTAAACCCCAGCTGCTTGTGGAGTTTTTTGAATACTATTGTACACGATTCTTTTGAATTTCAGACAAATAAAAAGTTAGTTTCAAGCATGTTCTTTTTCTCTGACAAAGACAGCCACCACACACACTGCAGCAACTGAGATGGTTGTGTGACAGCAAAACAATATTTTTTTTTAACCCTATATAATGAGGGGTAACAACATACAGTCAACATATAAATTCCACTAACAATGAACTGAGAGAAAAAGGAATTTGAACAATTGGAAAATGTGAGTTAAAGAGTAAACGCAGACACAACTGCTTGAGTAAATAGCAAAATCACCATCTTATCACCAAATAGTCTCCTTTTCAATGTATATATTTTTCATAGATCCAGAAGATGTGACTAAAGCCTCTGAATATGGAAGCTGCTTGAAAAGAATCATTCAAGTATTCCTGTCCCAAATTACAAATAAACATTACCAGCCTCAATCATCTTTTATACAGCCAAACATTGTAAGCTAACATAATCACTTGCAAAAATTGCTAACAGAAGGCACTCAAATACAAAATACAAATTTTGTATTCATTTCTACATTTAGGAGTGGCAGCTGAGGCAAATTTTGCAAATTAATTTTGCAAATGATCAGTTGGATGTTGGCATTTAGTACCAGAAGCAAGTTAGTCTGTAAGCACATGTATTTCCATTTTATTTGCACAATGGACTAAAATCTAATCAACGTGCTGATTTCCCCCTCAAGTACAAGGCTCTTATTCTGTAATGCAGTGTTGCAGAAAAGTTTCACAGATATGTAGCAAACATAAAATTACCCCTATAAAAAAATGCATGTCTTTTATATGGGGGTTTTGCTTGTAGCTGACCATGAGACCTGGTACTAAAACCAGGATACATTATACCCACTCTGAACTTTATTACACATTTACAGTCCATAGTCCACACAAAGATGATGTTTGTAACACAATAATGTCATGGTGATGAGGTTAAAAAAATGTGTAACATACATTTAATCTAATGTAATTTAATATAATTTCTAATGTATACAATAAAATACTTCTTTTGTCCCGAGTTCCTTCATGTGAAGATTGATTATATATATGTACTTAAAAGCATCAGGTTATGATTCTGCTGTAAACTACAGAACCACATAATCAATACGTGTTTGAACATCCTGTATACAATGTGGTTCACTATGGGACAATCCATCAGATAGAAGCCTATCTGTGCTTGCATGTGGTGCAGACCTCTTGGCACCAAAGCTCCATCCATAAAGAAAACAGAGGTACTTAGCAGGCTCCAGTGTGCTATATATACATGTAAGTTTAAACTGACTGCCAAGAATTCCCCTGACTGAGTACAAACCAATCTTTTTATATTAATATAAAGGATTGTTTCCTTTAGGTATAAATGTCCAGGATCATTTGAGGGTTTTTCCTTTCTTTCCAAAAGAGCTGCAGACAATAGCACCTGCTCTGGTGCCATAATTTAGCACACTTGAGTGATTTAATAGTATCAGCAAAGCTCATTCCTTATAAATTCTGATAAATAGTGCACTCAGTAAAAACTACAATGATAAAAAATAAATGCTGTGAAATATACTAAGTAGGGGTATTATGTACAGTAACTCTCATTAGCTGTATTAGTTTTGGTATTATAACTTTACTGATTTGAAGAAACATATTAGGATTAAATACAGCGCAGCTACCAATTCAAAATATTGTGATACAAACATATATGGTCAGCTACAAAAATAGCATGAGATGTGTTTCTTGAACCTTGAGGCAGAGTCTGAAAAAAAAAAGACAAGGCAACTAAATATCAAGAAACTTCCTAGCCAAAGGAATCATGAGAGACACCATTGCTAGATTATTCGAACCTCAAAAATCCAGAATAGTACCTTGTACTGAGAAAGGATAAGCTAGATAAATCTTTTTCCCATATCTCCTTACTTATATGAACAGGCTTTTCTGTGTCACATACTAGCAAAAAAATCACTTCAAAACAATCAGCTCTCTTTCACATGAGCATGTAAGTATTTTAAATTTCTGCAGGATAAGCTAGAGGTTTTGGTCTCTTGGGCTAAGATCAGTATTGTCCTAAGTAAGCTTTGAATTTAGTTTAAAACATATGCACGTATGCAGTCATCTGGCACTAGTCTTGAACTGTTGCAAGGTGGAAAATAAAAAAAGAACAGTGTCTCTCACCATTATTATAATTCTGGAAAAGTATTTAATCAGATCATCAACTGCTGATATCATCTCAATTACAGATCTTTAGAATGACTAAAAATTTTAAGTGCATACATTTCAGCTCATTTCTTTGTAAGAGCAGTACTGTCTGTATGCATCTTCCACCCATGCAAACAACACAACCACTCCAGTCTTAGGGTGGAAAAAAAAAATGGAAAAGATACACAAAGAGCAATTCTTTTCCTGCAAGTTCTGAATACTTCCTTGATCAAACACATCCAGTGGAAATTCTGTTAGTCCACTGAAGTTTTAGCTACTGCTACCCATCTATCGGTAGTGTAAAGCACAGCTGGAATAAATCTGTGGGGAGCAATCCCCCACATCAAATACAAACAGGTAGTGTTGTCCCCCAGAAGAGCCAGTTTAAGAAAGTCAATGCGAATGGATTTTCAAAAGTGAAAAATTACTGCAGAACATTGAAAGACAAATAATAGGACAATTTGCTTTTCAGTCTCATTGAAACTATTTCCCATGTCACAGTGAAGATAGAGTCACCCCATTTACAAATTCAAATAAGAGGTAGTCTGGCCAATCTTAGCAAGGAGATACAAAAGAGGATCATGAGTATCTGTTGTGAGTAAATAAATCCCAAATTCCAAGTTAAAGCCCTTTACTTAGAGAGCCATCCTAGATGCCTTAGAGTGTCCAAGATTCCCCTCCCAGATTCATGGGGGAATTTTCTCCCTAGGCAAAAGTCACATCTCTTATCTTGACTTGTACAAACTCCAAGCAAATATGAGCGGCAAAGGAAGCCTGGTGTACCTTATCCCATTTGCCCAAGGTTCCTGAGTGAGCAAATAGATATTAATTAGATATGCAATACCATATTTCCTACTTTGCAAAATCTTTGGTTAATCTGGACTATTTGTTCTTATCATTGGGAAAAATCTTCAAAATTGTTTACAGTGTGTTCTCTCCAAATCAAAGATACATCTTTTTCCTTTCACAGTGACAGCTTCCTATACTATCCTGCCCTTTCATCCCCACTCATCTTGCCATATCTATGTTTGTTGTGTCATTGTCACCTGCAAAATGAGCACCTCCCTAGTCAAAGGCAGGTTTGACAGACTGCTTCCCAGCACACTTAAATGTTAAACTGAGACCCCATTCACTAACTTACTTTTTCTTCTTCTTTATTATCTGCAGGACTCCCCACCATGTAAACTCTCAAAAAATCTCAAATGCAAAAAATGCATTTACATTTTCCTTACCCTTCCTAACACTTCTAAAGGCTTTTCCTCCCCAATGCCATTTGTGCTGTGCCTCTTCAGCTGCTTCAGCCTAGACAGTCCTATCCTGGCTGCTGAGATTGATTAAGCACAGGAAGTGAGAGGCACTGAAAAAATATATAAATTATCACACTTTGTCTATTCCACAGAAGCTGCTAAACAAGAGAATAGGGAAGGAGAAAAAGCATAGGAGAACAAAGAATGGAAAAATGCAAACCTAGCCAACTTCCTTAACTATTCAAGAGCATGCCTCGGGAAACCCGAAAACACTACAGCTACACATGTTCAGGCATCCCAGATTCCAGAGTCAGCTTGTCTTCTCCTTAATGACACAAAGTTTCTTCAAACTATAAAGACTAATTTTCTTTTTTTCTGCAGAGGGACAAATTTTTCTAAAGCCTTAAGCACACACATCACACAATTACTGACCTTGCTTTCAGCGACCAAATTCAATTTTATCCCATATTTTAATTACAAACAGTACAAACATTTAAGATATGAAAGGCTCTTATTGTGAAATGGTTAAGACCAAAGTAGTGCCCATGCCTCTCACAATAAATTTATAACAGTAGCTTATATGTCATTATTATTCAAATTGTATACACAATAAAAAAATCCAGCAGCCCACTTTCTGACAAAGCAAGAAAACCCAATCTCTTATGCCTGCCTTGGTTGCACAGTCCCCTAATGGACAATATGAACTTGTCCTTCAGTCTGAGCAGTGGCTTTTGCCTTTCACCATGTGGATAAGCTCCCCCTTTTTACAAACACAGTGCAGCACACAGCCGTGGGCCCCTCTGCCACTCTGCCTCACAGCCACCACACACAGCAGTGACAGGAAAGCAGAGCCAGCAAAGAGCACCCTCCTGTCCCTGCCACAGCACAGCCTTGCGTGGCGCTGGGAAAGAGGGCGACCAATGCAGAACGGTGACCTCCTTTATCCCATGACGGATGGGACACTATTTCAATCCTATAAATGTAAAATACTGTGGGACCACATTGCAATGGTAGTTAGAATTTTACAGATTCATATTAAATTTCTCTATACTGTCTGCCAATATTAGAAAACATAGTTACTATAAAGTATCAGACAATATAGAAGCTATCATATTCCCTTTCCTCTTCAGGTTTCTAACCTCTCTTACTGGATTTTTTCCTCTACTAACACATAGAAAAAAAATTGTGGCTACAAGTCCAATTCTAATTGATTAAGTATCTTTAGGTACATAAGAATCTACTCAATTCTAAATTGCTATAGACCTGTCATCTTTCTTTCCCCAAAGCTGCTGGAGATGGGACTCTTCCTACTTCGGCGGCATCTTTTAAAGATGACTTTATGGATAGCAGCAGTAGTCTGTACCACATAACAGCGGTTAGTAGGAGGTTCGAAGAGCTGGAGTCACATTGTCTTCTTGGTTCCTCAGCGGGGGTATGTGATGCCTGTGCACTCTCCTGCAGTCATGAGAGGAGGATGTTTCAAGAAAATGTTTCAAAGCCTCAGGTCTAAATAGGTCCCTCCCATCAGATCCAAATGCAAATAACAGAGATCTAGAGAGGAACAGGGATTAATACTATTTTCTTCTTGTGTTCTCCATTGACTGATTTCTCTGACTAGCACACTGGTTTTGAGAGTTTCCCCTGCATGTTCCCAGCCCCACTGAGAACACAGGATTAGTGCCTGCACCCCTCCTGCAGCTCTGGGATATCGAGGAAGGGCAACTCCTGAAATTCAGTCATGGCAGAGCTCACAGTGGTAACACTAACCCTTTGCTGGATCTTGCCCTTGCTCCTCCAGAGGGAAAGTTGTGAAACACATTGAGGGAACATGGTATGACCTTCACACAGCAGCATAAACACCAGCTTGGCTTTCTTATTATCCATTGCTGGTCAATAAATAAGTTCATATGGAATCGAGGATATTACAGGACAAATTTTCAAAGACTTTCCTTTAATAAAAATAAAGTCATATCATCTCATTATTTTCCTAGTTGTGGAGTTACAGGTATAAACGTTTTATGTTCAATTTCTTCATAGAAATATCATTGAGTGCCACATTGATCAGATAAAGAAAATCCACTGTAAGCCGCTGCTGTTGTTTGGTGCTGCCATTTGTTGCTGTCATTAGCTTTTAAATGCAGAAATTAGCATTCTAAGGCAAGTCTCTTATGACATGCACCACTGCCTGATACGCAAATTCTGGTTACACTTAATACTACAATTTGTGGAATAAAATGCAATGAAAATAGGTATTTTTAGTCAATTCTACACAAATCCAGATATTTACCATATTAACATATAAAAAACTGTAGGTTTGCCACTTCCATTTTATCTTAAAAATTTGAGATGTCCATTTAATTTTTGAAATAATATTTTCTGGAATATTTAGGTAATTTGAAAAAAACCCCAAACCCAAAAACACAACAACAAACAAAACCTGAAAGCAGAGCCTAGCAGAGTGATGTTGAGGTTTCAGTTTGTTTGTTAAATGTCAGGCCCATAACACAGTGTTTGATTAAAGTCACATGTGCTTCAGCAAAAGCAGTCCCAACGTGAATGCAACTTCATGCTTTAAGTGCAGCAGGACTTTCTCTACAGAACAGGTACAATAACCCGAGTCCCACATGACTGTGTGGTCTCTTTGCACCAAACTGTGAGCATAAAGGTGCCCCAAAGCAGCGTCCCTGGCTGTGGGAGGTCTGCCCCAGCTCAGCTGTGTGCAGCCAGCCATGATTATTACTTCTAGTCACCCAAGCAAGTCCAAATGTGTTGGGGTATAAACATAGCACACATTAGCCCAAAAGTGAATGAGTGCAAAATTAATTTCTGTACTGGTCTCACTGAATGAATTCATCAGAAAAAGTTCTTGTGACTTTCTAATGCAAAGATTTTACTGTTCTTGTAGGAAACAAGTACCTGTCTTGCAGGTATGATAGAGGACAGACAGCAAAGTAATACAGCAATTAGTTTTCTTATTAGTAAAAAGTAAACAAAATAGACACTATTAACATGCATGAGTAGGCAGCATAATTTTATGACAGTAGGTTTCGTTTAGAGACTTATTTGTACAGAGTCTGTGCTGACACGCCATTAATTACCAGTCGTTAGTAGACATATTTGCATAGTGTTCCAGACTCTCTTGAGTTTTATCATCTCAATCTGACAAACAGTAACTACATTTTTGTAAAACAATAAACATGTACTTATTTCCTTTCAAAATAATCAAATAAACCCCGTCCTGCTCCCAGTAGCTATGAACAGTCTCTGCGGGAGAATCAAAAGCCTCCCTAAGAGCCATCGTATTTTTTATATTTCCTTATACCTACAAAAGATCACAATTTAAGAGACATCATTTAATGTTGTCACTGAGGTTGACAGCATAATGCCTCTTCTGCAGACTGAAAACTTCAGACTCTGGGCTGTCATGCCAGCACCTTTACTAAAAACCATTTAATTTGAGGTGGTTTTAAGAAACAAAAACAAAACAACCAAGTCAAACAAACAAACAAACCACACAAAAGGCTTTCTGTTGTATTGAATTTATGGTAGGCAATAATATTTGCAAAAGGAAAAGAGGACTTCACATTTTCCATTTTGAAGTGCTATAAAATGCCCAAGATGAGCTACTGCTGCCCCCGTGTGTTTAAGTGAGATTTTTACTGTTCTCCTTCGCAGGGTATAATAGGCCTGAAATTTACATTATACACTTATTGCCTTCCACTCCTCAGGAAAAAAGAAAACAACAGGAACCCCCCCAAACAATAAACAAGAAACCTCCCTTAAATATTGGCATAAAACTGTAAGCATGCAGAAAAAGAAAAGAAGTGGTGTCTCTTACTTCATAAACTCCCTGCCAGGCAGAAAAATTAACTTCTATGTTTTTGAAATGTTGAATGTTTTTGAATGTCGAATATCTTTATTTTATAATTTTGATCTCTTTTGACATAGATACAGCCCTCTTCTTATCTGTAGAAAGCTTGAATATAGCCCAGCAGGGCTTGCATAGTATTTTAGTGATAAGCCTAAACAGTAAATACAGAAACACAGCTACTCATTAAAAATTCCTGTTTTGCTTTTCTATGTTTTCTGCTCTTTTTATAGATGCTGCTAAGTGATGCCAATATAACGTTCTGATAAGATGAATTAATGAGGAGAGTGAATATTATTAGAGAAATTAGAGCATTTAATATGAGTTTATTACTTCTAGGAATCAGGCGATGTACACCAAAAAAAATCTATTAAATGGCCAGCAAAAAACAGCTGCTCCTAAGATCACTTTCAGGTATGAAAACATTTTCACTTGATGTTCATTGTGCAGGATCCCTTTGGCTCCCACCATGCTCTGCACCATCTGCTGGCTGCAGTACATGAGCATAGGGAATCAGCCAGCAAATTCCCATTTCTGTGACATATTTGTCCTGTTCCACTTAACTAGCAGAGCCCTAGAGAAGGAAAAGTACTCAAGCTACCTCTGCACCTCCCTGAACTTCACAGTAATTTCCTGGTAAATTAAACTTTTTATCAGGTATTTTTTAGATGCTATTCTAGATCCTATTTTAGCAGCCTGACATGTAAATTGATAAATAAAGTGAAGGAGAAGAAAAAAAGAAAAAGCCACACTTTTGTAGATTTTAACACAAGAAAAGGCAGATATTTCTTTCAATTAACAAGCTGTACTTTTTCTATCTACCAACAAGAAAACTATCTGGTCACTTCAAAAAGAGAACATATGCTACTAAATGTATTTTTTGAAAAGTGTTCATCTTTTAGTTTTCTTTGGTACAGAGTATGTTTGTGACTGCACTTTCTATAGCCAAGTCAGCCCTAAAATTTTCTTGGGGAGGAAGGGATAGGGTGGGTGTGAAGCTAAGGATGGGAATGATCATGTATAGTTCCTTGTAACACATCCACCCTCTGGTTTTTAGCATTTTAAAGAAAAAATACAGTGATTAACACCAGAAAAAAATTTAGAAAGCTGAGATGGAAAATGAGCATGAGCAGGAAATCTGCTGGTGAGCTAACAGCAATAATATTTTTGTTGCATATTAAATTATTAAGATCTTATTCATGGAAATAATAATAACATGGAAAATGTTATTAAAATAATCACTCAAATTTGCGAAAATTTCACTATAATCAGGCTGCTAGAGTAAACTTGTCTGTATTATGGCAGCCTAAAGTTGTTTCCAAATTCCAAAGACTCAAAAATGAATTTTTCCTGAGAGTATGTTGCTTGTGAGTGTACATTTATAATGGGTGAAATCTTGGCCTTTTGAAAACCAGTGGTAACTCTTGGGTTGTGGCTCAGCTGAAGCTGATGGCAATGACAACTCTCAGCACTGCTGCAGGCCTGTGCTGCTGGGGCTAATTCTGACAGAACATTTTGTTAAGTAAAACAGTTTTCTGTAGGAACATACTAAATGTATTAAGGTCTAATTGATAGAGGATTGTTTTTGTGTTGAGAAGCAATATCTAGTCAAAGTGAAAAACAAATGCATTGCAGAGCAGTCAGGGCCTTAATGAGGAGGATGCTGGCATGGAATGAACCTGGTTTTAAATATTTACATTGGTCACTGAAACCCACAGTCTGAAAAATGGTTGGAAGTCAACACTTTTGGCAGCTCAGAATTTCTGATAAATAATAAGCATTTCATACCCAATTTTACTCTCCATTACTTTCAGTCAAAAATTCCTAATGAAGACAGAAGAATAGTTCAGAAGAGTAGTTAGTGAATTACCAGTTTGGCATGATGGTATTTACAACAAAAACCCTGTTTTGCTCTAATGCATCCTAATAATAGTTAAACCTCTTTCTTCCCTCGTAGTTTTGCTTTCTATTATCATGTAGATTTTTTAAGCACTTGCACACAGAATTATTAGCCAGTGATAACAGCATGACTACGCTGTGGAAAGCCCATAGGTGAATTCTTCAGAATGTGGAACCTTGTATAGATGTTATTAAAAACATATGGACTTATTTTTTCAGAATTAAATTCAAGTTTTTATGGATTAGCTATCTTATAATTCATGATCTATATTTGAAAATAAACTTATGGTGAAAATTTACTGAATTGAGTGTACTTTTTTTAAAAAGCTGTATGAGAAAACATTGTGTTCAGTGATGTAAGACCACATTACCTTGAAACTGCAAACAACACTTTCTCTCTCAGGTTGAAGTTTCTAATCAGGTACTTTAAGGCATATCTATTCATAGATAAACACATATCACCACAAGAAACTAAAGAAAGAGAAAGTGATTACTATCTGAAAACTCACCACAGAATACTCTATAAAAAGCAACATTGATATGAAGACCTGATTTGCTTGTCTATTTCTACACTGACTGAGAGTGTTCATCTCACAAGACCAATTCCTTTTGCAGAAATTTCTCAATAGGCTGTTAAATATCCATGGTAGGCTCGAAAAAAAAAAGAGTCATCTTCATCAGAGCAAGATGGGAATGTTAAATATGATAATTCAACTGGATTTATCACCTTTCAGTTTTACTCTGTTACATACACAGATTGATTTTTTTATTTAAAAAAAAAAAAAAAAAAAAAAAAGAAACAAATAAAAGTTTGTCCAACCTGCTGTTCATGGAAGACTGTATGGATGACTGGAAAACCAGTATTACTTCAGTCTCACAAACACTAGAAAATTTTCAATACTTATAAGAAGATTTGCGTGGTCTGATTTTGCTAACACTGTAATTAGAAAGTAATTGTAAACAGCCAAGATTAAATATTTGCAGCAATTCAGACTTGCTTATATTTTCTAAGGTTTCTCTTTTTAAAAAAATGTTAAGGAAAAAGAGGAAAATGGAGAGCAAAATTACTCACTTCTACCAGTCTGTCCCAATTTCTCTATGTATGAACATTCATAAAGGGGTAGAAAAGGGTACAGACCAAATTATGCTCTTTAAACTTAGTCTCTGTTATTTAGGTTGGCAGAAAAACATGTGTCCATCGAAGTTTCTTTGGAAAATACATAAACTTAAGTCTACAATTACCTGGTAGAAATGCCTATTCATCTTTAATCCTCTCCTCAGCCTCCATTAAAGCAATTGTATGTGTTTGGCTAGGATAGTCTGAAGATCAGAAGGAGGATAAAATAAAGAACATAGACTTATGGACTGTGGAGTCTTACCACACTATGTCAGATTGATTTAATTCTGAGGGAAAGGTTGGGGGCTTCTGCCCTGTTTTGATATTCACACATAAACAACAATATTTGGAGTTTCATACCTTCAACGTCTTGCCGTCCTGCCAAAATAAAAGCTCGTTTGTTCAGTTAAAATAGCAACACACTGAAACGTTATCCCAATATTCTAATATTTGAGCCAGATATTTCAGATGATTTACATAGCTGTAAAAGACTGATTCCAAGGAAAACTTACACAGTGTGAGATCAGAAGTATTGCCCAAAAAATGAAGCTGAGCCCAGAGCATTCATCCTGGCAGCACAGTTTTGAGGTGCTACTTGTGGACACAGAGAGAGGAGCACTCCCAGTGTAAGGTTTATCCCTTTATCGCACATGGCACCACAAACACTTGGTGTCTTCTGGTTTGCAAATGTTTCTAAAAATCAATGAGATTTGGGCTCTGTAGATCACCTTTGTTTCAGATGAAATATATATGTAATATATTAATACACAGTATTCAGGAATTATTTCGCTTTGAGGCACTAGAGATCAGACAATGCCAACACAACATAACTTCTTCTGCAAAGCCGGTATATTAAAAAACCCCACTACTTCTGCCAAAAACATAACACTAAAGAAGGTGGAAGATGGATGATGATTTTAAAACAAAGATCAAGCAACAACATGGTGAAAAAGGCCATTATTTTAAGCTCAGGATATTCTTTCTGCATCTATAAACAGAACATTAATTATTACCAAAGCATACTAACAATTTCATCATAAATCAAAATAGAAATTAGGTACCTTCAATGCTCTGTGGACCAACAAGATTCGTAGCCTGGTGTGCTGGATATTCTACCCGGGGTCTGGCAATCCCCAGTTGCTCCATAACCCCATGGAGGAGCCTCTGAATATCTGCTTCAGTAACCCTGTCAGGTGTCCTAGGGCTGTGGCTAAAGGCTGAAGCCAATCCAAATGCCAGCAGAAATACCATGTTGCAAAGCATGGTAGTTATCATCGTGGTAACCAGGTAACCACTTTTATCCTGTGAGAAAGAAAGGAATTTGATTATAAATTATAGTGGGGAAAAAAGTCCTAGACACATGGTGGAAATAGCATCTGATCTTACTGCAGGACTTCACAGTTTACTACTACAGCTTTTAGGGGCAGCTGACAGTCCAGACAGCTGGAAACTGGGCAGGGGGAGCTGGGGGGAAGGGGGGAAATTGGATAGATATGTTCTTCTCTTCTAAAAAGAAATATTAAGTAGAAAACTGCAGAAATCAATTTGCTGATTTGCATTTCCCCATAACATTAATTAACAGTCACTGCAAACAATGAATCCACGTTTTCATTTGATGAGAATATGTCATCCACTACATTATCCACTCCTCCACCCCCTGCATGTTTATCACGCTATTTTATAAAGCTTTGGTCTAAAAGCCAAGAACTCTTCAGCCAGGAACTGTGTCTTCCAAGCTCTATTCTTGCATTGCCTGAAAAATCCATGAGAAACTGATGAACAACCTGGATATATTTTGTTTGCACCTTAAGACAAAAGGCTTCCAACTTCATATGCACTATCTTTCCCACCCAAAGCAAAGAGATTTGTTTCTTTGAATCCCTTTCACTAAATGGCTGCACAGTGCAGTTTACTTAGGAAAAAAACCCCAAAGCCAAGAACAAAAAAACCCCACAACAAGAAAGTACCAATTACTGTCCTCTTTGAGAGGCTGAATTTTAATCAGAACGCTTGTTTCTTTAAAGCTCCTTTCCCCCCTCACATCAGAGACTAATTAAAATGCATCATTTCCAATCCCCTGAATAAACAAAACCCCCTCGGGTTCCCCTTGTCTTCCTCAACACACGCACAGCCGCTTGATTTCTCCACGCCAGACGTTTAAAGATGCTCCGATGCTCCAGCCTCCGGCGCAAGGCGCCTGGAAAGGGCTTTGAGGCAAAAATGGCTGAAAACCTCAATGCTGGGAATATTCCCCGCTCCGCCTGTGCGCGGCTCCCCCACCACCCCGCGCTGCCTCCGCAGCCCTCCCGCTCCATCAGCCTCTGCAGCCCCCGTTCCGAGGGGAAAAATCTGCTTTCTGCAGAGCATTCCCGCCGCCCCTCGGCCACCGTGATCCCTTCCCTTCTCCCGGCCCCAGGGCAGCAGCACGGAGCCCAGGGCCGAGCACCCCGCTCACCTCCCGCTGCCGGCGCGGCTCTGCGGTGCGGTGCGGCGGCTCCGCGGCCGCGCATCCTCCGTGCGCAGCCACGGCCTCTCGCCCGCCTGCCCCCGCGGCCGGAGCTGCCGCCGCTACCCACCGCCACCGGGCGCTCCTGCGGGGCTTTGCCCCATAAAGCAGACACAAAGCTCGGGGGGATGTTAAAAATCCCATTTCAATTTAACATAATAGTCTAAAAAGAAAACAGAAGGGTTTTGATCGATTAACAGCGACAGAAGTAAAATATTACATATTCCTGGGAGCGTATCCTTCTTCTTGCTATGATTTCTTTCTCCAGAATAATGTGATCAATGGTTTACTTACGGGATGGGGGTCACCTAACTGCAGGTTTACACGGTAGCAACATGGCAACCATCTCCAAGGACTTGCAGGTGAAGGGCTCCAGCTAAGGCAAATCCAGACACATCATCCAGGGCGGAGGTTATCAAGAAGACGACTACAAAAGGATCTTGCTAAATGAAGTCTCTCATCTAACACAGCACTTGGCAAAACGGTAGCTTCTAAAGGCTATTTTTTGTATCACATCTTTGCTGCTGCTGACAGGAACGTATCACAACCCGGTTCAGTACAGCTATCCCCAGAAAAACCCTGAGATTATACCCCATGAACTGCAACAGTCCCATGAACTACACTTCCACATGTAGATTAGTCTCTTTTTGCTGGTCTCTGATACATTTTACAAACCTGTAACTTGCAGGATTAAGCAGTAGGGACTTCAACTTGGCACACAGCATTTCTTTCTGCAGAACATAATCAACTTTAGAGAAAGGGATGCGTGTCCAATCTGTTCTGCAAAACCTCCAAAAACAGAGCCTAAACTTTGACAATTTGGTTTTTCTGCTACAGGTTTCTTGGCTCTACCAAACACCCCCTAAGAACTTAAGTTTAGATGTCTCCACTAGCTTACATTGATCAAAAGTGGCTCACTGCTCCACATAGGACACATTGTTAATATGTACCAAGTATTTTGAATGCTAATGCACCTTTGACAATCTCAAATCTTACTCTTTCAAAAATATATCAGTATGACACCTTGCTATTACAGGAGTCAGATCTGATTTTCTTGCTGACATTGCCTTTATCTCCTTCTGTCCTACTTTCAGCTCCTACCTCCTTGCTGGAAGTTGTTTTGCTGATCCTTATTTAGCTCAGTGAGAAGCTCCAAAACACGGTGCTCTGGTGCCAGCATTAGGCTATTGAGGGATCTGCCAGCACCAGCTGAGAGCAGAGGGTAGGAGGATGTTGCCAAGAGAAGGAGCTTCCTCTTGGGAGGGTGAACTGCCATATTCACTCCTTTACTTCATGGAACGGAAGCTTCCCATACCTAACCACAACACCAAGCAATTCTGGTCTCTAAGGTCTCCTCATGGCTGGCTCCCTAGTATTAGATTTCACAGTAATGGAGCAAGAGTGAGGCAGGAGGTTTCCACCAAATCTACAAGCTGAACCAACTCAACTTGCAAGTTGGTGGATACACGGGGGGAAGGAGGCAGGGGACAGAAAAGAACTGTTCTTTTGATGAACATATCCTTTTAATAAGTTCAGAAGCCTACTGCTGATAAACTATGTTGCACCATGCCTTTCGCTTGTTTTGAGAATGACCAACACATATCTCAGATAAACAAAAAGGACATCCAGAACAGATTTACTTCTGACTTCAGCATTTTCAAATGTACTACTTTTGGTGTCTGCAGTCTGCATATAACAGCATCATCTAACTTTCCAAGTCATTATACAAGAACAAGCTCAGAAAAGGGAAGCAACAATGGTTTTATTAAAACCAAAAGTATCCAGTGCCTCAGCTCTAACATTTTGCCAATAAGCAATTAGCACATATAAAAAGCTAATGAACAGTTTCAAGTGTTTACTCTTAAATAATTTTACAACTGATGACAGACAAACAGTTTTCATTCCAAAAGACGTAAACATTTGCTTGTGCAAATCAACCTTTAACACACTATGGCTTCTTACACTCATCTCTTGCAACACTTTCAGCAACTAAAACCAGCTTCTGCACCACTTAGTTAACATAATTCTACAGCTCTAATAATAAGTTAAAACTCCCCTCTCATATTAAGATAAAACATTTTACTACTCACAACTGAAAATACTTGGTACCTCTTGCAGAACACAACACTGGTTGAAGTTTTAAGACATTTCACTTCTTGAATAAACTGCATGTTTGTTTTCCATGTGTTCTAATAATTCTCCAGTGTGTATGCACACATGAATTATATTTTGACATTTACCTACTCACCAAGAAAAATATGCTCCCAATTTACTCCAATAGAAAGAAAAAACATTGTCTCAAAAGAAATAGAGCTCATGAGGTCCAACTTAGTAGTATCAAGGACTGCTACAATACACTTAAATCTAAAAAGTAAATAAATTTAACTACTAATACTCAGCATCAAAACATTTTCATATGTCTGTTAGTTTTGTTTTAAATATTTGAGAAGTCATTTTTAAACTTGATACTTTATCTAAATACTGCAAGAACTGTTTTGAGAGATGCACCATGTTTTTAGAAGCTGAGATAATCAAACTTGAGATCTAACACAAACATTTGTAGAAAGAGATTATTTTGTTTTAGAAGTCAAATTCATTTAGTTGAACTGACTAGCATTTACAGAAGTTTCAGTAAATGAAGAAAACCTCAACATAAATTGATATTTATACACCTTCACAACTCATTCATTTAAAACAAATGAAAAATTACAAATAAGAGCTAAAAAAACCCCATACACATTTAGATTTTTCCAAAGGTTAACCAAGTCACAAAGAATACATTTGACCATCACATTTGATCTTTATAAGTCTACTGGCTTTGCAGTTGGTAGCAGTTTTACTTCAGATATTGGATTCTTTGGAGAGCCTCTATAGCGAACTCTTTCTTTTCCTGAAGCACTTCTTGCAATTACAGATTTTTCTGGGGCAGCATCTGGAATATTTATATTTGCATTAACTTTCAAACTGGATTTAACCATTTCATGATTGGTTAGATCTTCTAGAACAGACTTTGATGGATGAACAGTTGCTTTTTGTTCACAGATTCCAACAGTCCTGACAGAAACATCAGGCTTGTCTGATGGATTTAATGGCCTCCAACATGATTTCGATGTGAAGTCTAGCTGCTTATGAGTTACAGAAACTTGGTCACGTGTACTTTCACTCCTGCGTGGCAAAAGCATGGAATTCTTTGAGGGCTTTTCTGTGCAGGAGGATAGTGCAGAATCATAGCTCAAAGATTTAACAAGTGGTGAACCAACACCACTTGATTTAACCACCCAAGAGCTTACAGATTGTCTGTTAGCCTCCAAAAGAGAATTCATTCTTCTTACAGACTGTCTAACTGGAGTACGTTGAAACTTCAGAGGTGGTTTAGTTTTGCTTGCAGAATTTGGATCATTTAATGAAAGCTGGTTGAACCACTGTATGTGGTCAGAAACCTTTCCACGGTCAGAAACAGTCACTGTTTTAGTTAAAATTTTATCTGAACTTTTGATTTTCAAGTATTGGTTGCCTATTTCATTTTCTGATTTAGACAACTGCAAAGTAGGAAGCTGTCCTGCGAAAGAAGGTTTAGCAGTACCTTCTTCCAAATTACAGCACTTTACCATACAGTGTTCAGCTGTTTGTGACCGTACTAGTTCTATTTCCTCTTTTCTTCCAGAGAAATCTAACTTGTGTAAGTCATCTTTTGTTGAACTGTTCTGAACAGTCACCTTGTCTTCCTTGGCCAGTACTTGAGGCAAAGGAAGTCCTTTTACATTTTTTATATCTGTTTTTGGGACCTGAAGTTCAAGCTCAACAGAAGTTTTGAAGTTTCTTTTCTCCAAAACTTCAATTTCCTCTTTTTTTGATTGCTGTATATCAGCAGCAGAAGATTGATTGAATTGGTGCAACAGCTCTCTGGATTTTACATTTGCTAGACTTTCAGAAACTTTTTCCACCAACAACTCTTTCACTGGACTGAGCCCTGCAGGAGACAGAGTTTCATTTAATATTTCACTTGCTACAACTGAGAGGGATGTTTTTTTATCCCCTATCAAATTGTGAAGAATACTCCCAGATGCAGAGAAGGCTTGCTTAACTTTCATTACTGTTTCTGCAGTTGAGTTACTTTCGTCTTCACAAAGCACATGCTCCAAGTTGTTGCTTTGTTTGCTTATAGTTGCGGATTTGAATTCATCTGGAGCAACTGGTGGCTTTCCAAATATTGAAACAGATTCTGAAGAGCTGACTCCCATTTCAGAGTGTCCTGGCAGAATTTTCTCATTCTTGCTGATCACCTGAGAATCCACAACAGCAGGACTATTCCATGACATTCGGTGAACTACTTTATAGGGACATTTTGGAGTTAGCAAGTTTTCTTCTGACTTGCTCACATTCCTTGAACCTTAAAATAAAAAGCACAGTGATTCAGAATAATTTATTGTGACTTTAATAATTATAGACAAAATTCTTACTAAAAAATAATTATCAAAGTACTGAGTTTAAAGATCCAATATGCCCTTAAATTTCTGAAATGTGAAAAAAGGTTATGATAGTAAAAGTGAAATCATGCATCTCCTCTCAACTAACAAGACAGAGCTACTAAAATACACTAGAAACACCACAAGCTTGTTCTAAACCAATTCCTTTTCCCCAGAAGCCACTAACATACAAGAGACTTTTGACTAAGCTAGAAGCACACTTTCAATCCAATTGCTTTTATAGTTTTATCCATGAAGTTGCTTTTGCAAAGTAAAAAATAAAAAAGTAGAAGCTTTCCCCCTCTAATACATTTGGTTATGGAATTACCTTTCTTAGGGAATTTTTCACTGACATATGGGCTGAAGAGTACATCTCTTTTTGCACATTCAGTTCCACTTTCCAAACCTTGCTGACTTGCAAGACGCCTTCCAATATTTTCTGATCTATTGCCAACTGCACATCCTGATGCAATATTCTTGAACAAACAAAAAGTGTTAATTGCTTTTATATAAACTTGCAAATTGGAATTTCATTTAAATAGCAACCTTCAGGAAACAGCTATGCAAAGCAGCCACAGCAGCCTTTTGGCCATACTTCATCCTGCCTTGATTCTCTGTAGATCTAGGTAGGGAACAGACTCCCTGCAGTGAAGTATACTTAATCCCACACTGAACAGTTACTCTGCACAGGCTCTGCAAGGCCAGAGGCTCAGGAACTGTGAGACCCACTGATCACAAGTGTGGTGGGTTGATCCCAACAGGCAGGCAAGTTCCCAGTCAGCCACATGCTCACGTTCCCCATTCCCCAACAGGATGAGGGAGAGAATTGAAAAGGTAAAAGGGAAAAGGGACACACACACTCCCCACAGACAAAAAAACCCAAACACATACATGATGCAAAGGTCATCGCTTACAACAAGCAGGCCAATCCTCAACAAGCCACTGAGCAGTGGCTAATTTTCCTAAACTATCCCCATCCCAGTTTTACTGGTGAGTTTAACATTACATGGCATGGAATTACTCCTTGGTCAATTCAGGTCAGCTGCCCCCTCCCTCAGCCTCTTCCCCCATGCCAGCAAAACACAGTACAAGCTGATCAGTTACTGCTATGAAAATAAACCTCAGGCCTCTAGTACTTGACAGCAAGCAGGTTCAGTTAACACTGAAATCCCTCCACTACAAAATATGTCCTTCCTGCTACTGAAAAGTAATGCTCAAAATTGGATTAAAATCTGCACTCTAACAAGAGGACTGGGAACTTACCATTTCTCTATTGCTTTTCCCCAAACCAAACTTCAAGCGTAAAGACCTACGAACCATTTCTTTTCGACTTATCTTTGGAGAAAAACAACCTGTCTTCCCTGATTCAGCCCTGGAAGGACAGAAGGGAAGAGAGCGCAGTGAAAGAATCCTGACACTTATTTACAGTTATTTCCTCCCGTTTTACTTATTTTATTGCCCTCTTGCCAACCTTTTTTTTTAATAGGCACAGGAACCTACTACACCAGATCTTATTTTATTTTGAGCTCCATTTTGCAACATGAGAAGATCTAGTGATTTTAAGATTACTATAAAAATTAGTACCAAACCCAATAATTTCAGAGACAGACTGAGATCATTAGTCAAGGGGTCTAGACCCATCTTTCCAATTTATCTTTAGGTTCTGAGAGTTAATTACCTGTACAATTTTTTGTTTGCAAGTCTTTTACTTCTTCTGTTTCCCGTACTAGACAGATGATTTTCACTCGTGGTTGAAGGAGATAGTGAGGCTTGTGATGATTCAAGACACACACAGGGACTTGCTTCAAACTGAACTATGGGGACAAAATTATATTTATATGAACTTAAAAGTCACAGTTTTTCAGATAAAGACTTAAGAGTTAATACAATAAAGAACAGATTTTTAAACAGCACAAGACTTTTTGTTTATTTTGTATAGCGCTCACTTGAAATTACTTTGACTTCCACTTTAAAATTAAACAAAGCTGCTGTTTGTAGAATCCTTAAAAGTGGCTGGAATGCAATTAATTACATGCTATAGATATCACTACCTCAAGTAAGTTTCCACACTGCTATCATCAGATCAGTTTCTCAAATTTAAGAGCTCAACAAGAAAAATTAGACACAGTCTCAGTATTATTTGCAGTGTGCTTTTTTTACATGCCTAGCCAGAACAGCTGAAGTAACAATGAAGAAAAGAGTTGCTTTTTTTTTTTACTACTGGACATTTTACAGAACACATGCATCACTACTATCTTTATAAAATGTCATTGCTTTGGTTTGCTCATCCATAGAAACAAGAATTTCATTGAGAACACGAAATGATTTAATTAAAAAAGCAGTAAGTTTTATAACACTCATGGGGGGGGGGGGAATCAAGCAAAACAGCCAATTTAGAAATTTCCTTTCACTCTAACTTCAGTTGGCAGCACATTAAAGAATCAAATAAAAATAAAACAGGATTTGCAGAATAGCCTGATGGTTGGAAAGACTCTAGTAGAATAAAGTGGTACTAAAGCATTGTCAAACAAAAGTAATTTTTTTTCTAGAGTTTTGAGATTTAGCATCTAGAAGCAAAAACAAGAGGAGATGGGACACAAGAAAGAATCTTTATAAAAGCAAGAATTACATTTCACATAGAGCTAAGATCAGCTACTTCAGCATTTAGGAGATAGAAGGCTACACCTTTCAAAAGGTTGGAAGCATAGGTAGTCTTCATGGATTTGTGTGCCAAGAGAGAAAGAGGAGTATAACCTGAGTGATACAGAGAGAGTAAAAAAGATAAAAGGACATCAGGATTGCAAGTGTAAAAGATTAACAGGACAGAAAACAGGACAGAGAATATGACTTTTGCTCAAACTATGTAACATGAGTCACTGATGAACTATCAGTGACTAATACACTATTTACCAACATGGGGAAGTAGTGCAAGGAATTCTTCAGTAATGAGCATCAATGAGTGTCTAACAGAACAAGAGGTTTCATTCTTAAATTAAAAGCCACCAACAACCACTTCAAGCAGCAAGGAAAAAGTGACGGCGCTGTACCTGATGCTGGTGTTGAGCTGCTGTTAAAAATGCTACTTGGTAAAAATTCAAAGGCAAAATTATGCTTAAAAGATCGTCTCTTCTTGCTGGACAAGTCCTGAGAGCAATCCGTTGGAAGTTTACGCTTGGTACTTGGAGTAAGAACCACCGGAGTCACTGATGAGAGGACTAAAATTAAGAAAACCAAATTTGTAGTAACAGCTTAGAAGTTCAGGAGTTTAGTAAAGTAAAGAGTTGTTTTGTTGTTTTTTTTGTAAACTCTGAAAGAAACTTGTTGCAAAAGCTTAGCCAAAGTGCATGCATTTTGAACAGGCATAGCAATCAGTATAGCTTAGGGTTTGGTTTTTCATTTTGTTGGGATTTTTGCAAGTTTAGAGCACCAGAAAGGAAAATCCAAACCCACACATTAATAAAACAATACAGGTATTAGGAGGAAGTAAATGTATAGTCATCTTCCATAAGTTCTAGCGACAGTAAGTCTGAAAGAGTTTTAGTCCTCGCAAATTCATTCCCAAGTTGCTAAAATGCTGCACTACTGTACTGAAGCCATAGTGCATTAGCTAAAAAGCACAGGTTTGGTTGTGTAATCCCAGACCTAAACCACACAAGCCCACTACTGCAGTGATTGTAGCTGCTCCAAGAATTACAGTAAATGCAGTATCCTCAATAAATATGTATCTATATTCAGTTTTGAATGATTTAAAGTTAATCACTTATCTTTGACTAAGCTCTAATTCTTCAGTTAAAAAAATTTTTTTGAATATAGTTAACAAATCCAGAAGATACTGCATGGGCTTTACTTAGTACAAATACACCAATACCTACCGCTTCTGTCTTGCTGAGGTGTAGTGGAGGGTGTTCTGTTAGATTTAAATTTATTCAATGCTCCACTAACAATATCTGAAATGCAAGACACACCGAGCAATGAAATTTAAACATGAAGTTTGTCTTGCTCTATTTTCAACTCAAGTTTAACTTTTTTTTTTTTCAGGGAAAAACAAAGCAGATCAGCTTAAATGGTTGTTTTATCAGAAAAGCATACCCCACATCTTCCCACCAATATAGTTTTTATTGCTTTCACAATAGCTGAAAAATCTATTTTTCTTAAAATAAAAATTATTCCTAAAACTAAACCAAACAAAAACCCAAAAAACAAATGAACCCCCCAATCAACCCTCCTCAAACCAATAACAAAAAACCCCCACTCTGCATAGACAACAGAAATTTCTTGTAGAAAAGTTTACTGGCCATTGTAAAATTATATGCATCCTGATTTTCTTGTAGGCAAACCTAGAAGGTATCCATTGAAATCTTTCTCACAGAAAGTCTCAGAGACAGTCACTTTAACAGACAGACAGCTTGAAGCTGTAAAGCTTTTAGAGCTTTGAAATTAGGTCCAAACAGAAGTATGCATGAAACTTTACTAGTTTTCCTGCTTTTCAAAGTGCAAAATGAAAGTATTTTTAGTAAGTGCTATTGCAACCTACAGTTGTATTTTCATGTGTTCATATAGCAAAGCTTAGCAAACTACAATGCTGTAGTACTTATTTTATGGTATCTGATGGGAATCATACAGTGTTTAAAAACATATTTGAAAACAGATAAAGTATAATCTACATCTGGAGAAAGAGCAGAATCTGCCTACTATCAAAACCTGTTCCACAGAACTACCAAGTTATATCTGTTTCTCCTCAAGACCTTAACGTTAATGTTTATCACTTTCCAATTCTGGGATGGTCTCCCTTCTTCAGAGCAGACAAGTATATGATACAAAAAACATGCCATGGCTAAACATACAATCATACAGCCTTAATTTCAGCTACTGTCAGGTTTAGCACTCCAGGTACATGAGCTAAACAAATACCTATGTTTTTACAGCAATACGTAAAAGATCACTATTGCAGTGGATTTGAATCAAGTCAAGCATACGTGTTCCACAGTATTTCTTCTGAGAGAGTGCAGAATTGAGAATATACCATTTGATTGCCCATATCTGGCAAAAAAACCCCAACTCAACCCCTGGTAAAAACTGAAGAAAACCTCACCCCAAACCCCCAGATCCATGATATCAGAGCACACAGTATCCAACAATATCCAATTTAGATTTACACTTCAAAACACAAATTAGCCACTCTAATTCAAAACACACCTGCCATTTGTATTCCCTGCTTTCTCATGACCTACCTTATTATAGTATATATTAAAGTATCATTTCAAAATTAGCAAAAAGAAAAAAAAAACCTAGAAAATCCCCTCAGCCTTCTGCAACAGGATCTGAAGTTGACTCAACAAAAAGCCAGAATATTAATTCGGCTTCACAAATCCAAACAAAACCAAAATAGCTTCTCTAATAGGCAACAGACTAAAAAAATCAGAGTAAATATACAATAATGTGATAACTTAAGTCTTACACAGGTTTTTCTAATCAAACTCAACATGCTTTGCAGACATCTGTTCCGTTTGTGGAAGAAGCAAGTGCTTGGGATCAGACTACCTAAAGTCTCAAGTTAATTTTTTGTTTTGAAAGTTTCACAAAACATACCTACCCCCAACACTTCGGTGCCTCCTCCTCTTACATTCACTGGGGGATTCATTTTCACTATCTTCATGGCCCCACAGTGACGGAGTAGATTGAAAGACATCAACACCTAACATGGCAGGAATCTTTTCCAAGATAAATTCTGGTACTTGTCCTAGAATAGTTGAGAATTGTTGGTTTTTTTAAAAAATTATTCTTAAAAGTTGAAAAGAAAAGCTGTACACAGGTTTGTGCAACAAGACATGTTGATAAGCATTTATCATCTTACCGATTTCTGCTGCATGGTCAATAAGTGTTTCCACGACAGCAGCTTGCAAGCGAATTTTTTTTTCTGTACTGGCTGACATCTTTTCATTTTCATTTGAGTGCAAGAGGTTGGGAGCAAAAATCACTGCCAGATTACTGCTATCCATTCTGTTTTCATTGGATCTTAACAAGAAAATTGAGGGGTTTTTAAATACAAATTGTCAGGACATAAGCAGTAAAGAAAAGACCAAATAAGGCAAATGCAGTTGGAAAAAAAAAAATGGACTTATTCACTTGAGTGCTTACATGACAAGAGTAATGTTATACATTTATGCATTCCAGGCCAGGTAATAGCACAACTATGAAATAAAGAGGTTATAGATACCCCTCAATTTTGGGGAATGCAAGGTATCAGATTATGGTAATTCTGCTTTCCAGAGAAAAATGAGGAAAGCATCTTGAACAAAGTCAAGTTTCCAGTTAATTAAGGCTTCATAAAGAAAACTCTGGATCATGGATATGAAATAAAAGACTGTGACTGAATTTAGAAAACATCTGTAGATACACAAGTTTAAAATTGCAAACCACTCACAGAAAGTTACAGCACTTGCCTGGACAGAGAAGTGGTTAAAGGAATTCAGAGCTGTTTACAATCATACCCTTTACACTGACCTTAAGGACACAGTTCTCAGAAAGTTGAGAAAGTATCTCAAAGCTACAATTGTTCTGTCAGGCATCAAACAAGACAGCAACACAGTTGCAGTTTTCTTCTCATTTCCAAGCTGCTGAGCTTTGAAAAGGCCTTCATGCAGGTGAAGTGGAAGGATGGGTTCTGGCAGCTCTCTAAAGAACTGTTTGAGAAGCCCTGCAACATCACATGGCAGCGCAGCTGAGAGGCAGTTTTCACCTTGATCCAGTTTACTCTGAAATTTTTCATAAGAAACATGATTTAAAGTCTTCAACATATTGTCGGATTTCTAAATTTAGGCAGTAATGCTCTAGGCCATGTCACAACAGACAGTCACATCTTCCCCATTGTTAGTTTCAACCTTGTAATGCTTTACCCAACTATATTATCTACAGTGAGACACAGGCAATGTTGTCAGACAATGTGTGTTAATTTACACATTTCCCATCTTCCCTTCACTGGGAGAACATTGCTAAACAAATATCCTCATAGTATCCAGTGTGCACAACCGCTAATGAGTTTGTTCAGTCCCAAACTACTTTCACCACCTGGAAGGCAAAATATAAAAAAGAAGAAGAATAAGCCTGTCAGTTTCTGGACTAGATCCCTTATCATTTCTAAAGCAGGCAGTGTTACCAATTTACCTACAGTATTAAAACTTGAATATGACTGAAGAGTCCAAAAATGAAAACATACAGATGATCAAGTGAAATGCAGCTTATTAAGGAAAAAAAAGCAGCTTTAGAGAATACCTTCAAAGCTTTTAAGCGAATAAGAGATCCAGACTTTCTGAAGAGTCCCTCAGTATGAACATGTTCTTCCAAGTATTCACAAGTATCAACAAGAAAGCTGAGAAAAGAACAGTAACATACTTCTGATGCTCAGAATAAAGCTTGTTTTTTTCCAGAAAAACTATTTCACTGTTTTTTAAATGAAATTTAATATATAGAATCATTTCCCCAAATGACAAGAATGATAAAGAAATACAACTGAGTGAGAGCTATGGCTCTGAATTCCCCATCTAACTTCTGCACCCCTCCTTTCCCAGTTGGAACTATTTGTATATTGCCCAGAAGCTCTAACAGGTATGGAACAAACATTACATTCCTTCTTCTGACAAGGGTTCAATACAATAAAGAGAGCAAAGTAAGCGCAAAATCTAAATATACATTGTTAACTGACCTTGGAACATAACCATATTCTGGCACAAGTGATTGTGGCAACGCATGAAAAGATATTCCAAAGACTTTACCCTAAAAGACAAAACTCAAATAATGTAATTCAAAAGTTGATACAATTATCAACTACGCATTACGAAAAAAGAACACATTCCACAAGTACAGACACAAGGGTAGTTAAGACAAAAAACAAAGTCTTTCAGTTAAGACAGATAAGAGGTATTGTCTGGAAGAGCACTGTCATCTCTAGAGATATAACTATGCTGATTCTAGTTACAGGCAACACCCTTGATGATTGTGAAAGAGTAGAAAGGTTTTCTGCAGTATCTTTTACACTTTTTATTTTGCAAGATGTTAGTTTTCTTATAGGACTCCCAAATCAGTAAGGCTATTAACCAGATTGTTTTGGAATCTCACTTTAGCTTTTCAAATTGACTAAATCCTGTTTTTCTTAAAAATCAAGAGAAGACAAATTTATTTTTAAAAAATGAATTTTTCTTCATTTCAGACACTCGAGATTGCTATTTTGGGAAAGATTAAACTCAACAGAATAGTCTAGAAAACTGTTCTGAACCTCATATTTAGCATTTGTACTTAAAAAACTGTTAACTCTACTGCTTTATAGGAAGCCAGAGTATGTTACATATTAGAAAATATGCAAATCTCATCAGCCATTACTACTGATGTTCAACTACAGCATTCTTTAAAATGTTTCTCTGAGGTTGCTGCATGGTTGTGTCAGTTATAAAAACACACACTTCACTGTAACAACTTGTACTTTTATTTCTCTTTTATTTATATTTGCAGAACATGCAAGCCAGTCCCTCTCCCATCCAGAGAAGATAGAGCCCAACTTGTTCTTAGAGATTAATGCAAACTCTTAGTCATTAATAGCTGAAATTCAAAATGCTGTCCATGCTAGGGAAATAGTTAATCAGTAACTAACGCATTAGACCACAATCTAATCTGTTTTACAGAAAACAAACATAACACAGTAAGGAAAGAGAAGCAACACATCTGTCCACATTGTGTTCCAGGTTCCTACTAAACTACAAAAAGAAAATTAACTCCAAGAGAGAATGTTTTTTCTGTATGAGCAAGATTACATACTAGAGAATTCCAGTGGTTTGTAATTCAACATTTAAAATTCCTACCCAATATGCTCACTTCACTAGGTTTTGTTTGAAGTATCAGAAGTTATGATTTAATTTCTTAGTTAATAATTAAGGAAGCTAATAAAATTATGTCTGTTCCCTCACAATTGAAATAAGACATCCCTTGGCAAAACAAATGTTATTCTATTCCTTGCTCAGTAGTTATTTAAGCATACGTTTTCTTCCCTACATACAATTTAAGCACTATAGACAATCAGAGTCTACCACAAGATCAGTGCTCTGAAATGGACTTCAATGCTGGCAGCCATTATAAAACTTCAGTTTTAAATATGAGTCTTGAGACAGAAAACATTTTTTTTCCTTCATCAAATTAAAAACAGATATTTGAGGTAATGGGACAGATTTAATTCCTGGACCACTGGCAAATCAAGGCCACAGCTGTCTGCGCCAAAATATTTAGTCATACCTTAGCCTAATAAACTATGCAAATAAAGCCCTTCAAACAAAACAAAAACCTAAGAAATAATGTAAAAGACACAGAGCTTTTAGAAACAACACAGTAGCTATATAGTTCAATAAATAATACAATTACTAAGATTTGAATTCAGTAGAGAGTGCCATTAAACACAGTGAAGCAGAAAAAGCTCTCGCACAGATCAGAGGCAAGTGGGCGTGTTTCTGCGGCCAGCAAGTCCACGGACAAAAGAGGAGCACATCTCCTTCGCCATCTGGCCCGCCCGCGCCACCAAGCCATTAGCTTCCCGAATCACAACACGGCTACATGACGGCCCCCTGGAACACTCGCATGCGGAGGGGAAGGGGGAAAACCCGCTCCTTTCCCCATTACAGGAAGTGATGCCCCGTTAGGGGCCGGAGGGAGCCGCTGCCATTACGGGAACGGCACCGCCGCCGGAACCGGCGCCCCCGGCGACAGGACCAGCCCCCAGCCCCGTGTGAGCTTTAGCTCTGCCCGCTCCAGGAAGCCGAACCTCTCCGAGCTCCCGCGCTCCGCTCACCTCCGCCGCCGCCGCTCCCGGCACCTTGGCCGCCGCCAGACAGCTCCCACTCTTCACCTTGATCCCGTAGGAGGCTCGGAGCTCTTCCAGCACCGCCAGCTGCACCAGCCTACGCCTCTGCTCCGCCATCCTCTCTCTCCCCCAGCCCGACCCAGCCCCGCCGCCACTCAGACCCTGCTCGGCGCCATCACAACCCCGCTCACCGCCCGGCTCAAACCCAGCGCGCGGCCCCGCCCGCGCCTCTGATTGGGCCGTTTGCCTTTCGAAATCAGGCCCCGGCCGCCCAACGGCCACCCAGGGCTGCCCGCCGCGCCTGCCTCCGTGCGCCGTGTCTTAGCCTAGCTCAGCCCAAGGCCCCCGCGCGCCGCCCTCGGGCGTTCGCGCTGGATACCTAAGGGCCGAGTGGGGCGGAGCAGCAGGGGCTCTCTCATATTCCAATCTGCTCATCCCCCCCATCCCATTTCCTCTCATTACCTTATCTCATATCCTCTCATTCCCCCAGCCCATGTCCCCGCATCCCCAACACGTCCCTTCCCGTCGCCCCCACAGGTGTCGGGCCAGCGGTGGCGAGTTCCGGTATGGTTCAGTTGGTTACTTGGAAACCAAGTGTCTCTTTCTCCGAAAATAAGTGTCAAATAAAAGCAGCTGCCCACCGCAGTTTTGTGGGTAAACGGGACTCTTCCACCGTCCTTGGTGGCCGGGGTGTCGTGTATTGGCGTAGAAAAAAGGTCAAAGTTCTTCCCCTGTGCTTAGGTCAGTGGCGCTGCTCTGGCCTGCATTAACCGGGCGCTGTGCAGGTCTGCCCGAGGGGATCCATCATTTCCGTCAGTTTCTGCTGACAAAGCCGCTCTCCGCAATTTACGTGGCAATTGAACCATTAGCACCAAGTTTGCTTGTACTTTCTAAATTCGAGTTCTCTTGCCCGTTCCTTACAGTGAACTCAGACACCTCCTCTAGCAGGGTCATTTGGAGTTTTGTACTCTGTTATTATGGGAACAACTGCTTCATTTTCGGGTTTTTTTTTTGGTGGGGGTTTTTTTGTTTGTTTGTTTAGTTTTTTTAAATTTTAATTTTTTTTAATTTTCTATTCCGAAGTAACTCTTCAAGTGCCAATAACACTACAATTAACCAAATACAGTCTTTCTGTGTAGAGTCAGAAAAGAGCACTGTGCCAAAAATAAGCTTTCCAGCTTTTCTTTTATACATGTTCTGTTACTAGTTCTAAAGTGAGTCTTACTACACTGAAAGACAAAGATTACCACAAAGCTTAGACACAGAATGATAATAAGCTTATTACAGTGCTCTGAACACTTAAGGACACAAGCACTAGAGAATAAAAAGAGAATAGCTAGAATTTTTCCTACTGTCACCAAAACGTAAATGGAAAAAAAAACCCAACCCTCTAACAAATTATGTAGAAGAAAGATTTAGCAACAGTAATAAATGCAGATTAAATACGAATTTTCTTAAGGAAACCTCCATGCTTTTGATTATGGATGTCGAAATCATGTCATTGAACAAAAGTAATATTCCTCTAAATGTGGTTTTAGTGTAACCTTACTGTAAGTATTTTCTGTCTTGGCATTGAAATGGCATGAAAATACAAAATTTAAAACCCTAAAATATCACTAAATTTCTCTAAATATGAGAAAAATACAAGCAAAGGAATCAAGTAAATAGCTACCATAAAATTTATTTTAAACAATCTTTATTCCAACTTAGTTTTTTGTAGTAATGATGAATTACACAAGAGGGAGCTGTGATCTGAAAGATATTGGATAGAAGCTGAAATATATCAGAACTTTTCATGTCAAGTATTTTCTCTTCAGTATTCACATAAGGAGAAACACATTATGATAGTATGTACTGCATTTTTTTAACTAAAAAAAGTGGTGTAGGTAATTTTTTACCTTTTCCGGGAGATAATTAAATTGACAGTATTATCCAAATTTTCTCAAAACCATTTGTCAAATATTTTAATATTCTTTAGGTGATTATTTTAGCATGTTTCTGTTTTATTTGCAGGTAGAGAGTGGAGCAGGAAAAATTACTTTTCAAATAAAAGCTATAGTTTTGGAAACAGTTGTAGCATCCTAACTCAAATCTATTACACTCTTTTGAAATCAAGTTAGGAAAAAATAAACAGCTATTTGGCATCTTCCCCCCATGCTCCCTCTGCCCAGAATTGTCTCAGAATGGACATGCAAAACTTCTGGCCTTTTAAATAATTCTAATTTTATGCAGCTTTGGATGAAATAATGTCCTAAGTGAAGTAAATTTTATCATTATCTTTCATCATCAGGAGGGCCAGGCTTACATTTTGCCTTGTAATACACAAATATTTGTGTATGGAGACAGACATCTCTTTCATTATTCATATATAGGTATATGTTTACATTTTCAAAGAAAAAAACAAAACATGAGCACCTACATTTAGTGTAGTATTTTGTGAATTTTGAAAGCTACTACAGAAATGAGAGCTTTGAAAAAGAAGCCAAATGCATATGAATAATCTCATTTCAATAACCACTCAGAATAGTTAGTGGTCAAACCAAGCAGAAAATCAGCCAGAGGAAGCAAAACCAATCTACTCCAAAGAGCAGGGTAACATGAGGAGTAGGAAAAACAGACCTTACTCCAAAGTACCTCTCCCTGAACAAACTCAGAACTCGGTGGGAGGAAGCGTAAGTATCCCTCTTTCTGGTGGTACAAGGGCTTGTTTTGCCTTACTTCTTCAACAGACAAGCTGAGGTAAAGAAGACCATAAGGGCAGATTATGAAAAGTAAAGACCATGTGGGGAGAAAGCCAGACCATACCATTCAGGAGAAGCTTGAGAAGTAGCTGCACAAGGGATGTTCATGCACTGATGTCCTCAAAGTCTGAATACTCATACAGTTTATTCTGAGCAGCCTTACTCGTTCTTGGCTCCCTGGCTTTCTCTCTTAATGAGGAATTATTTACTCCAATTCCCAATTGTCGTCTTTTCATGTTGTTCAGCCTAACATTTGACTGGGCATCCGCAACTTCTCTGGCATTCTCTGGCACTTCTCTGCTCCTGCACCTCTGCACCCTCTGAGTAAATAATTTCTTCCTAATATCTAATCTTGTCTCTTAGTTTAAAGCAGTTCTTATCACTATTTGCCCATGTAAAAGATTGCTCTCCTGCTTTTTTTAAGCCCCCTTTAAGTACTGGAAGGCTGCAATAAGGTTTTCCAGAATCTTCTCCAGGCTGAACAACCTCCGCTCTCTCAGCCTGTGTTTGCAGGAGAGGTGCTCCAGCCCTCTGATCATATCTGTGGCCCTATAAATGGCCAAACACCTTAAATATGTTTTATAATACAGAGCACATTGTAGTTCTTTAGTGCTGCACAGATAGTAGTTATTGTGTTATTTTAAATAATCACTCTAATAGGGTACTCTGAGGATAGGATTCATCTCAACAACTGGTTCCCAGAGGGAGCCTTCAGGCTTCAAATGGAACATTTCCTGAACTGGACAGACTATTTCTGGGGAGTTTTTAGTGCTTTTTTAAGGGACTACTGGTTTTGCTTTCAGAAGAGGGGAAAAAAAAGGGAAGAAGGATGCAGTACCATAGAGATACTGCTGCTATCAGACAAAAAACCCTCAGATCATAATAGTTTCCTCTAACCGAGTCTGAATCAAGGGTCTATAATGGCACTCAGAAGAAAAAATAACATCTCTTTATGTCACTACTCAGCCTCCATTTCCTTTTAAAATTCTACTTAATACAAGCTCTTTTATCAGCACATCCCTTTCATAAACTTCCTGGTAGATAAAGGTGAAATTGATTTTTTTGCCATTGACTGTCTCCACTTACTATCTTGTGAATCATAGAACTTAGGGATGATACTCAAGTAATAGGAATTTTAGTTTCCTTTTCTCAAGTTTGTGTAAATAGAGACTGCATTTTTTAGAGTATTATAGAATGTGTCTGGCAAGGTACTTTAATTTTGAAATAATAAGTAGTTAATTTGTTGAAGGGTTGGAAATTTTATATCCAAGGCAAAATTCATGTTTTAAAAAATTCTCTGTGTCAAGAATTCAGTTTGTTTGGGTAACCACTGTTTCAAAATGCAATTGTGTGACATTCAGTGGAGCTGTAAGGGAAGCAGATGCCAAGCTCCATGGGGTTGAAAATGGGGACAAGTTGTGGAACAATTTTATAGTACTTCCTATGTAGAGAAATTATTTCCCATCTACTATCTTGAAATAATGATGGGTTGTGTATTCTTTTGCTTTTGCATAAGTGCCTTATGTCCATTATATGTGTATGTTATATGTACCATATTTCAAGAGATGTATCTTCCCAGTTCCCACTTCAGTTGGAAAGATCTGGGTGCATCACCTAGTTAGCTTGAGAAATGAACCAAAAGCAGTATGATTTTGTGGTAGGTTGACGCTGGCCAGATGCCAGTGCCCACCAACAGTGCTCTATCACCCTGCACCTCAGCTGGCCAGGGCTTAGAAAATATAGGGGCTTGTGGGTTGAGATAAGGACAGGGAGACATCACTCAGAAAATACTGTCATGGGAGAAAACAGGCTTAACTAAGAAAATTAGTTTATTACCGAGCAAATCAGAATAGGATGAGAAATAAAAATAAATCTTAAGAACACCTTCCCCTCACCCTTACCTTCTTTCCAGGCCCAGCTTCACTCCTGATTTCCTCTGTCTCCTCTAGCCAAATGGTATAGGTGATGGGGAATGGAATTGCAGTCAGTTCATCATTCATTGTCTCTGCTGCTTCTTCCTCCTCAGTGGGAACTCTTCACATTCTTCTCCCCAGTGGAGAGAAGCCCACCACAAATTTTGTAAGTGTGAGTCCTTTCCATGAGCTGCAGTTCTTCATGAACTGCTCCAGTGTGGGTCCCCCACAGGGTCACAAGTCCTGCCAGTAAACCTGCTCCGGCTTGGGCTTCTCCCTCCATGGGACCACAGATCCTGACAAGAGCCTGCTCCAGTGTGGACTTCCACCTCCTTCAGGCATCCACCAGCTCTGGCATGGGAGTCCTTCACAAGCTGCAGGTGAGCATCTGTTCCCCCATGGACAGGAGCAGCAGATAGACAGCCTGCCTCTCCATGGTCTTCACATGGGCTACTGGGAAATCTCTGCTCCAGTACTGGAACACCCCTTCTCCCACTTCTTCACTGACCTTGCTGTCTGTGGAGCTGTTTCCTTTACGTATTCCAATCCTGTCTCCAGGTCCCACTCTGCAGCAACTTTCCCCCATCTTAAATATGTTATCCCAGAGGCGTTAAACTGTTGCTGATGGACTCAGCCAGAGGCAGCTCCATGTTGGAGGTTTTGTCAGACATAGGGGAAGTTTCTTGCAGCTTCTTACAGAAACCTTCATTATAGTCCCCCTGCTGCCAAAATCTTGCCATGCAAGTCCAGTAGAGGTTTCTTCTCTGAAAAGATATGGTTTTGATACACTGAAGCCATCATGCTGAGGATGAATTACTGAAACAACACAATCTTTCTGAAGACCAGTGGTTCTGGAGGTTAAGGGTTAATAAAACTTCCTGGGGAGGAAATAAATGCTTCAGACTGGTATAATTCTGCACATCGAAAGGAAATTAAAATTCCTCTTATATTACTCCACATTTATATAATACTTGAGATGAGAGGTGCTTCAAAAATTATATATAGGGTTCAGCTCACCTGCTGAAATCCTCAGTCAGTTGCAAGTACAAAGGCATTGACTTGGGCAGACTCCAAGACAAAAGTTAGATGAGACACTAAGCATCATGTCTTGTGTCACAAACTTGTCACAAATTTTCCAGAAGGATAAGATGCCTTTATTTATTTATTTATTTATTTATTTATTTATTTACTTACTTACTTACTTACTTACTTACTTATGGCAACACATAAATTCTCACAGATTACCATAGAGTTTAGAGAAGTAACTTATATCATATAGTGTGACCCTGTTGTATATCACAATCCAGCAATTTCTGTATTAAGGGTAACAACTGATTGTTAGACATTTTTTCCAATGGGAGGATAAAAGTGAACATTGTAATCCTTGGCAAAGTCTGTAACTGTTGCAAAATCATATAAAACATGGGTTTAAACCTCTCCTCCAGCTGATAATAAAGCAAGAATCTAAAACTTCATTTTATAGTCTATCCAGTCCTATAGACTTAACTGTGAGGAAACCTGTCTGATCATTACTGGAGCAAGATTTAGAATAAGGAACTAATTTCTAGATTTCAGACAAGCTTCGGTGTGAGGTAAAATAGAAATAATAAATGCCTCTTCCTCTGGTGTGTCTTTTGGGCAGGTTCATATTTTAAATGCCTCAAGAATAAAAAAATCAAGAAACAGGGACTTTAGATATTCTAGTCCTGGGTGGAAGGTGAGTGGAGGTTTTTAAAGTTGCTATTTTGGACTTGTATCTGCAGTGGAATCTCAGGTGGAATGCAGCTGCCCAAGTCTTCTATGAAGCACCCAATGCTTTAGTCAGATATGCCATAGCATGTCTGAAGTAGGAGCTGTGCTGAAGCCTTTAGAAGTTTAACTCCAGGCCCAAGACTTGATGTTTTCTCTTCTGACTTTTGATCTCTCCCTTTTAATCAGTGTGGGAAGGAGAGATGGTAAAGCAAGCAGTGTATGGGAAATTAAAATGAGAACAAAAGTCTGTCCAAATTATGCAACAAGGATCATTATGCTATAAAATTGCTCTTCAAATGTGGCTGTCAATGAGACGTGTTAAGATTTCAGCAGTTATTTTCTTGATGAAGACTTAATTTCTTGCATAAAAAGGTTTTTAAGCTTAAAGCAATGCCTACACAATTAGTGTCCTTTAGTTTTTTGAATGTTTGAAGGGTGCTAAAGGATTTAAATGTTACAGAAGTATTGTTCATCACTACAGATCAGTTGTATCAAAGTGCTGTCACAATAGCCTTATAATTTTAACAAATTACAAATGTAATGTATCACTAGGTAAAATGATCACTAGATCCTTTTGCAATGGAATGTGTGTAGTTTTAGGAACTCAGTGTTGGCTTGAGGGTCATGCTGCTGTATGTAGGGCTAGATCTGGGTTGGGCAAGACCAAGCAGTAACTAAATTTCTTCTACCAATTCAGAAGAGAACTTTACTGGAAAACAGCAGAGAACAGAAGCCACAGATTCCCTTTCTTTAACTCCCTTCCCTGTTTCTCTTATGCAATGGGATTTTCATGTGTGCAGTGAGGCAGACAACAACAGGGAGAGTATTTGAAGAAAGAAAATCTGTAGATAAAATTGTTATGTAGTTTCATAGACTGTACAGTGAGGTACATGTCACTGCAGGGCTCTGCTGTGCATATCAAAGTGCACTCGGCGCAGGAGCAGCAACCTGGTGTGTGGTTTTGAGCTAATTTACTTTGAAGAGCATACACAGGGTTTCCTTCCTTAGTTTTCCCCCTAGTTGTCCTGTACTCACCAGTTACACAATTGTTCATTGTGGGGTTGTTATGATACCCCAGTGCTTGAGATGGGAAATCTGGCCCCTGTATCTGTCTTTCTTCTGCTGTGTGGGCCTGGGCTCTGCTTAAACCTTCGTCTGTAAAAGGCTCTCTGTCTACTGAATGTTTAAAGGAATGGTAGATAATTGTTTTGTGAGTTTATTTATTATATTTCCCCAATCCTTTTCCCATTATCTTATCTTTAGAATTGCTTTAATCTAATTTCTTCATATAAATTCACTTGATTTTTTTTCCTCCAGCAAAGAAGATAATTGCATATGAACAAGAATTTTCACTGTTATTTTTGTTACTTTTTTCCTCTTCCCTTTCTTTTTACACATTTATATTACAAATGTGCCTGCTGGACTCAGCTTGCATTTTAGCCTCCCTGTGATAGATGCCAAGTAAATCCAGTAAGAAACAGGATCTACTAGGAAAAGCTTGGAATCCAAACAAACAAGACAGTGGGTGGGAGGTTAGGTAGACAGGTTAATGAGGCACAGATCAGTTATATGGATGGTCTAGGAAGGTCAATTGCTATGCTAAATATAGAATCCAGATCTCTTGGGATTCTGTCTTACTAACCACCCACTGACCTACACAACCTCATGTTTCCTAAAGCACCAGTAATTCTAACTGAGTAGAAAAAGTGGTACTGTGTGACTTATACATTACTCCTACATGGCCCAATCCTGTTACCATTATAATAAATACAAAGACCTCTAACAACTATGGAGTCCAGCTCATATTGGAGAGCAAATCAGCAAAGAGAGCATATCTTCAAATAAGCTCACACAAATTGTTCAGCCAATGCACCACATGTATTTTCACAGGTAGGGATTGGTTAGTAAATATGGAGTAAAACCAGACATCAGTTTAGACAATGGAAACTGTTTTAAGAGACAATAATATAACCTCTTTACCAGCCATTTTTGGATCTGAATTAGTCTGCTGACAAACATTTAGAGAAAAACCATGCAGTATTATTGTAGGTGGCAGTGGCATGGTCACATTTCTTACTCCTATTTTCATTACAGTTACTTTTACAAAGAGCACCGGCATCTCACTGTCATAAGGGATATATGTAAATGTAGTTTTGAAACAGTCTTGTTACTTACAGAGTCACAATTCTGAAAACTCTTACACATATAGATACCTTTCTATTATTTGTGGGTGGATCTTTATCTGTTTTACAGAGGTGGCATGTTTTGAGTGCAGAGGAGCTCAGATCAGCTTTCTGTGTTTGACTGTGTGAACTGGATCTGTGCAGTGCAGTATGTCTGGTGTGGTTACTTGTGTCCCAGGCTCGAGGGACAGGTTTTGTCACGCAGGGGCAGCATCACAGGCCCACAGTTCTACGCCTTCCTCGCTGACACGTGTGTGGTATCATTGTGTGAGCCTGCAGGCTTTGGAAACTGTCTGCGCTTCCCAGCTAAGTCTTGTTCAGTAGTTAATCTTTCCTTTATTACATCTCTTATTACATCTATTAGCTTTATTACCTAAGTATTACATTATGTGTATTTTAGCTGTGTTATCTCTCTCTTCATCTTAGATTAATGGTAACCAAATATTTTAGCGTAACATAGTCAGCAATCCCCTCAAAATAAATTTGAAATTTCATGTATGAAAACCGTTTCTTTTAAAATATTAGAATTGTCTGCAAAGCTATTATTTTCAATTATTTTAGAAAACTGGAAAAGTCTAAATACATTGAGAATGAGAAGGGAACAACTCAGGAGAAAAAAGAACAGAAAAGCTTCATGAGATAGCTAATGAAACGTGCAAATAGAACCTACTGCTGTATACTTAAAATTATTCCATTCTTTGTGATTTCTGGAATTTTACACTGTTTTTATTATGACATTCCCAAATATCTCACATTTTCAAATTGCCATTATGGACTTTTTCCACGTCTTTACTCTACGAGGAAAATTAGTTCTAATTATGTATATATAGCTATTTTTATATATGTTATTTTAAAATTTATGCTATTTTTAGCTACTTACGTTCCCTCTAAAAATACATGTAAGATCAGCTCTCATCTAGGAAATACAGAAACTCTTCTTTTTTTATTTTTTCTTTTTTTTTTTTCTCATGACTACTGATCAGTTTAGCTTCTTACTGCATTGAAAACAATTACCTGCCTTCCACTTGAAGGCATTCATGCTGATGTCAAGATGTGTCAAGATCTTTTGCTGTGCCACCTCCAGTGAAAAGCTGTCAAGGTGAAAACACTACGTGTCATCCTAGCTTCCCACGCTACCTCCAATTTTAATTTACTCTTAAGTTGCCACAGTATCTTGTGAGTTCTGTATTCTATCAAGTAAATGTTTATAATCCATATTTCCTTCAAAAATAGATAATAATGAAAATGGAATACAACAAAATAATGAAATACTGCACTTTTCAGACTGTGGTATTTATTTTTTCCAGAAAGAAATAGAGAAAATGAGAATGAGACATTTCCAATAGAAACAGGCTATGAATTGCACACGCTTTCAAAAGAAATTTTTGCCAGGAATGGAAGACTGGCATCCACCAGCTCCAGTGTCACAGCTGTAGAACTGCTGTAGGAATTTTTCTTTTACCAGTGAGATACTTATTTAAATAACCTACATTGTGTAATCCTCAAACAAGCAAAACTTCCCCTGTTCATGTTCGTGGTTTAGCCCCAGTCAGCAACAAAGTACCACCCAGCCACTCACTCACTTCCCCTTCCCCCAGTGATGGATGGGGAGGAGAATCAGGAAAGAAAAGAAAATAGAATTCATGGGTTGGGATAAGAAGAGTTTAATATATGAAACAAAGGAATAATAATAATAATAATAATAATAATAATAATAATAATAATAAACGAGAGGGAGAGAGGGAGATAAAACACGGGAAAGACAAGTGCTGACAATACAACCAGGTAACTCCCCCCAGTTTGTATATTGGGAATAGATTTTTACTTTGGCCGGTTTGGTCAGCTGTCTCTGCTATGCTCCCTCCCAGCTTTTGTGTGTCTCCTCACTGGCAGAGGATGAGACACTGAAAAGTCCAGAATTACAGAATATGCTGAATTGGAAGGGACCCACAGGGATCATCGAGTCACACCATGTGGCCTGAGAGCATTGTCCAAATGCTTCTTGAGCTCTGTCAGGCTGGTGCTGTGACTGCTCCCTTTGGGAGCCTCTTCCAGTGCCCAGCCACCCTCTGGGTGAAGAACCTTTCCTTAATATCCAACCTAAACCTCCCCTGACTCAACTTCATACCATTCCCTCAGGCCCTGTCACTGTCACCCCAGAGAAGAGATCAGTGCCTGCTACTCCTCTTCCCCTCACCAGGAAGTTGCAGACTGTGATGAGGTCCCCTCTCAGGGATCCTCTCCAGGCTGAACAAGCCAACTGACCCCAGCCATACGGCTGTCCCTCAAGGCCCTTCACCATCTTTGTTGACCTCCCTTGAATGCTCTCTAATAGCTTAATGTCTTTCTTATATTGCAGTGCCCAAATCTGCGTGTAGGACTCAAGGTGAGTCTGCACCAGTGCAGAGCAGAGCAGGAAGTCCTTCACCTAGGGTAAGTACAACTTAGCAACAACCTAAATATCAGTGTTTTATTAACATTATTCTCCTACTGAATCCAAAACACAGCACAACATCAGCTACTGAGAAGAAAATGAGCTCTACCCCAGCTGAAACCAGGACAAGAGGAAACAAAATTGTTAGCATATTACTACATAAGCATAATATTTCTTCCGTTTGGTTTCAACCATTCATAAATATACAAATACTCCAGACAGAACTAGGATATATAGAACTGTAAAACCCCAACAATGTTAGAATATGAAAAAATTATTGTTTTAGCAGTTTCTATATTCATTTATTTATAGCTTTATGAGAAATTTTCATGTAGTGTCAGACATACTTAACTCTATCCATTGGCTCTGCACAAAAGTATCTGTTTAAAAACCTACAAAGATCAGACAATTCCTATGTTGATTATCTTAGCTGCAGAAAAACCACCACCCCTGAAGCTGACTTCCTGCTTGAGAAACCATAAGCTAATTGCAAAACAAAAGGCATGTTTGGAGAGGTCCTCGACTTTCAGCAGTTAGTGCATTACAGCATATCTGATGCAGAACAACTTATAAAGGTTTAGCATGTTCTTTGTCGAAGACAGTCTGGTCGATGTATGCTGTTAATACTGCTGGGTGAGCTGATAGAGCATGAAGGAAAACAAGCTGCATTCTTTGCTGTCAAAATGTTCAGTTTCAGCTGCTCCAAAGGGCAGGCATTTGGGTAAAGAGTAGGCAGCTGGCTTTTTGGTTTTTTTTTTCAGGCAGCTGTCATCTTTACCAAGTCACTTTCCACCTGATGTTTTTTTTAAAAATTAAAATCCTTCCCCCTCTCTTCAAGTCAGTTACTGAGATTCAAACCCATGATGCCAGTATAATGTCTGTTACATGACTGACAATGAAAAGAGCAACATGAAGAAAACAACAGGTAACTTGTGGTCCTTAACAGATTGGTTTAGTGTGGTTTGGGGTTTTTAAAACTAAAATATATTAATTGATACTTATTTTTCTATTAATTTTTCATTGATGGTGACTCCTAGTTTTCTACTCATTTTTCCAAGCTAAATTTTCAGTGTATTTACTGTACAATTTTAACTCAAAATTTCCCATAATTAAAATTAATTAATGAAAATATTCTAGATATTAAAACCTTAAAAATACATGCTCAGAAAATGACCTTGTTATGTTAGTTTCTAAAAGTATTTAAGCAATGCTGTGCTTCTAGGCCTGTGTGACATATGATAGAATGTCCTTAAACCCAGATGTTCTAACTGTCCACATAGAAGGACTCCAAATCCAGTCCCCAGGAATTTTGCATCATGCCAGGGCAACACGGCAGTTGTGTGGCTCAGCCAAGTTGCCTCCCTCTCCTCCCCACTGTGTGCTTGAAACCTGTCTGTGTGTGAAGGGCTTGAGCACAGGAAGCCAAGCAGAATTATCTCCATGGCTTGCTGCTCCTGACTTCCCACCCTTCTGCACTTCCTGCACCTCTGAAATGCAGTCCCATGCTGGAGGGACATGGCTTCTGCATGGGGCAGGGCAGCTCTCTCAGCTTCTCATGGCCAGCCGAGGGACCAGTATGAGGACAAGGTGCACACAGGAGAGAAGAAAAGGAGTTATAGGGCCTCAGGTGCTGGAAATGATCTCACCGACAGTTATCACAGAATCATATAATCACAGAATGGCTTAGGTTGGAAGGCACCACTAGAGATCATCTAGTCCAACCTCTCTGCTCAAGCAGGGTCCCTTAGAGTACGTTATTCAGGATTGCATCCAGGTGGGTTTAAAATATCTCCAGTGAGGGAGACTCCACCACTACCTGGGCACCACCTGCAGACTCAGTCACCTGCATAGTGAAGAAGTTCTTCCTCATGTTCAGGTGGAACTTCCTGTGTCTCTTGCCCTATTACTTAGCAACATTGAGAAGAGCCTGGCTCCATCCTCTTGACATTCTCCCTTCAGATACTTGTATATATTGATAACATCCCCTCTCAGTCTTCTCTAGGATAAACAGGGCCCAGCTCCTTCAGCCTTTTCTCATAAGTGAGCTGTTCCAATCCCCTAATCATCTTTGTTGCCCTTCACTGGACCCGCTCCAGGAGCTCCACGTCTCTCGTCCTGAGGAGCCCAGAACTGGACACAGCACTCCAGGTGAGGCCTCACCAGGGCTGAGCAGAGGAGCAGGATCACCTCCCTCAACCTGCTAGCCACGCTCTTCCTAATGCAGCCCAGGATCCCATTGCCCTTGCCCACAGGGACACTCTGCTTGCAGGCTCCTGTGTCAGCACAGTCAGACTGCTACAGTTTAACTTTTGCTACTGAGACCTGTGCCCTTAAATTAAATGCATTCCATAAAGTTGGCTGGACTAGTATTTAATATTTAAAAGAAGGGCCATAGTGTTTTAGGAGCTGTTTGAATTTAAATGCCATTTTGACTCATTATCTCAAAATATGTGGGAGCTGATACACAGCAATAGTCAGAACCAAGAATAATTGGTGTACCCACTAATGAGCACCCCAGAGACCTGGATTTTCCAATCAAGTGCAGACAAAATTGCAGTATCCACAGTGACTGCTACTTTTAAAAACAAAGTCCAGTTGTAGATTTAAGGTTTTAATGCTCTGATTTCACCCATTTAAAGATTTTCAAAACTCCTGTCTGTGGATATGAAAACGTTTCTCAGCTATTATTATCATCACTCTCTCTTTTTCATTATTCTTATTGACCATGAGACTAATTAATTTGTAAATCATTAACAACCCCATTAAAATCCGTCTGGCTTTGTAGTGTTCCAAGTGCTGTAAGACAAAATTAAAATAATGTCTAAATGTCTTTATTTATATAAATATACATTTTTATACATACAAAAATCTAAGCACTTCAATTTAACCTGTTCTGAGCAGAACTCATAAAATCTTGATGAATCTCTGTAGACTTCAATATTGTACAACAATTTTATAGAAGTTATAACACAATTTTTGATACCTATACATCTTTTGCTATGAAACTAATGTGGTTTTTTATGTTCATTAAGTTTATACGTCTCCCATCACTAAGGTCGAGTAAGTCGGTTTATATGAACCAGGTAGAAGCAAAACTTCAAAATAGTCCTTACTGGCCTAGAAAAATTTAACTCTCAGATGAAGTTCTCTGTCAAGTGATGCAGAATCTGCACATTGTACAATAGGCAGAGATAAATTAAGATCTTCATTCAGATCTATTGCAACAGTTTTCTCATCATGGAGGCTTCAGTATTACAAGTAAATTCCTTATATATCTTTTGTATAGAAGCTTCTCTTCTAAAAATTCGAAGTATCCAACAAATTGCATGTCCCGCTCATGAAAATCCATCTTCTACAAATCTAAGGGTTGACAGCAATTTTGGTGTAAATATTTTGTTGGATTTTTTTTAGACTGAATAAAGAAGCCTAGCTTCCCTTATCCTTTGAATCTTGCTACCATTGACAATTATTGATACTTTGATAACAGGACAATCCAAGACCTCCTAGAATGAAAGGAATAAAAAGCATGTATTACAAAAGGAGACTAAAACAATTAGCTTGTGTAAAAAAACAAAGAACAAATTCAATTGACTAGAAAGGCATTAGTTAGAGAAATCCTTCAGAGGTTATGTAAGATATAATTTAGATTAAGGCTAATGATAGTCAAGACAGAAGTAGATATATGTGCTATGAACACATTTAGACTGTAAGTTAGAAGAAAATTTCCAGCCGTCAGGAAACTCAGGTTCCAAAATAACCTTACAATAGCAGTAATGGGGTAAATAACCTCACTGGCTTTAGGATGGCACCTTATTACTTTACCGAAGAGATATAAAGGTTGCCTGTAAAAGGGAACCAGACTGAGTGACTGAAAAAGTAATTTCCAGTCCAATGTTTTCAAATGCTGCTTCTTTGTTCAGATGGGGGTAGGGTAGCAGAGGGTTTATGTGGAAAAGTGAATCATTAATGTTATGTCAGATTTCCAAAGGAGAAAGAAGGTAATGTGTATATATTCTCACCCATGTAAACGTAACTATGGAGGAGAGCAGAAAGAGAAGGTATGTGACTAGGCTCAATTGCAAATAAATACAGTAGGATAGAAATGATGCAGTGACATTTATTATTTCATGACTGTGAAGCGCATACCTATAGTTTCTTGGTTTTGCAGAAAGAAATTTGAATAGTACTAAGCAATTTATATGCAACTACATTAAGTTTCTTTACAGGTGAGCAGGCTTTCTAAGTTAAATGTATTAATGGGGAAATACAGGACTCTTCCGTAAGATCATTCAGAACACATAAGAAAGGGCAGCAGTTTGACTTCTGACACAGATGGTCTGAATAGTCCCATAGAATTGTCTTCTTTCTGCCATTGACTGTAGAGCACTAGCTTAGGCTTTCAAACTGGAGGCCAAAAACAGAGAGTGGAAATAATTCTGTTTCAGTTTCCTAAATAAAATCTGAAAGGATATGAATGAGGAGAGCCTCTGCCCTGAGGATCTTATGATGAGAAGGCAGAGCGTTTCAAGCACTTTCCATACCTTTAGAGGAATTTAGTAGTTTTCGGTATGGCTCCAATAACTCTATCAAATAAATTAAACCTATGCAGTATTATAATAAGCAATATCTTTTTGTATCTTTGTATCAGCACCATTGCGTGTGTATTTGTGAGGCAGTGAAATGCTCTTTTATATATTTTTGGGGTAGAGGTGTTGTGTATACTCTTACAATTACTTGTTACCAGTTTTGTATGTAGTCATATTATGCAAATAAAGCAACTAATGCGTATTACTGTTACAGGGCAAGAGCTCTAGTTTATCAGTGTTCCTTCCTCCTTTAATTCAAAAAGGTTTTTAAGACCTCTTTCCTAAGAAATAGCATCCTATTAGAAACAGCTTGCAACTTGAATAGCTGCTTGTTTCTATTTTTATCTTACTACCACTGAAAATGTAAGATGAAGGTTTTCTTTGTTTTGCTATGTATTACTTGCTGAAAAATCAGATATATCAAGACTTGTCAGATACACTTTAGTCATGTGGGTCCTTCGGATTATGCTGTACTTTATACAACAAGAGGAGAAACAAAGATTAAAATTACATGAGATAAAACCACAGAGATAACAATAAAAGACAGGAAAGTGAGATACCTGATTTTATTTTTAACTTGTTTTTCAGATTGTCTATATACTAACTCAATTGATTTCCTTAAAAAACAATTAATTTCCTCAAAAATAGGTGTTCATGCTGAACTTGCCTATGTGCCTCTTCAGTAGAATTTAATGCCAAAGTTCTTGACAGATACTATAAAATATCACATAACTATCAGGAAAACCAATTTCACCCATCATTGGGAATGTGATTCACATCTCTGTTTAGTTGTGTTATTTGGTTCACAGAGGGTGTTTCTCTGCATGGAAATGTATTTTTCTTCTTTCTTTTTCCCTAATGGGAAATGAGCTCCTAGTTTCAGAGCTTGGAAAGAGATGGAGTTTCCACCCTGTGACGTTTCTCTGAAACCACTCTCCACTTGTGAATATCTCCTCCTCTGCTGGTAATGGAATCCCACACAGAGCCAGTCTATGCTGATGGTTTTAGTTGCTCCCAGCACCGCTTATGACTAAGTGCAAAATCCTCTCTTCTAGCTCACTACCAACCCCATCCCCCCTCTGAACCACAAGTCTAACAAAAGAACCAAGTCTTTTTCTTCTAAGGTCTTCTTCACAGTGGAGCTAATTATATACAAAGGCATGAACACTTCCTCTGAGAGGAAACATAAAGTCATCATGTCCCTCTGCGTGCTCAAAACTGCTGCACAAGTATGTGTACCTAAGCTAGCTGTGAGTTCCTCCCAGTATTTTTACAGCCTAAGGGCTGGAAGAGCAAAGGATGATAAACTTGTAAAAATCTGTGTACATATTCTATTGCTTTATAATGTCCCATATTGTACAATGCCACCCAGTGCTGTCAAAGAGCCCACTCTCAGAAATGTGTTCATTTCAGGCAATATCTGAGAAGTTTACAATATGAGAGTTCTTGTTCTACAAACCCTTAACCAAGATGAAAGCTTACCTGCCTTCTGAGTTGGAAGTGAATCAATCTGTGTCAATACAGTGCAATCCCTGTTCTAGCCAAGAGATCCTTCTGCTGTGTGTCACTCCTCCCGTGCAAGAGCTTGGGAAGTTTTCAATTAGCCATGTTCTGAAAACATAGTGCTGGAGTATTGCTCCAGGGAGATGTACCATAAACTTGGCATAAGACAATATAAACAGAAATTTCCCTTGAAATATAAATTTAAAGTTGTCATAATTAAGACAATTGGTTTAAAAAAAAAAAAACCCAAACCTGTTTTCAGAGGGAAAAAAAAAAAAAGCAACCAACAAAAAGCACCAAGTCTCTCTGACTCCTGGGTATTCAACTCATTCCTGATTGACAACCTCCTGATCTTATGGCCACTGATATTGATATACCTTTCTCCCCTGATTTCTAGTGTTTTCTTCCAAGTCAAACAGGATTTTGCTGGGTTTGCTCAATGTGGCATGGCCAACACAGTTGCAGCTTCTGGTTCCCATGTTTTTTGTCCAAATTCATTCCATGCTTTCTCATCAAGGTGAAGATGAGATGAAGACATGATCTACCAAAAGGACATGATATTCATTCTATTCAGTGACATGGACAAGTCTTGTGAAGAAAAAAACAGTATTTCATCTCACCAGTCACATGTCACCTGGACAATAATCATGCAAATTTTTGAAAAACTAATGAGATTCTTTCCTTTGTGCAGGCCAGGTACTTGCAAAATATCAGTTCTATTCAATCCAATGAGATGCATATGGTCTCCAGTATGACCTGCATTCTAGTTATTTTTGTAAATAACTTATTTCTTTCAGTAAAATATGAGTTGTTGGTCTCCTGGCAGATATTCTGAGCACCCTTAAAAAGAGCAATTCAAAACAAAAATCAGAACTGAGAAAAATAAACTAGGAACTGACTCTTATATTTGTATTTCTGCAATATTTAATATGGTTTATTAATATTTGTTTACAGATTCAAATATTCTCAAATGTTGATTTAAAAAAAGGTACAAAATTAAAATGTGATAATGTCTGGAAAAACCTTCAAAAATCAGTCTCAGTTAAAAAAAACTTGTTTTTTCTAGCAGTTAATTGATAATATATCTATTAACATTTGAGTTAATAGTGTCCTGATTTATAATCATACTTACTCTGTATTACAAACTTCCCAAGTCTAGTATTTTAATTTATTCCTCAATGAATAATGCAATTAATTGTAGCTATACATTAGCCTACTTGTAACACATCAAGCTGATAGTATAGAATAAGAACTAGATCAAAACCAAACAAACTGTGGTATGCCATATAAAGCATTGTGTACCTGATATTCCTTGTAACTGGGTTTTCTAATGAGCCTACAGGAAGGAAGAGCCTAATGGGCCCTTTAATTTGAAATGTGCCCTGCTGTTTGTGCTTTGCATCATCCTTACTGTATTGCAATGCTGGGTGACTGGATAAAGTTTTGCTGCTGCTCACTTACTAGAGAAAGCACCACTAAAAGGAAGGATGTGCATCACAAAATGAGTCCAGATTTCAGACAGCATTACTATTTGTAACAGTTTGGATTTAGGTTCAGAATGACACTGTGCATTTTTGGGCCACTTTAAATTTTCAATACTTAAAAATTTACTACATGGTATGTTCTCAGAGAAGCCATTTTTAGCATCAAGGAGAAATGCAAGAATATCTATTTAAAGATTTAACAAAGTTAAATGGAGAAGAACACTGTTTAACAACAACTTTAAGAAAAAAAATCAATCTTAGTGATAAATGGTCTAAGTTATTAAATGTAAAAATAACTCATTGAAGTAATACAATTAAGTGCCATTCTTTTGCCAATCAATGTTTCCATTTAATTAAAATGTTCTCTTCTTTTCAAAGCCACATGGAGTTTCTGGTAGTTTTATTCAAATGTATTAATATGGTGACCCAATGAACGCTTTTTATCTATATATATCTTTTCAGCCTACAGCAACCAGACATTACCTATATGTGTAATACATGAACAATGTTATTTTCTATTGAAAATAATAAATTCAGAGACATTATCCTTTGGTAAACCTTTTAAAAGTAGCTTTTAACTAAGGAGAAGACACCTCACAGGCAAGTTTTATGCATTTTGAGTGTTCTATTACTTTCAAAATCATTCTTTGTATAGCAGTGCCTGATTACGTTTCCATATGGTACCATCTTCTTTTTAAAAGCTCTTTCTCTAATGGCCTTTGATGTCTCCTTACAGAACTTTTTGTTCTTTTCCTCTCTTTTCATTTCAGTTCCAACACAGACTCATGCTGTAAAGGGAACATCTATTTAAGATCTCCTCAGAGCCTAAGGACATGTATTTTTCTTTGGGTTAATGCTGTGTGACATAGCTTCTTCTTTAATCAAGAATTACAAAGCTCAGAAACTCTGCTGATAACATCTGAAATTTTATGTACTTATCTGTAGTAATCTCTGAAAATTGTTTCTTCCATATGTAGTGGAGATTGTCTCTTGAATATGCAATTTAATATCGAATGCAAGGCAACTTAGGCTCTCACTAAAAGGGCTTTTTTTTCTGTTACAAACATATACATTTTTCTCTTGAGGGTGAAAGTAAATATAAATAGGAGGGTACATAATCTAGTCTGTTCTCTTCTTATTTTTGACATTCTGTAGGAAAACAATATTTGGGCCTGTGCATTATCTCATGTACTCAGGAAAAGATGTATCTAATTGGTTATGGTCCACAGCCCTGGTCGTTCATCTGAATGCTTGTGTATATAGTGGAGTGGTAATCAGAAGATAGATGATTACTGTAGACAATAGGATAGAATTTAAGGCTGATTTTTTAATTGAATTTTTAAATTGTAAGTGTTACTTATATGCTTAGGTGGCTAAGTTTAAAGTAATCAGTGAATCATGTAGGCTACAGAGTTAAATTCTTAAATTCTCTGAGAGGAGAGCATGGAAGAGAAAGAAGTGAGACCAAAGCAATATTTGTCATAGGACAAATTTTGCATTAGATGAGCAAGTCCTGGCAATTTTTTCAATAAAATGTATTTTGTCTTCTCTACACAGAACTTTATTCCCTTCTCTCCCTCAACTAATTTTTTCCACGAGTTAAATATAATTCTCAGTTGTGGAATTTATTTTAAAGATATCTAGTCTGATTTGTCAGGTGTTACATGCCATACAAACAGAAACATAGGGTCTATCTATTGAAGAAATGAAAATTTTCACTTGCCTTACATGATACCTGTAAGAAGCATAAGCAAAAAGAAAGATAATTTTTTACTATAATTTATTCATCCACTAAAATGGCCAATTTCTACCTTCTCTTCAAGAGGAACCGATCCTTTTGGTTAAAGCATGTGGCAGGTGAGTTTGGTAATGTAACAGGAAGTGCATGAACATATGAATTCTGGCACAAATCCAAGACTTCAATAAACAGCTGGGAGAAAACTCTTCTCAAATGCATGTGTGCAACCTGCAGCACTTACAGTGTGAGAAAAGCTCAGGTCTGACTGTTCAGGAATTCTAAACAGAAACTATTTGCACATGACTGAGAAAGAAAGTTGAAGAAGAAACTGATATCTGGTGACGAGGTTAATGTTCTAGTTTTGTCAGATTTTACAAAATCACTACCTGTCAGGCACAAAGATTTCTCAGAAGCCCATTTTAAAAGCACCTACTGGATCACAGTTTTTAGAAGTGCTTATACACACAGTGTCAAAACCGAAGCAGAGCACGTAAGGGCACAGCTTAAAAACAATATTCCTGCTTTTTTTAATAGGATGATAAGTACAATGCTTATAGGGTTAGCATTTTGTGTTACAATCCTTATGATTTTCCACAATATAAAATTACTTTTTTCTTGTTTTTAACTAGCAAGCTGCAACTATTTTGGCTGACATTCTTCATGCTACTGTTTGCTACTAGCTGGGTATTTCTGTAATTTTCATCTACCAAGATAGAACCATCTCTGAGAGTAAAATTGAGTTAAAACAAATCATATGGTCTGCATTAAATTATATTCTAGACTTGTGTGGACTGAAAAGATTAAATAATATGATCAATCTATAATCAATCTTTTTAGACTTTATTAAATTCATCAAGATGATGGTGTGGATTTTCTCACCCTGATTGTTTCATGTGTTAATTTTGTGATTAGTGATTACAGCTCCTTTTACCAAACTGCATTTCACAGTTAAACTCTTTTGTCTCCCCAAGCAATGGCCAGACCTCTAGTGTCCAACACAGGCATACTCTCTGAGTCATTGCTCTATGAGGAATTATTCAGGTTGATCATTCCTGGCCTGGATCACGTGGTGGTGCATGTCCCCCTTCTAGGTTAAGCCACAGGATCAGTGTGAGTCATTCTGTGAACTGGAGGGCTTGAATGATTTATGTTAAAAAGAAAGAAAACCTGCACAAACAAGGCGTATCAGGCGCCTGATGTCGTTCACAGTGCAGTCCCCCAGGCAGGTGTGAGGCAGGGGATGTGGAATACAGCACTGCAGTAATGGATGTGCAGGCATGGCAAAGACAGCAGTGCCTTAGACTGGCATTATCCCTGCAGAGTGGAAATAGCGCCTGAGGGGGCTTATCCTCTAACCGAGCCTCACAGACAATAACAATGATTGATCAGAGCAGCAATCAAATGGTACTAATTCAGACTTGTCATGTAGTCCTTTGCATAACTTGTATCTCAGCATCATTTCAGTTTCAACCCTTAAGAGTCACCTTGAGATAAAACACTGCTTGAAAAAGCATCTCTGCTTGATAGGGACAAATCAGGTGAAAAGAAATACGGTCTTTTGCTACAGCTAAAACTAGTGCGATAATGGAGGATTTTATATTGAATTGCTTCTTCTATACAGTTCTGCAATCTAATACCATTCAAGACAGAAAAAACTAAGGCACTTACGATCTGACTCGTAGCAGAGCTAAGTTTTCTCAGCAGAAGTTAGAGATAAGTATGATTTTAATATATATTCTAAATATTTGGAAAACAAGATTATAGATATCTTACATGGGACATACAACATTATTTGATTTAACTGCTTTCATTTTATTCTTAGCACTTTGGTTTTCCTTATCACAACATAAACAGGTTTTCTTTCAATTTCTACTAAAATTAATTAATAACATCAGAAATCGTAAAATGGAAGCTAATTTCTGTATTCAGTGCAGACTGCAACTGCAATAAACCACAAATAATTCGTGGAGCAGTAAACTGCAGAAAATAGCAGACTGCTGGTAGGACCATAGAATTATCAGACCTAATTTATGCTATGGGTTGCTAAACCTAACCTGCAATTGCAGCCTACCACGTAATCTAATTATTTTCCTAAATGCTCCAAATTGATCTTAAGGATTATTGAATTGCTTGCCCACAGTAGGAAAAGCTGCAACCCATTCATCTCTAGCTTTTACTGACCATTTTGCCAGAAACTGCTAATGCTTAATCTGAATCATGGAAAGTTTCTGTGTGTTTTTGTGCTGATGTTTTTCTTTTAGAATGAAATCTCATATATTCAGGTAAAACAAACAAGGATTTTGTGACAGATTGGACTAGAGCAGAGAAATGGAACACACCTCCTTCTGTAACATTTCTTTCACTCTGAAATCATCTTTCTCAAGCTTCGGTGCCTAGAGCTGTGGTGGATGAGATAGCTCCTGCCCATCAAATAGCACAACTGCTCTCCAGCACTGCTGTAACCACTGTCACCTGGCTGGCACACTTGCCTGTCCTACAGCTGTGTCACACCAGTGACTCAAAAATCATTCTCTGATCAACCACTGTGTGCCCACCACAGCTGTTTCCAGTCAGTAAGCTCACAAATTAACAGAAACTCTCAGTATTAGTCCTGAAGAATTTGTCCCTTGTATATGATTCCAGTTCTTACAGTCATGCAGGTCTTCCTGGACACTGCAGGCTCCTGTGTTAGTGACAGAAATGTGTTTTGCTCTCAGCAAACTCCATTATCACACTCCTGTATCTCCCAACTAAGCTTTTTAATGAAATGACAAAACAAGTATTGTTTGAAGACTGACCCTATAAGTGCTCCAGTAATAACACCATGTAACAGCATTTTCCCTTTCAAGGCCACTTTCCCACTCACAATATTGTGCTCTCATTAATTAGCAAGCACTGAGTACCATGTGCACTGACTGTACAGTCATCAGCCAGGAGTTCTGCAGAAATGACATGTTCTTATTTAGGCACACACTGTGTGTTGATGCCTGTTCACCTACAGACCAAAATAAGTATTTGTATAAATCTAGGGTTTTTTAAAAAAATAACAAAAAATATCTTTTTCTATTGTACTAACACTAGTTGAATCTGATAATGCTAAGAGGCAGAAGAATTAAAATCTCTTTTTTGCTATTATTAGGGCAAAAGATTTTGTTTCATAAATGATGACTTTTTTTTTAAGTTTCATTTTGCAGAATCAAGGCTGTAGTAAATGTAAAAAATTTGAAAAGAACAAATGTTTACAGTGCTACATGGAACAAACAAATAAAATCACAATGAAGTATTTTTTGTGGATCCAAACTAAGAAAAATATACTTTGGCTAAAAGAAAAAAGTATTTTGGATTGACATAAAATGAATGTACTTTCTGACTGTTTTGATTTTGCAACAAAACCGAAAAAGATAATTCATTTAACCAACCTCTGGTTTTACAGAAAGCATGAATTCTGGTATTCTCACATACCAACCTCATGAGTTTGTAGGTTTAGTGTTCTTTTACCACAGGTCCTCCATGACACAAATTAATATTAAATAGTAGTGTGGCAGAGACAGTTCTGGTCCCAAAGCTCAGATGTTGTCACGAGCATAAATTCTGGAGAAGGTTGGACTAATGGAGGAGTGACAGCACCAGGAAATGTCCCCAATCTCCGCCAGGAAGCAGTTAATGCAGGGACAAACTCAGTGCCATGTGCTTAAACAAGCCTGTGGCTCCAAGATGAAGACATAGAAGCATGTATCAAAACCCATATGCATATTTCAGGTGATTTCTTTTTTACTGGTCCTCAGAAAAAGCTAGGAGGAGCTTGAAAAAAAGATTTAAAAACAGTTAGAGAAAAGCAACAATGTTGACAGAGTCAGACAGTGGGGGAAAAAAACAAGCCAAGGAAAATCACACAGGAAACTACTGTTTCACATGCATATGGCACAAATAAAAAGCTGTTTACTGAAATGGAAAGAAAACCCATCATATGTGTCTGTCAACCATTGTGTGCAATACAACTAAATATTTATTTAAAGGCATAAAATGTCATGTTGTTTTGCATAACTACTGGCAGAAATACTTATTGAATAAACAAATTCTACAAATTTGATCATTATATACTAAAAAATCCACTTCTAACAGATACTTTATATGTCAGAGTGATGATGTACCCTAGCAACCAGGATGTTATTGAAATTCTATGTACAAGTGCATGAATCATTTTTAGATATGAAGTAAGTCGAATGATGAATGTTTAATAAATGGAATCAGTAAGCTATGAGCTAGATTTATAAATGTGCAAAGCTTGGTAAATTACATTTGCTCATGTATTTGTTTATAAGAAAGGATAAATATTTGTGCTTTTTTATTTTTTTCCAAAAGAATGTTAAGTAATATTTTCTGTGTTTTCAGGTTATTTCCCGTATTTATCATCTGAAGATTTTTACAAATCAACTTCGTTTATCTCAGGTGTAAGGATTTATCCTAAAAACATTCATCATATCGCTCTTATCCTGCCCAAGACCTCAAAAAGAGTCTTCTCTGCTTCATGTACAGCTTTGTGGGTACAAGTGTCATGTATCTAGGTGACAGAAAACATCTGTGTAAGGTATTTCATATGCCTTTCCTGACATCAGTTTCCTGACACTTCAGCTCTTTGGTATACAGAGGCATTACCCATTTTTTAAGAACAGACTGTTCTGTAGTTAGTGCACAAAATTTGCACAGTGTGCTGCTTTAAAGATCACATGACACTTGAAAAAAAAAAGTGGAAATAGAATTAAGCCCCAAAGCGATTTTTTTTTCCATTTAGGGGCTCTAAAGAGGTCTTGTTTCATGATAATACTGTTGCATTCATCACAAGGTTGGACTCCCACTCCTTGGGGTTCTTTTCCAAGCAGCAGTCTAAGTACAAAATAGCCTATAATAAAGTCTGAAAGTACACATGATGAAAATGCAAGATTTGAGGTTGAAAGGCAAGAGCATTGATGCATTCTAGAATGACAGTTCTCACATTCCTAGCACAGACAACATATTTGCTTCTCATTATTCCAGGCCTTAATCCTCAGTTTAACTGTACTCATTGCTACTATGTTTCGTGCTAATTTGTATGCAGCATCAGTTAATACCAGCTTAGAAGAACTGTTTTGTAATTGGCTATTAATTGATGTTGTGTATGCTAGTTCGTATCTTGTCAAAGCTTTTTTCCTTAATTCCAATTATGAATCAGGAACAAATTTTGATTAGTTGTCTATCAGGAAAAATTATCAGAAGTTTTTGACCATTGGAAATTCCTAAAATAGTGCATGAAAGAGAAATAGGCCTTTGTAAACACTCTGTATGGAAGAAAGAGACCTCAAAGTAATTGGAGGAAGAAGGTGACTGTCAATATAAAACTTGTTGCTGGTTTAACATAAACTGAGAATGACAGACACGTAATCTAAACTAAGCTAAAGTTTCACTGACTGTCCCTCATAAATTGCAAAGGCTTTGTGGGATCACTACTGTATTAGTCCAAAGTGCAGAACACATTTTTCATGCAAAATGAGACTCAATCAGTTACGGTGAAACCAAGAACAGCTTTTTAACAGTTCAGAATCTTTATTTACAGATGTTAAATCTAAGGCACAAATCCGTAGTTTCGGTCTATGCTGAAAGAAAAGCAGAGTTAAACAGCATCTCAGAGAAGCAGTGTGAATGAAAACCTGTCCCTTTTTCTGATAAAACTGGGTGTAGAGTGTGGGGTGCCCTTACTTTATCACTTTATCCCTTGATTTGTTTACAATAAGGCTCTAAGTAAGCTAGGCTTGTATAGGTCTTTTGAACTTAAAAAAATTCTACTTCAGTTATCAGCACTTGCACCACCAGCAACATCAAAATCAGACAGAATTTCTCAATGAAGTTTTTAGCTTAATTTAGAAACAAACAGCAAAAAAACCCCCAAACAACCAACCATAATTCCTTCTTAGGATCCCTGCATTTTCTAAAGTCAAATAAATGATTGCTTAAGAAAAGAATCCTTAGGAAGGGTGCTTAAGAATAGAAGAAACTAGTAATTTAGATTAATTCTTTATAAGGAGAAGCTTATTTGATTTTTTTTCTTTTGTATGACCCAGAAAAAGTTGTACTAGCTTAAATTTGACCACATGATCAAAAACCAAATCCCTTGTAATCTGCAGGAAGATTTTAAAAAGTTAGCTGTGAACAGCTCTATCTTCTGGTGTTTTGGTGACAGAAGTGCTCAGATGTTGTTTCTGTTTTGGTTAATTATACAATAATGAACAACAGGAATGTTGTAATATGAATTGATTTTTGGAGTCTTTCACAGGCATCAGCATGCTAAGCCCTGTAAAGACATGGACAAAGTCCTTCTTCCTCCTTGACCATACTGTTTCTAAATAGGCAAAAGGGGAAATGAGATGAAGGAGACAAGAACTTGACCAAAATTACACAACTGACTACAGCAAGCAAAGGATTTCCTGCATTTGAGCCAGATAAGCAGTGAACGAAGCTGCTTTTTACAGTAAGACTTGCAAGGGAAACTAAATAGTCCATTTCTTTCACTTGCTAGAATGTGGATATTATATTGGATTTGGAGAAACAGTTCTGAGTTCTCTGGTTTTGTCTCTTGTTTTCAGTCTGGTTTGCTAAGGAAATGAAACTTGTGCAGTCACGGTGGGTGTGTATGGGTGGCTGCATACATGTTCTGGTAGTAACTTTTGAACACGTTGGCAAACTGCAGCAAAGTGGACACAAAAGTGTTGGTCTCACAGATAAAGTAATTCAAAGGTCTTGGTCTCAGGTAATGTAATACAAATGCTGTGATAATAGCGGGACAGTAGTAGGTGCCAGGCTGTAGCCTGTTAGTATGAATAGTCATGAGACAGAAATTATACTACTTTAGTTTTGATGTTCACAGAACCATGCACGTTCTTCAGTTATGTTTTAGAGTTTCCTGTGTATTAAGAAATTAACTAAATAAAAACCCAACAACAAAATGAAACCTCATAAAACAATGCAACATTAGGAACAGAGGCTTAAAGGAAGAAAACCAAACACAATACCATTCATAATAAAATAATGAACTAGAATAACTGCTTATGGATGGATGGCATCGGATTTCCAGATTTTCCTTCAGACAGTAAAACTGATGGCAGCAGAAAGCTTCACTTCTGTACTTAACAGAAGAAAGAGGAAACAGAGATGAAAACGGGGGTGAAGCTAATGTTCATGATGGAGAATATTTATGTTAGTGATCTCAGATGTCATAATGAGACAAGGTCTTATCAAAAATATCAGCATAGACAAGGCCTCATTGGGGCTCAAGGAAGGCAATGATTTAAGTTCTAACATTAGAATATGCTCGGTTTGAGCAGTGTCTCCTGTTGGAACTTACTTGCTTCTTTACAAGCACTGCTCCTCGTCGTGCTGGTGAGATACCCTGCCAAGAGTGTGTGATTGAAGCTGGAGAGAGGGTACATATGTTTCATTTGAGTACTCCTGAGCAGGTCAGAAAATTTATTTCCCCTTTTAAAACAAGGGTTCTAGTATAATCCAGTTCTCTCTGCCTCACTAATGAGAGCAGCCTTCAACCAAACCAAAGCACACAATTTCCATTGTGTCATGAACATTCATTCAGCATAAGAATAAAATGCAATGAGAGAAGCTAAGACCTTTTTACATGGGATGGGCTGGGGAACGTTTTTATTCTTGTTGCTATAGTAATGAATATGGCTAATTGTGCAATCACTGTGATTACACATTTTAAAAGGGTGGTACTTTCAAACACCAGCAATACAACTGCAATGTGAGAAAGTGACGAAATTAAGGAAAGATGGAAGCATAAGTCAACAGAATGCTTAAGACATGTTTATTGGATTATGACGAAATATTTTAGAGAGGAAGTCTGGCTTAGTTAAGATACTAGCATCATGTTCTTATGTTTAAAATCAGTATTCTGCTCTTCTACAGCTTTCTTTTGTGACCTTAACCGTGAAACACACTGTTGACAAACAGTTACGAGCAGTAACAAGCCATTTTAGGTGCTTGGCCATAGACCAGAATCCAGAACCTAAAGTTACTCAGATTGACCACAGACTGCATTCCGAGCTGGGAGCAAATTAACATAGTTAATGGTCATTCTTTCTGATAGATCATATCCTAAAACATCATCTGAGGTGCAGAAGTGGTCTCTGTTGAATGGAGGTACTTCCTTTAATTTGAAGTTATGAAATTTTTTCTGAAGACAAATTCCCTTCAAAAGGCAAGGACGTTAACAGTCTGGTTTTGTAAAGTATTTAAATTCAAAGGCTCAGATACTAGGAGCCCTAATAGAGATGCTCTCACTCATACAGCATGCTCTGACACTCATCATTCTATGAGATACCTAAGTTCAATTCCTTCCATTGTTTGTAAAAGTTCAAATCTTATCTTAATGTCTTAAATGCCAGGCTATAGGGTAGGATGCTCTCAGACTTTCCTATTCAATAATTAAAGAACCTGATGTGCACAGGGAATGCACACGACAAACATTAACACTGCCAACTACAAGAACACTTCCTTGGGAAGGAGAGATTCAAGCAACATATCCAGAGGAACAAGTAGCCAATGGATTTTGGTTGTTTGGGGCTCACTAGCCTGACCAGAAACAGAGCTTAGATGCCAGCAGACTGAGGAAACAGCTGTGTCAGGATAATAAGAATTTTAACTTGGATCTAAGGATTTTGAAAACCAAAATACTCTATGGACTAAGATAACAATCCTGCTGAACATTGTTCATTAGTTGTTCATTAGTAAAATGACCATGTTGGTAGTTCCTTAATTGCCCGGGTTCTGTGGGATTAACTACATTAAAATTGTCAGAATATCAGGAATTACACCATAGGGCCATGGAAAATAAAATAAACTGACAAAGATTTAGCAAATTTAAACAGCTTCAAATTAGAAGATTACTTTAAGCAATTTTTCAAGGTATAAAAAAAATGGAAATAATTAAGCTTACAAAAAGCATAGTGTTTAATCACTCAAAAGGTAGCACAAGGACTTTGTATACTGGGAAGTTATTGTTTTTCAAAACAGATTCCATAAACCAACTGTAAAGTGCTTTCAATAATTGCTTTTTAAAATAATTTGTCCTGTGAGAACCAAAGAGACAGATGAGATACAAAGAAATAAAACAGGAAAAGGAGGTATTTGCACATGAGATAAACAAAATGTAAAAAAAAAAAAACAACCCAGCAAGTTCTGATCTATACATAAATGGCACCAAAATGAGAAAGAAAAGGCTCATGACTGAGATAAGCTTGTTAAATAGCTGGAGTGACTTCCTGAATTTCTTCTTATTCTTGATGTTTCCAAAACTACTGAGATTAGAATTCAAGGAACAGGAAAATAAGGTAAACAAAGAGTAGAGTTGAGGGATAGAATCAATGCCTGAAAAGGTGGCTGCCAAGTAACTCATACTGTATATAAGTAAATACAGGCAATTAAAATAAAACATTAAAAAAAGAAAAAAATAAATTAAATAACTTCTGTTCTCTAACACCTAAACATGTTATGCAATCTACATAGTTCCAAAGGAACAGCTTCCTACGGAAGCATGTCAAACATTCAAATCGTATCTGCTTCTTTGAACATCATTTTCACAACTATTAGTACAGCACAATCTTGGAAATTTGCATGAAAATAAGATGGTCTAGCACATCCATGTACTTGCCCAGCTTCTAATGGTGATGAACAATATTGTAAAGTCAGCATGGCATGTGCGTGCTGCCCACTGGTGTGTCGAACTGCATCCTCCTTACCCAGGGCATTTATACACTGGGTGCCTGAGAAATCGTCAAAGCTATGTTAAAGAGGTATCAGGTTCTGAAACCCAAACAGCAATTACTCCTACAGTGTGCTATTATCTATTTTTTGCCACTTAGCCTGCAAAAAAAACAAAAGCCAAGGGGTCTACAGACCTATTTTGTTTAAGAGTTTGAACTATTTTTCATTGTCACAACCACAGACTGAGACAAAAGCACTTAAACAACTTTTCTATCTGAATACTAATACTTTTTAAATAGTGATAGAGTATTGATAGAATCCAACATGTCCATCTAAGCACAATTTCTTTATTGTCATTGTTCTACTAGGGAATGATACGTTAAACTTCTTTTTGTCCACAGTCTTAAATAATATTCTGTTAACTGATGCTGAGAATGTGTGGCATGGTCATAAAATTGACAGAAATCAATATGCATTATGAAAATTGTTCAGTTATTCTGACTCATTAGTCACACAGTTTACTGACAATGTTTTTCCCTCCTCTTTGTTTTCTGAACATTTAAAGATAGACACTAAGTTTAAATGCAAATTTTAAAATGTGCTTGTATTTGACAAAGAAATAGCATACCTTTTTTTAACCTGTGAGTCATCCTGAGCAAATATTAACAGACCTTCCTTTCAAAATTCCAAAGAAGTGATAAAATAGGACAGGTAGATAGGTAAAGAGAACACAAACACACAAACACACACACAATCACTCTTCCAACAGAAATAAAATCTCTAATTTGCACTACTGTATTATTTTCAGGTTGTCATAAGACTTCATGTTTATACCACAGCATTTAAGAAGCTTTCAGAAGTGCTTTTGCTAGTTTCAGCTGGGATAGAGAAAGGGAATGTTAAGTTTTTCCACAGATGATTGAAGAGGCAAAACAAAAAGCTGAAAACTACAATTTTGAAAGACCTTCTACTTGAGGCTACAAAAAGCTTTGGATATTTTACCTAACCTTCTTGTAGACTGACAACCAGAAATCAGCACTAAAAGTTCTTGACATATCTTACCAATTGTACATTGTTTTCTAAGTTAGACATTCACAGAGACACTTATAATTAGAGACTAAGTTCCTGAACTTAATTATACTTGGGCTAGGGCTTTACAGGGACCCCTTACTATTGTCCCTAGAGGAGCTCCTAACAAATAAGGATGTATTTTAAACAAGATTGATTTTCAGCACATGAATTTTCAGCCTCCTGTTTGGCATTTTACATAAGAGTGCATTTAAATGTGTTTGCTGAATTGGTCTTTAAATACCTTCAAATGATGAGATTATTGATATGCTACTGAACACTGATATTGGAATATATTCACCATTACATATTGTTCAGTACTGCTACAGCTACTCTCCCTGATTAAAACTGAAGCAAACAATAGATAGGGCTTCTAATCCAGAAAAGTGACAGTAAACTGACAATATTGCTATTCTGAGCAGTCCTTTAAAACAGGAAACAATACACATAATTTTAAAGTTGAAAAGGTAAGGAGGTAAAAAACTGGGAAAAGGAAAGGATCTTAGGAGTTCAGGAAAACTGACATGATTTTCGGTCTAAGTAATTGACAGTGCCCTCTATTCATTTCACATCTAGCCACAATGGACCACCAATGCCCATTTTCTCTCTGCTTACTCAAAGTTTTCTTTATTGCATTAATTTTCCTGATCCTGTTATCAACAGCATTTATTTCAAGGTGTCTATTAAATCTAGGAAACTGAGGAACAGGTTTTACATTCCCTTCCTGTAAGTGTAAGTCTGATGGTATCAACAGAGGAGTGTTAAGTATTCTCCTATAACGGGCCTGAGAACAGTCTTCTCCCCCACCTCTTCAAGGTGTTTTCACCATTAGTTCATCATTACTGTAAGAATTATAGAGACTGACCAGTGTATTGCCCTATCCCGATGATATTCTTTGGGGGCAAAGAAGTTCAACACAGTACTGTGTTGTGAACCAAATTTTGTAAACAGTTTTGATAAAAAAAATGGGACTTGTTCTTATAAGCTCCAAATATATTATGAAACATGAGTTCTCCTCAACTGAAAAGGCATCTATTAATTTACTCAGTCTACCACCCTTCCTTCAGCACTACAGGTGGAACAAAGAGCCTCCAGGTCTAGCCATAAGTATATAGACTGAGAACAAGAGAGCACATGAGAGAAAAATGGGAGTCTAAGCTTAATCTTTCCCTTCATGCACACACATGGCTGGTAAATTTACCATTTGCAGCCCACACTAAGACTATTTTTATCCTTTTAAATAACAGTCACCTCACTGTTAGTTCTTGTACCACTAACAACAGAAGAGAGCCAGCCCTTGGCAGCCAGTATTACCTGTAGCCACACTTTCTTAGCCCGGCTCTGCTTCCTTGTGATCCTCCAGAATCATGGGCTTGATGAGTTGCTGGAATGGGTTTGAGGAAGATGCTCTTCCTTCTCTATCCTCTCCCTTTCTTCTCCATTTGACTCACACAATGAGCATATCAGAGAAACAGAGAGAGGGGCAAGCAAAACGTGGTGAGAAGCGCAAAGAACCTTTCTCTTAAAGGGATGAACAGGAGTGTCCCTCAGTAAAGAATGGCCCTTGTCTGTGCAGCGTATCATGTCCACATACATTTTCAGCATTCAATTCAGTGTTCAGTTCAAATCAGCACAGCCTTGCATTTCAGGGTGAGATCCCCTTGGAAAAGGTTCCTGCCCTGCAGAGGAGATCAGAAAGGGCAGAGAAACACCATTTACCACACCCACAGCCTGTGAAACCCCTATGACTCCATTTCTTCTCACCTCAGTCAGCAGGAGTTGTCACTCCTACTTGTTCACACAATCCCTGCCACTGACTTTGTCACTGCAAATAACAACGGCAAAATTATTAATACTGACCTTGAACACTGCAGCAGCAAAATTAAATTTTGTCCCCTCAGTCTGGAAATTTTGAAGCAGCTCTGCCAGAAACAAAGCACATGGAAACCACGTCTGCATTTCTTTTGAACTTGAAGGAGCAGTGTAATTTTAGAAAAAATTTAAGTAAATATTACATTAAAAAAACCAAACCCCAGCACTTCTGTGAGCCCAACTTTCATCCTGTTGTACTTTCAAAGGGACTGTTATATCCACAACACTTTGGCTGTGAAACCAATTTTTAAATGTTTAAACAATACACTTAGTGTATTTCTAGAGAGTGGTGTCTGGCCTCTTGCTGCTGGCCAAGAGATATCCTGTAAAGGAAGTAGCTAATCACTGTCTCCTTGGAAAATGTTTACAAAGGGAGTTTGGGATGATGTTATCTACTTCCTGTCTAAGTAGCTATTTTGTTCTTTTAAATCAGATGGTGAACCAAAAAGAAGCATTCTTAGCAGTATTGTTATGCTTTTCCTTTCTGTATCTTGAGTTTCTGGACAGTTATTTCAAGGGTACCAGCTGTTTTTCACCTTATCTATCCACACTTTATACACATGTGTTTTAAGAAATAAGGTGTTCTGCACAATTCTTATAAAAATAAATTGGTAAACTGTATGTACACATAAGCATACAAATCAAAATGGATCAAATATGTTAATTCTGAAAGACCCTAAAGGAAAGAAAGCTACTTTGCTCTGGACTATGGCAGGGAAATAGAAGTTATGGTGACAATGCTGTTGGACTCAGTTCTAATGAAAAAAAATTTTGTCTTTTCCTAATGCCAGAATTAAACTTGATTTTGGGTTTATTGATACAGAATACAGATTTCAGTTTGCAATATCATTATCTTTCACTGCATATTTCCCCACTGTGTGCTGTTTCTGGAATTCATGCAAGGTAGGCAGATGATCTTTACATGCAGATGATCAATTTCAGTGTTCTCCTGAAGAGAAAAATATCAGAATCTTGAATCAACAGAAAGGCTGGGGACTGAGCCTGAAAGCCACACAAATCAGTGTGATTCTACTCAGAATGCCACCAGTTAGTAACATTTTCTAACTCACCAGACCTGTTGATGTTTTTATATATTATCAAGATACGTGTTCATTGCTTTTTCTAACTTTTACTGGAAGAATTTATTTTAGTCCACTTTTGTTTAAAGTCTTCTTGATTAAAGGCAACAACAAAATCTAAGCTTGTTATACATAGCTGACAGTGCAAGACAGTTGCCAATCAGCAGCTTGCAAATTATCTGTACATGCAACTAAGGATAAACTTAGGCATAGTTCTTAAAGTAAATTTTAGACTCTCTGATGACTTTTAAGTCTGTGAGGGATTCCAGAGTGAAAACAGAAGGAAAATCTAAGTTAAAATTAGAAATATCTAAATTTTACTGAGCTGGCTCACTTCATATTGTAAGGTTTATCTGAAAAGAAGAAGCATAGAAGAGGAATTTGGCCATTTGGGGGGGGGGGGTTTGTCTCTGCTCCGAATCCCAATCAGGGCACTGATGAAACTGGGGTGCTATATGCACTGCCTGATGCATATATTCATTTATCAGTCTCAAATTTCCTGGACTGAATGTGAAACCTTTAATTTGGGTTGCAAAACCATGCACTCATGTGCATTCCTGGAATATATGAGCACTTTCACAAGCATAAATGCAATTCTTTTCAGAGTATATTACTAAGCAATTGGATAAATACTCACCAACACAACTGTATATAGATAAAAAAAAAACTTTATTGCTCATTGTTGTGAAGGATAGTGAGATTTTTTTCCCATTTAAAAAGGGGGAGCAGAGGCATGAGGAAAGTGCCACAGAAGTTGTACTACTCAAAATGAGACTATAAGGACTTTTTTAACAAAAAACTAATTAGCATTACTTAGTCCTTTGCACGATTGAAGAACATTGTTTTTATTTAATTTTCACTACTGAATGCTCAGATTTCTGCAATTTCTGCAGGTAAAAGAATGACCAGTCAGCAACTGAGGAATACAGCAAATAAATGTGTAGAAAGCTCTTTCCAGCATCGTTGCTTGAAGGGCAAGGAACTCTCTAGAGCCCACAGAAGATGCATAAGCAGTTTTCAATTGTCTCAGTTATCAGGCAATAATTTTACTTCTCCAATCCTCATTCCCTAGTGACTACAAGCCATCTAATTTCTGTAACCAAATCAGTTGAAAAAGACAACTCCCATCAGTATGCCTATTTATTTGCCCCTAATACATATCCATACTATGATTTAAATTGAAGCAGAGGTGCTATGAAAGAAATCATATCTTATTTTATGGTCAAAGGCAATATCGACACCCATACACAAGACATGAATTTTGAAGTTCACAAGTCTTCAAAAGGTCTCTCTACATGGTAACACTGTCATAACTGCAATGGCTTAAAGACCCAGTCAAGACAAGATTTTTAGGTGTAGATAATGCCTTTTATTAGACCAGGTAGTTATAATACTTCTGAGAAGGCTATGGAGAGGGAGACAGGTTTTTCACAGCAGTGCACAGCAGGAGTATGAGAGACCACAAATAAACCAAAACAAGCAAAGTCAGTAATTAGATATAAAGATTTTTTTTTTTTTTAGTTTTCAAGTTTTTTTCTAAAAATCATTTTTCAAAACCATGAGAACAGTTAAATATTCTAACAGAGTGGTCAGTGAAGCTATGCAGTCTTCAGACCTGGAGGCTTTTAAAATCCAGGTAAATAAATCCATGAACAACCAGGCTTAGTCCCACAGCTGGCCATGCTTTGAGCAGAAGGCTGGACCTGAGGTCCCTTCCAAACTCAGCCATTGTGTGATTCTGCAATTCTCTACAGAAACCCTTGTTCGGTCGACTCTAAATCTTTTATCTTTTAAACTGTGCCAATTGGTCTGATAAAAGTTATTGCCTTTACCTACAAGCTATGTCTTGCCTATAATTTCCAAGACTGAAACCCACAGACATTCCATCAAGTGGCAGCATGTTTATACCTACATGGGGCATTACTAAGGCTGGACTCATTCAATCCATCCCACAGACCTTTGACATCTGAAGTGACCAAACTTACAGTAGCCATTATGATCAGCCTGAGTGTTCAGTGAGAATGGTGGGGAATCCATGGTGGGCAAATAACCCAAAAAATGCTCTGGCAAAATCAAAACCCAGCAAGTCCAAGTATTCCATTCCCTACTCTAGGTTCTGGCAGATTTTCTAAGATTTTTCTTTTCTGCTTTCATGAATTCTCATTGTGCCTCTCACCTTGTTCAGCTAAAGGCTGACTGCTGGATGTTAATGTTTAACTGAAGCAACCTTTACAGAAGAAATGTCAGTACAGAGTAGCGAGAGAATTACCCAAGGTTAGATAAATGCAGAGGGGTTATCAGACCCAAACCTTCACTAGCTGCAACTTTCCAGAAATGGAAACGTTTGATGAATTGGTGAACTGATCAAAAGGGATGACCCAGGCTTGGAACAGACACTAGAAGTGCTCTACTAGCTTTAACAGAAATCAACACTCCCCCTAACAAACTATTTTAAGAGCTACAAACTTTAATTAAAACAGAGAAGTACATTTAGATGATACCTTAAATAGGGCTGACAATATAGGACAGCCACACCTTTGGCATATCACAGCTCATTTTTTCATGTGCAATTGCTAAAAGGCTCTCACTGAGGACAATTTGTTAAATGCAATTACTCTGGTTACTACCTAGTTTGCATGACATTTTGCAAAGAAATTGACTTTTCATACAGTAACTCTTCTTTGATTTCTATTTGCTGTTCTTATTCCCAATTATGTTAGCACGCTTTTCTCCTTTTCTGGAATTGCTTCCTACACTAGATTATCTGGTTTGCCTTTCTAATGTTGTCTACTGAACCTGCCACATATCAGATGCATTGTCAGTGCCAAGGAACCTTCTCATTCATGATCCCATTCCACAAGGACCCTGGCAAGCTTTCAGAATGAGGCTGTGCTTTTACAATGATCTATGTTAAAGAGATCTAAGTAAACGCTACTGGAAAAATGCGTGGTCTCACTCTCTTACCACTGTTTTGTTGTGGCAGCAGTTGAGCTAATATAAGTGGGTGGTGAAATGAATTAAATCATTAGTATTGTTTGGCAGAACATGTAAAATTTTTATTTAGGTTATCTGAGTTTAGTTTTTGCCTGGATTAATTTTTGTGTTCTACCCACTGTACATGTTCTACTAGTTGGCCCATTGTAATAAGGAGGTACAGACCCAGGAAAAATACCAAATTGAATGAGCTTAAAATAGATTTGAAAGCACAGCTTTAAGAAAAATGTTTTTACTCTGATTCAAGACCAAGCTGTGCTTGTGGACTTGCAGTAACTTGGAGGGAAAAAGGAGTATCCTGAAGTACAACTGAACTCCAAAGATCCAGGCTGAGCTGAGGCAGTAAGTTGGTTCTTTCACTTGGTTCTAATGGTAAAATCCAATTTTTAAGTTACTACTGTTGCAAAATCTTCCAGGAATCTGAGCACAAGAGTACAAAAATGCCTAGCTAGTCATGTTCCCTTGGGAGCAATATGATCCATCCTAGCCGTTATCTTGTGACTCTGCATGGCTCCTTTGGATCATAAGTTACACTTTAAAGCAATTAACTACTGATTGAAGGTCTGAGAATAGAACAAATATCTTACCTTTCCACATAGCAAATCTCTGATCCTCTGAGAACACAAACCAAGCATGAATCTACTTTATACTAGGAGACCATTTAATCTGAAGAATGTCACATTCAAGGATCAGTGTGTCAGACTGCTGTCTGGGCATTAAGTTACAACTGAGTATTTGTATGAGATTGTGTATGGTAAGATTTACTTATGGATTACCTTCAGGCCACAAAGCTAGAAAGTACTCTTTCTGTCAAAACCTCCATTTATTTGTGTATGTATGTATGCATGTGAACTTCTCAAGGAAAATGTGTTAAAGAAAAAGCAAAGATAGCTGGGATGCACTTCTCTGAAGTACAGTTCAGCTAAGGAGATTGGCTTAACAACATAACTGCCACAGAGCTCACGATATGTGGTCTTGGGTATATATTAATGTATTTGTGTTTCTTAAACCACAGTGACCTTCAAGCTCCATGCTAGGAATGAGCTTACAACTTACTAAAAAGGATGTCACCTACTGAATGTGAATGCCAGGAATATGTAGGTTTTTTTTCTTTTACCTGGACTTCTTCAGCAAAGTAAAATTCAGGCTGCCCCAGTGCCTGTTGTGATAATGTGCCTCTGAGAAAAGCCAGTGAGTATAATAGCTCATTTTAGAAACCACAAGAGAAATGTGCCCTGGTTGTTGGCAGAAAATTACTTTGAATACCTGAACCTTGTCCGTTAGTCTTAAAATTAAAGAATCAGTTTATGAGGTCTGTCTGAATCTTGGTGTGAGGCACATTGGCATATGACTAAGTAATGTTTAAAAATATAAACTGAGCTCTAAAACAAGAGCAGATCTCTAAAACAAGACAATGCAGCATCTCCAGGGCCCTACTTTCGCACTGCTCCGTTGAATGTTTTTCTCAACAAAAGACCTTTTGGATAAACTACAGGTTACAGGATATAGGGTGAGTTTGCCCTTTCAGGTTTCTTGCCTCACCATTTCTTCTCAGAAGTGGAAAAGTTGACAACGTTGGGTTGGAAGAGCTCTCAGAAACTCCTAATCGTGATACAAGAACCACAAAAAACACGGATCCCTTTCCTTGCTTTGCAATTAAACCGGAGGGACAGTGTAAGGTGCCGGATAAGCCTTTAAAACGGCAATAGTCAACATGGGCATCTCAGTCTGTGCCTCCACCTCAGCTTGGCACGGAGGCTCGCTCGGTGAGAGAGCCGCGTGTAGCACGGGCAGAGCTGCATGACCTGGGCACGTTCCGGTGTGCCTGCCGCCCGCACACCTGGGGCTGGGTGCGGGGCCCGTGCTGAGCCCTCGCCCCACGCTGCAGCCGCGGGCGGGCGAGCTCCGCAGGTGCGGCTGAGCCACGCGTGAGCCCCGCGGCTCGGTCCAGCGTGGGGAAGCAGCTGGCTCAGAGGGAAGGGGAGAGGAGGGCATGGCCTGCCCTGCCCTGCCGGGCCAAGGCGGTGTCGTGGAAAAAAGTTGCAGCGGCTTCAGAGCCGGGCGGTGAGAGCCGGGAGCGCGTGTGGGTACCTGGTAAAGCCGGCGGCTTCAGAGAAGAGCAGCCCCAGCTCAGTACTTCCTCCTGCCGATAAGATCTTCGCCAGCGCTCGTCACGGGTGGCGGCCGCCGTGGCTGCCCTACTTGAATCGCTTTGAGACTCCTCCCGAGGCGAGACGGGAGCGGGAGAGCGGCGAGGCGGGAGGGAGGAGGCGATGCGCGGGGCCGCGCCGCTCCACACGGCCTCCTCCGCCCCGCGCAGCCCCGCTCCCCGCGCTGCTGGCACAGCCGGCCGGGCGGCGGAGCCGCGGCTGGCACCGGCATGGGGACCTTAGGCAAGAGGAGAGAAAACCAGTGAGTTTACCGTGCTGTTTTATGCCCCCGTCGCCCCCTCCCCGCGGCGGCGGGTACCGGGGTCGGTGTCACGCCGCCGCTCCCGAGAGCCTTGCGGTGCCCGCTGGGGCGGTGGTGCGGGAGCGGCTCTGCCAGCGGTGGTGGCGGGGCTGGCGGGGGCTCGGTGCGGCGCAGGGCTGGAACTGCGGGGCCGGCCGGGGTCCTCCCCAGTGGAACAGGGAGAGGAAAGAAGCGCGGGAGGGGGTGTGCGGGGGAGGATTTTGTTTCGCGCTTTGGGATGCCGGTGAGCGCCGGGCAGGCGGTCAGCGCGGGATGGAAGAGCCTCACGTTACAGTGTCGGCTGAGCGGGAGGAGCGGCGCGGCGCCCGCCGGGCTCGGTTACCTGCGCCACGGCCGGGGGCACCGGGAACGCGGCTGTCCTCTCCTCGCCGGGGGTGTGGCACCTGCTCCGGGGTCTGTCCACGAGGGGACGGTCACTTAGTTGTGGTGTCTTCCCCACCGCCACAAGCGTACAGTGGAAATGCAGGGCAGGCGTCCCCCCGCTGCCCCTCAGTCCCGCTTTGGTCTTTTTGTCATGTCGGGTGACTGCTGCGAGAGGATCTGTTCTCAGGAATGGCCAGAGGTGCCACCGGCTGAGTTTCGCATGTCTGGTGTGGCCAAGCCGGCCACAGTATTATTGTAAACTTTTTTGGGGGTGTGGAAACTTCAGGTTTTCTACAGCGTGTTGCTCAAGGCCTGAAATATCTTCGGCCTTAACTCCTACTTTGTTACTACTTGCTAGGATCCTCTGCCCTGTGTTGAATAGTCACTGGAAAAAAGCTAGGAGAGAGGCTTAGTCTTGTAAAAAGAGAACACTGAAAGCTGATCAGGCCCTTGTTCTTTTTACATGAGAACAGGAAGTCAGGTCACAAAGCTAAGAGGGAAATTGAGAGAAAGGGGGAAGGGAAGAGAGCATTTGCGTAGCTACTGTCAGCCTAACTACGGAGGAGCTCAGTGATGATTACTGCCACTGAAGGGTCATGTGTGTGTTTTCGTGAATTTGAAATTCGTGGATCAGGGTTGGGTTGTAAATGACACCGTGGACAGTTTCGTGGCTTTCCCAGCTTTCAAATGAGATGGAAAGGTAAGGATAAGGCTGGACATCCACGGGGATGAAGTAGGGTCCAGTCTGTCTTCATAAGGCATACATATTTTTTAACTCCATGCAGGAGTGCCTATTCAGGGATGTTTGTGGATTTACCTCTACTATCTATATGTAGTACATACACTGGATGAAGTTCTCTGCCTTTTGTTCCTGGGACTGTCAGCTGATTAATAGAGGCTTGCACAGTGTTCTAAGAAAAGTTGTATGAAAGCTTAAGAGAGTAGCTTGAAGATGCTGGAGTCACTTGTTTAGGGAGACTGTGGAGTGCTTGAAATAAACTCAAAGAATCCCTGAAACTTCGGGAGTCCCTGAAGTAAACCCAAGTTTTATTGAGATGGCAGTGATCATTGTTCTTCTGTGAACTGTATGGTCAAATTTTGCAGTGGTTCCTGTTATTTGCAGGCAAATCATTTTCATCACTTTTCATCAATACAGTATTGTTCCTATTTACTATTTAATACAGAAACATGAACTTGTATGCAAGGAATGGATAGCCTTTAATAGTATCTGTAAACATACACACACTTGATACATAAGGTATTACATGATTAAAACACAAGCCTAAAATTAGATATGTGCTTTATTTTGGTCTTATTTACAATTATTATTAAATACATTTATTTGCTCATGTATACTATTTTAAAACAATGTAATAGGAAATAATAGTATGGAATAGATGGAAATTAAAGTATTTGTTTTAAATGTGTAATACTCCACTGTAAGGTTCTGCTCATACTTTGTTTACTTAATAGTGATTTTCCAAACTAAATTAATAAAGCTAGCCTGGTGTTTTTTAGTGTGTGTAATATTTTATTATAGTCTTTTTTTTCTCCTTTACTTTTGGTGGGCATACAAATATGTGGTGGTAGGTCATTGCATGACAATATTCCTGTTACATAGTTTGAGGGATATTTATAGTTGTGCTAAAATTTTATTGTAAACATAACTCTCCAACAAAGAGACAAGACTTCTGGTAATCTTGGCAGATCAGTCAGAGTGCTCTATAACCATGTGCCCTGCAACTGACGTTTAGCAGGAAAAAAAAAGTCACTCACTGAGCAATCCCTTTGGTGTGCATATTAAGTGGGAGGGTTATGCCTTTCAACACCCTAGCTAGAAGGAGTTAATTGCCATTTAAATCTCTCCTCTTTTCCCCTGCACTGTGAGATTTGCCACTCTATCTTGTATTTACTTCACTATTGTGTTTTCTTTTAGGCAACCTGCCCAAGCATGCAGCCCTGCCCCTGACGCAGCATTGGAGCTGCAGCAGAACAGCCACTGTCCCAGCCTCTCAAATCATACTCAGGTCATGATGGTGCCCTTGGGGCACCTAGCCAAAGGAGCCACTTTGGAGGACCTTCTTGAAACCTGCATCCAGTCTTTTGGTGAGTGTCTGGAGGTTTTTAGAGTCATATTAATTTGTTTCTGTCCTGGCTGTGTTTAAATCCCTTAGTAGTGAATTACATTGATTTGTTGGTGGAGTAGAAGGGTGTTAACTGCCTGTGCTACAGGTGACTATTTTTGGTTGATGGATGTGTTTATGTGTATGTGTGTAATGTATGCCAAGAGATTAGTGTGACTATTGCTTTTTCTTGAAGGAACCAGACAAAATCCAAACAGCTATACTTCTAAGAGTAATTTTGTTTTTCCCTCAAGTACTGATTTGGTAAACTTTAGCAAGTAATCATTATATTTTGCATATTGCATTAACATTCTCATGATATGTGTAAGCAACATGTTCATATTAAACATTTTTAAACGAGAAGGGCTGTTTTAAAACTAGATGAGATAACACTGGATTGCTTTTTGCATTATCAGTATAGATTTAAAGTTGCTTTCCTATAAAAGAGAAAGAATCCAAACAGAAATCAAAACTGTATCTTTTTTTAACCTATTGGTTGTCCATTTGTCTTTTTATAATCAAGAATTGAAATATGGATAAGTGTAACCATTGCCTAAGCCCTGTATCCCTAGTTTCCTTTTTCAGCTTTTATTAGTAAATGTGTTTATATTTAATATTATTAAAATGTGTTATTACTGAAGACACTTTAAGTGATTCAAAATAATTTGCTTATAAGTAGCACATCTGTTTGTTAATGCTGAGTCTTTCAGTGCTATGAGCTACTCCCAAAGTATACGTGGCAAAGTCTTAGTTTCAGAAGTAGTCCTTAGAAAATAAATGTACTTGAATACCCACTCAGCTCTAAAATAATTATCGATATAGTTAAATAGTAACACATCGTGCTGATCTACTGGTACAGCGCATAAATACTGTGTAAACAATGACTAATCTTTCACATTTGTTTGAAACAATTTTTTTTTTAACTTTAAAGCCTTCTAATCAGCATGTGCAGAGAAATGCTTGTCTGAGAAAAGCTGGTGAAACATGTAATTGTCAGTAATGCCTTGTTTATTTTTGCTTCTTTTCTCCTTCAGTTCATTATTGTGAAGAATCTGAACTGCTATAAAGCCCTAATTCCTCAACAAACGTTGACTGATATTTTTACAGGTTTCAGTTCAATAGGAGGGGAATAGACATCTAAAACATAAGACCTTCAGGCAGTTTAATATTGTGACTACTTGACCAATATTAATATCTCCGCATTTTTATGAAGAAAGAGTAATATAAATGTAACATTATAAAAATCTAACAAAATTATTAAGGTGATTGATTTAAAGTAGTGTAAGTGAAAGTCTGAATGGGAGATTTTTGTTGGCTAATACTCTGTATAACAATATAGACATACTTAGGTGTTCTGAGATTCCTGTGCATCACCTTATTAAAATGACTAAGGCAACAAAGAATAGCAAGTGTGCCTGTGCAGTTCAGCTACATATGCATGTGAATCTTTCTTAAGATTTTCGGCCAGAAAATTTCCTGTAGTCCACCAGAGAGGGTTTTCTTGAACCTTGACAAGATGTACACAGGTTGAACAAGGTGAATGGTGGTGCACCTGCAAACATCAATATAACTCACTAAGGGCTGCTAGAATTATGTTGTGTTCTATGGAGGTTTAGACTCTTCATTGGGCAGCTCTTAGTAGTGTCTGTATTTATACATCTTCCATGACATTATGCATGTTCTTATGCTATGTTGGAATTTCCCATTAAGGTGTTTAAATAAAAATACAACTGTTACAACTTTAGATAACCTGCATAATGAAGTACATTAAAGGAGGCCCTTGTAGCTATCAACAAAAACAGTGCAAAATTCATTCACATTAATGTGCCAACAATGGAAGAGATGAGAAAAACTTTAATCTGGGATTTTGAAGAGGGGCAGGGGTAAGGAGAAAAATGGTGGGGGAAAAAAAGCATAATTTCAGAATGATTACAAGAAATCTGAATGATTGAGCAAGTTTCTTCCTGTGCACAGCACTGAAGTAAATCTACTTTCTATGCTAATAATTCTGTTTAGACGGAAATTATATCTTCAGTCTTGGATATGCTGACCTATAATTTTGTAAATTATTCTATAAAGACATTATTGTGATTTGAGCAAGTTTTATTTAAATGTCTAAAGTACAGAAGCCCCCAAGACACTGTACATTTGAAGTTTACTTTCTGGAAAAAGCCATTTCATTTGCTGTCTAGTCTTAAGGAGAGCAAGAGGCAGTAGATAGAGATGGTGATGCATCGCATTTCAGAATATATACTGCATGGTGTTAACATTATACTGCACTTGCTAACATTATGTGTACAAATTCAATTCCTCTCTAATGGATGCAGCTGAGTTTGTGTTCCTGGACTCAATTACAGAGTTTGGAAAAAGCAAATAGTGTGTAAGAGAGGCTGCTGTCAGCAATGGTGTGTAAGGAGAAGCTGGTAGCGTTTTGCTGTATATGCAGAGAATATCACAAGAAGGTCTGACCAAAAAGGTATTAAAACACACTCTTTCAGCTGTGAATTGCACAGTCTTAAGTAATATTTCTGACAACATGGATTAGGAGAAGAAAGGAGAAAGGGGATATGGTAAACTGGATTCCAAGATGGTTTGTAGAAAGACATTGTACAGAGAACAAAGTTAATCTAAAATCTTAATCAGTGCAGTTAACTTAAATTCCAACTTTGGGATGATTAGTGTGTGCTCTTTCACTTCTCAAGCTTGGTCTTCTTTAGTTTGGACTGATGAATGGTAGGCATGTGCCTCAGCAAAAGAAACAGTGAGGCTCCTATGAGGTACTCTGAAGTCATGCAGTCATGAAGTCACTACATCTGAGAGACTGGCATTATACCAGTGTTTATTCGATAGCATGATGAGGAGATACTAAAAGTAGAGGTTTCTTCAAGTCCCATGAAAGTTTGAATCAGGATGACTAAGATGAATCATGCTGCAAATGAACTGCCAAAAGTAAAGGCAACAAAAAAGCGAGGATGTAAATGAAGGCAAGAGTTTGGGGAAAAAATAGCATGATGAGAGATTGAAGGTAGGAAGTGTCTTAGAAAGGAGTATTGGTCCATTCTTAGGAGAAGATCTGTAGAGACTTGAAACCACTCTCATCAGTTTTAAGAGATTTGGTTATACGGGACAGTGATTCAAAACATATTCCACGTGTCTCAGAAGACCTCACAGTATAAGTAGCTGCAGGATGGTGTTACTGCCATGATCTGGATTGACAAGAAGAATTGTAGAGCACAAATAAATGCATCATATGTGATTGCCTTAGAAAAGAAGGGGAAGAAAAGAGAAAGGGAGGAGAGTGCATAGAGAGGAAGAACAGGAGGGAGGGTAAAATGATTAATAAAACTAGAAAATACAGTGTCTGCAGAAAGGTTAGATTGAGTGTAACCTCTACATCAGAGATATTAATTCTGAACAAAAAGGTCATAAAGAGATAATTAAAAGTAGGTTTTCTGTTGGCAACAAGATGGCTGAAGTTGTAAGTTCAGGGAAGCAAAGAAGTAGTTAATAGATCTTGGCTTGGAATATGACACCTTCAGGAGGGCGATAATTTATTCTGGAGGAAATCTTCATTAGTGACTGTGATTTCTGAGTGGAATTTTACATAGACCAGTGACTTTAACCCCCTGCATCCATTTTTTTCCATTGTGTAGTACATAAAATGCCTGGAAAAAATGTACTTTTGACAGGCAGACGGTTCTCTGAAAGTCGAAATGGCTTTGTCTCCTATTGTGTTGCTAGTTGGAAAGGCACTTATTCTATCACTTTTGTTGTTGAAACCAACACAGCAGGGTCTGGTTTGCTGGCAGTTCAATAGAACACAGGAAGCGTATGCTTAGTAGCACAGCCCTACTTTTATGTCTAGTTTTTATAGTAATCTTTGTGAGACTACATAAATGCATAACATATATTTAGTTCAGAAAGTGTTACAGAACAGAGAGGAAAAATGTATTAGCAGTGTTCACTTCACTGGATACCTTAATTTACTAACTTTATATCTGCTAAATGTTCATGACATTTATTGCCCTAGGGTATGCTCTTGCTACTGTGAACTTCAAGTTCTGACTGTGTTGTGAGGTCAGTTTCTAATATAGGAATTTATTTTTTTTGTAACATCGCAATGTGTTAGTACATGGTAAGAGGTCCCTGTTTCTTTCCTTTGACTGTGTCTATTTTTATCTTATAAAAGTATCTTCTTAAATCTAGAGTAAAGTTTAAAGGTGTTTATTTTTTTAAACAAACATACTTTTCAAAGACTCAGTAAGCTATTTTAACATGCATTCAAGCTCATAAACCATGTAGAATCAGAAGGCCTTTTCCTTGCCCATGCAAAATGTTTGTTTAAATTGTTTTTACAAGTGTTTAAAGACTCTGTTGCAATCAGGAAAACGTGTCCTCAACACAGTGTCAATTTGATATCTCCCTCTTTTGTCTGCCATAAAGTCCTGAAATGTTACTTAGACTTACCTAACAAACAATTCCAAGAGTGCACTTGAAAGCCATCATTTATTCAAACACTTTTGTCTTCCTAAAAATAATCTGAGGATCATTTAAAAGCTGAGAATTCCCTAAGAGCTCAAGATGTTAATGTTATGAAGGTATTTCTGTCCTTAACCTCTGTGTGCAAGATCCTGCTCTTTGCGTCATATTTGAGTGCTGGAAGTATGTTTACTGTAGCATATGGATGACCTATGCTTATCCTACAATTCAGATGGTTCAGCTAAAAAGAAATCAAGAAATACCATCTTCAAATGCATGTCACAGTACAGTCTCCTTGTGTTTGGTTTCTTAAAAGAGGTGTAAGTAAAGAGCTTTAGGAAAGAGGCCAAAATATTTCTGAGAACATATAGCATAATTCTGTGTGAAATCTCATCCAGGAGATTTGCAACAATTGTTTGCAATGGAGCTAGTTTTTTATACATACATGTCAATTTTAATCCATGAGTGGCTTAAGGAAAGTTGAAAATTATAACTTCAAAGATAAGCAATTTTCTTAATAGAATTTGTGTGAAACTAATGCAATTTGCAACTTCTAATGGTCCTAATAGTCATAGACAACTAGGTCTAAGAGTAGGTTGTGAAGTAAGTAGTTCTGCAGTGTTTGGTCTGTGCTAAACTGCTTTGTTGCCTCAATGTGTGATAAAGTGAGTTGTTTGCAAACAAACCTTAGAATCACTGGAAATTATTCAGACTAATCTGGATGAAAGATGCTATGGAATTGTTTTGATAGAAACCAGAAATCTCACATAGGTGCTGGTGGCCTCTTAGGTATAAGCTGCCTAAAATGCTACAAGTTAATCATAGTTCACATTTTCTAGGATAAAAAATAACTACATTATTGATTTGTCTAGTTATGTGAACTGATACTATTTTTCTATTGCTCATATCAATATTGTGCAAAAACATGTTGAGTCTTAGGAATTCTTTGAGAGTAAGCTACATATTGCATCCACCTTACAAACAACAAAACAGCAAGTTAGAGTTCACCCTTTAGAGCTGTAGCCAGCTGTATTTTTCTGTATTTTTGCCTCTAAAATACAGAAAAATTGTAAACTTTGTCCAGTTTTTCCCATTTCAGTTATCTGGAAAAACCCACTCTACTTTTAACATAAATACATTCTTCCAGTCTAGTTCAAACCTACAATTAACTACTAAAGCAATCTCAGTTCAGTTACTGAGTTTATCCTTTTATCAAATTTACCATAAAACAAATTCTAATACAGGAGTCTGATTCAAAGGCAACCATGTAACAAATTCTAATACAGGAGTCTGATTCAAAGGCAATAAATTCTTTCAAGGCATACGCACACCCACAGAATGCAACTATGGCCATTTGTTTTTTTCCTGTTAGGTTTTCCTGAACAATCATTTGGTTTTGTCTCATGCTTCACAAACTTGCAGGGTTCTACCCCTTGCTCTTGAAGCCTGGGCTGAATGTTGAGGTCTCCGATCCCCCTCAAAGTCATTAAATTTTATTCATGATGCTCTTCTGTATGAAAATGCTGTTGACCATTGTGTGTTAAGTAATCTGAGCTCTGTTTCATCAAATACAGTGCAGAAACTCAGTATTGCTTGGCAACAGAAACTATGTTAATGATCAATTAATGACATTGTGGGAACAGAAGAGTCATTACTGCTCTGTAGAATGCATGACATTGTGGGAACAGAAGAGTCATTACTGCTCTGGAGAATTCTAAGTGCTGTTTGGCTAACTATTAAAGTTAATTGTGATTGTATAAAAAGGAAATTTATTTCTCTTTTAACCTGATGTCTGTGAAAAAGTTTTCCCAAAGAAAAGGAACTTCAGATATCTTTATATATGTTATAAAGTTCTATTCAGCTAATCTGATTTCAGTTTTTTCAATATAGTTTTCCAAAGCTAAGAAGCAAGTAATAAAACAAAATGAAGAAAACTTAGACTTTCTTCTTCATAAAGCAGTCTCCTCTTTACTTATATTTACCATAGGAATTTGACTGAAAATTCTGTCTTCATGCCTCTAAATATAACTTCAGGAAAAATCAGTATACATTTTATTTAGCAATGCAAAATATTCTAGTTGGTCACCACCAGCCAGGTGATACCCAGACAGTCCCCAAGCAACAGCAGCCCTGACAAACTCGCAGCCTGTTTTTAAATGCTAAGCGTTACATGATACGACATTAAATATCCCACTGGCCACTTGGGGTCAGCTGTTCTGGCCTTGTTGCCCCAGCCTTCCCACTGGTGGGGTAGTATGAGGAGCCATCCCCAGCTGCTGGGTTAAAAGCTAGTTTGCCATGGCCTGTAAACAGCAGTTCCACAAATACACCTAGAGGTTAAAGCAAAGGCTAGGAAGCTTAGGTATGTAAGTGAAACAGTAAGTTGGGAATATTAGAGCAGGACTAGGGTTCAAGCATGCAATGGTAATGAAAATCGAGGTCAGGAGCTGGGACCCAAGCAGTCTGCAACTTCCTCAGGTCCTTGAGACGCAAGCAGCTGGGTGCCCACTAGTCTGTTACAGTTTGAACCTTAGGATAGACAGACTTCCGGCCTCCCTGGGTGTGATGACCAGCTGCCCCAGCATCAGTCCTGCAGTGAGAGGGAAGCATGCTGTGAAACACTGAGGTTGTGCGGTGTGTAAGGGTTAAGCATCAATTTGGGTTCAGTGGTCAGATGGTGACGCTGGCCTCAGAAGTTTCTGGCTGTGTTCTGTTTTATCCTATGCATCAGGGCTTATGCTAGCACAGCTGTGCTGCCAAGCATTACGCTTGAATTATTCAAGAGTTGCCTGCAGCTCAAAAAATGCACGTGGCTCCAGTATCATGATTTAAAGCTTTGGAAAAAGTCTTGAATACTCAAATTATGTTTTCTAGGCTTTGGAGAAAAATACTATTTGATTAAAAATTTCGCATCTAAATTTGCTAAAGTCAATATTTTAAATGTGCTGTAGAACGATGTGTGGTGGGCATTCGTGTGTGCAAACTTTTTATCTTCTTCTGTGTACCTCATCTGAATTCCCAAGGCTAATGGAATGCTTTCCACCCACATTACATTTGGTTTCTCTCAAAGTACATTTTAATTTCTGAAAATCATCCCATTTCCCTTTGACAAGAGCTTTTATCTCCTTGTTTTCATTTCAAAGAATTACCCACCTAGAGCTCTTTCTGCAAGATGTAGCTTTCCAAAAGCTGTTTCTGAGAGAGGGTAATGGTTTTCCCTTGAGACTTTTCTCCACTAATGTTCCCTACCCTCACACAGAACAGTCTTATTATTCTTTTTGGATGCATATTATCCTCACTTTTGTCTTGGATATATCTGCATTGTTTGTGAGTATACGGAGGAGCAGGAGTGGGCTCACCCTCCTCTATTCTGTGGGGAGTTTAAAGGGAGTAGACTTGAAGAACCACCGAGTTTACAGGGTTCCTTCTAAAATCTTTGTTTACTTGGCTTGTTTAGAGTGCTCTTAGTACAGGATTCATCACAAAGTAGCGGAGGTCTTTCCTCTCAGGAAAATACTGATTTGTTCTAAGTTTAGTTTTGGAGTTTTTCTTCCTAAGATTAACTACTTGTGTAAATAAATTTATGTATAACTCAATAGTTGCAAGCGTGAATGGACAGTAAGCCCCTTAAAAAGGATACAAACAAACCAATCCAAAACTTTAATGCAATTCCCTGAGATTTTTTGTGCTGTCTACTAAACATCCAGCCATTCTTGTTGCATGAGGGGGACCAACACCATCCTGTACAGATTTAAATGTAAGCTGGAGAGCTCAAGACCCTACCTGCTTTCTGCTGCAGGTAAAATAAAAATAAAGCATTCTGTTACCTAATTACTGTGTCATCTTTGTAAGGACATTCTTATTAAGTTATACTATTTCTGAAAGATATTAAGCACTTTAGATAATGATCTGAAATAAAGAAAAATTCTCTAAGGATGAGTACAAAGTTCTATTTGGAGTAATCAGTTGTAAAAACAGCATGGTAAAATCCTTCATATGCAGCACTTCTGCAGAAAAGGATCTCATTGTGAAGATGGACTTTAAAACTGAAAATGGTTTATGATATTGTATCTCTGCAGAAACTCTAAGTGTGTGCATAGAGGGATGTGTGTACTCATATTTGCTATATATACATTAAATGTTTACATTTACTTACATTAAAATGTGTGTGTATATAGAGGTATTATGTAAAGGATATTAAAAATGATGTTCTAACTCTGGTGCTAAGATCTGCTCTTAAGTACTATATTCATGTTAGCTTCATAATGGTGTGAGCTACAAAGGGTTCAGAAAACAACATCAAAGTTGACCAGAGAGCTAGAAAACCTGGCCTCCGAGAAAAAAAAAAAAAAAACAAATTTGTTGTTTCTTAGCTCAGAAGACAGATGAGGGAGGCAACCCTCGAACAGAGAAAATGTACTGATAAGGGAAAGAAAATTTTTTTCTGTCTGCTGGAGTCTTGGCTTTGGTCAGTCAGCCCAAGTTGCCTGAAATACTTGATTTGACAGAAAGGAGAGTTCTTAAATGATGGAGAAGCTCAAGTGTTGGAATAAGTCACCTACAAAAGCTGTGAAGTCCTCATGAATGTAGAATTTTAAAAACAAATTAAGCTGGTTCTGCAGCATGATTTTGGGAAAGATGATTCTGCATTGGAGCAGCAGAATAGAATATATTAGCTCCTAGCCCTTATATCTGCCAGCAACTGAGCTTTCAAGCTATCATTAAAAAATTAGTTTAAGTTGAATGTGCTTGCTGACCCTCAATAAGGGTGTCATAACTGATAAGCAGAATGGCGGCTTCTTACGAATCTCATTCTGACTAAATGTATTCAATTTAATGAAGCAGTTAAATTACTAGCTCTGTTACAGGGTATCAAATTCCAACACAAATGTTATAAGCCTGGAACAAGGCAACTACAGGGTGTTGTGTTAGTTTTAAGCTAAAGGGGAACAGTGTTTCCTATTTGTAATGGGAAGTCCAAGGAGTATCTACAAAATACTCATTAAATATTTTATTTAGTTTTGGTTGCTTCTAGCCATTTTAAGGCTATCGTGCAGCACTGCCCCTTGTGTGTGGGGCAGAGGCATTGACTTATGGCTGTTTCTGTTCAGTCACTAAACCCTACCATGTACTCCCTCATGTATTTGCATATTTCATATACGTGTCTGTGTGTTTCATCAAGGTCTTTGAGACCTTGAGACTTTAAGAGTGTAAGTTCCCTCAGTTTTCACATCACGTTGATTTAATAATCTTTGCAGAAATTTATAGCACCATCCCCACACCATCTTCTTTAAACTGCCAGAAAAAAAAAATTTGCAGAACTCTTGAAGAATTCTATGTAGCACATCAGAAGAGCAACCCACGACTTTCAGCTTTGCACTTAACTTCTGGCAATTGCTTGATGCTTTCTTACACTACATTGTTTTTGGTGCTACTTTGATAACCACTGGAAGACTTAAGGGAGTTTACAAGAAGTTATTCGTGTTCTTAGTAGCTTAGTCACTGATCATGTGATGTCAGTGCTCTGTGATTCACTTCTGATTCATTTCAAATTGTACTCTAGGTGATACAGTTGGAACCTGCTTATGAAATAAAGATGGTACTAATGAAATAAAGGCCTCTTAGACCTAGAAAATATAACTTTTCTTTCCTGCAAAAATCAGTTCAGTTAAGACATCCTTAGCATTCGTACTATTGCCTTATCATTGCCTTCGTGAGTGTGAGGGAAGGTCTCAGTACAGCAATCGCCTCTACTGAACACATTCTTTCTGTTAAGTGTATTTACCACAGACTCGTGGTTGTCAGGACCTGGTGAAAAGCTGGTTTGCTTTTAAAACCTTACAGACTTTTGTGTAAGTTTTTTCTCCAAAGTATTCAAGGAGCAAGAGATACTTAAGCTGTTTCTAAATCACGGATTATGAGGAGTGACTCACTGGATCGTGCAATGGAGTGGCTGGTGGGCCTAGATTAGATTGTTCTTACCCTTGTGTGTTCTGAGTCTCACATAAGAAATTGAACTTTTGTAATTGTAGTCTTTAATGGCTTTGTGTTGCTACATAGATCATAAAATACTTACCATTAACGTCGTGTTTTCACTTATGGAGTTAAATGCTGGAGAAGTATATTTTACTCCTGCTTTCTTGTTTGTTTTAGAGCATATTTATTGAAAATCTTAGTACAGTAAGGGAATTTACAGGAGGAAAAACATGCAACCAGTTGGTTATTTGTATTTTGCTGCAGTGAGACAAAGCTAAGGCTTATGCAGTAATTTGCAGCTTCCTTTAAGGTGGATTGACTAACTGGAACACACCCATTCCACTTTATTTAGTATTCAGTCAGTGGTTTTGCTCAGTAGGCTTGTGGTTAGAAGCAGGTATACAAACGGAAATGAAAAGGAGTCACAAAGTTTTGAAGCAGACTGCTGGGGGTTCAAGAGGATGCTGCAGAGGCACACTTGCAGCACCTCTTACTGGCTCCACCATTTGCACAAAGATGCTTTACTGTAAAATTGTGTGCTGCCATGGTTCCATGCAGACTTTTGCTGTTCAGTGCTCAGCTATACTGGGAACGTTTAGATTTCCTTTTGCAGAGTGTTTATTTTGTGTTTTAAGCCATCACTAATACAGTGTTCTTCTTTGGGAAGGTGAACCTTTTAGTTGGATGAGAGAACAGATAGCCCAAAACCTGGTATTGCTTTAATGTGTGCAAAATAATTGCATGTCATTGTAATGAAGGCTATCTCTGTTGCAACGTAGTTAGGTCTGGATGTGGTGAAGCATAAATACACTTTTATTGTGCAAGAAAATACCATAAATGTGTTGACCTAATTACCAATAGAAGGCAGAACATACTGGTTTTCTCTGCACCTTTGTGAAATGAAAAAGCTAAAATGGAAGAGAAACCTTCTAGAAGACAAAAATTCAGTTGGGAACCTGGGGCCAAGTGGTACCTGTGTCGCGTCATAGCAGAGGATTTATAGCAGACTATACACACGGTGAAAGTGCAAAGAGAGAGTTATTTTTTGTCTTTGTTGTCTGGAAATGATCTATGCTGAGCACTTATGGGAAGCTGTATATTCTTAATAGTATGTGTGCATGCATCCATTTGGCTTCCAAGTTAAGCATATACTGAACTGCTTTCCTGATTAAGCAGGAGCTACTGGATGGAGCTTCTGGCAGAACACCAAATTTTGTCAAAGGATGAAAATTGATACAGGCCTCTGTGTACAAGGCCTAAAATAATTTTACTCTTCCTGAAGACACTCACGGAGTACAGAATGCCAAATACTAAGGGCCTGAATAAGTACTGATTCTTGATGTCCCAGCCTTTATCTGCAAATTTCCTCCTTCTCTAGCTGAATAATTTTCTGGTTTGCTCTCAGTGCTCATGCTATAATACCTAGGCAGTTTATATCTCAGAAGGATTCTTTCAGTAAGGAATGAAATTATGTGTGAACACAAACAAGGAACACATGAACTTTGGTTCATGCTCTAAAATTGAGAACTTGTAGCATAAGCCAAAAGGCAGATCAAAAATTTCTTGTTACTTGGGGTCTATACTGCTCACATTTATGAGGCTGTGGGGCAGGCAGATTTCCCCTTGCCTGTATGAACATGGATACATTTGGTATCTGCCTGTAGAAGGGCATGGAAGTTCTCATCCTGTAACTCACATGGATTATCTTGTTTTGCAAGTTTAATGTTCCTTTTTGGTGATGAGCAATTTAAAGTGCCTTCTCCCTGCCTTCACTAGCAATAAATGCCATTTCATATGTTGCAAATCTGCTGTTTCACATCCCTCTTCCATTTTGCCGTATTGTGCTTTGCCTCTGTATCTTGTTCCTGCTACTGCTTTTTGAAGTGATAACTACGTTTATCCTCATAGAGGTTAATCTATTTAAAATTATTCAAAAAGATAAATTTTGTGTTTGAAAGGGTGTCAAACTCCAATTCAAGCTGCTTAGGTTCTCTTATGACAGATTGTGGAAGAACATTATCAGTTAATATTTATAAACACTTTCACTACTGTTTGTTGCAGAAATGGAAACTTTTTAAAGTGTTCTGCTACATTTCATGTCCTTGATCTTTTGGAATACCGAAAAAACCCCACACAAGACCCAGAAGACAGATGTAGCCTAAAGACCTCCTTCAGCTGAAATCCTTGTAATGCATAGTTCAAGTTGATGTGTAGGACATTTAGGTCCGCTACAGGAAGTAGGCACAGGATAACCTCTGGGTTTCCTGCATACGTTGTATCTCATTCCATGTGCATCTCTAGAAGTCCTATTCTGTGTGTGTACTTTGATGTTATGTGTGTCATCTGTACAAAAAGCCTCACAAACACTTGAGAATATTGCTGTTCTGTCTGGTAAGTAGTCATTCCAGTGACTGACTGATATGGATCAGTAACTGAATTCTTTTGCTCTTCAGTTCAATGATTTGTTTTCAAGTTTATATTCATATGCCTAAAGCTAAGCATTTAAGTGCATTGCTGGGTTTAGATCATTATGTGTAATTATCTGGATATTCTGAGTGCTTCTGAGACAGCTGCTTTTTTGCTTGCCTTTTTTTTCTTTGTTTTTTTTCCAAGTTTTTAAGGGTCTGCCAAACATGGTAGTGAAATATAGTAGTTGTTATATGGCTCTCACCAGAAAAGTGATGCACTTCCTAAATTAGTAAGTAAATGTTGTCTTTTTTAATAACATACATGAGCAGGCCTGATTAGAATTAGGATTCTGGAAAAGCCTGTTGCAAATTGGTGTAGCAAGGTGTAGCAAGATTTCAATTTTTGTTTTTCAGATTTAGAAGGAAATGCATGCCAAAACAACCAGCTGCTGAAAATAATTCTGGCCATGCATCAGTTTTTCATCTCCTCTGCGGACATGCTTCAGAAACTCATTGATCTATATCCTTTGTAATCTTCACCTGCTTTTGAGGTAACTTGATAGCCTGACAAGTTTAAGATGAGTAAGTAGAGGATATTTAATCTATGGGTGTATTAGTATTCCGCTAATTAAATTGTATATTTGTTCTTTACAGTTTTTGGTTGTATGGTGGTTTTTTGTTTGGTTTAGGGTTGGAGTCTTTTGTTTGTCTGGTTGAATTTGTTATACACAGAGCAAAAGATGAAACTCCAGGTTTTAAGTAGGATAAATCACCCTGTGTTGGCTGTGGAGGGAATATCTAGCAGCTGTCAGATTAATGTAAGCACCTCAGTTAGGTACTGTGAACCTGGGCCCAAGTTTCAGATGTTTGTCTCTCTGTCCACCATCGAGTCAAAGAGCAAAGAACAAAACTGTATCATCTGGATATGAAAATTTTCAACAAAAATTATTTCTCTCGCACACAATTAAAAATTGCTGAAATAAATAATAAGCTTTTCCTTTCTATTTGTTCCCATTTTGAAGTGACTGCCTAGACTCGTACACATGTGTTTCTGGCTCATTAGATTTTTCACAATGTAGCTACTAGATCACATTCACAATACTAGCCTTTCTTTGAACTTTTTAATTGTGGAATATGTTACCTGTCTTCTTAGTTTCACACAATGTTTACTCCTAATTAGATGAGCACAGTATAGGAAGAAGACCTATCATACTAAGGGTCTCCATCCAATTTTGGTACAATTCGATTTAGATAATCCTTTCTTTCCTCAAACTCTGTGTCTTAGAGGCATTTACAAGCAGTGTCCTTGACAACAGAGCTTTACTGCAGCATTGACTGTCTCTGTCTGTCCTGCTGCTTCTCTAGTCACAGGTGTTGGATCAAGTGTGCTAAGCTACAGCTGTGGTGTAGTGTTGCATTTAACTCAGGCTGGTGTGCTCTTGAAAAATGAAACAAAGTCAGTGCTTGCATCTTTCTGACATGGAACATTTCCTGCAGTCAGAAACACAAATCAAACTTTTATCAAACTTTCATATTTGCAGGCTTGGTTTTTTAACTCTGTGTATAGCTCCCTGTAAAGACTTTGAAAGTTAAAGACAGTTTTGAAGGTATCGAGTAGTCTGGGCTCTTTTATTTTGCAAAGCCTTGCATATGTTCCAGTTTTACCATTTTCCATCCCCTAAATTACATGATTGTAGGTGATTACATATTCTTTGTCAGTTGTCTAATTTTAGACATTCAGAGAGGGGCCTTTAAAAGTATTTGGGAATCTTCTCAGACTTCACCAGTTCTACAGTCATCCTAATGTAGGCACACTTAAAGGGTGTCAGGCATGTCCCCTCAGCTGTGGTCGATTTAGGCTGCAGATAATTTCAATCAGATCATGAGTGGAGCGACAAGGTATTTTCATTAAATTGTGTTTTTCAGACCTGAAAATATGAGTGTCATCTCCATCAGAAGAATCAAGTCATAATACATTTTCAAAATGGATTTTCTATGTCTCCAACAGACATTGGTTACAATATCAAAACATTTTTTAAAGAGCTAATAGACTAAAAATATGGGTGTTTCTTTAAGTTGCCAGAGCACGTTGAAAACTGTTGCATAACTAGAAAGGTGAGGTTACTATGGAGAGGCATGTTACATTTTGCTCTACCATTGTGTACAACTGGTTTCATTTAAAAGATAATAGCATCTTTTTTATTATTAGTGTTTTTAAGCTCCAGTGAATTGTAATTCACTGGAAAATATTTCTTGACAAATGCAGTGATTGATAAATTTGGTATTACTGTTTCAAATTTCAATGAAGTGTGCCAGTGCACAAATTTTATTAGAAATTGTGAGGCATGTTGCAAAGAAACATGTAGAAAACAGAATCACTTCACTACTTAACTCAGTAATCTGGCAACTGCATCAATATTACTCATAGTAGTCATAGTTGCAATAAATATTGGTAGCAACCTTGGGATATACTTTGTACATACTTGTGTAAAACTAATCTGATATAGTTTTTGCCATCAGGAGGGTGATTCTTACTGCTTACAGGTTAGGAAGTATCAAGCATGTTACATTTTACATCATATATGAATGGCTGTGGTTTTCCTTAATGGTTTTCTACCTATCTTAATGCTTTAGAAAATAACTCTTCCATGCTGTGTGTAAAGATATGCTATTTTGTGAGGTAAGTATATTCTTGGTTGGTAGCTATTAGTCATTAGTCTGCAGTCATCCATATGACATATATAAATATGTTTTTGCATATCTTAAATTGACATTAAAAAGAGAAACAGCTATTCTGCTTCAGTTTTTCAAGGTTCACTTGAGCAGCTTTACACAGAAAGGTCCAACTGGCTTTTAGCAGATCTGTTTGAGTCAGTGCATGAGTTTTTAGGTCACAGTTTTTAACGGAGTCCGTATGAATCTGTATCTTAAACAACTGTGAAAATTGACAGTGCTCAGGAATTGATAGAAGTGTGTCTAATATTATTATATAGGTCTATTAAAAATGATGTGGGATAATGCAGATATTTTTATACTAAGCAAAGCTCTTTTGCATTTGGTAGGTAATTTTCCTTAGTAATTCTACTTCATCACTTGCAATGATCCTGGAACACTTTTCTTTAAATTCCTATTAAGTATAATAAAGTTTGATATTTCAGTTTAGAGAAAACAGAAGAGAGGAAAAATATTCGGCTCTAATAGATTGATGATACCTCGTTTTACCCCACCAGAGTGTGGGCTGAGGTGAGCTTGAGGCTGGGAGGGGACGCATCTGGGACAGCTGACCTGAACTGACCAAAGAAACATTCCAGGCCTTGCAGGGTCATACGCAGCAATAACATCTTGGGGGGTAGTAATTCCAAAGTTGCTGGTTGTTTGCCTTTGCATAATTTTGGCTTTTTTGTTTCCTTTAAACTGTCTTTATATTGGCCCACACATTTTTCTCACTGTTGCCCTTTATATTCTCTACTCCATTTCACTGCAGGGGGAGAGGAGAGGAGGGAGTGAGCACCTAAGTGGGTACCTACTTGCTGATATTTAAATTTCAGCCTAACTGATGTTAGAGCAAAACCTTTTTTGTGTGTATGTTTTTTTTTTTTAATTGTAAAATAGGTATTGGATTACAGAATTCTGGATTATGTTCAAAATGGACTCTAAACTATCCACAACTATGGAGGAATTTCAAGAACTGGTTAGAGCTAATGGTGAGGAGTTACATTGTCGTCTAATTGACACATCTCAAATGTGAGTGTCAAAGTCTCAATGTACTCAGAAAACAAAATTTGCTCTGAATTTCCTTTATTCAAGTATAATGTCTCTCATAAGTCATATATTATCTATCCTCAGAAGAATTTATACTTCATAACAGATGAAATATACATTACATAGTGGAACAGAATGCCTTTCAAGAATGGCTTAGGTTGAATTTATCTGCAGTGTAGACTTTGTGCTGATTCTCTATGACAGCTAAGTTTTACTCAATCCAGGGAACTTAGAAAATTTGTAGATGCCTAACAATTTTGCAAGATCAGTTGAAATCAGTGAGAAATGAGAATACAGTTTGATTGGGTAACAGATGAGGTAAAAAAAGTGTTTATATTTTAGCAACAAAGGTAAGTGAGGCTATAGTTTGTTACGTTGTCAGACTCTTGATATTGTTTAGATGATTTTGGTTATAAAATACTTGTCCTGTGAAGAATAAAACCTACAGCTGCACATCACATAGTTCTTTCTTGGGAAAACATCTTTCCCTGTTATATGGGAGTAAGAGAGTTCTGTGGAACAGTACAACTGACACACAGGTGTCAGTTTGTACATTGGAAATGCATAGGCTAAAGCAGAGCAGAATTTGGCATATATTTTGTATCTGGTTACGAAGGAGGTTATTTAGTTTTTCAAGCTGAAATGAATTTTATTGCTCTGTGGATCAATAGCAAAGGGGTACAGTTCATACTCAGAGGCTGGTTAAGGAAATCTAAGAATTAATAGAGGAGCGCTGGATGTGTTCAAAGAAGACAAAGTTACAAACAGCTACTCTGGAAATGCAGAACTGATTGCAGAAATTATGTAGAATCTCATGCTGTTTCGTAAGACAGTCATACTTAATATGCTACATCAGCATAAGAAAGACTAATAATAATACTTTGTATATAATCTCTAATGCATGAAAGGAGTTTGCTATTTAGAAATTCAAATAATTCACTTTTTTTTGCAGTAAGTCATGAAAACAATGTTAGCTCTGACTTAAGGAAAGAGGAAAATTTTGCTCTTCAAATAAATAAATAACTCGGGGTAATTGTGTTTTAAAAGAAATTCTAGGGATTGGTCTAGAAAGCTGACTCAGCGTGTAAAGGCCAACACCAGTAAGAAACGGAAAGTCTCACTTCTTTTTGATCACCTTGAGCCAGAGGAGCTGTCAGACCACCTCACCTATCTTGAGTTCAAGTCTTTCAGAAGAATATCAGTAAGTTATTTATTTATTTATTTATTTATTTATTTATATTAAGCAAAGATGGGAAGGACATAGAAAATATTGCAGAGAAGTAGTATTACAAGATTAACTCTGCCACATAAGATGTTGCATATGCTGAGTTTATTTCTAGACTCTTTCATTTTGCTAGTGTTGAAGGTGCCAGTGGAGTGCGTTCTGGGTAAATATCCTTCTGCTACAGCCATATGTGAGAGGGAGAATGAACCGCGACTGTGGAATGGTCAGGGCACGATCAGTTGGAAGGAAGAGGAGTAAACCTTCTCTCAAATCCAAGATCTTCTTCCAGAGAATCTCTTATTGTTAGAACAATGATGTCGTTGGGCACAGGAACAAGCAGCGTCCTTTGACTCAAATCAGTAATCAGGCTGAAATGGGATGAAGGAAACTTGGAATATTCTCCTAGAATGCTAACCTGTGGCTGTAGTAAACAGTGCAGCAATCTTGTGCAGTGATTAATGGATTGTATTGAAGGTGTCCACTGGGCTCTACTTGCCTTTTTTGGTTGTGCGTAGCAAAATAAAGACTAGAGATAAAAAAGCACTTTAGAAAATGCCATTTTTAATGTAAGGGGTGATAAACATATTTTATTATAAAAGCTTTCATGTAGCCAAACAATTCTTAAGGATTTATTGAATTTCCTTTTTCTTTCATTTGATTTGTTTTCTCAGTAAAATTTGTAACTGAAAAGATGCAAACTTTCCTATGCACATTGGTTTCACTTGAATCGTTGTATGCTATAAATTACCTCTATTTAAACCTGATACAGTTCATACATAGAAAAGTGAATGTTAGAGACCAAAATCTAGGAGGGTTTCAAAGTCCGTGTGATAATAAGAGTGAAAGCAAAGTGGTTTTTTTCAGTGTTTTTTTATTTTGCTGTTCCTGTTACTTGGTTGTTTTTGGTAGGGTTTTTTTGTAACACTGCAATACCCATGCAAGAAAAGGGACTCTCACTAGACGGTGGAAGATTTCACAGTCACGTTTTAGTGTACTTTATTTTGAGCTGGCAGTACGTGACTCTGTATTTTGTGTTAAACTCAAAAAGCTGTAGAAGTCATGCACAGATTGCTGCCTGTAGGCAGTAATAATATGCAAAGCTTATATAACTTATCATTTTCAAAACCTCTGTGCAGATATAAGGTAATTAATGAGTTTAACAAGTATGGTTTAGTCGGAGTGCCAGATGTATCATGGAGTTACAGCAGTTACATACATGTATACATTTTATGTGCAGAGTACCTGTATGTTTTTGTATAAATTGAGTTTACCACGAATTCAGAACATAAAATAATGTGTAATTAATAGTTAGTTATATTAATTAAGTCTTTGCAGAATATGTTCATGATATGCTAAGCCTCAGAATCCTTTTGTTATTCTAATATGGTATCATATGCTGGGAGAAAGACTGAAAATGACCTGCTGTGTTATTTGTCACTGAAATAACTATTTAAAAGTTTGGTCATTTGAAAGTCAGAAGGGAATACTTGATCCCCTGAACATACACAGCACACAGCAAAATCTTCCATGAAATACCATCCATCTTGCAGCAAATTAAAATGCAGGGAGTGGTGTTCAAAGAGTAATGAATGAAGCTATGCTGGTGCTTGGAAAGTATTTTAATTTGTAGTCATAAAGTACAGGGAGGCTGCAGTCTTTTGAAAGAATCTGAATTCTGCATTCCTGTTGAGGCTCTTAAGTTAGTCATTGCAATAACAATTATTTAAGTACCTGAACATCTTTACTGAATCTGCCACTAGCAATCTTGTTACAGCTGACCTCATTAATAAATTTGTGCACCATGATTATTTCAAAACTTTTAAGTAGCATGTTAGATAATTTCTTCAGCATTTTAAAAAAAATCTTTTGTGAAGGAGATGGCTGCTGAGAATAAAATATAAACTGATTTATAATTGTACTGAAACTGCTATGAAGTCCATAATTATGTAGTCAGATATTGTAAAATTATCTATCTGTAGAGAGTAGTTGCTTAAATTTCAAGATCCAGCCAAACCTGGCTGGAGTTCAAAATTCAAAGGGTAATTGTAATGTAAGTACTATGTAATCTCAGAGACAGCTCTACTTATTAGTAATATTTCTTCAATTTTCAATTTAATAAGAGGATAAATTTAGAGGTGTCTGCTGTCATATTTGATTTGAAGTGCTAATAGTTCTTATTAAACAGGTGGAAAAAAATTATAAAGTTGCAAGAAGATGAGAGAGGGAGAGTAAGAAACAAACAACAGCCTAACAATTTATGTCCTTTGCTTTAAGATCAATGCCCTTCCACATATTCCTGTGGAAAGAAATATATGTCTCTTACAGCAATGAGTGTTTTTGGTAAGATGTTGGTGTTAGTGGTCATAGTACAGAATGGATGTAAAAATCCATGCCACATTTTCTGATCATTCAAATTATTGTGTATTTTTGCTAATGGATAAATCAACAGAATGGATAAAAATTGCATCAACAAAAGCAAAGGATTGCTTCTCTTTAATCTTCATGGAAGAATGGCTTTAAAAAAAAAATCTACGTGTCACAGGTATTTACTGAACAATTTTACATTGCCTTGATTAAATAAGAGAATCTCACAAGCTGTATGAAAAATATTAAGGATCTGTACCCCCCATTCTTAATGGTCTTAGTTTCGTATTAATCTCATTGAACCTGCTTTTTGTGTTAGTGTAGCTTAATTCAGAAGCGTGCCCCAGCTACATAAACTGAACCCTGGACTCTCTTAAACTGTTATTGAGTTACTAGTTTACAACTTCAATTCTGTTTAACCTTCCCTATAGAAGTCTAGACTGAATGAATCTGTGAAGCCACTGAGGTGGGGAGGAGAGCCCCAGTTCTACTCCTCCTAGGGTTTATTAGAGCCAAGGCTCCTGAGTTTCAGCAAAAAGTTGCTTTCGGTTAATTCAATTAGTCAAAGTCCTTGCTTTGAACTTAACAAAGCTTTTACAAATTAAAGGTTTCAGTCTTATGGATATTTAAGGTGTAAAACATATCTTTTATATTTAACTTGAGTAGCAGACCTCTGCACACAGATCATGAGGTATATGAAACTATACATGAATATTCCTTTACTCTTCTTTTGTTTGTTTAAGTTCTCAGATTATCAGAACTACATTGTGAATAGTTGTGTGAAAGAGAATCCAACAATGGAAAGATCAATTTCTCTTTGCAATGGTATCTCTCAGTGGGTGCAGCTAATGGTTCTCAGCAGACCAACTCCACAGCTTCGGGCTGAAGTGTTCATAAAGTTTATTCATGTTGCACAGGTCAGTTAAAATCTGACATGTTTGGTGTTTATTTTGTCTTTTTCTGATACAGCTCTTTATTTTGCTCTTCCCATGCTACTGGTGCGGGTGATCTGGGAGTGTTGTCACTGGTCTGCTGGTTCTTACACACCACATGGGTATTTGTGTGTGTGTGCTGTCTGACCAAGTGTTCAGATATTACAGTGCCACGGCACCAGGACTTTCTCATGTTTATTCTCAAGAAATTGTTCTCACTGAAAAACTAGACTTGCTTTTGAATCAGCATGTGAGATGGCCAGCTATGGCTGTGAAGCTTTCCAAAGCATGAGCCACTGTCATGCCTTTGGCTGTGATTAGAAGCATTCTGCCAGAAGCACCTTTCTGGATAAAAGCAGGGCTATGTCCTACTTGTATTCTTTGCACACTAGTTCAACTGCAGCCATAACCAAGGTAATAGGCAGCATTTCCTAGTTGTGGTAGACTGTGGGAAGAGGCGGAAGTACTGAGGAGGTACTTTGAAGACTTACTGTATCTGAAAATTAATATTTTATTTAATAACAGCAGAGTAAGTCCATGTTATACACAGTAAAATCACAACTCATTATCAAAATCCATGAAATCAAATGACTCAAAGCTTGTAAGACTTCAGAGTAAGACAAGAGAGGAAATGAAAATTTTGGGGGTGCACATTGAACAACCTGAACCTTTAAGTTACAAATACTGATTTTTTTATGTCAACACAGAAGCTCCACCAGCTGCAGAATTTCAACACATTAATGGCAGTGATAGGAGGTCTCTGTCACAGTTCCATTTCCAGGCTCAAGGAAACAAGCTCATGTGTTCCTCATGATGTAATTAAGGTTAGTATTGCTTTAATTTTACAAAGAAGATAACCTTTAACTTTTTTGTCACTGCACACAACAAAAGCAGCCTTCATTGGATAAGATGGAAAGACAGAAGAAGAACTTTTTGGTTTTGGAGGGTTTTTATTTGTCATTTCGTCTCTGCCTCACCAGTTACTCCTACACTTCTCGCAACCCCACCTTTCTTCAAGACTTGTATAGATTCTCTAAGGTTTTTCCTTTAATTTCAGGTGTGGTGAGCTACATCTTCATTTACATGGAGTAGTACAGAATAACATTCAAACATGAAAACAGATAATTGGGTTCTAGAACATTTGATAACAAAACTATTGTCATCTGTAGCAACATTGACCATCCTGAGTCTGTAAAATGCTAGCACAGAGCTTTGCTCTTTGAGTGGAAGGGCTGGTTTTGTTCATCTGATCTTTCCGTGAGACAGGTTTTTTTAAATTCAGACTTGAACAAGCTTAGCCCTAACACACATGTAGTACAGAGGAATGTTAGGAATCTATTTTAATTTCCAGTTAAATTCTTGTTAAATACAGGTGAAAGCTATTAAAATGGGAAGGAAAGCATATTTTTTTAGCAATGCTTCTTAAGAAGCCTGCAAATGGCTTAGTAAGAGACCTCTTCTTAAGAGAATAAGATACTTTGTTTTTTGGGGAGCCTGAAAGTTTTCATAAAGGTATCTAATGAGCCTGTTTTGATCACAGTATAAGCAAGTTAAATGAACAGTGCACACCTGGAGTAAAGATCTGAAGTGTGACCTCCAACTGGAAATGATTACAGTTCTCAGAATCTATAAAAGCAGTTAGAAAGCTTATTTTAGAAAGATGTTTTTCAAATTTTGTCATTTTAAGGATTGCATATGTGGACATCATTTGAGTAACTTTTTTATCAAGAAATTGTATACCAGTGCTACTAGAAAGCAGATTAAAAAAGGCTGGTAATTAGTGACTTGAGAACACACTTTGAGGTTTAGCTATATCAAAGAGTTAATAAAGGTTGCAACTTTGACAGGAACTTCCCAAAGAAAACATTGGCCCATTGATTTTATAATGTTATGAGTCAGCTTCGTGTCTGTATGATTTTGAACAAGGAAAACGTTTATACTGCTAGCCTGAAGATTCATTTGGCCTTTTAAAAAAAAACCCAAGATATTGTTTCTAATTAATTTCCATGGAAAAATTTTTCTTAAAAAGACAGATTTGCCACCTTGAACCACAATATGACTTCTGATCTCACTGTGATGGGTTGATGGCACAGCATAGGGTTTCTCTGCCAGGACCTTTCCAGCAATTCCAGCTGGTGACCTGAAAGTCAGACAATACATTCCACATTTCAAGGCGAAGATGGCTGCTTTTATGAATGTCAGAGAGCTTGTGCTGTGCTTACACATTGACTGCACACAGATCCCCCTGATTTGAGAGAATCCTATTTCTTTCCATACGACTAAACAGGGAATGTAAGGAGATAGGCATTATAGATTAGGCTATAGATTAACTATCTATAATTACATATTAGTACCTAATTTATAGGTATAGGAAATCTAGAACACCTAGACTTCATTTGAAGTTTTAAAATCTTTTCCAAGAATCATTGTGAATAAACTCCTTAATAACATGTGAACTTCCTGTGCTGTATGACAAAAACAGAAACAGTAACTAGCATTGATTTTTTTGTTTCCCTTTTATTTTTAGGTGTTTAATGAGATGACAGAATTGCTTTCATCTTATAGAAATTATGATAGTTACCGACGAGCCTATAACGAGTGCAGCAACTTTAAGATCCCAATCCTTGGGGTCCACCTGAAAGACTTGATATCCCTTTATGAGGGTATGCCAGACTACTTGGAGGACAAAAAAATTAATGTATACAAACTATATTCTCTGTATAACCACATAGATGAGCTGATACAACTCCAGGAAATGCCACTTCCCCTGGAGGCTAATATGGACCTTGTTCACTTGCTTACAGTAAGTCTTTTCGATAAGATAAATACATCCAACTAAAAATTTCATATACCTATCAAACAGCTAAATAGAGAATTGCATTAATTAATTAATCATGAATACATAAGATTGAAAGATTTTTTTCCCCCCCTTAGGGTAAATGTACAGGAATAGAAGAGGAAAAATTGGTGATACTGATTTATCTGGCAGCAAGGGTAGAGGTGCCAGATCAGCAGTATGCTTCTAATTATTTCTATAAGGGAAGGAAATGTTTGTTTCTGTTTCACTATAGTAGTAGGCACTCTCTGTACTTTCAATAGGGAAGATTCCTTATGTTGAAAACAAAATCACACAGAAGTTCAGTCCCGTAATATACCACATTTCTGGCCAGGTTTCTCCTGGAGCTTAAAAACCTGTCTGACAGAAACAGTCAAATACAGTTGTTGTATTACTCTCCCAGTCGTACCTAATCAGTGCCCTGCTACTGAGAAATTGATACTACCTAGGACATTGTTAAAGTAATAGTTTTAACTTCTCCTAGTAGTTAAAATACTACCTTCTATTAAATAGTAAATCTTCCTTTCTTGTTTCTCACTTTTGCTTGGTCTTAACAAGTATCTCATCTTGGAAAAACTAGATAGTCCGCTTCCACTTTCTGGTTATAAGTCTTGTTTCAGGAAAAAGCTAATAGATAAAAATGCTCATGTGCCTGAGGTTATTTGTTCTCTCTGGGAGCACTCTTGTGTGAAATTAAGCACACATGCCCAGGGCCTGAAATAAAGCTATATGAAGTGGTGAATTTCTTACTTCTTCCTGCTATTTGTTTTAAATGTTTTGTTTGAAATTATTCCAAGTACGTTTTTCTTTTAAATAACGTTTTATAAAAATGGCTATTACGAATATGTAGAACTTTGGCCATAATTTCATGCAGCTATATATGACAGGACATGAATGAGAAGAAATACTTCATTTCAGTGCAGGAGCTTCTGAACTCCTAATACCCCATGTTACAGATTTCCAGATAACAGCCTAGAATGTAGAATTGGACACATTTCAAATCACTGTTAACACCTGTGCAACTTAAGTTCATGATTTTCTAGGTATTCTAAGTTTAAAAATAATGCACAAAAAAAATATGAATGCACTCCAGTAACAAGTTTATAAAGTAGTAGCGACTGTTTTGGGATTAAACTAATGTGTTTGTTTTCAGCTGTCTCTTGATCTTTACTACACAGAAGATGAAATTTATGAACTTTCATATGCACGAGAGCCACGAAGTCACCGAGCTGCTGTAAGGACCTTTACAGATTCTTAACAAAAGGAAGGGTTTTATGAGTGATTTTAATTTTAAAAAAGGATTTCTTAAAAAGAAAGTTTTATCTCTTGCATTCAGTTTAGTATTTTATTATATGCTAAATTGAAAACACTTTAGCTTTATGGACGGAGTGAAATCTGTTAAAGAATAAATTGTTTGGTTGATGATGAAGCCTAAGCTAGAATATATGGCAGAGTTGACACTGTATCAGGATTTATAATATGAACACAAGGACAAACGAAGTTGCTGTGTAGAGACATGACATCAGTCTCAATCTTGGCAGTTGATACTATTTTTTTCAAATGGAGAATTCTTATATGATTCCAATGATGAAATCCATGATTGTTATGTGGTAGTTTTGTTCTTGTTTTATAAATATGGAAAAGATGGTGATTTTACAGGGCTGTCAACAACCTATGACAATTTAAGGAATGACTACTGTTTTGAATAGCTCCAGGAAGAGCTTACTCTGAAGCACCATGTACTTATCAAAAGAATGATGTCAAGTCGGACAGGTCATTTCTGCAGCCGTGTGTCACCTCGTCCAGTGTCACAAATAGAAGCGTAATACTGAAAATCTTTCCATGTGGTACTAATGAAGTTCCATTCAATTTATTTCAGCCTTTGACACCTTCCAAACCACCAGTAGTTGCAGACTGGGCCTCAGGAGTGGCCCCAAAACCCGATCCAAAAACCATCAGCAAACATGTTCAGAGGATGGTAGATGTAAGTAAGGCTGGCTAGTGTAGTTTACTTTATTGTAAATCCATTGTAGTCTTAATCTCAAGGTATGAAAAATACAGGGAAGGGATTCGGCCCTCACAAACAGATATTTTTGCCTACCTGTAAATAGGAGCACTGGCCCGTGAGGCACAGATGGAAATTCCTCCAATGGCTAAAGAGCCAGCAGGAAGTGTGAGTGCTGGTTTGTGTTCTTCCAGAGTCACTCTTTCAAGGAGCCAGGGAGTCCATTTCTACCAGGGACTCCAATATCATGGTATTGATGCAGTCTGACACAGCCTCTTTGTTACAAGCAGCCATTGCTTTTTCTCTTTCTTTCGGCTGCCCCGCTTTATTGAAAACTACCAGTTAAGGTGATTGATTCCAAAACTGTTGGGGTAGGGAGGTAAAGAGTTTGTCTTTGCTTGGCTGCTTCATCTCTTTTCTTTCTAAGCACTTCTAATATAGCAAGGCATCCTTTGATAAATGCTGTTTCGGGATATATTTCTAAATTTGATCTAGGTGTGCTCCTTCCCTTGCAGCCAGAGACAAACAGTAATGCATTCCACAAATGGAAATGTGCCTGCCTGACAATTCTGTCATATAAATGATTTTCCCATAACACTGACCTGATAAAATAAGCTAGGCAACTACACTGACTTGGCTGCAGAAACCACCATTGAGAGCACTAATTGATAGCTTTAGTACAAGTTGTATATGTGGGCCTGGACAGAATGGTCTTGAAGCAGATGTAAAAAACAGCTGTCATTGTGTTGTGAAGCATTTAGTCCAGCCTGGGTTGACTTCTCTATGTTTTGCTGCAAATCAAGAAATCATAATACTTCTTTAGTCTCAAGCAAAAAAAGCAATTTAGACTGCTGCACTGTATAATAGACAGTGGGAGAAGATGGGAGAGGAAATCCATAAATACTGTGGAGGTTTTTTAAAGTGGTAATTCAGATCATCCTCATTATAAACTATTCTGCTATTACTTTGCACAGTCTGTCTTCAAAAATTATGACCATGATCAGGATGGATACATTTCCCAGGAAGAATTTGAAAAGATTGCTGCCAGTTTTCCATTCTCATTTTGTGTAATGGCTAAGGACTGGTGAGTACCTGCTTGCTTACCTTATAGCATCTGTTTTGGGAGGGATTTAGCAGGGTTTGTGTTTAAATTGTACTTTATCATTACGGTGATAAAAGCATCTTCTAAGTGTATTTTTAATGACATCTTCATGGGGTTACAGCAGTGATAACCAAGCTGATTTAGAAGGAAGAACAGACAGGAAGGAAGGAAGAATAGAAAAATATTTTCCAAATTATATTCAGTATGTACTACTAAAGAACTTTCCTGTGATAAAGCTGTCCCTTAAAAATAGAGATTTGGCAAATATGTATTTTGATAAAATTTGGAACATTTTTCTTAACATATTAAAGCATGAAAAAATACAACAGTGATTATTCAGAAGTTTACTATGGAGTAGTTTTTAGGTTCTGTCACATATGCAGATATTCCATTTATCCTGACAGTCTGCAGTTTAAATGTGTAGATAAGGTTCTGTATATTTTGGAAGCAATTTGCAAGATTACTGAGATCACTACAGTTTTTTGCCTGTAAACTATTGCTATTATAAAATGTGAAGAAAAATACATTTAATTCTCCTTATGCATTTAACAAAATATATGTCTCACAAACAACTTTTTTTGTTTATTTTCAGGGAAGGCCTGATTAGCAGGGATGAAATAACAGCTTACTTCATGAGGGCTAGCTCAATCTACTCCAAATTAGGACTTGGCTTTGCTCACAACTTCCAGGAGACCACTTACTTAAGGCCCACTTTCTGCGACAACTGTGCTGGATTTGTAAGCTTACTTTCTAGTAAATTGTGTTAACATTCTTTGGAATTATGCTTTTTTTATCTCATAATTGTCTTGTGTCATATACAGAAATGCCTCTTTATAAAACATAAGTGAAGTTATATAGAACACCAGACTTCTGCCCTCTGTAGCTGTTTAAGGTACCCTTTACACCCCTTTTGGCAGTGCCAATACGTTTAGACACGGTTCATACCTTGTGGAGTTTGGTTGTGTCACCAAACACAGTCTCAGGGAAGACTTCCAAATCCAGACCCTTCCGCTCCACAGGGCTGATGGAACTCCTGTCCTGATACAGACATGACATGCCCCCTGCCTGTGGCACAGAAGATTTAATAAAACTGACTGTCCTACCAGTCTTCCCTTCAGCTGACATCAAAAAAAGGTGCTGAGACAGAAGAATTCTCCATCTACTCCAGCTCCACAACTTCTCAAGGAGCTGTCAGATCTGCTGATGTATTCAGTAGACTAGCTCAAGATATTTTGTATGTCATTGAGGGACACACATAAAATATTCTATTTACCTTTTGCTAAGGTCGGTAAATAGTTCTATTTTGACCTTACAATTAGAGGTGTAGGAAAACAAGATATTCTGCAAGTGCTCAGATCTTAGAAGAGAGTGGAGCTTTTAGCATATTTTTTATTTGGAGGTATCAAACATGCAGAGAAATATATTAACACTTAGGCTTTCTGTTTGTTTGAATTTCAGCTGTGGGGAGTCATTAAACAAGGATACAGATGCAAAGGTAAGGTACTTTATACATTGTTAATTTTAATCCATAATTTATAGCGAATGGCAAAATCCCGTGATCATCCTGAGATCCATTGCTGTATCTACGGATCCATTTATTCTGACATCCAAGGGAGGAAAAGAATAGTTTGACAGATGGATGGTCCAGAAGAAATGCAGACATCAAGGAACTTGTAACTGACAGCTCTAATGCTTTGCAAGACATGACTGAATTCAGAGGGTTTGGGAACAGACCCTTGGACACACACATCACCACTCTGTGAATAGTGGAGCACATTCCCAACATCTGTTTTGCAGTTTTCTTCCTCATACTGCTTCCTTATCTTTCTCTGCAGCTCCTACAGTCAGAGACTGAATGTTGCCATTTTATATTCTCATAACAAAAAGGAGTTTTAAACATATATAGCAAAGGGATATTGTTGGTCTTTTACAGATGTATGTTGTTACAGGTAAATGCATGTAGGGAGCACCAACAAAGGCCTCTTGCTTCCCAGGGAGGCAACAGTGTGAGAGCTACCACAGATGCGACACCAGAGCCACTGAATCACGTAAACGTTGTTTTGTTTACAGACTGCGGAATGAACTGTCACAAGCAATGCAAAGACCTAGTTGTGATAGAGTGCAAGAGAAGACCTAAAACTTCAGCTGCAGACAGCAGCCCAACATCTGCTCTAGCTTCAAGCCTCTGCCCAGTAGGAGTCAAAGAACAATTCCATGGTGAGAAAAGATTACATTAAAAAGGTCAAAATATGTAGATAATCTTTCCTTTGCTCCTTTTACAGCTGAGTTGTACAGCACCATTTTAGGTTCTGTTAGTTAACTGCAGTGTTTTATCAACATAGAAGCTAGAACCAGTTAGCTTGTATCAAGTAACACCATTCCTGCTCTAGTCCGAGTAAGGATGAACTCCCTTTCTGGGAGATCTCATCATGCTACAAAATGTATGGTGCACAAATGCCACGAAAGAAATCTTCTGCCAGACTCTCACAAGAACTAGATGTCATGACTTGAAGATCTGACAGATTTCCTTAACTCTCTCACCTTGTGACAAGGAAGTGTTGCTTTAGCACAGTTGTAACACTGACTACTGAACTGTTACAATTCTGACTCATTTTAATGTGGAGTTTATAAAGTCAGTTTTCTTACATACCTGTGTGCTTGGAAAACCAACAGCTAATTGTCTTTATTTTTTCCACTTCAGTGGCTGAATCTGTAGCTCCACTCCATCCATCCATCTTTCACAGAATTAGAAATGAAAAATCTACACCTCTGTTCTTTTCTCCTTACATCAAGCAAGCTGTATAAAATTTTCTTACTGTGTGTAACCATGTAGGCTTCCAAAGAAGGAAGTGTTGTCCTTGTAAAACACTAGTCTACTTCTGTCTTTTTTTTTATTTTAATGTTCCAATTCTCTCCATACTCACTTTCTTTAAACTTCTCTCCTGCTCTTTGCCTGTATTTAATGTTCTTCAAATCTGCTTCCTGCCACTTTGATTATCAATGTTCTGTGTTGTATTTAAGACTCACACTGCTGGATTCCACCTTAGGCTTCCTATTAGCACTTATGTGGAGCTCAATGCAGCCCATTTCTCTTGATATTAACTATGTGCATCTCCACGATTGTGTCTGAAATGATAACAGCACTACATAATAACCACCTCTTACCCGTATCAAAATTTTTCTCTAGCTGACCTCGATGCCACACCTGTTTTGTTCTTACTGATCCGTATTTATGTTACTGAGACAGGGCAAAGTGTTGTTCCAAGAGACACAACTTTGAGAAACTTCTAATGACACCTATTTTGGAGAGCAATGAATGTAAGATTCAGTAAGGAATAAATGTTTTATTTATTAAAATCATGTTTAATTAGTATGCCTCCTGTTTCTCCTTTTCTGGGAGATGATCTTGCCTCAATTTACCATATATATTTTAAAGGACAAGAAGAAGGAGGATCATTCACCTTTCCTAATGGAGAAGTAGTGGAGCACAGTGAAGACAGCAAGGACCGAACCATCATCCTCATGGGTTCCTCAGCTCAGAAAATCTCAGTGAGACTGAAACCAGCTGTAATTCATAAAAGTACACAGACTGATCCTGTACTGCTGGCTGGTGATGTATGTCGTAAGCGGAGGGAGAAGAAAGAACACAGGATGCCAGAAAATCCTTATCTCCAGGCAGCTCCGGCATCCACATTTCCAAGCCCAATTCTAGGCCGCAGAAAGGCATTTGTTAAATGGGAAAACAAGGACTCCAGCCAGAAAATGAAGGAGGAGCATCATGGCTGTAAACCATCATACCAGGAACTTGAGCAGGTACATACATGATGGAACAAATTCTGTTTTACGCAACAGTATGGTCAAGTGGTTGATGTGTGCGGGAGTGGCTTGGGTGGGAAGGTGTCACTTTATTCCAGTGTAATTAATGGCAATTAAATAATCCATAAATGGCATCATAAAGCCTGAGCCACTTTATCTTCCAGCAATGCTTCATTTCAGTTATAAATTTTAGTGCTAGTTTAGGGCTTTGAGGCCCTTACGATCACAGTGATCCCTGTCAGTTCTAGAATGTGAACATAATCCAATCACTCAGGACAGAATGTTATTCCATTAAATGAGGAATATAGTTCTGAATTTCCTTGCTCCCTCATCAGATCCTGACCTCAACTACTAAACAGTAGGTGATGTTATGAATTAACGGCTTAGCTTCTGGTACATCAGTTTCTGCAATAGTAGAGTGGTAAAGTGTGAGCTGTGTTGTTGTTTCCACAGACTACTGTTGTTACAAGAGGCGCAGTGGAGGGTGGATAAATGCAGGTTGTGGACTTGACCGTCAAATACCAGGTGCTGGGAAGTTGTGAGAGTATACACAAAGGACAGAGCAGTGACTGTGGAAATGTTCAAATGGTTCTGATAAGAGCTACAGTAATTTATGTTTATGGCAGTCAACCTAAATATACAACCAGACTATCCTCAAACAATTGCAGAGTAAAATACAATTCTTTTTTTTGTTTGTTTGTTTGTTTAGGAAAGGAATATTCTAAAGGCAGACAATGAAGGCTTAAAGATCCAACTGGAACAGGCACATAAAACAATTGAATCTCTTACAATCCAGAAAAGAAACCATGTAGTTGACAGTCTACAACACAGAGACTGCTCCTAGCAGATGAGAGGAAAATCTCCTATGGAAGAATGTAAGACTGAAAGAGGGATTGTGATAAAGCTGCTTTATCAAGTGAACTGGAGAGAGAATCTGAAGGATGTTAAGCAGAAAAGTTCTCTTTACTCAACACATTTCCCTATTAAACATGCACTCCCAAATGTATAAAATCATTCCTTTGACCTTTTAAGGTAATTTAACATTATGTGTGCAATGAAAATAGTATCTTCTGGGTTTGCTTTTAAAAGGAGTCAGAGTGTTGCTGAAGTCTGTTCACATGGAAGACCATATTGATTCCCCAGTGACCTGACTGCCAGCAGCACACCTTACAGTACAAGTGTTCTGACAAAGTAGCTATTCATAAGACTGTGTCACCTCAAATGTGAACCAAACTCAGTTTTGTAGAAACAAATGTTTGATAACGCTGAGTAAGTAAAACTGTAGAAAGATTACATTAAGAAAAACAGTTCCTTCTCCTTGGATCTGAAACCAATTAAAACCATGAAGTGAACTGTCATTTTGAATCCCAAAAATTAACAAGAACATAAAAATAAGTAGTTAAGCTTATATTTGATTGGTCCTTACACTTTAAGATAAACTGACAATTTTTTTAAACCTATTTCAGAGCTTCAGAAGTCTGCTGCTCAAACGCTTACCTCTATTAAGAGGTGAGACTGTAGAAACTTGACATTGAATACTGCTTCCATTTTTGTGATCCATGCCATGACTTGGAACATTTAATTCTACTCATTTGGCTTAAGGGATAACTTGTTGTCCCCATACAGTAGATATGGGACAAAGTTGATTATACTTCTCTCACATCCAAGTAGATACCATTGTTGAGTAAAACCTTTAGAGCCATATTATGAAGGAAATTGTACAGCAATCCCAGTGCAATAGCTACTGTATTTCAGAGCTCCTAACAACATTTCTCCATTTTCTCTCTCCTAGATTTCACATGCACTTTACATAAAGAGTCAAGATGAGCGTGCTCTTATGTCTGTAAATTTTGTATAGTGAAAGGTGTGAGGGAGGTAACTTAAAGATACAAAGTGTACATATTGTTGAGACAACAGTCTTTAAAATTACTGATAAATCTACTTGTCAGAACAGCCAATTTTAAAATTGCATTTGCCTTCCAAGAGAATCTGTACACTTAGAGTTATGTAAAATTTGCTTGCATTTATCAGAGATTTGTCATCACACATACAGACATCAGAAAAAAAGTCCACTTAATGGTCCTCAAAACTTCTAAGTTACCAGGTCCATTGTAGATTGATATTTAGTCAATTACAATAGCATCTGTGTTTTGTGTTCGAAGTGGTAAAATAAACAGTCCATCCACAATTTAGAGTCATTATCAAGTATATGAATGTTTTATTTATAAAGTTAATTTGAAATTACTTGCCAGTTTAGTGATTCTAAATTCTTGTTTTGAAATCGGATTGTGCTTGCAACTCCATGTATTAAGTAAAAATAAATGAAGGGAAAGAGTGGTAGTAGTAGATTTTCTGTTACATAATTGTAAATACCTGAAATGCATAGGAAAAAAAACAGCAGCTCTGAAGACTGCACAGCTTTTTTAAACTCATACACTAAACCTGAATTCTTAACAAGCAACATGGAATCGCACTTTGATCAGTGAAGCAATGAGAATTGCTGTCAGGTCATGTCTGCAAACTTGGTTTGCCCATTTTCTGTGAATTTCTTGATTTTGTCCTCTATTCAGGGAACTAGAGCAAGGTGTATTTCTATTAGGCATTTAGCAAATAAAAGTCTGCTTCTACAACTATTACGCAAGATAAAAGATGAATATATTGTCACTTATTTCAAAAATAACCCAAAGGAGCAGCTAAGACTCATTAATCTTGTACAGCCAAGGTAACTGCTCATTTAGCAGTGGTCTAAACTCTGGATTGCAATACAATTTGGGTGTATACATATACTGTATCTATGATGGAGGGTGGAGATTAACAAAACCTCGTAGTTAAAAGGAAAATTCCCTAATATCAGCAGCTGGCCCAAAGGCTCCTGTGTAACTTAAGTACTTAATACTCAAAATTGACTTAGGACCACAGGTTTGTACAGTCTTAAGTGCTAAGTTAATGTTTCTCTGTGTTGTCTGCTTGTTAAATTTGAAAGACTTAAAAGGGATGTTTCTAGGAATGTCTTACAGAACGAGTGTGCAGTGCTTCATGTGTGCTGAAAACTTCTGCTGCAAAGAAGTCTGCTGATACCTGGATAACTTCAGAGCTCCTTAAGTACCCCCAGGTTCTCTGCCCAAAGCCACTTACATTTATTTCCCTTTTTTTTTTTTCAAGTGCTGTTAGTCCCTTCTCTTTTGGGACTTTCTTTTTCTTGCATGAAAGACTAATAGCGGAACCTGACCATAGGGAAGTTGTTAAAACTGACAATGCTATCCCCCAAAAAATCATTTCCCTCTGTTAATCTTCAAGCTGCTTTATGTTAGGAAATAAGGACAGAATTAAATGTGCTGTTTAAAAGTCATGTTATCAAATGATATTGAAATTTATCTTGTCATGGGTAAATTAAATGAAAACACTCACCTTTTCCTTCTCTCAGTTCAGCTGTACATACAAGAAGACAGAAAGAACAAATGCCATCCCCCTTTTATTTTTTAACTGTGAATTCTGATTGTTTAAAGATAAAACACAAGATAATTAACAAGGCAGGACTACTGTTCATATTCAGGTTAAATACAATTGCTTTTAGATCAGCTTATATATGTTTTTGGAAATACGTTTTTGTCCTAGCATCTGTTATTTTGTTGTAACTGATCTCTATGGCAACTTGAGAAAGTTTTAATGCTGTCTGAGAAGACTGAAAAAGTGTACAGATTGTAAAGATTTTATACAAATTGTAAGATTTTGGTTTAATATTTATAATAGAAAAAATATTAAAATTGCATTTCATGCCTCTGATCTTGCATCTCAGAGAAATCTATACAACCTATATTCATCTTCCTTGACTGTCACCTGAGACCCTTCTGCAGCATTAACCTAGTACCAATCTCTAGACCAGCTTCACCTTCTCTGAGCCTTGGAACAGTGCCTGGGAGAACTTAGGAAGCTAAGTATTTGCAGGTTATTTGTTTGGTATCTTAGTGGTTGACACAGCACAGACACTGTCTTCCTACTCACGATTTCAAATATTACAAGGCACCAGTCTTTATTATCATAGCGTCTCACTTTTGTTAAGAATGTTTATTCACAGCGCAACAGCCAAATTTAAGCAAGGCTTCTGTTGCAGCTGCTAATGCTGCCCATGGCACAGGCAGCACTGTAGCATCCTAAAGATTTCCTATTCTTTACCTTACAGTAAACCTCAAAATACCACATCCTAAATTTGTTTTTATATGGGGAAATGATCATTCAGTTATCTTCAGTTATGTAAGGGAAGAAAACAAGAAGTGAAACTCCTATTTATATGGCAAATCTGCTCTACAGTCTTACACACACAAAACAAGTTGTGGTTTTCTTCATAATTATAGAAAATAAAAAACTGCAAGAAAACTTGAGAAATAACTGGAGGATATTTCCTTAGTTTACATAAAGACAAAAGAAGTGATCATATAGATCACTATGCTTTTTCTTTTTTTTTTTAAATTAAGATAAATTTTAATTGAGATTCCTTAGTAATCCCAGACAATGTAATAGGGATATACATGTGACATACCTTGCCTGTTTCAATCCTATATAGTTATCTACAGCCTTCTCCATTTTGGTCAAAATATACGATATTTTTCATTACCATAAAAGTAAGTTTCATCACAATTGTAAATCACCAGCAGGAATTCTTTCTGAGAAACACAGGAGTAACACATGATAGTGGATCCAAATCACAATACACAGATGATGCAAATAATTTCAAATATTGTACTTTATTCCTCAGTGTTTACAGCTGTTAACAAAAGTGTCTCTCTCAATTCCTGAAAAAAATGCCTTTTTTTTTCAGCTCTTAACGAACAAAACAATACTCATTTAGGTATTCACTAAGTGCAAATAAACACAAAAATGCTCACAAACATATATATGAAAATCTTTTACTTACAACAAAATTTTTGAAAATACGTTTTTTCAAGACAAACAAAATTTGAGCTTTAAATTAATGATTCTCATGGTGTTATTGCATTGTTTGAGAAATTAAAAGCATACCGTCTGACAAGAGGACAGCAAAGGATACCTTCATGAAATACAGTGCTGCTTACTTTTGTTTTCAACTATTGGCTTCACATTTTGAAATTATTTAAGAAAAACTGAAATGGCCAGATTAAAAAAGAAAATCTCCAGCCTATTAATATTTCTGTATTTTACATGGCCTACAAACATACAATTGAAATATGATACTGAAATAATATAACTGTTAGGATTCAAGTAGGCATGTCCCTGCTTCACTTGATGATTTACTTAATTCAGAACTATCCTGCCTACTACGAACAGGATGGACTGACGAGTGTAAAACCACCAAGGCACATCCACATCTGCAGCTGCACCAATCCAAATAAACCAGTGCAACCTTGCATCCTAAGACTAATGAAACCTTTAAGCAGAGGTAAGTAGTTTGGTTTTCTGAGTGTATTTCCTTGATGAAGCCACATGCTTGACTGCTTGTAGCAAAAAGTAACATTGGGATTAGGAAACAGAATTTTGTCTCAAGGCTTTGGCTGTCAAAAACTACTCACTACTCCTTTGCTAACCAACACTTCACTCTAAGGCCAGCAGTCTCACTTGGTATGTCATCAATTTGTTTGCCATTCTATGCTCCCAGGTGACCCATGAGGGTCTCTCCATAAAGACTGCAGAGGCTGCCAAGGGCTTAGGCCAGCAAGGAGCATAGAAAAAATTGGGCAAAGGAACTATGGTGCTAGCAGTTGGGTGACATTAAGCCATTATTGCAAAAGTTCACATCCCAGCTAACATGTTCAAGCCAGAAACACTGCCTCTTTTTCTTAGGCACCTGGTGGGACCCTAAAGGCTGGGTAAAGCCGTATATATCACATCAGAAGCAGCATTATCAAGCAAACTGATGAGAGGAAATAACAGGAGAAAATATTTTTAAAGATAGTAATTTGATTTCAAACAGAGCTTTGCATTCATGCATGAAGTTGCCAATGAAACAGGACATGACACTTATGTTTATGAAGGTAAAAAAAATCTTTAAAGCATACCAATGGACACCAATAGGAAATTTGTGCAGAAAGAACTTGTAACTGAGGAACATGAATCAAAATCAAATCCTAAAGTCAACCTGCAGTTAAGCCTACAGTTACAAGTGCTTCAAGGCTGCTATGCCATTTAATCAACAGACACACCAGGTTAATCAGATGCCTTCCTGAATCTCTCTGTAGTTACCTGACCCTGATAAATGCTGTCATGACTACATAGTCCAACATCATCCCCTCTGTTTTCAGGAGCAGCCTCAGAGCATGGGAGATCTAAAAGATACTGGGCAGCAGAAACTGTCTTCTTTAAGTGACAACTCTAACTCCTTTCTACATATATTTATAGCCATAATTGCATGACAGCTAACTCCTAGAGTAACTGTATGTGAGGGAGAAGGCACCCGTGCCATGTAAAGACAGGGCTTCTTTTAGAGTAAGAGAGAGAGAAATCATTGACGAAAGGCAACCTGCTGTATGAGGTGTCTTATTAAGCAGTTGGTGACTCCCAAACACAGAGCAGGCACAGGAGAAGAGAAAATTTAAAAAGGGGAAGAAGAAAAGGAGAAGAAATGTCATGTTCTTTCCTACAAAGCTCAGCTTATTCAAACTTTATGTCTCAAGGCTGATTCACATGGATATATATATGTGAATTCTTACCAGACATGATGGCTGCAGGTTTCCTGCCCAATCTGATTTCAAAATATTTTTATGAAACACCAATAATGGAAAACAGGTAAAATGAAAATAAGACACTATCAAAACTCACTATGATTCTGAATTTACAGAACACACTCTGACCTTTAAATAATGTCTGATACATTATGAACGCAAAAAACAACCTGATTTAATTTGTGTAGACAATTCATAATTATTTTAATGTGAAGTTCTGCAAGAATAATCAAATCTAATTGAATAATTTTTACCAAAACCTTAAGGATTTTAACATTTGAAATTAAAATTCATTTACAGGTCCTGCAAGAAAACTGTGAATGAAGAACTACAAGATGAAGAGAAAAAGCCTGAAAGCTGCATTCTTAAGTCTTTTAAAAGTGGTTTCATCCAGTTCTTAGGCCTACTTTGTTTTTTCTCCATAACATTTTGGGGCAGGAGAGTAGACATGCAACATGCAATAATTAGAGAGGTCTGACCATTAATATATTTTTGTTTGTTTAGAAAGGGTTTTATTCAGTTTTCTGAGACTTATTTTAAATAAAATGACATAATAAAAAACACCATATAAGCAGTACGAAAAACAAGGACTTCAGTCATCAGATTTTAGTATAAAAGTTCTGTTCACTTAACTAAAAGAACTGAGAACATCAGTTGGTCTAATGAAATGATTCATATGGTCATACTTAATTCTAATCTAAACCCAAGTCAACGTATCTAAATTCCTAATACCAGTAAACACCACCACTATATTTTCCCAGTTACTCTTTTAAGATTTACAGTACTTCAGTATCTTCGGTATCCTCCCCCTCCTCTTCCACCGTATGGATCATTATAGCCTCCCCTGCCACCATAACCTCCCCGGCCACCTTGGAAGCCACCTCCACCCTGGTAGCCACCTCCACCCTGGTAGCCACCTCCACCCTGGTAGCCACCCCCACCCTGGTAGCCACCCCCACCCTGGAAGCCACCCCCACCTCTTCCACCACCTCTGAAACCTCCACCTCCTCCTCCTCTACCCCCTCCACCCCCCCAGTTACCCCTTCCACCACCACCACCTCCCCAGCCACCTCTTCCACCACCTTCTTGTCTTTTTTGCCATGGAGGCATTTCAGGAGGAGGTGGTTCAATCTCTGTTGGTCTGCCTCCACGGTCAGGGACTCTCCCCATCAGAACCTATACAGAAAAACAGGTCATTTTCAGAGTTAAAAACCAGTAGTAATAACTTGAAGAGACACGGGGTTTTCTCCTGCGGACAGCGAAATGCTGCCTGCTGTTTCCAGGAAATACAGCCCCTCAGTGCAGTGCCTGACAGTGGAATCACTGTCTCCTGTCCTTGTAACACCACAAGAGAACTCTGAAAGTGTTCTCATTTTTCACCTCTAAAACAGAAATAACTGCAGCTAGCTGGCTCTTATTACTTTTGTGAAATTTTTATGAAGAACACTGCACACTTGAAGTATTAGTACTGCAATAGGCAATATACATACTTCATATACAATATATAAAAATACAAATATATATTCATATAGAAAAGACTCCTTATGATGTGACTCTCCTTAAATTTCAAAGTTCAAGTTCAAACCTAATCAGCTGGCAAAAAACATTTTCTAAATTCTGTGTGATCAATGTTAACATCCTCTCATCAGTCCCAGGCACTCCAACCAAAGTCCTCTTAAGAAAGAAAACCCCAACTTTCTCTGAGATTCTACAATAATTAAGAAATTTCACAGTCTTTGGGATCAAAACATAGTAAAGGGTATCTAAATGAGGCAAAAACATTAGGAAAATCTGTAAATACAGGATCACTAAAAGCAGGTTTAGTCACCATTTGAATGGTGAAACTCATGTCACTACTCACAAGCTTCAGCTTTTATTACACATGAGAAAGCAGCACAATGTTGATTCATTACTGCAGCCAAACCAGTTAATTTTACTTTGCAGCAAAATGACATTTCCACAGAAACTTTTGTGATTTATCATACACTGATGAACTGGAGATGCTGGTTTACAAACCAAGCAACACAGTCCAGGCAAGGTAGCCCAGGAACAGATACCAAAAATACTTATATGTATCCTTGAGGTGTGCAGTTCCACTGAACTCAAGTGATTTACACACACACCCACCCCCACCCCACACTGTTCCCTCTCATCTACACTACCCTGTTTCGTCCTGCTGCACGACTGACTATGTAGCAAGACAACAAAAAGAACTTTCTGCAAGGTTTACTGGAATACCGAAAACCTTCCTTTCTTAAAAGGAAAAAATGAAAGTACCAAGCAAAACCAGTGTAATACCAGAATTACTTTTGATAGGTCTGTAAATTCCCATGTCCTTTTATCACATGCCAGAAAAAAAGAGCATACCTTGTTGATAGCACAGGCAGTTTTCTCCCGTGTTGATCCACTACTTGTTCTTATGATCTTGGACAAATCCTCACGAGCAGCAAGAAGGTGAGCTAATGTAATGGTTGACTTTGGAGACAGCGCATAGCGCTTGGGCTGATAGATCCGTGCTATTTCATCTGTCTTTACCTAAAGGATAACATCAAACACAACTTATTTGCCAGGCATCAAACACATCAACAGACTTACTATAAACCATGTACTGGTCTCAATAAGTTTCACTTTGAACACAAGGGGTAGCTTCTGAAAATACAATCTATCTTGAAAAAACATAGTGTCAGTTATCAGCAATTTTCTTCATGGTGGTGGAGCTATTATACAGAAAGTGCAGCTGATTGTGTATAATTGATGTTGAAACTTAGCACCATTACAAAATAAACTCCTCTATGTACTGGCATCAAACAGATTCTTTAATGTCATCCAACATGTCTACAAACTAAAACTTAGGGAGTCCATACTGGTCTCTCAAGAGCTCTACATAACCAAATTCAACAGTTTGCTTCTAAACATGAAGAAAACACAGCAGCTTCAAAGTGAGGTAAATATGTGGAAAAAACCTGAAAATGTATCAATGCAGCAAAACAGTTATGCAAGCTATGAGAAAATGACACTGATGACAATATTAGATTTTTTTCCAAGCGTGCTTTGATGTTTCATTTGTTAAGCAAAAAAGAAAAATAAATACACTTTCTGGAAAAATCTAGAATGATCTTCAAAGTGAAATAAAGCATTTGATATTGGCTAGACCAGACAATTGGTGTTGAACCCTTACAAGACTGTTTTGCTAGGTAATTACTCCATCATTTGCAAACCCATTTCAGTCTGCAAACTTACCCCACCTGGGCACTGAACAAGTTACAAAAAACCTAAAAAACCCCCAAAAATGCCACACCATCAAAAGCAGAGAAATGTATCCATACCTATTTAATGTCGGGAGAAGAAAAGGCAAGCAAAAAAATTTTAAAAAGACAACAAATTGCCTCTTGACTTAAAAAAAAAAATAAACAACTCTAAATTACATCAATGCCAGGAACATTTTCAATCCCCAAAAGCTTCTCAAAGTTATGAACATTCTTCAACAGAAATCATGGAAAAAACAGATTGAAAATAAAATGCAATTTTGAAATAGTATGTAACCTGGTTATTTCTGTAACTGCATATATTTCAGATCAACAGTCTTTAAAAGACAGGAAAATGAATCATCTGACTACTTTATCATCAAAAATCTCTTTAAACTATTATTCTATTTCAAAAAGACAGTCATTGTTTTTCACATTGTTTGAATGGAATAATAGCAAGTGACAACGTTTTAGTCTGCTTATGTTAGTCATCAGTCACATCAACTACATTTTAGAAGTATACTTTAAATTTGAAGATACTTAATTGTATTGGTACAGCTGTAAGGAAGTTATACAAGTAGGGACATCTTCTGGCTTCTCTGAGCTAAATGCCCCATCTTCCTTTCTTGCAGCATAAAAGATTCATAACCCCTTCAGAAATTAAACAGTGAGCCATTCCAATGCAGCACAGCAGCATCTAGACTCATGTCTTCCAGTGATACTTAGTGAACTTCATGAACTTCATTCTGCATGTGTCAGTGACAAATTGTGCCACAAACATGCCACAAAGACTTGTAACAATCCATACTTTTAGTAAGCTTTCCAAGCTTTAAGATTTATCCATCTTAAACTTTCCACAGAAACCTTCAGAAGGAAAGCTGATCTTGCTGCTCATGAGCAAAAACTCATGAGCAAAAATCTGCCTCCAGTTTCTCACCTGTGTCTTCATCAAATTACAAACTTCGTGTATCTTATCTCCCTACTCTATTGGATACAAACAAGACGTATTTCCAGCTCAGAAATATCACGACTGTTTTTTAATATACACAGTTCTAAGAAATAGTACAAATGAAATTATCACAATTAAAACATTATCAGCAGAGCAAATACAGAGAAGTGCTTTGGAATTTTTAGTGACCCTGAAGGATTACAAGCAACTGTGTGATTTTCTCACACGAGCTGTTCAACTGAACAGCTGGTCATCCAGTAGCACTGAACCCATGATAGGCAGCACTCACTGGAACCTCACAGACTTTATGAGCAGTCACTTTTTACACCCAGTCTATGTTAAGGCCCAGTTTTGTATCTGCATGAGAAGTGCTGAGGTTCCCACCTAGTTTACTTCATTGGAGGGTACACAGAAAACAGGGAGATGGGAACTTCAATTGAAGTGAGAAACCCTGAGGATGCTAAAATTTCTAATTGTGAAGCTACAAACAGTCACAAAGGATGGACTGTGCCATGTGGTTAAATCCTTCTCTTTCCTCAATACCTACGATATGGATATTGCAATTTGGGATGAGAAACAGGCTGGAAAAAAGTAACAAGAATGGAAGTGTATTTACATGGTATGCATACTGTGTAGGAAGACTTGGGGAACTACAGCAAACTCCCACCCACAGGAAGCACAAAATATATCAAGTTTACCTTTGCCCTATCAGACCAGCCGAAAGACTGTACAGTCACATCGAGCCTCTTCATTAACATCCGCCGTCGACACTCATACTCACTGCAAAGTGCATCATTGATTTTTTCCAATCTTTCCTGCAGTGTTACAATAAGAAATTCAAACACGCAAATATGCAAAGTTATAGAAATCAATTCAAAGTTAACCCCATTCATCAACTAAGATGTCTATCCCAAGGAGACCACAATAAACTACAGAGCATCTATGTAATAGTACAGTACTATGTATATACAAAATGTTTTGAAAGTTAATAACGGAGTAATCAACACAACATCTGTTCTGTATTTTCAATTCTGGAAGTATCTGATTATCATTGTTAGTATTTAGCAATTGAATTTTAGTATTAATATTCAGCAATAGAACAGTGACTGTAAAAAGGCAGAGTTAAATGAAGCTGTATGCATTAATTTTGACCATCCTGTTAAATACTGTAAAGAAATGGAGAAACTTTCTTTACCACTTGGTCAGCGTTCAGGGGTTTTGTTAGCAGTGATTTCCCCACATGGTTATTTTTAACTTTTGAGAGAATGTCCTTTATCTGAAACAAAACACATACATCTCAGAACACAAATGACAGTTAGATTCATTTCAGCACAATTTTTTACAATCTCATTTTGCTACTTGTAAGATCAAACACAGCACATTTGTTTTAGCAGACTCATGAAAACAGATACACATCTTCTGGCTTATGATCCACTATAAAAAGACTTCCTGAATACTTCTATAAGATGACCAGCCTCCAAATATTTAACCAGCCACAAAAATATTTTATGGTACATCACTTCTCCTCCCAGTAACAGAACAACAACTATATCGCAAATTTATCAAATTCACACTGAGAGCAGGGCTAGTTAAATTACTCATTTTATGTATTACTAAGTGGTGCAACTACAACAGCTGGACATTAGGAGTTCTGTTGCCAAATGCTACACTGGGTTACAAAAAAATCTGGTGATAAGTGCTAGTAAAAAAGTCAGGAGATATGATAGGTATTTAGTCATTCTTTCTCATTAATGTTATTCTAATCCTACCGCTACCTCCTCTTCTTGAGTGAATTTCCTTTGGCAAAGCTCTTCTAAAATCCTTACCACGAATGCCCACAACACTTGTACATAACTTTCCAGCTACCTGATTTTTCAGCTGGAGTACACAGCACACATATTGTTCCTACAAGTTTTGTACACAGCCTGATGGGGAGAACTACATCTTCATTTGCTTTAGTAAATAACTATGGGGATCCAAGCAAAACGAGTAACACTAGAGTTAATTTTCTTTTACATGTCAAAGCAAGGATTAAGATAGTGCATGATCTACAGTAAAACCTATAGCTGGGGACAGCCATTAGATATATTTGCAAGGATTATAAGACTTCATGTGGGCACACAGGCATTTACATTACATTTATCATAAAGGTATGGTTCAAAGCTCAGTTTTGAGCTTCACATGTTACAGAAATATCATCTCTAGTGATTGCTATGAAAAAAAATTCCAGAAGTCAGAAATTAAATTCTAGAGCATCTAGTTAATTGATTACAGAAATACGTAGAAAATCAACTCCCATGTCAGGATTTTTGCAATTATCTCAATTTCTTTTTCTTTTGTATATATGAAGAAAAAACTTAATATCAAATTTTGTGTGAAAACCAAGGTGTATCTATTTTGGTTTTTTTTTACATCACTGCTGGGCAGCACTCTGTCAAGTTAAAAGAACAATATCCCAAAAAAGTCTGAGGTAAATATATTGTGCAGTGAGCAAACTAAGGGAAAATGGTGTTTTGACTCAATCAAAAAAGACAGTCTAGTAGTATCTGAAAAGTGGCCATCTAATTACTGTAATATTCCCTGCTGTTATATTCCATTCATATCAAAAGAGGTTTTATAAGTGGTGAAGTTCAGTTTCATGTCCCATACTGATCCCAACACTCCTCTTGCTCTGACAATTCTTCCTTCTCTACAACCTTTATTTTCTTTACAAAAAATACTGTGGGCTTGTCTGTCCATCTTCTAAATGTAGCCATTTTTAAAAAATCTTACTGAAGCATGTACATGGTGCCTGCCATATTCCACTCCAAAATGCAAATGTACCTAAGCACAAACTATGAGTTTAAACAAATGTCTGAAGAATGAAAATCTGAAGTTAATAATCAGCAATAGAATAAGATCAGTAAGACAGCAAGAAATGAACAGATCAGTAATTAGTATGGAAGGAATGAACTGGAGGTGAATAAAAAATTCTTTTGGGCAAGAGGTATCTATTCACATACTACTGAGGTCAGAAATATTACCTCAAAGGTTCTAATGAGTTGAAAGGAGAGAGTATCAAAATGAAACCAGCTGCTGGAACAAAAACCAATACGACAAAATGAAAAATCCTCAATGTGATTTACAATTAGAGTGTGAAAAAAGATCTGAAAACCAGAGATGCTGAATACTATTGAGAGATTAAAATTACTGTAAGGTTGCAGCTGCAGGGACAACTAAGAGGTAAATCCAACACCAGGCTCCACATACAAAAGCCACACATTCTGCCACCACAAGTCGATCAGTGCTGCACACTCCTGACTCCCATGAACTGGAAAGTGAAAGAAGTTTAAAGAGAACAGTTAAGGAAGATAATCAGTGAAAATCAGAATTAGAAGAAGTAAGAGCAGCTAAATGAATCAATCCTTTACTGAGAAACTGCCCCAAAATTTCTGCAACATTTTCTTTCCACGTTAAAGAGAATACCTATGCAATTTCTGTCCAGTACAGGTTTACTAATCCAGTAATGGTTAAGGAGGAATCTCTTCACAGATGAACTGGTCTATGCTCATGAGCTGGTCTATGTTTACGACACACTGTAAAGTCATATCCAGATTACTGAATTTCCACATACTCCTCACTCCCATCAGCAGGGCTCGCAGGGAAATCCTACTACTATATGGTGAAATAAGCTGAGCTGCCTTACACCTGCAGAATACATTGTCCAGCCATGACTGATGACACAGGTATGAGCACAAGAACTCTGACACACACCTGTCTGCCAGAGGACAAGAACACAATGGATGTGAGAATCTATGTCATAACACAAATTCTTACACTTAACAGTTGCCCTAGATTGAGAAGGATATGCAGGAGTTTAAAAAAACCACCACAACCTGAGAAGAAGTCGGCACATGTAACTGGGAACAATACCAAAACAGAGCCCAGTTAAAAGAGCAGTGAAAATATACTTAAAGAAACGTAAAACAAATTGTAATAGCCAAATAATCCTGAAGTTTTGACACATTCAGGCATAAAAAGCAAACCAAATAATTAAAAGTAGTTGTAGACAAGTATATTTGACTTTTTGAAATACTGTATAATCAATGACCTTGGTAACACTAAAAATTTATGGGATTGTTTTGGAAGTTCACACACACTCTATAAATAAAATGAAAACAAATAAGCTGTTGGATCTGCTTGAGACAAGAACACCAACTTCAAAATCTGCTGCACAAAAATACACAGTTATTCTACTGTTAGCAAATAAAGTGTATCTTTATGTATTGAATATGACATTTCTCATCTGTTTTGCAATTCTGTACTACTTTAAAAAAATGAGCTCACATTTCATTACCATGTTCAACATATTTATTAATTATCTGTCAAAACAGAGCAGCAATTTTTATGTTTAATACCTTTTGCACAGAAAAACATCATATATTATATGTATGTACCCCCAGGGTTTTCAAGATTTTGAAAAAATCTGACCTGGGGAGAGGTGTCATTTTATTAATTTAAGTTAAACTATCAACACTTTAAGGAAAAGAACATTGCCTTAATTAGTCAGAAGGTCTACTGCACAGCTGCAGAGAGATCACCTAAAATCTTTAGCACAAAATATTTTTAAGCCTTTCTTTCATATATCTGCAGATAAATTTAGTACTTATTTAACTTTAAATATATTTTTGTTCGACCCTGACTGTCCGGTGAACAGGACAACTCTTTTGTTTTGTTCCCTGCAATTACATTAATACTTACTGTCCAGGCGCCATTACATCTGTAAAGTTACTACAGACTAACAGTTAAATGTAACACATTAACTTAAATATGAATAAATTCTATGATGTATACACAAATATTTTTTAAAATATTCTTCTCACATTTCACTTAAGTGTTATGTTACCTCAATTTTGATTTTGTTTGTTCAGTAACATTTTATAGCTTCTTTTCATTCTACTGATATATGAAAAGTAGAGGACTACTTTTCATAATGTGGGCAAGAAAGTTCAAAAGTCTTTTGAATAATATCACATTAAGGAGTTTTTCAAATAAACAGTATTAGAATGACACTTCATGATTAGGTGTGAAATTCAGACTATCTTGACTGGAAAACAGCCAGAGGTGAGCACTACTTAAAAAGCACAACACTGGCATAAAATTTTCTGAATCTTTCACCAATGTTCCTTTAAAGTTTATGGGGGTTTTGGCACTAAATTTCAGAATGACTCCTAGATTCCCCCTTGTAAATATACTTTACAAGGGAACAGCATCTTAAACAACTGAAAAATTACTATTCATTTTTCAGTACTATATAATAAAATAAAATACACTTAGTGGTAGGAGGCTGTAATACTGTCAATTTCTCTCTCACATTTTCTTATGTATTTTGATAACCACTACCCTAGGTAATTACAGGAGATGCAAAAAATACTTGTTGTGATTGTATATTCAAAGTTTGAGCTACTAGAAAACTCAGTTTGAACAAAGAAAGCAATCTTGATTTTATACTAGTCTCATATAAACTGGAAAATTGTTTAAAACAATAAATGTTCTAATGTTCCATACCAAAATACAGTGTGTGATCTGTCCCTTTGGTAGGTTGCTGCTGCACAGCCAAACTATTCTCAGAACTACTCCCACAGCTACTGACAATGCTGAAAAAGATGCTAGACAAAGAGCAGACATGTTGAAATGCTGCAGATACATTTGCAGACACACTAAATAAAAATACTAGATCAGTATGTAAGTTTGCATTATGAATGACATAATACTAAACATCACCAGTGCAATTTTATGCAGAATCTAATTAAATCAAAAGCCATAAAATATTTGGAAAAACAAATGGATCATTTCAAGAGAATTTTTGTGAGCATATTAAAAAAATAATGAAATGGTGCTCTGAAAACAAATGTTTACAAAGCCAATCTGAAACTTCAATTGGTGGCACCACCTTTCTAACGCAAGTCTCTAATTTTGTAATCTATCAAAATAACTCTAAACTTGTCCTATATTAAAGTAATGGATGAAAGACAAGTAAACCTATAGCAGAAATTCTACAAAATCTCCTGCAAGGTAGGCAAAAATCCTTTGTTTATAAGGGATGAAACACACAGAAAACAAATTACACTTAATTTGGAGTCATAGAAGATGAACGAACTAGTTTTGCCACCTTTCTACACTTTGAAGTGAGTACAAGTGGTAACCCACTATGGAACTGACAGACCTGAAAACTACTGGAAAATAGTCCAGGCAGCATTATGAAAATAAAAAAAAAACCCAACCAAAACCAAAGCTAAAGCACTGTAAAAATTCTGCTCATTTTAGTACTGTAAGTTTATACAAACTGTGACAGCAACAATACACACAATTCAAGCCTGTGAGCCTATCTGATAGGGAATCTTGGATTTTGCAAAAGGTGGTGGATACCAGGTGTCTAATAATTCAAAGAAAATGTTCTAGTATCACTATGTGCGTATGAAGGAACTGGTGCTCCAGGCTGTCCTGCAACTGCAGAACTGGAGTCCTAAACCTATAATGGGCTGAAATTAAATCTGTACCTGAGAAGTGAAGCAAGGAATTGGGCAAGGAAGGCCACTAGCTATGGCTGCAGCCTACAAACTCACACAGATGTAAACACAGCTAACACTCTTCGAGGGAGAACAGCAGAATCAGGCCAATTTAAATCCATTAGCTATTAGCTGTACCTCTGACATTTTCATTCTCAGAACAGTGCTAGAATTGTTTCTTCATCCCTTCAAAAATATTTACCAGATGTAAAGATTTCCTTAGAACTAAACAGATCAAGCACAGTTAATAGTGTAGGAATAGGCATTTCCATTTGCACCTGGGTGATGCCTTTTGTAAGTGAATCTATTAAAGGTTTTGTCTTGTCACACTGAAGACAGATGTAAGAAAACCATGCAAGTAACAGACCTTCTCCCCACAATCTCTGAATGTTCAATTGCCTACTGGCTGATGACGGAGAAGGAAAAAAAGAAGCACAATCACATAAAATTATTAAACTCAAAGACTCAGAAGCAAAGGAGTTTTTATTCTACCCTTAAGGGGAGATAAGTCACTCACTCTCTCCCCAATCACTAGAGAAGGTTGAAGAGCAAAACTTTTAGCTGTCTGACAGAGAAGATAAATTCCATCTCAAGAGCCTATTTACATTCTGCAGTAAGAAAATCAGATTAAGGATCACATCAGTGAAATGAGTTAGAACCTGGAGGGACAGAACAGAAAGAACTGTCTTGCCAAATAAGGTGTAAGCAGGCTCACTCACTGAATACTGGCAATTCAGACATTTCCATCCTCTTCTGCAACTAAGGCAGTGGCACCAACAAATCCATACTTGCAATTAAGAAATTACTGAACTAGAATTAATTTAAGTTTGGATATTAAATTTAAATACATCCCAGGAATTACTACAGGTATGCACAATCAGTTATTACCCAAACTCTTCTGCTTGCTGCAGCACATTTGAATGGGTAAGAGGAAAACTTACACCTTAAACTTGTATGGCAAAGAATGTCTGATCAGGTACATTGCAACTTCAGGGAAATACTTCGCCTCATAACTTAAAACACGAAGCTGGCTTTCAGAATTAAAATTCTTTTGCACTTGTAAGATATGGCTTTTATGGGACACACTGCTGGGCCCTTAACTCTAGGATGAATGCTTAAAGAAATAGTGCTTACAGTTTAGCAATAGAGAGAACATGTAAAAGCCCATACCTTTTGTTCCACACCGGTTAATAAGGGAGGAATAGCAGAAGGTGAGGAGTTTGGCAGACCCAGTGCATCACAAATAGCTTGCACTTCCTGAATAATTTCATTGTGCTTTTCCAAATGAGAGCCTTTAATTTTCTTGTTGTGCAGAATCTTTAAAGCCTGAAGTTCTGTACTCAGAAATACTAGAAAGAAAAGCATCATAATGGCAGATTTAGAGACACTTAAGTATTTCTGCATCCACATTATCCTATACAGCTACAATATACACTTTTGTAAGATAACCATGATAAAAGGGAGTTTCGTATTATCACACTGGATCCTGCTGCCACTCCTTTGTCCAAATCGAACTTGAACTTAGACATTGTTTCTTTCAATTCTGCTTTCAGCACCTTCAGATTGTGCAGCATTTCTGTTCAAGCTGCCCTGAAACCTCTCACAAACACAGGACACAAGGTCTCAGTTTAGGTGAGCTGGAACAACTGGATCAGGAGGCCTCAGTAGGGTTGCACCATATTTTTAACAGAAATTTTAGTTTCTGCTAAAACAGCTGTCTACTGCTGTTCTATTTTTCACTTTGCACAAGTGAGCTGAGGCATGCTGAGCTAGGATGTAATGACCGTACACATCAATTTAAAAACATTAAGAACTCTGCAGTATAAATTGTGCAGTAATGATAAAGCATGCACATAAAATACTGTATTATAAATGGGAAAAATTACTATTACTTACATAGGAGTTTTAGACAATCTTCTTTCTCTCTTAATCTGTCTTTGATCTCTCCAGATACCAGCGATGAATATGGACATGCCATTTCTCTCAGAAAGCCACTAATCTCAAGCTGGAAGCTCTCTAGATCTTTCACACCTATGGAAATAAATGCACAACTAATGGCTTTTTACAGAAACATCAAACTGCAATCCAATCTAATTTTCTTAGCTTACACACTTAAACTGCAGATTTCAACAGCCCAAAGATTAGCCACCCACCACCCTAGTAACATTTTTCTTAAAAAAGTCCTACATACAAGCAGACATGCCTTCTAATAGTATATTATACTTGTGCTTTGAATGAGGTAATGCTACAGCACTCTGTGAAGACATGAACACAAATGAACATCAGTAGGAACTGAGCAGTTTATGTCACTAAATAGCATGTCGATGTAGCGAATTTTCTGATGAAGAAGTTACAGGAGTCATGAATCCATTATTTTCAGCGATTGCTTTTAGTTCTACTACTTTTTTGGTGAAAACGTAAGTAATGAAGTCTCATCCAAATTGCAGCACTCGACAGAAATAATCAGGCAGCACTACCAAGGACCTCACATATCCACACACAGTGCTGATGGGAACACCGCGTTGGACCAACAGCCTGAAAATACCCAGCACTGCAATTTACGCCATCAAAATATGATTACAGGCATGAATGCACTTTTTATATTTATGCAGATCTGAAAACACCCCAAATCACCTTCTCTTTTAATTTTGAAACAGTCTTCACAATACAAGACCTTAATCTAAGAGCCATAAATACACAAATATCACCCTGAGTTTGGCTACCTTTCAGCTATCTTGTAACTTTAACACTGTAATTTCACTGTTAGCTGAACAATATGGGTCTAAATCCACCGAAAAAATACTAAATTAACATTCATATACCATCTGTTGCAGTGATGCTTTCTTCCATATTACAAAGTGACTTTATTTGGGAACCTAACCAAACGCAAAGCTGAAAAAATTCTGGTGAAGACAATCCATTTTCTGCTGCTTTATTCAGGGCTTCCTCCTCCAACAGGGCACCCGTGTACCTTCACAGACAGACAAACATTAGTAATATGAAGTGTAACATAAGATATACATTTTAAAATTACTTTAAGATGGTTAGTAACTACACTTAAAGGAATTAAACTTTCTATGTTACTTTTGTCAAAGAATAATTCAGACTTTTTATAAACCCACCAAAATTTATTGGTCACTTATAAACAAAATAGCTTGTCAGAAAATATGAGGCAGGCACTTTCATATGTGCATGTGAAAACAGACTTTGATCTCTCAAAACACGCCTGGCAGAGAAGAACTCAAGTACTAATTCAAGTGTTTAGTGGCATTCCCTCCTAGCATTAACAATTCACGGCCCTGGAGTACTGGGAATAACACAACCGAAAAAAAAATTTCGCACCGTTTCCGCCCCGTACCATCCGAGGCACATCGCGGGCGGTGGGCAGGCACCAAAGAACGCGCGGCCGCCCCAGTGCTGACCGGAGCTGCTGCAGCCCTGCACCCCACGGAGCGCCCGGGCTCCTCTGCCCTCCCCGCACTGCAGCTAGGGCGAACCCCCCGCCCGCGCCGTGACCCCGCTCCCGGCCGGGGTCCGGCCCCGCCGAGCCCCCGGCACCCGCCGGAACGCGGGGCCCGTCCCTCTGCCGATCCCGCGCTCCCCTTCGCTCCCGCCTCCGGCCCGGCCTCTCGCCCGCGGCAGCTGTGCGCCGCTCCACGCCCGGCCAGGCTGCTCTCCGTCCCCCGCCCCTCGCAGGGGGAGCCGCCGCTGCTCCCCGGTTACCCCAAGGCCTCCAGCGCGTCCAAGATGTCGCTCTCCATCCCCGGGCCCGGCGGCAGCTCCCTCATGCCGGCGCCGTGCCGCGCAGTGCGCGCCTCAAACGGGCCCTCCGCAACCCGCGCCCGCCGCCGCCGCGTTCCGCTGCCGCCTCACGGAGCCCCGGCCCGGGGGAGGCCCCGGGCTGCTCCGCCCCTCTCTCGGCGGCCGCCCCCGTTCCGAGGGGCCATCTCCCGATTGTGGGTGGGGATGGCTCCTCAATACTGTCCGGCTCTACCTTCCCGCCCGTGCTGGGGAGTGCCCAGGCTCCCTCACCGTTCCCCAGCGGGGTTCGTCTCCTGGCCCTGCGGCTGTGCTCCGGATTCGGCTCCAAAGCCCTGCCTGCCGCAGTCGCCTACCCCGCTCCATCGGGTACCTGCCACCTGGAGAAATACAGGGACAGGAGAGACCACAGGCGCCCTTCTGGTCTCCGGACATGGCTCACGCCAGGGCAGCCAGCTCTGTCACCCTAACCCCAAGCCACCTCTGGGACGTGGTTCAAAATAGGCCCTGGACCTCTGTGGTAATTCTGGCATCTCTCAAATTGTGAAATCCTGGCTGAGGTGGTGCAGCCCACGTTTCCAGGGCACCTGTAGTCCTGATTTTCCCCTATGGGGTACCTCAGCCCTTTTGTGCTGGTCTGGCTGAGGTAGAGTTAATTCTTCACGGTGACTAGTATGTCACTAGCTGTGTTTTGGGTTTGTACTGAAAACAGTGTTGAGAGAGATGTTTTTGTTATTGCTGACCAGGGCTTACACAGAGCCAAGGCCTTTTCTGCTTCTGCTCTCATAGTGCCCCACCTGTGAAAGGACTTGGGGATACATGGGAAGATGAGCGGGGTACAGCCAGGACAGCTGACCCCCAAGGGATGTTCCAGGCCATGTGGTGTCATGATCAGTATATAAAGCTCAGGGGGATGTTTGGAGTGATGGCATTTGTCTTCCCAAGTCCCTGTGGTCCTGGGGATGCCTGAATACCTCCCAGCCTGCCCATGGGAAGCAGTGAATTAATTCCTTGCTTTGCTTTGCTTGCATGTATGACTTCTGCTTTATGTATTAAACTTTTATCTCAACCCATGACTTTTCTAGCTTTTGCTCTTTACTTCTTAACCTACATGTGTTCTCACTTTTTGGATTCTCTCCCCAGTCCCAGTGGTGGGGGAGAGAGTGAATGGTTGTGTTTTGCTTAGTTGCCAGGTGGTGTTAAACCACAACAGTCCCTTTGACCTTTATTTTACCAGTGTTTTCCTGCATGAACCTTCAGAACATCTCGTGGCTGTGTCTGTGATGAAGACCCATAAAGGCATACAGTCGGGTGAAAGTAATTACAACATAGATGTTCTTAATGTGTGAAATCTCTGCAATTTTTGAAGCAACTATTTTAAATTATTTCTGTTTAACAGAAAATGTGGCTTTATTGAGTGCTAAGCTTTAGAAAGTGGGAATCAGGACAGCCATGACATCCTCCCACACCCACAGACAGAAATTTAGAAATTAAAAGCATTGTTTATGGCAGTCGGGGGAAAGAAGAGCATCCTAAACGCTGATATTTATGTTGACCATATGTGTACATCAGTGCCAGTACCTCAGCAGTCTCTTTCACAGCTCTCAACTGCCTTGTACCATATGACTGAACTTTAAAGGGACTTTGTTTCATATGGATTAAGTTAATTTCTCTAAATGATGGAGCAGAGATTCTGAACATAAACTCTGGCTCCTTTTGAAACATTAACATCCAATTAATAGAATGAGAAAACAAGATATGCAGAAATGGACAGAAATAGCCTGTTCTCTTTTATTTTTAAAGCTGTATCTTTATGCTACACAGAGTGACTCATCACTGTACAGTTGTTCTGCAAAACCAAGAAGTTTTCATATCAGTCAACAACGCAGGCTAAGAAAAAGAATTGGAAACCACTGGAAGTGAAACTAGCATAACACAGTCTATCAAAACTAAAAAGAAATCTGGTAGTTTAAGAGATACTGTGTGGTACAAGTAGGTGGCAGCATTATTCCCTGTGTCCCTCTGTAAATTCTTCTAAGTTTTTTCCATAAATTATTTTGCTGATTTATGTTACAGGAGAATACCTAAATTAGTAATATATATATACCCACACACACATATATATATATGATAGCCAAGCATATGCATCAATCACTGTTTTAATTCCCCATGGTGTTTTTGAAAAATCGTAACTTTCCTGTACAGTAGAGATGTTCTGTGTATGAGAAAAAACAAGTTTGAATTTCACAAATTGTCTCTTGACACCCACAATTGAAAGACAATTTCAGTTGTGATTATATACTTATGTTCCTCTCATAGCATTACTATTCATGCAGTCCAAGGCTTTCTCCATGTCCATTCCTGAGTTTCCCATCTGTGGGGGAGGGAAAAAGAACCATGAGAAAACTGGCTAAAATACATTTTGGAACAATCTATGCCCATGGGTGCGGACTTCGCCTTTGCACCATGCCCTTCGCAATATACAAACACAAGCATAAAACCAAACACACAAGTGAGAACACTAAAGGAAGAGGTCTCAGCACACAGCCATTACTTTCCAACAAAAAGCCTATGTGACTTTAGCTAGATCATCCATGCCCTAGGACTTTTCAATTTTTGTCAGGATTTCTTTTTCACTAGTCTACCAGTTAGCCATCTCCCTCAGCAGTCAGATAACTCTTGGTGCTAGCATGAGGAAGAAGTAGAGGTCCCCAGCCAAGATTAGAAAATGAAGGTAGCACTGGATCAGCACAGACTTGAATCAGCTTGAAATGATGCAAAATGGCAGCTGTGTCTGTCTGCTCGACAAGGTGAAGATGGGAATTTTGGGGAAACATCTTCTGCCAATTCATATTAAATCTCTACAATTACAAGTTGCCTGTAGTCTTGCTAAAAACCAAAATACATGACTCAATTTTCTGTTGAGATAGGTAAAGCTCAACCATTTACTTGTGTGAATATGACAAGTCAGAAATTGTTATGTTGTTCAAAACTGCTTGAGAGAAGTGTTTCTGCTGCCAGGCTTGCAGTGGGTGCTGCGTGTTCTCAGACTGGCTAATGGCAAGAATGGGGTGCAAGGGTCCTGCTTACAGCTGCAGCAGGGCCGTCACCTCCTGCTCTGCACTGCCAGCACTCATGGCTTTGGGTTCTATGTGGTGGGCGCAGTCTGCTCCTAGAAAGGAAAATAAAGCTGCCCACAGATATACCAGCTGGACATTTCAAAAGATTCATTACTTTGTCCTTCTCATATGCAGCACAGGAATAAAAAATTGAGATCTCTTGAATTCAAACAAAATGGAGACAGACACTGTTTTAATGCAGGAAGGGTACAAATAGTTTTTAGTACTAAGAAACATTCAGCGGACAATTAATTGACCACTAGAGGGGATCATAGGAGTGGAGAAGGAGTTGAATGTACTACATGATAAATGCTTTCCTCTAATCCAAGCTTGTCTACGTGTGATGTTGTACTCTATGTGCACAGTTTAAAAATGATTGAGAAAAGACAGCACTCTCTGTGTACTTAGGTTGATATAAGAAGCTTATATTGAGTATAAAATACATCAATAACAGTTTTACTTGTTACAATGAAATAGCTTCTTTACACAGATATTTTTTTCATCAGTTTAACTTCATACAGAATAAATCTGTTCAGTTTCCATCTGTAAAAAGGTCCTAATCATTATTTTAATCTATTAAAAAATAGGTTCTGTTCTTCAGTCTTGCTGTAATTTAAACAAGTATAGCTTGCTTGTTTAAAAGCTAATGTTAAATTAGTTTTAATCCTTCTGTAAATTTGTTTCTTATCTTTAAGGATGATTTGGGAGTAGCCACCCCAGGTAGTATAAACCTCATTACATCATTGTGGAACCAGACTGAAAACTGACATTAATCTATATATTTTAATTACATCAGTCTTGCACGTGACTTGTTTGCAATGTGAATGATATAATATCAACTTCACCGAAGCGGAGCAAATTTCCGCCTCCTACAAGGATCCTGTCTATCCATTTACTGGCTACCCTGCTGAAACTGAACTTGACATCCCATCATAAGTGTTTGATTTAGAAATCATCCTTCTAACATCTTCCAGACCAATTCAAGCCATCTGAAGTAGTGACATCAAAGTTTTCAGTCCAGAATGAATTATTTCAAGAAACTATGCACAGTAATAGATTCTGCAGAATGCAAAGTTCAGTTTCTTGAAAATGGACTGCTCTCAAACTGCTTTCTTGTGGCACATCTCTCTGCACAGGGGTGGGAGAGGTCAGAACCAGGCAGCCATCAACACCTCACACAATGACTGCGACATACTCACTAGTACCCTTTTCCCAGTACTTGTCTAAGAAGATGGTGGCTTTTCCCTGCCCTTGAATTGGAATAAAATGAATAAGGCAGTCTAGCTTTGTAATGTTATAGAATTAATTGCAGATAGTTGAAGTTACTGAGTTTTGTCATTTACTTTTGAAGTAGTAGGTGTGGGGCCTAACTATTTCAGTGGGATGTGCCTGCACCTTTCAGCATCCCTAAATAAATATAAATAAATTTCTTCTCTTTTTTTCTAGTGGTGCATTACAAGAGAAGCATTATGACTATTGAAAGAACCTAGATTTCTTTTTGCTGAAGTGGAGTCTCACATGAAATATATGAAACAACAATACAGAAAGAAAGGCATTGAGCATAAGCAGGTTTACAAAAGGGAAACCTGACTCGTGGAATTGCCAGCACATTTCACCTCTGTCAGAGAACTCAGTTTAATTGTCTTCTCACCGCCAAGATAGTAATTATACTGTGAGGACTAATTACTTCTGAAATTTCTGGTTTTTTTTTTTTTTTTTAAGAGAAAGTGAGAAGATTATTTAGTCCATAGGTGCCCAGTGAACATTTGCTTTCAGAAGAAGCTGCAGAGTGCTGGTCATAATTTTGTAGACATTATTCCATTATGAATGAGATTGAAGTCACAAACTAGTGCAACATATTAAGTGAGCAAAAAAAGACAGACCCGCAGTAAGTCTGGCCCCTGCTACAGCAAATGTTCAGCCTGGCAGGACAAAGCAATGAATATTCCAAGTTCATATTTCTCATTCTTTTAAAAATAAACTGTGCCCATTTTGGTCTTCAGACCATATGGCATGAATCATTCCAGTGAGGCATTCATCACTTCATGATTTACACTGACATTATTTCTTAGAAGTTTAGTAGTTGGGCTTCACTGGGAGCAGCTTGATATATTACAGCCATTCACTTTCACTTGTTCCACTGAAAGGTAACTTCATTAATCTCACCTCAGAACTGGCCTTACAGGAGTGAAACCCCAGCACAAAGTGTTCCTGCTTTTAGGCTTTCTGCTTGAAAATTATTTCACTCACTAATGTACACAAGCTTTTAATTTTAAGCTTTTATACTCATGTATGATGTCGTCATAGGTGCCTGATCGCTACTTATTCTGTTTTCATTTTTAGAAAGTACAAAAGAGAAAAGACTTATGATAGTTCCTATGCAAATACAAATTTAATTAGAAAATGCTGAATATTTAAGTGGCAAAGAAGGTATGTGATCAGGGGTGTGAGTTACCTGAGAGGGATACCCTGTAGTCAGAAACTGCTTCTGAGTCCTGGCAACCTTGTGTCAGTAACACCAGAAGGCTGCAGAGTTGTCCAGGAAAGCCTGTGGACAAGGGCACCACAGGCACTGCGCTGCATCCATGGGGAAAATGGGTATATAGATATGTAGCAACTCCCTCTTTCAGCTCTTAAGTCTCTTTTATCACTACGTGTTCCTTATTTCCATGGGATTCCCACAATTAACTGGATTTTCTGTGGGTTTTTTCCCCTATTAACCCCCTGCTGAGAAATCAGAGAAAGGAAGAACTTCTGTATATAAGAAGACAAAACCATTTCTCTGCTAGTCATGTCCACAGTGTGACTTTGGGAAATCTCTTAAAACTCTGTACTTCAGGTGTAAATGACCAGTGTTATCTGTAAATGTAAATTAACAATAAAGATGATAGACCAGGACTTAATACATACAAGAAATAATACTAGTCATCATACTGTCCTTGACTGATAAAATGTAAAGTATCAGAATATCTGTCCTAGTTAAAGTAAAAAATAGGAACCATGGAATATTATTAAATTATGGGAATAGTTTACTTCTAAAAAAATCCCTGAAGAAAAACATAAAGTAGCAAATGTTGGGTCTTAAATGTAAAGCTGAGACTTTCAGAGTATGAGACATCCATTCCACTGGGGCTTGACTCACAAGTCATACTTCACAATTTATAGCAAAACTGGATTCTTAACATATTGGAATAAAGATTTTTAACAAGCTTCCATCTGTTAAACCAGTGAATTGGCTTGGTCTGATCATGCTTGCTGTTTTAATAAATAGCCAGCATAATTTTTCAAACCACAGCTTTCAAATTAGCTTGGAGCATTTCAACTTGCACTGGTTGTGGCCAGTCCTGAAAGATTGATGTCCCTTGTAAGTTTGGAGGAGTCTATACCAGAGAGAGGGCCCAACCTCCTGTCCCGGTGGCTTGGAAGAAAGGCATACCAGTGCCATTTAGGAAGGTGGGCTGAGAAGTGACCTCAGGATAGCCACTTCCTTGACTAATGGTATTGCAAATGAGACATAATTGGTCTCAAACAGGAAGGGAGTGAACCGCTAAAGTCCAAAAGCAACTCCCTGTCTGGAAGGTGTGTTTGTCACAGCAAAAAAAAGCTACTCTGTTAGCATGGGAAAATGAACTGAGGGCATATTTGTCTTTTTGCTGGGTTTTTCTTTTTCAACAGCACAAATGAAAATGTCATTGACAAACATGATATGTCATTGACAAAATGTCATTTGAAAACAAAGAAGTTTGCATGGAATGCATATCTTGCTTTTACCCTCTCTACAACAAGACATTGAGGGTGTATGTATATTTTTTGATCATTTTATATATTAGTATTAAATTTTAAAGCAAAGCATCAGTAAAATTAAAATGAATGTTTGTGATCCTTAATAAAGCAGTCAAAAAGCCATCAAAAAGAAGTCATAATGGGAGAGGTGATTAAAAAAAGGGGGGGGGATTGAATAGATGACTATTACTAGCTATGTAGCTAGATACACTAGCATGAAAGGCTGAACATGTTTGTATTAAGCAAGATGCTTCTCAAATCCTGAGTGATAGGACTACCCCAAACAGGAAGAGAGGAGGATTTGGACACTGACCACCAACCTGTCCCATTAGAGTTTTTCTTATGAGACAACAGGAATAAATGAATTGTGCATTTTGTTGTTTCTTCTCCATCTTCTTTATTTCTACATCCATGCTCATCAGTTTCTCACCCATGCTTTCATGAGGTGTTTGATCTAAACTTTTTCTCCTCTCCATCTCAATCTTGTCCTTGTCCCAGTTCTTCTCGTGAGCTTTGGGAGACTGCAAAGCACAGGAAGTCACAAAAGCTCATGAAATGGTGATATGGTTGCTTAAATAATCTGATCTATGTGAAGCAGTTGAGGTGACATGGCTGAATTAGTAAAAAAATTAGTAAATTAAAGAAGCATGAAGCATTTGAACCCAAATTATTGAAATCTGACAGCATTAGAAGCAAATAAAAAAAGTATAATGTGGCCTTTAACACATGGAGTTTTCCTCTCATGGAAAATTCAATAAAAACTCACATACATGCCAATATCCATACAAATATGTATGTATATATAAAAGCAGGTCCCTAACTTATATTTCAGGCTGGGGGGAGGCTTTGGTTCTTAGTCTCTCTTTTTCAAATTGTTCACCTAGGTACTGCTTTTGTGGAAAGTTCTTAGCATAATTCGATTGGATTCTCCTAGTAAAAGAAATAAGGTATTTTTAGAAAGCTTATTTTGCTTTGCCTTGAACTGTAGGCCTTTTTTTTTTTTTAATAGTAACTCAGCCTTTTGGTTTTCTTTCACCCCTTTCACCCCCTCTGCTGCTATTCCTTGAGAGCTGTGGGTGGCCAATGAAGCAGTGAACATCACATAATGTCACTTAGCAACCTGATGTTCATAAATAGCAACAATCATTTTTCTAATGGCGATTTTTCCCCATCAGAAAAAAATCTTTAGACCCATTCCATTCTGACAGTGCTGAATTCTTCGTCTGAATTCCAGTACATGTATTGCTTATGCTTTCCTTTTTGGGGGCCCAATTTCACATGATAATATCATGGTTGATGCTATTAGGATGCTTCTAACTTATTTCTGAGCTTACTAGTAACATATACTGACAGTAATTGTTAGCACCATTGAAGCTCTTTAAGAATGTTTTCACCCTTTTCATAAATGCCTGTACTGCATAAGTCTCAGAAGCTCTCAACATACTATTTGTGAGATGAAATCAGAAGGGTCATCTACAAATGAATTTTTAAAATTTTAAATGTCTTCAGGGAATGCTCAGGAAGCTCAGAGATTTATCAATTCTTTCAGAAAGGATTGGGTAGGATTTGTGTGTGTCTCTTAATATTAGTATAATAATTTAAAATATTGGCTTTGCTGTGAAGGACTGTGTTTGTAAAATGACAAATTTTTGCAAACAGCTTACCTTCACATGAGTATTAAGACAGAAACCAAAAGATAAGATTATAAATTGTGGAAAGTGGAATTGTGCAAGCCTTTGAAAAGGATCTTGGAAAAATCACTTAGAAAATACAACAAAATTATGCAACCACCTAAGCTGAACTTGTCCTCAAGGAGTTCTCTGGCTGAGAGCACCAAAGAAAAACCAACCCCATATCCTGTCCGTGCAGCATCAGTTCCCCCCTCCCTAACCATATGGCTGCTCCTCAGAGAGCTGGGGGCTCTGTAACTGAGAAGAGGGAGTAATGTGGGTGAAACCAATACACTGTCATCATGTGTGCATGACCACTTCCACAAATCCTCCAGCTACTCTCTAAACACTCTTCTCCCTCTCACTATTTACATTGGTAATTCATACACCGAGTAAGCAGGGGCTGAACTGCACAGGTAGGGAAAAGTATCCGGCTTTCTTGCTCCCTTTATTGTTTTTTTAATTTGATTTAAAAAATTATATATATATATATATAAAATATATATACATATATATATATATATGTATATATACACTACAGAACAGAGAAGTAAGGAAGACTGTACTTCCTTTTTATTTCCAGGACATCTTTGCCATTCATTCCTTCTTTCTGTGGACCTGCATTTTGGTTCTATAAAACTGGGGGGAAAAAACCCTCTGATAGAAACACTCATGCCCCAGAGCTCTATACTGCTCTCACAAAGCTGCAGTATCTCGTATCAGCAAACTATGGCTATCTGAGCCACTTTAGGCACAGCGGCTCATGTCTGGAGGGTCACAGCAGGGAAAGCGCTACAAGCAGTCTTGAAATTTCAACTTCACTGTGTCTGGTGGAAGCCAGAAGAATAAAAACTGTAAAATAAACTGTTTGTCTTATTGAAGGAAGTGAGGACAGAGGTACCTAATCAACTGTTCTCAGTCTGCTAAAACATTTAAACTCAGTTTAACAGGAGAGGCAGATAAAGTGATACATGTAATATATTACTTTCTACATTTTCTTCCCACGAGCAAGGAAAGTTAAGACTACTGTAATGAAAGATGAATTAATCCAAGATGGGATTTGATGTAAATTATGCAGACTGAGAAGATGAATGAGAGATTATGGCTTCTGCAAATGCATGTTTTATTCTCTGCCAATGCAAGATTTATTTTTTTTTTAATTCATATTTTTATTACTATATACATGATGGGATTACTCACAGAAATCGTCACATTCAGGGTGTGCTGGCTGGAAACATAGGAAGAGAAAATCCTTAGTCTGATTACTTCCCAAAATATTTTTATTTGTCTCATAATCCTTTTGCATTTTATAGTGTGAATTAGAGTTGGAAGACATATATAAATCGAATACAGATTGTGGGGTGTAGCAAAACTAAAATCTCAAAACAGTTACCAGCTTCAATGAAGATGATTTAGGAGGGAGAACTATTTCATACTCTTTGTATGTCAGTAGATGGTGCACTGTATACTCTCTGCGCACAGTGTATGTGCATAGAATGGTTTTATAGACAGTGATTATTATGTAGCTTTCCTTTAGTGCAATGGAAAGGACTTCTGCGGAAAAAAACCTATATTAAAATCAAGCTACTCACAATTCTAATTCCATTTACTTGAAAATGTACGTTTTTCCCCTTATTTTCTTTCTAACTCATAGTTGTGTTCAGGTGTGTTCATATAGAGGAGTTTTGCTTCAGTATTTCTGGCTTCTGCAGCAAAATATGAGGTAGCAAGTAAAATCAAAGCAGTAAATAAGTTTGCTTCACAACTTGACTGAATTTCATTGTAAGCCCCATACACAGAGCTACAATGTTGCATTTAGCTCAATTTAGGTACTTATCTGAGAATGATATTCCTTCATAGTCTTTTAAAAACCCCATTTTAGCAATAAATTTACTTTTAATACATTTTACATTAGCTCTTTATGCTGACCTTCCCAAATTACCATTCTCCTATTTGTTCCAAACATTAGGTGACACCTCTAGCACACTGGTATTATTTAGGACTTAGTTTGTAGGAGCTTTTGCTCATCCTTTTTTTTTTTTTTTTTTTTTACAATATAGGCAACCTATCTAGAAGATTTCCAATCATAAATACTAATAAAAATTAAGTAGTGTTGAGACATTGACTAAACTTTGAGGTATGTTGTTTCCTATTTCACTTAGTAAATGAAGAGTTGCATCTTGCACGACAGGAAGCTCTTTGCTACAAATCACAGTATGTACAAAGTAAGTTGCCAATGGCCCACCAATGTGGCAATGGAAAAGCTCCTTTAAGAGAATTTGAGTACACCTTGTAGGCACCCAGGGATCTTTTCACCACTCCTTTCTCACAGAGGGCTAGTGCTCCTTGCTCTCTATTTAAACACAAAGATAAAATAAAGATAGAGAGAAAGTATTTTTGGATGGGAAAAGTGGGTTTAGTTGGTGATTCCACTGAGATACTGCTGTGTTTCAAGAAGAAAAAAATGGTGGACAGAAGGGAGGAATCAGGATAACATGCTGGGGCAGTTTTGAGGGCAGTTTTCAGCTCCGTCAGTTTTCCTGAAGACAAGTTAATGGAGGAGATCAAGTCTTTCCCTCCTAGGTTTTGCATGCTACCAGCTGGAATATCATCATGTAAATGCCCAGCCTATGTTTCATAAATCATGCAAAGACTTAGATGTGGAAGGGTGAAGCTCATAAAACTGATTGCTCTGAGCAAGAGATAGCTTAGTTATCCACTGGGAAATACCAAGGGACAGGCAAGGGTCCAAGTGTTGCTATTGTTCTGAGCAACAGTCTAATTGTGTTTGTTAATCACTAAGAAAAGAGGGAGGTTGTATACCTCAACTCACTATTTCTGCATTGTCTGTGTCATGGGAGATCCAAATTCAAGCCTCTACTGTGCAGCTTTAGGTCACACCCCTCAGGTCAGAGCCCTGCAACACCCCCAGACCTGTCTGCCAACCCCCATCATGTGTTACCCTCGCCTGTGCCTGCTGTCCCCACTGTGTCCCCATCTGTGGCCCCTGATCTCACCCCCATCACATCCCTGTCCCCATCCCACTAGGCTGCAGGCTGAGGCTTTCTCAGGCAAGCCTTCTTGAAGACTGTCAGTTATGAATAAATTGGTTTCACTGAGAAATTTCTAGAACCAAGTCCTCCCCTACCCAGCTGCATGCCTTGGAAATTGCCTTTTTGACATGGCAAATTTGTGTTTTAAAGAAGGCAAACTGCACTAAAGAAATTAGTCAGAGTGCCTGGTGGATGGAACAATCACTTTGGAGCAGTGACACCAGCACTGGTGGGGTCCAAGCCTCGCACTCATAGCCCAAGGGGTTACTCAGACAGGCTGAACTATTGTGACTAATTCACACACCCTCCTTACTGGAGAATTTTACATAGTAAATCAAGAATCATAGATAAAAAACTATGATAATCATAGATATCATAGGTCATAGATAAAAAACAAAACTCTGTTTTGTGAATCCTAGCAGAGCCCTGGAGCTGCCCAGCAACTTGCAGTTTGATATGATTGCAGCTTGATGCACCTGTATGTCTGGTCAATACATAATATAAATTCACACATGAAATATTGGGCACTGAGTGACTTCAGGTGAGTTTTAGTGGGGAGTAGATAAGGCAACTGAATGTGTCTGTAAATTGCCTAAAGAGACACTTGAGGAAAGAAAAAATACTTGCTCTGAATTTGGTTCACAATCCCTATGAGACTCAGTTGGCTGTCCATGAAAAGGGAACACCTCCTGGAAGTACTGTAAAGGAAACCACTTGGTAAGACTGAGAAGTGGAGAGGCAGTACAGCTGTACAGAAAGGGGGGCAGGTTAATGTACTTGATAGAATTAGATACTTTCTTGAAATACAGATTTCAGTAGGAGAAAATACATTTTCAAACAAAAATGTTAAGTGCGTTTCTTCCTAGATTCTACAGCAGTAGTAAACATTCATGAAGAAATGACCAATTTGAGAATCAAAGGGAAGATTAACAGCTTTAGTTTTATATAATAGCAGCCAAATTCATTTCTCACTTTGTGGAATTCATCCAGGTTTCTACTCTGTAACTTCAGTGAGTTATTCCAAATTTAAACCAGTGTAAGCAAGGGCAAGTTAAAAATACTCATGCCACAATTGGCCTTGAAAATACATTTCTCCATGATAGACATTAAACTGACTGCTGAGGCAGACAGCATGTCTTGCCCATAATAATTTTGTATTTGCTTCTCTTCCTCAGTCCTTAAAATGAGTTCATGACTTCATGACTCTAAGAGTAAATGCATTATATAATGAATACACTTTTTATTCAATATTTGGGGGAAATTAAAGTAAACGTTGTATATAATAATACTGCATGGAAAAAGCAATGATAATTATCTGATGTGGGAGTTAATATGAAGGCACTTAGTTAATCCTGTGGCCTGAGGTAAATGGCAGACAATCATGTAAATCTAATTAACATAATAAAAAAAGACAAACAGCATTAGCCCATCAGTTCTTGGCTAATCTCTTATTTTCTTCAGAATACCATTGCATGAGAAGATTAGGACTTATATACTCAATTAAACCTATTTCCCTAAATGATTTGTCATGCTTTAGCCAAAGTTGACCCAGACTTTCAACCTACGCTCCTGCAAGCAGGTCTTACACAGTTAGACCTTTGGAAACAAGTTTTGCCTAATGGCATTTCCTCCCCAGGATTCTGGTACCTGAGCATTGCACAGAGAGAGGGGGATTAGTGAGAAAAGAGAGAAACCATGCCACCATTGCAATAATTATGATATCAGATTTCAGTGCAGACAGTTAAGTGAAAGGAACCTTGCTGAAGTACCAGCATCTAGGAAAAGCTCCCGGGAACGAGTACATTTTCTTTGGATTATATTTTTGCTTTGAGGGGAAGGATTTGTGACATTTTCTGGGGCCTTTATAAAGAAAATACCCATAATGTATCATTACATTTAGTTTCTGGTCATTCTGTTGTTTCCTTCTGCTGTTCATAAATGCTGGAGTATTCTATATCACTTGTAGATAGTCTTTCCATGAGTATAGCACTGTGGCTAAACATTATGACATGTACTTTGGATGTCACAAAAGTAATTTCTTCATACATTTATACACAGACTTGGGCAGAATATCAGAGCATGGAAAATATGAGTCTTTTAAAAAACTACTTATTTTTCACAAATTAACTTAGAATTGAATAAATGGGAATCTCAAAAGGATTTTTGAAAAGTGAGTATTTTTTTTTTGTCTACAAGAGCTATCTGAGGTGAAGTAAGTTTCAGGTCTCATCTGGAAATCTCTGTTGTGTTGTTCTGCTCAATTTTACCTACACATCTTCATCTACAAAAAGGAATAAAGATGACTACTGGAATAGAGAACAGCTTTTCTACTTTACACTCAGAATTTGTGCAAAATATTGGGTTCTTTGTCCATGATTCATGAAATTCAATGAGCATTACCTATACACTTTAAATTTTTTTGTTTTGCACAGATGTCATTATGATAGACTTTGATTAACCTTGCTATGCATTTTGTATTGTCATACTTTGTTAATCCTATTGCCCTTTTCCTTTTACCCTTCATGTTGTATTTTGTCTCCTAATGCAAAGCAGAGTCTAATTAGATTTGTAAAAAAAATTTACCCAACTATTAGCCTTTATTGAGAACTAATAGAGTAAAGAACTCACTGTTAAGAAATGAAACAAGTTAAGAGGGATACGTGCATGTAGTAAAGAGGTGTCATGGAATGACAGGAAAAGGGCAGCACCTTTAAATTAAGAAAGGAAAATGATGTAATAATGATTAAACCACAAAACAGAACTCCAACACAGTGAATGAGCAATGAAAATAAGGTAATAAAAAGGAGTACTGAACTAGCTCATGAGACATGTTATTACAGTGAACATTATGCTTGGACTGTTTATTTTGCTTAACATTATGGCCACCTTCAAGGTTGCTATGACAAATGTGTGAGCATTTAACGGAAAATGAACATTTTTTTTCGCTAAGAAGGCATCCACCAGCTCTCTCTGCCTACTCAATTTCCTAAATTACATGCCACATAAATTTTACTTCATTGGCATTAAACAAATGTTAATGTTAACCACTTATGGATTAAAAGAATTTTTTAAATATTCAGTGTGTTTCTCTGTTGACATTCCTCAATCCATAAATTGTAATCCATGCAGTTTTGCTTGAAGAAAGTATTCACTCAAAATGTAAGGCACAATAACAACACCTAAATAAGAAGTTCTACTAGCTAAAGGGCTGATCTTGAAAAAAAAGAATATATACAGCTTCTACTGAATTCAAGGGAAATTAAAGTTTTTCATAGCTGGCCTTTCAATGACTTTTTTTTCCATGGTGCTGAAAAAGTCTTATTCATGTGTGACTAAGTGACACCAAAATTTATGCAAGGTTCTTACAGCAGAGGGAGTAAGGGAGGAAAAGCACAACAGGGTTTCTCCATGCAACTTACAAAAACATTATCAATGTGGTTCATTCATTGGGCAATGACAAACTCAGAGGCTTGTTACCAGCTGGAATAGATGCACTGTACCAAACAAAGAGGGAAAGTGGAACTGGGACAAGCACAGTCTGAAAGCGAGCACAACACTGAAGTCTGAATGTAGAGCACAACAAGGTCTTGGAACCCAATGTGCAGGAGGGTCACGCATTGACAATGCTGTTCTCCAGGTTGTACTCCAGGTATTTGGGATGTTTAGTGGCATAGAAAGCTGGTAAGGGATTCCCACCTGGCCTGTCAGGACGTGTAAGGGGAGTGGTAGAAAGCTAGATTAGCCTTGCAGTATTTGAAACTGTGCAGGTAGTGCTTATTAATGTAATTAAATAATAAAAATATTAAATGAGTGGGGTCTCAGTGGAAGCTCTGAGTCAGGAAGAAAAGATGGTATGAAAAGAAGAATATAAGATCAAGAAGCCCAGCTAATCAGATCTCAGCATTTCAAAAGGATTGTATCGATTTTCTCTGCTGGAACCTCAAGCTGAAGGTACTTTGCTCTCTAACCTGACAACTAAAAGATTTTGTGATATTATTGATGGAAATTTTGTTACATGCTTTTTCTTTCCTGTTTAGGAGATGCTTTTTTTGGAAGTTTTTTCTGTTTGTTCCTAGGGAATGATTGGAAGAAAACTGTCATGGATTGTACATCTTAGCACAAGATTTGCAATTTCATCTTGAGGTGCCTGATGAGATACAACTCTGTCACTGCCAGATTAACAAAAAGTATCAGGAGGTCTCAAGTCACAGCACAGGAACCTGTAAGACTACAAGTGATACTGATCGTGTTCTTGCCTGATGTTTGCTGTTGAAGAGTCAGGCTTATAACAGATCTCCTAAAGAGCTAAGACACAAAGGAGCTCTAGAGCAGCATACATATACAGAGGCACTTCTACAAATGTTCCCAAAGCTGATGCTCCTCTAAAGCTACTGGCAGCAAATAGCATAAAAGTCTAAACTTGCTGCTCAGGGATCACTGAACGTAAGCAAACAAGTGACTGAGAACAAGAGAGAAAAAACCACAAGACAACTCAAAACACTTTTCTAGGATGTACTTGGTGATGGGAGAGAAGCAGAATCTCCTAGCTGTAGGGATTTGGCTTGAGACACCACAATTTGTTTACCTAGCTATGGAGATTTTGCTTAAGATACCACAATTTGCTTCAACATTGGGGTGGGTGTATTTGCCATTCCTTAGGACGTGCTGTGGTTCACTAAGCTCTGCTCAGCTGAAAAGAAACTTTTCATGCCGTGCCTCTGCAGAGTGCTGTCTGAGATATTTGTGTTGGTAGAAGAGCTGGAATGACTGCGTTTGAGTTACACAGAAGAGCAGAACTAATGCAGGGGTGGAGCAAGGCTGAATACCAAGCTGCTAAGGTAAACCCCAGCTCAGCTTTCTCATTCTGGTCAGTTAATGGCTTGAAAAAATCGAAGCAAACTTATACAGCTGATGTTTAGCATCAGCCCTCAATAACTCATCTGGAGCTATTTCACCTGAAGAAGACTGTCACTAAGTCACTGTAAGACATTGTTTACATGTAATCTGTCTGACTGATTTACTGCAGCTTGCTCACTGACATACATACTGGACATAAAAGTCTTCAGCAAGCCTAAGTTTTTGGAAGAAACAAAGACTGTGCACTCAGCAATCATTTGCATTCACCACACTGTATACTAGCCCAGTTAACATTTAAAGCAATTTTATGTCCTGAATGCCTGAGATCTATGATCACTGTAAGTTCCTATATTCAAATATATAATTGACTTGGAGGATGACACGAAAAAAAAAAACCATTTGGGAAAGATCTTTGCTCCAGTCCTGATTTGACACCACAAATTACTGTTAACTGTGATTTAAAAGTCTGTATCATAAACAGAGAAAGGTAAGACACTAAGTTTTCAGGAATTGTGCTGATATACATGATGACATGGCAGGCTTTTGAATATCTCTGAAAAACATAGCTATATCTATCTATATCTACATATAAATATGTGAATAACGTAGCTAGACTATGTCCACGGATACTACGCAGCACCTGTTGATACCTACCTTTTGACTAGCTTTCTCCACTTTTGTAAGAAATCAAGAGTGAACTGGCAATCTTTTATGATCTTCTTTAAAACTGTCACTGTAGATGTGTTATTGACAAATTACTGTCCAAAAAAGGAAGCAAAGAACTCACTGAAAATTATACTAGTGTGTTGCTACCAGCCACATTTCAGAAGTCGTTTAAAGTCTGGTAAGTGACTATCCAAGCATATCAGCAGTTGTTGAGATTCCTGCAAGTAGAGTTGATCTTCAAAGTCAGAGATACAGTTAAGCACTAACTGGACCTTATAGTGGAAATAGGGAAAAGATCATTGCAAGATGACTGCAGCTGATGAGGTGCCATCCAATCATTCATGTAAATATGCAATCTGAAATTCTTCTTGGGCTGCATCACAGATGTCAGAGTTCCACCGAGTCCTGGCAGTGTGCTCACCAAATGCTCTGACAGCCAAGACTTTCATCTCAAGTGATGTTGTGATAGTATGTCAGTTGCTCTGTTTTTGCAGACATGAATCATTAATGATGTCAGCCTTTCCTAAATGACCTTTGCAACATGTGGGAGCAGTTCCATTTAAATGTTCTTACATCCAGTTACCACACACAGAGTTTTAAACTGGGCATGCTTGAAGATCTTTTCTACAGTATAATCATTGATTACACATGGTGAGACTTTTCACACATGCAAAATTTTTAGAAGGCAAACAATCCCAGAAGAGGTCCACACATATAGCAGGACCCGGTCTGTCCATTTTCAAATCTGTATCACTTTGATATCTTGCAAAGGACAGTTCTTTAGCCAACAACCTGATAAGGAAGCCTACATTTTTTAAATGTCATCTGTTGATAAACGTTAGTAACACAACACTGATTTAGTACATGCTATTTATGAATCAAAGAGCAAGCCCAGGTGGTGTTCCGGCCTGGTCTACAAAAAGACTCCACTGTGTTACCTTACAATTGCCTGCTTCATGAAGGGGAAGGCTTCCATATCATCAGAAGATTAAAAGTAGATTTTCAAGTGCAGGTGCTTAGGAAAAGAGTTAAAAAATATACAAATCAAGGCAGCAAGGACTTGAAATAAGCTGTTGCCCAGTGCAGGCAGCTTTGCACTCAAGATGTATCTGAAGCCTATTCCCAGGGCTATGGTTAAAGGTAACGTCTATCTCATCCTTCAGCAGATATGAGACCAATTGGAAATACCTGCACTGGGCAAAGCACATTGCAAGGTTAGTTTGGAAGGAACTGTTCTATGTCATCAGGAAATACAAAGGTCAACTGGGCTGGGCATTTTCCAAATCATTCTAACCAAGAGCAACTGTTACAATGCAAATCTGGTCACATTCTCACCCTACTTTCCCCACTAAACGTAAATGTTTACATTAAAGAAATTCAGAGGGAATGGAGATGACTGCTGCAGTGTAGGAGTTTCAGTGGATACCTCTGGGCCACACACTCAGCGTGTGAAGCCAAAGTGAGTCTTACAGCTCCAGTGCCTTACAATCCTAATTCTGGTGCCAAAGGTGTATTACTGCAAGACTGAGGAGTGATAGCATGGAAAAGTACAACCAACACAACCACTCCCACGCTCCATTAGCTTCCCACCTTAGGTGTGTCTGTAGGGGGTTTTTTGGTTGATCTTGGGGCGAAATCCTTCTACTTTCCTTACACTACTGTAAAACCTCACAGCAGCATTTTCCAAGAAATGAGATCTACGATTAATAAATATTGGAGGGCAATACTATCAGTGGTCAGAACTGCCACCACACTCATGAATGTGACTCAGTCCAGAGGTGTCAGGCTGAACAAATGAGGACTGAGGGAAGGCTAAGATGTGACTGGGAAGAGAGAAGTCTCTTCTAAAGGGAAGAGAGACTTCAGGCAGTAATAGAGCATTTTTTGGAGACACTGGAGGACTAATGGAGAGAAAAGTTACAGAGAGCATGAAGTCATCAAGGATAGTGAAGGAAGGACTTGAGTCACGCTCAGCATGTTATTGAGTAAGCTGATGAGCCAGACTTACCAATTCACTGCTGGCTGGAGGGAAATGAGCAGGAATCCGTTGGCAGCAAGACACCTAACAAACAAATGATGCAGTGCAGGTACTTTTGAATTTTCCAGAAACAGAAAAACAGCCAAGGTTTTTAGAATATTTCACTTTTCTAAACTTCCTAAGAGAGAAACAGGACTAAGAAATGTGAACTGACAATTACATAGTTAAAATCTATTCTAGTAAGCACTTGAAACAAATATCTGTCTAAAAATGGGATGAATATTTGTGTGCAGTGACATTACTTTGATTTTTTAGTAGTGGCATGAAGGGGAATGACTCAGTCTTCTCAAGTCCCCACCCATCCTTCGGCTCTGGCTACTAAGAACAGTTTAGATTTTGTAGTAGGTAGAGGGTCCCAGAGGCACTGACTGGCTGCCAGCTCTGCCTGTACTAGGGCACTCTTGTCCAGTCTCATCCTGCCACTGATGCTTTCAGTCTGAGCAAATACCTGTGCCTTCCTGATATACTCTGCACAGGCATTTTTACCTAGCTTTGCTCAGGCCTCAGAGTCCAGCCAGGTTTTAGAGGTGCTTTTAAGATAGACTGGTAATCTGGAAAAGGTTTGAAGCAGGAATTTATTTATTTATTTTTAAACTAAACTATCTTGAAGTTAGCAACTCTGTGAAAACATTTTTTGTGCCAAAAGAGCATGTGAAGCAGCTGCTCAGCACTTATGCAAACACCTGTATTTTTAAGCTTACTAACATTCAGCTTTCCCCCTCACCTCAATACCATGCTAATACCTATTACTTTTATTGAAAAGCCTTTGTTCATGAAATATATTCATAGTTTAATAATTCTGACAGTGAAAAACATTGAGTTATAAGGATGACATGACTAAAATGACAATCTTTTGATGGTAACTTGAAATTTCAAGCATTAACAGTAGGATTTGCCTCAAAATTAGAGATAGATTTAGCAGGCGCAAAATCGCATCACTTATTCTAAAACTCTCTTGTTTCTCAAAAAATCTTAATTTTCTTGAAAAACAAGTCACAGAGTTGCTGATGCTGTCAGTGAATTCTGGAGTCCAACCTCAAGTGCCCAGTGGGGTCAGCTTGAGCAGATGACTCAGGGACCTGCCTAGGTGAGTTCTGAATGTCTCCAAGGATGGAGATTCATCACCTCTCTGGTCAACAAGCTCCAAATGCACTAAAGCCTTCAGAACTATGACTTTAGAAATATAAGTTTACTAATGCAGCTAACACAGAGATGTCTGTGCAAGTCTGCCACAAACTAGAATTAATCAGAAGTCTGGATAGCACCACTATTTTAGAACAGCATTGTTAATTGAAATATCTGGACAGCAGTAAACCTTCAATACCAATCCATTAGCTATTCATCTGTGCAAATCCCAGACATGCACCATTTACAAAGAGGAGTTTTCTGTACTATGACTTGGCAGATTTCTGAGACAGTGCCTATTATGGAAAAGCCAGGACCTTGAATGTATCAGACGTTACTTATTCAGGTACACAAAAAGGCTGAAAAGGCCCTGGGGAAGTCAGAAGCTGCATGGATGCATTCAGAATGTTTGAACTTTGTTGTGAATGCTGCATCACTTGTCAACACATGCTGAAGAGATTAATTTTGTGAGCAGTGCCCAGATGATCCTCCTCTTCCTCTGCTCTCCCTCTCCATCCCCATGATTCCACAGAGATAATTTAACCTCTATCCCACAGAGTACCTCTTCACCTTGCAGGGATCACCATTCTCAATTCTCATGTCTCCACTAACTTCCAGGCTTCTAACAACTAACTGAAGACCACTAAGCCCAAGGAAGCAGGAAGAGTCATTCAGCATTCTCACAACAGAAGTATCTCTGAAAGAAAAAGAGCTCTCTCCTTCATAAGGAGCATTTTTAACACTTAGCTGTAGAGAGTCATGCAAAACAAGAGCAGGGGATCCTGCACAGCTGGTGACTAGTAATGTTGAAGGCCAACAGTGACAACCTTCCCAAACTAATTTGTTCCATCATGTTGGTTTCAACACAGTTCTAACAACTGTTAAAATTATTTAACTGTATTACTGATGTGATAGGGCAAGAGAGCCAACCAAGAGTTGTTTAGAGCTTCAGTGTTTTGGTTTTCCTGCTCCCCTTGGAAAGAGCTGCTCAATAATGTTTTGCAGAGTTCAGCCCATTACCCATCTTATACACAGTTCAATGCAAATAGGCAAGAAGCAAAAGAAAACTTAGGTAAAACCTTATCAGACTTTGAAAACTGTTCTTTGGATTGGTCAGTCTGTGGCTGAATGCCCACCTAATGGAGAAAACCTCTCAGCCATATTCAAAGACAATGCAATATTTTAAAAATTTTTGGTCCTTGCAACACGACTTTTAAATACTATTTAAAATGGGCATCTAGTAATCAGCAGCTATCATCATCAGATGCACACACAGCCTGTAAAAACTCTATCTGCTGACAGAGTAAGCCGAGGAAGACTTCAGAACACAGAGAAAGAAAAAGGGACAAAGTTATGGAGAAAAGACAGGAAAGATCAAGTCACTGTAACACTTCCCCCACAGGCAACATAAAGCAACATCAGAAAGGCACCTAAGCACATTGGCAGGTACAGAGAGTCAGCCAGCTCCAGCAAAGGGCACTGATAACTGCTGGCAGCAGTAATGTGTTTGAACAATCCCTTTTCACTTCAGAAACAATATTCTCATATTCTCAGGTTGAAAAAAAAGTAGTTCACTACACCACTTGCTGTTTACATGGGATACAAAATGGCAAGTTGTCTACACAGTGGGTTAGGAGGCATCAGACCGGTGTGAAGAGATTTGTATCCTACAAAGGCAGTACTGGAAGGAGAGAGCTCATACAGGAGTGGTTTGGCAGGTTGCAGTATTGGAGTAAGGAAGATTAGCCCATAACTCAAAGCCAGATTTGCATGCAATAGCAAGTTTAATCATCTTAACAAGCTTTCTTATAGCTAATTGTAGTACTGACCAGAGAAACAGATTTGATTGATCAATACTGGGTCTACATTTAGAAGGGTGTCTCCTCCTCTTTCAAACAATTATTACTTGGTCAGTTTACTTACCGTGATTCATATTACTCAAAATCAGAATGCAGAAGAGGTTTTTGTTGGTGGTCTAAAAAATAAAAAAGCAGCCAAGTGCCAAACATGAAATAATTGTTCCTGTGCATTACCTCGAACTGCCACAGATAATTGCATATTGCTAAAAACACCGGATATGATTTGGTGGCTACTGAGATGTGCCTGGAGTCTGCCAAACCACCACTTAGCCGAAATCACAATTAATCTGAGAAGCTTATTCTGTCAAAGTCATTATTTTCTCAAATATTCTCAAACTCCTCAAGTCAGGGCATGAATATCTAGAGATACAAGTTTCTTGAAGAACTGACTTACCTCTTTTTTTCTTTTCCTTCTAGGTATAACCAAGTATTTTTATGATTCATATTATGCATTACTCAAAGCATTGTTAAGCCAGATCCCATTGTGCGCACACACGCTGTCCAGCCTCAAATTAAAGGTATAAAATGTGGGATTATTTTTTATTGTCATTCATTTATTTATGTTTCCAAACTGTTAAATTACAGATCAGTGTTCTCAAATTATGGAAGTGATGATACAATCCTACAGATTGAAGTCTTTCTGTTCTGACACAGGATCCCATAGAGATCCATAACAGTAAGCCAAAAGGTTCAAGAAACAGTGATACAAAATGCTGAGTATTAATTGCTAAATGACTTTGATATTTCTTTTTTTTTTAATTCTCTTTAAAAAACTCGCTACCAGCTCTGTGAACTCCAGCAACTGAGTTTGACTTAGCTGTAATGAAAAAAAGAACAAGAAAGAATAAGAAACCAAAAAAACCCCCAAAAAACCACCAGCACAGAACTCCAAAACAAAACAAAACAAAAAAACCAAGAAGAAAAAAGAATGAGAAAAAAGATGAAAAAGAAATCAAGAAGAAAAGAACAAGAACTCCTTACCTCTCCTTTTCATTGCTCAAACTCAGAAGACTGTGCATTAACCATGACATTACAGTGGATTTGTCAGAGATGTAACACTAGGTTTCTAAATTGTATGAAACCATGTTTAATGCTGAACCACTTTCTCATATGCGGTTTTCACATGGTTTCACATAATTTTCCCTATTAACCCCTCACTTTATTAGTCATTCAATTAATTTGCCTGTTTCATTTCTCTGGTAGAGGTGCATTTTCACATCATCAATTAAAAGCTTAAGTATCTACACTTAATAGTCCATGTAACATTTACACCTGGCAATAAAAATTCTTCAAGTTAGAGACTGATCAAATGAACAGGGAGAATTACTTTATTGGCTGTAACCAATAAAAAAACATTTCCAAAACCTAGAGGCAAATACAATTCAAGTTAAAATAATCCATCCTGAACCCTGACCACTGAACTTTCAAATTATGGTCTCAGAGATTTCTACTTGTTCATTTTTCTTCATGGACTGCTCAGTTTTCCTTCCTTTTCTGTATATATCTTATTCTGTGAGCTTAGAATTATATTCAGAGATACACATTTTTGTGGTGGGGTCAAGTGGGAACTCAGATATATACATTTTATATAAAGGTATCTTGACCTCCTCAGCATGATGTCAAGGACAAGTACTGCTGTGCATACAAAGTAAGCTCATATAAGCACATTTTTCTTTAAAACATTATAGCAACTCTTAAAAATGGTTCTTACAATGGAAGATGCTGGAGTTTGAAAGTAATACCTGTATTTACCTCTTTTTAGCCTGTTCTTGAGCTGCAACATCTCATTTCATGTGCACGGTTCTGAGCAATCCCAACAGAGAATGAAAAACATTATTTTTTTCATTTCAAGATAATTTTAATCAGGTAATTACAGGAAAAAACATTGAAACAGTTTTTATGGTGTTATCTACTATGTCAACTTACAAGGATATGATGTAACAAACCAGTTACAAACTTAAAGACATATTTACCTTATATACTCAAAGTAACAAGCTATATTCATATTCTTTAAGCAAACACCTATGGGATGAGTTAATTCATTATACATCATTTAGTAGACACAAATAGCAGCTGAGGTTTAATGGAAACAATATACACATGAGGCACTTTGAGGTCATTAGGGTGAAAAGCAAATGGCACCAAGCAAAAGAAGGAAAACCATGTAGAGTTTACACTGCAGCTTTGAACATGAAGGCTGCTTCTTCACCAAATGCTTTCTTTAACGAACCACAGCTTTTGCAATTAAGGGAGAGAAACTTTCAGAGGAAGAAAAAACCAAAATCAAAATGAAAACCCAACAGCCCACTCAACCCCTTTATATTTGTAAGTGCACCAAAGGGAAAAAGTTTTATCCACCCAGCTGCTGGACTAATGGTACCATAAGGCATCTTTTTAAAGTTCTTGTTTTTGTTGCCAGCCAGTGATCCTGAACTTCATTTCACTATTATGAATGTATAGCTGTACTGGCTGCACATTGTGCTGTAAGCTTGGAAAATATTTGAAGTCTAATTTAAACCTGGGCATCATTTACACAGGTGTTCGACATCCTCCAGGTACACATGGACAGATCATTCTGAAGAGAACTCATCCAAAATAGGAATGTTATATTCCAACATGCACAATTATGGCATTCTTCAAAATACCTTTGCTTCTCTAGAGGAAACTGCATTGGTTAAGACTGAAACATCTATAAGCTCTCGAAGACTTTTATGTCATCATTTTCTGCTATTTACTAGACAGTTGCCACTATAATGGTAGATTATTATTATTAAATATTGCTTAACCGTGCACACAGCTGCAGGTACCCTTCACAGCTACTGAATTTCATGTAAGAGCACACATCCATCTGTGCATACTCAGAACTTGATTTGTGTCACAAACCAAAAGGCCAGATTCCCTCTCAATGAGCATCAAAACTCCATCACTTTGCTGTGGGAAGAACCTTGAGAGGGGAAATAAATAAAATAATCATCATAATAAAAAATAATAAAAAAACCCTTCTTATAAGCCCAGTGACACAATCAAAAGAATTTTCATTTTATTCCTGATTCTTACGCTCCTGTAATAGCCCATCACAACAATTGTAAACCGAATAAAATATACGGTTAAAGGACTTTTATTTCAGTATTAATAATGAAACTTAAGAAGCATGATGAGCTAAAGCATCACAGTCAGTGATCATCCAAGTGACTATTCTGTAGATTCACAGCGAAAGCGTAACCTAATCGTGTACCTTACGCTGTGCACGGATAGGCTGTTAACTGCAATGGCATCGAGAGCCGTGCCTGCAGCCCCAGTAGATGGTGCCCGAGCGCTGCTCTCATTTAACTTCCCCCACTTTCAAGGGGAAACAATTTTCATGGTAACCGAGGCTTTCACCAAGCGAGGGACTTAATATTCAGTGACGGTTTCCAAAGGCTCGGGTCTCCTCCAGGCAACACAAAGCTCTGCCACTACATGCCTGACAAACTACAGAGCTGGTGTTAAGGGCAAGGAGCATAGATTGGGAAGAAATTTCTCTATTTCCAAATGCTAAAGAAAGTATTTCAGAAGAGACAGAATAAATGTTATGTGCTGCCAAAACCAGAAGCTGTATGGATGCGAGAAGCTGTTCTGGAACAGCTACAGTCTACCTTCCACTGCTCATCTCCTCAATGTAACACTGGGTAAGATCCCTAGCACCAGAGAAAAAGTACACGTGCATACTCCTAAAACCAACCCTTACACAACCTCAGATCTCTGCATTTGTTTGGTCTCTCAAACCAGGCAAGCTGGCTGACACTTCCAGCACAACAGGAACAAGCAAGCATGGGCCCATTCAGTAATCTTTTTTCAGATGATGCAAGTCTTTAAAGAGAAAAGCAGAAGGTGAAAACATTTTAGCAGCAAAGTGGTTAAATACAAGGTGAAAATATTAATGCACACATTTAGTAAAAATATTAAAGCATATGTTTCATATAAAATACAGTACAGGACCAGGAGTTTCACTATGTTGTATAGTGCTCAGAGGAAACTGCTAAAACTAATTTCTTTCTGAAATATATATACAATATGATTTTATAGCATTTTCTCATACAGCCAGCAAGTTCTTTTCTTAGGTTGTTCATACCTCTCCACCTTGAATTAGGAACCTAGCACTTACAAATATTAAATTCCTCTCATTCACTACAAAATCATCACCATTTTTAAATGAAAGTTGTTTTTAAAGTTAACAGTCTATTCTAGGCAACCAAGTTTTGCTGAAAATGTATGAAGCATGAAAACCAACCAGAGTAGCAGCTTTCAAATATGTAAACAGTAAAACCCAAGACTGCTGCTACCATGTCAAGTTCTTGGACTTCAGCCATCCAATCAACTATTAATACAAAACTAGAAGCTCTTTCATAACTTCTACAGTTACCAAGATATTTGTCATCTTTTTCAATGTGAAATAATTCTTTGAGATGATCTATTTACACAAGGCGGTCAATTCAAGCTGTAATATAAATATAAATGTTTTCTTTTAAAAAGTATTTTACAGACAGATGGTTATATACATTTGCTCATTTTACTGCTCAGCTACAAAGGAAAATTAAGGGGCCTGATACATGCAGAAAAAAAATTACACAAAATGTACTGAAGAAATGCATAGAAGTGAGAAAAGTAAGTCGCGCGTTTTTAAATTTAAATGACTAGGGGTTCTGTGTTTAATAACAAGGGTATACTGAAGACAATCTGTCTCACTCTAGCCAAGATGTCAGGCACCTTTGCTAATGAATTATGACTGTATTTAGTGTTTTATATATTTTTAACAAGAAGTAAAGAAGTAAATGTTTCTTACTTCATAACAGAGCAAAACATGTCATGTTTTTAAAAAATGTCTGTGGGTTAATTAATTCTTACCTGAAAGTTAGACTTACTAAATATAAAACCGTAAGATGTATCATATGCAATTTATCACCATTCATACACATTCGAACACACACTCTCTCACTCTCCAGCCTCCCTCCCCAACCCCGCCTTCAAATTTCCCCAATTAAGAGTAAACTCACTTTTGCCTGGGCTGTAATTTATTTCTCAAGCTAAGTCCTTTGTTGTTCTTTTTGAACAAAACACACAGTACTTTTGTTTTTGCCCGTTCAAATTAGAAAAAGTTGTGGTTCAAAATAATGAAAACAATTTCACTTTTGTTATTCATCTTTTTGTTTTAATCATAGTACTTGATAAACAGCTGAACAGGATCCTAGTTTAACAGAAGGATAAACAAGAACACTGATGACAATTTGTTACAACTGCCTTAATGTACCTTTTGCTTAATGAACATTTGAATATGCAAGAAAGTATTTTTGGAGGACACCCCAAAAGAAAACAACTTGCTGGTTGAACAACAGAAACAATGTCCTTTTTGCTATTATGTTGAAACCAAAGTCATTTATATATAAAAATAAATGTTATGTTCTAACAAGAACATTTTAGACAATTACATCTGTGCTTAACAAAAAATATTGGTCACTCAAGACTAGAATAATTAATATTTTAAAGGTTTTTAGATTATCAGAATGCATGGATACAACTCAACACAAACTGTAGCTGAAGGGAACCAGGACTGAAAATATCAATTTGTCCATCTGGAATAAAAATGCAACTAAATTAACTATTTAAAATACTACCATGGAATGTGACAGTAGATATGGTCCATACCTACTATATTGGAGGGAAGGAAAGTTTAACATGTAATAATTCGTACCTTACACATTTAGTTAAATATAAACATTTGTTATTTATACATAAAGTTGCTTCCAAAAAACTATTAATAAGTGATTTAGTTGCACTTAAAATCAGTTTCATTTCTCATTTGCTGAGTATTAACTTTTCTTAATCTTAAATCAACTGTCACTAGTGCACTTTTAGTTAAAATTTCCCCTCAGATAAGTTTTAATCCTTTAAAAGAGCCCCCTCACCTAAACCATGAATGTACAAAGTGGCAAAAGTTAATCCCTTTTAGTATAATCATAGTTTATATACTCATTTTATAGCCAATAATAAGAACAGGCTTTCCTTTGCAAAATCTCCTTCACAACTCGCAACAAACGCCACGCACTCAAAGGAAATAGTTAGGCGTGGCTAGCACTTGTAAAATGCCAAGGTCTGACAAGTCTTGTTGCTTCTTCCACATCAAGCATCTCTTACGTGAAAGAAGATTCCCTTCAGCTTGCCAAAAGGCTTCCACAAATCCAAGTTAGATGCTTCCTGGAAACAAAGATTTTTCAGCTCTGTTTGGCACAAGACTGATTCATCCCGCAGCTTTATGCTTTCCTCCACAGCACCCACACACCTCACCACAGTGATGGCATGCTCTCAAGGGGAGGTAGCAGCACATACATGGAGCAATGAACGAGAGTGCCACCAGTGCTAACCAGCGTAAGCAGAACTTGTCATCACTAGTGTCACACGAGCAAGGATCAGAGAAATCTCCTTCAGAGTCTGACATGCAGTGATACAGCATGCTCTCTGCGCAAAGCATGCAACTAACTTGGTAGATACATCTTTTAATAGGATCTGGCGCATCTTGACATTTTCCTCTGCCATTATCTTCATGATTAAACCTTTCCTGGCAGTATATACAGCGGGAACGCTCACCATCCTCTTTTCTTCTTTTTGAGTTTTTAAATTTTGATGAGGAAGGCTGAGTTTTAAATACCACAGAACTCTTTGAGTCTTTTAGGGAATTCAACTTAGTTCCATCCCCACATGGGTATAAATAGTCAGATTTTTTACTGTCTGATTTAGAAAATGGTATATTTGAGTCTGCGTCATCCCTTTCCAGGTCGTTCTTCCACATGTCAGGATGCCTGTAGTCTGCATAACGACGTATCAAAATGTCACGAGGGTTTATTCTGACAATTTCATCTTCGTCCTGAAAACTAACGTGTCTGATTGACTTCAGTGGGACCTGAAATGGCAAAGTAAGAGAAGTTTACTATGGTAAAGTCCCAAATTTATGTCCACCTACAATGTAAAACTTAGATTAGAAAATTAAAAACACAAGACCTATTTCCCTTGCTGCCTGAGGATAAAAAATTCAGCTTATTTTAATCACTACTAAATATACAGACTTCCCCACAATAATGGGTCTTTTGCAAGGTATTAGGTCTACAAGCTTTAGTATTCTTTCCTGACTTTTTAGTGTCTTGTAAGAGCTTTCGTTATTCTGGTATGCATATCAAGCATAAAATTTGATGCTGCTCTGTGAATTATGCTCAAAATTAGAGTGTTAGCATCTTAAAGCAGAAACTAATTCCACAGATTAATTATGCCTTCTGTGATGTCATGTGATGATCTGCTGCTTTAGGCCTAACTCCCTGATATGCTCTCTTTTGTGTTATCTAGGAGAAGCTTTCCTTAATTTCTGCTCTAAATTTTCAAACTCTCTCCAATTTGTAACAAGAGTATTGAATACTAGTTACTTATTATCAAAACTGTATTCTAGATAACGACTTTGCCATATGAAGAATATTCAGTATGACGATCAATCAATACCAGCAGCTTCTGAACATGTCTCCCCTTAGCTAATACACAGTACTTAAACTGATTAGTTTAGAATACCAGCACACAAAGACCCAAGTACTTCTTAAATTCTCAGTTTGTAATGAACTGACCACAATTTAAGCCTTTTACCTCAAAGGCAAGTAAAAATGAATGATACAACATTGCTAATCAGATTCAAAAAGAGCAGAGAAGATAGAGTTCTTTATTCCACCTTGCAATGAAAGGGTGCAGGGCATGAAAAAGTTGTCAGAGGTGACTAAATTAATAGAATCATCCACACTGAAACAGTGCAGGCCTCAGATATCTAAGTGTAAGATAGCGGATTGCCACTAAATGTTACTGAAATCACATTAACAAGTGACTTGCCAAAAAAGGTACAAATAATGACAGGATAAAAATGTAGCACATATGTATGGAAGTAGGTCCTGAAAATAGCACAGCGCAGCAAAAAAGCAAGGGTCTGAGTATGCCCCAGTATTTCTACCTTACAGACAGGCAATTATTTTCCTACACTGTAGGGCTATTATAATCAGAGCCAGATTATGAGTGGGCTTCAAGTCAAATTCTGCCTTTTTCTCTGTCAAGTGTGCAGCCTGTAAACCATCTCACAGAAAAGACAAAAAACCCCTCCACTTCCTAATCTATTAGTCTTACAAATTCTTCCAGAATCATGAATTACTTGGGAGTAATCTTTGGCATCAGTACTGTAGCTTTGAGAGTATTTACCTTATTAGTACTCAAATTAATGAGAATTAATGTGGCACCATTCCATAGTCAAGGACAACAACTAAACTGCATGTTCCTAATCTGTTGCAGTGTGTGAAACTACTGAAGATTATGTTTTAGATTAAAACACTTCTATCCACTTCGCACATGTCTATGCTCCTACTGCGCTGAAGTCTGCATGTCCTGGTTTTAGGGTAGGAGACAGAAAGGAAGAGGGAAGGCAGCTGGAAAAGAGGAAGGAAGAGCTTCTTAAAATATGATATCTTCTGATTATGTAAGAATATCTGTAGCCAGCTCTAACCATCACTTCCCTGCTCAACAATCCTTGTGTGATGAGTACAGAACTGTAATTAGAGATGCTTTGCCCTGGGACTTTCAACTGGAGTATGCTAACAAGAACAACATTTTTTTTTCTTGGCTCTGAGCCACATAGTTGAACTTCCACAAGGTTTCAAGGATACAGGGAGACAAAAGGTTATATCCTGTTCAGCTAACATTGCTCCTCTTCCATACTTCCCCAGGCTCCTATGTAAGCAGTTAAGCTTCCCCTTTGCTTATAAAAGCAGACTGCTTCTCAGCCCTATTCTGTTTTCAAATAAGAGGAAGAAATCTATTGTTCAGCATCAATAACTAGCTATGGCTAATTGGCTTTTTTGAACATTTTACAGCATAAATTTATTTAAGAAAAAAAGCTGCAGATGTAATTAGAATTCCGTATGTTACAGGCATAAAGGATCCTTACCCCACCATCCACATAGAATATTATGCATGCATTTAAGACATTAAATAAACCTTTAGTTTAAAAGAAAAAAACCCCAATCCTAATACCTCAATACAAAAAACCCACCCTCAATCTCCCATTGCCCAGACAGCCAACAGCCATTAAAGATCACTACAAATACTAACAACTGTAAAATCTGACCTCTCCTTAGGCTTTGAAGGCTTTTTATTTGTTTGAGCAGAACATACCACATATATAGAAGTCTTTTTTTCTGAGTCCCCAGCCCAACAGCTAAAAATGCTTAACTAGCATGTTACAAATAAGGCACCACTACATTGTTTATGTCACTGATATTACAAAATATTTTTTGTGTGGGAAATGCTGAAAAATAAGCCAACTGGAGAAATGCTGGAAAAACTTTATGTATATGAAGAGCTTACTCATTGGTTGTTTAATGGGACCTATGGGAATGCATGAAGTACATGAAAACCTTAGAAAAATACACAATCCAAATTCAGATAGGTACAAACACCAGCAAAATTTAATGAGAATAATGCACTCAGTCCTCTAAACATTCAAAATGAAAACTCAGTAAAAATATCCTATGTAACAGCTGAAGCAGGAAGGAAGGAAGAATGCAAACTGAAATTCCAGAGAATCTGATTCTGAACATGATGAGCCAACAGGAAATTAGGCAGAAAATTTTTGTTAACACAAGTGAACCCACAAGTATTGCACCTTACTTGAAGGAGCGCACCTTTAAACAAGGCACAGTCACTTGCTTGGTACTGTAGTCTTTGCTCTTTCTCCTCTAAGAGATACACCTGATTTTGCTCAGCTTGCAACTTAATACGAAGACACCAGCAGCTGCCTATGTCATTGTATAGTACTACGTTTAACACACATCCATGTATCAGAAGCTGAAAAGCTGAAGGACCTGAGTATTTTTTTACTAACAGTCAAAATACTACAGGTAAAGATCTGAATTGTCATTAATCACCTCTTTAGTTTAAGCATGTACTTTTTGAGCTATTCAACTTATGAGCACAGTAAGAGTGTTCAAACTTATTTACACAAAATTGAAGCAAACCTGGTAATTTGCTCAAGATCTGCTGTGCCACCTGGTCACATGCATGGAGTTTAGCAGAGCCAGTGCCATGTGTGCATATACAGAATGTGAGGTTTTGGTGACCTGCCTATGTTCTAAATATGCGTACCACAAGACCATGCAATCAGCAGGGAGTGCCCGTTGCTTGCAGGTGGTGGTATTCTTACCTGGTTAGCTTGGCTAGGAAAACATGCTCTCCTGGTGTTGAAATCCTCAAATGCTGAAGGCCTTAAATTCGCACTGTTGTAAGTTTCACTGGTTACTACAGTTTCGTGTTGAAAGGGGTGATCTTTCATTAATGAACCTGATGTATTTTCTTGAGCAGTCTGGAACACATAAGAACTCCCTTGAAATGATTTTGCATTTATAGAAAAACTGCACCAAACCCACCAAGTTCATACATAAATGTGTTAATATTCTATATAACGTGTTAGAGGCATCTATAAACACAAGTATTCTTAAATGCACATTTTTAAAAGCATTTAGAAGCAGGCAAGTATTTCTTCACTATGAGTCAGCATTGGTAAATACAGAATTTCTTCTCTGCAGACAGTATACAACTTGGGCACTAGAGATACATGCTTTTGAAACTCAGTTGCTAAATCAGCCTTCTTTAAGGAAGTAGAGATTAACCTGTCTCTGAGATAATGTTCTCTCTAACTACCCATGAGGCTGCCAGTATTTACAAAAACGTAACAGGAGAAAAAAAATTTTCTGAGACTAGTAAGGCAAAAGCTAGCCAGATCTTATAATAAATTTAAATCAAAATCAGCTGGAAAGGAAGAGAAAGTCAGTTTTAACCTATACTGGCCCAATTAAAATATCTAATTGCAGCAAGTATATATTAAACAACTAATGACTATCTTTTTGAAATTGAAGTTATATCAGGGAATTTTGATACAAAAGTGAGACCATGAAGCAACATATAAGGAGACACCTGCAGGATCTGTGCCATTCAGAATAAGGAAGAGGAAGTGTGTTTGGGTGGAATACTAGCTTGTAAGATGATCCAATGTCTGAAATGAACAGAAAAACAAACAGTTCTCATTTTTTAAGCTTAACTGACTAGGACATACTTAGGATACAGCAGAGCATTTTGATACTAATTCCACTGGGCTGCCAAAAAGGTACTGTATGATGTTTTGCTTGCACCGAGAGATGCTGTAAAGTTAACTGGCTGTCATTATCTGATTGCACTGAGAAAATTCTGGCATCATCCAATTTCCAGCAATGAGAATGTTTCAGCTTTGTTATAAGGATTTGTATGTATCAAGAAAACATTACGAGGAAAAGAATAAAAATACTGCAGAAAAATACTGAGGCAGAGGCAAACCGAAAATTTTGGCAGGTTAAGTATTAACTCTACATCATTAGTTTTCACTTATCAAAATACTTAAGGAACTTATTCCAGGATTACATTAGTACCTCACATGCATAAAAGCCTAATGTATCAAGTTCTAAGACATCTAGATAACATGGAAGTAGCTGCTCTACAGCTGATTTTCCAGGAGAAAGAAAATCATCACAGCACTAAGAATTTATATATTGTTCAGAAGCACTGTGTGGGAAAACATTAAATTTAGTAATTATTTTTTGATCCGTGTAATTAATACTAGAGAGTGTATACCCTGACAAAGACAATAGCTCACTCAATCAGGTTTAAGTTCCCCTGAAAATTTTTGAAGACAGGCAAAATGCAAAAAAGTACTATTTGCAGATCCTTAAGCATGACACCACCACAAAGTAATTGACCCTGTTACTGTCAAAATTAAGTTTTCTGGTCAAACGCTGTTGGGAAAGGAGTATAAAAGAAATGTTGGAATGACTGTCAGCAATTAAGACTTCATATATGCACACTAATTTTAAGAGCAGAAAGCATCAAATACTAGTGCAATAGCAAATGTCTTCCTAGCAGGAGGTACTCCTGCAGATACATTACCCAATGACATAAAAAGCTTCCAAAACAGCGGTTCAAACCACAGAAGAGCTGTATTCAAAATGAGGAAGAAATGCCTACAACCATTTTTGGTCTGAGCAATGTCAAAAATGACTACAAGCATTTAAGCAAACAGCTAGAAGCCATTTTACAGAAACCACCGTGATAAGAAACCCCTTTCCCCTTCCCCTGGCTATTACAATTTTGAGTGGTCTAGGGAGAAGGGAGCAAGCTGCAAAAGCTTCTACTCCTTTCTTCCCTGGGAAAAAACACATACTACCCCATAGCCAATCTATATCCCTGGGTGAGGTTTGCAGCAGCCTGCATTATTTGCTGTCCCTGCAGGTGATTCACACCTTTCTTCTTTAGAAATAAACTACCTGCACTATAGAGCAAAAAGGACACACACGCATGCTCACATAGGCAGACACATGTAGTCCCCTTGGCAGTCAAGGACGGCTCCATCTAATGAAGGACACAGGCACAGATCATCTCTTCCTGGGCTAACTAGCAGTGCCAGATGATGTATGAAACCCAAACCTTACTAATCTATACACAGCAATTATCAAAGAATGCTTTTAGAAAATTCCAATGCATATACCACAATTCAAGCTAATTGACTTCAAGGACAAATTTCAGGGTGGCAGCAGAGAGAGAAAGGCATCTGACCTTTTGTAAGGCAAGAACTCATCAGAAAGCCTTGTGGAAAGCACAATGCTCAGCTTACCAAACTAGACACTACAGGTAAGTGGACACAGACTAACTTTTGGTATTAAAATGAAAGGCAATCATGTAAATTATGATCTTCTTTAGCCAATAAATGTTCACTATGCTGAACTACAGAAATGCCAGATGAACAGGCTGAACTCTGTGTTTTTAATTAAACTGTAGTTTAGATATAGTCAAACTGTGTTTATTAGTATCCAAAAAGCTTTTTCTTGGACAACACTTCCTGCTCCACGGTGATGTTTTATAACAAGGTCATAAACACCTGAAAACCCACATTTATAATGGAAACACTGACAATCTGAAGTATGAAGCCCTAGAAGCAAAAATGGTATTGTGTTGAAAATGCATTCAAGTAGGAAGCAAATATCTAAAGTTTTCCACAAGGACATATACAGCACAAATACACAGACTATCACACACTAACACAGATGTACACATTCTCCTTTTCTACTGTCCAAAGCAATTACACCGCCCACATTCAATATTCTTTAACCACAGCCTGCAAAGTACAGTACTGGCATAGGTTATTCAGTATCATCTGTAAAGTAACCTACGCCAGTTTTTAATGCACAACGGAAATCTGGTTTGCTCCCAGCTGCTGGTATAATAATTACTGTCCTATGGTTGCTAAGAGATACTCTGAATTTTTTTCCAAGACTACTAAAACATTTCTGTGCGCAAAAGCAAAAGGATGCTGGGTAAAGCAATAAAATGACTCCAGCTGTAGCTCTCCAGCAGAATTCAAAGCCAGATGACAGCTGTAGAGAAAATGAAAACCAGACTGAGCTTCTCTTGTTCTTCAAATTTTTTCTCCTTCTCCCAGTTTGCCAGAGTTAAGTCTGGGAGAGAATTCAACATTGTTCTGCAAACATTGTTAAAAATGTTCTCCTCTAAGTAAGTTTAATGATTACACAGAAGAATGGATGAGAGACCACACTTCCGCTGCATCCCAGTTCTTGCATTTACTTCCCATGAGGCCCAAAAATCTGCTGTTTGATGCTAACCAACACAAGATATGCTTAAGCGTTTTTTTCCTTAATTTTTCAATTGGGAATAAATGATACAGGTTTCAAAACCATCTGAGTAACTACCTTCTGCTTTAGCTATTTTTAAGACTGATGGAGCAATATACTTGGCAAAGAAACTCTGTTACTTTCAGGTATGTGTCTCTGACATGCTGAAATATTACCTAGATTACTCAGAATATTTTGTACAGTTTAAACTAAAAAATAAGACATTCAATATGCCTCCTTCTTCAAAGGCTTTTCTACCTGAATATATAGAGAACACTAAATGTAAAGAGGCTGCTAGGTGAGCAAAAAATAGAATTCTCCCTGTTTTTTGAATACAACTCCAAGAAAGAAGCTTAATAAACCAAAATAATTTAGCCCAATATATTAACAGATTTATTTGAAATTGATAATATGAATTAGTATTTCTCTTAGTTCTAAGAAGTAGATCTAAGCAATTTATTAATTGCACAGTAGATTTCTAATCTTTAGTGTTTTTCCATGCAGTTTTGTCTTACCCATAAAAACAATACAGTGTGTCAAGGCTAAATTGTTTCACATTTCCTTACAAGTCATTACGTTCTTGTAAAATGAAACTACTACAAATATTCTGTTAGAGACAAAATAAATTGAGTGGTCACTAAATGCACTTATGAAGACGTCACCAAACAGTGTATTTACAAGGAGGCATATGAACAATTAATATCTTCCCTGCCTGCACCAAAACCACTTAAGATGCATGTAAGTTGCAGGCCTTTTCCCCTTCCTATTAACAAAAAGTCCAATATATTTACCTCTGAAAGAACAAGCCAAACTTTTTATTTTCTGCTTAAAATTTATTAGTCTACAGTTTTCTTCTGCCAGTAGTAAGAAACTCAGAAGCCTAAGTGATACACTTCTTATTACTTCAAAACTGTTAAAGTGTGTTGGTAGCCTATAAATAACACCAATATGGCTGAATCAACAAAACCTGAAAGAAGTTAAAGCTCAACTACACTATTCTTCAGTTCACAAAAGCAAGACTTATGCATTACAAGATCCAAAACCCACACAAAAATAATTTAAAATGCATGAGCGCTAGATTTCATTTAGATTTACTTCTAAGGAAAAAAAAAATCATTGTTTTTGTTTCTTTTCAGTTAAGCTAGATGAGTTTTAGCACAAGTTTGTATTTCGTAGAGGAAAAGAATCTGAGCCAATCTTCTAACAAACAAGCAAACTGACTTTAAAAAGCTGCTCATTTACTACCTTCAAAAGGCAAGGTTTTAGACCAAAACCATATAAATTTCCTAACAAAACAAATTCTCAATGTATATTTCCATGTAAGTACATACACATTTCCAGGTTCCATTTACCAACATTACAAGAAGTCAGACAGCTCTGCACTAACTCATTTGTGTATTTCTATTTGAAGTTAATCTGGTAAGCCTAGGGCCTATTTGACAATATAAACAATTTGCATCTAGTAAGTTAAACAACTAAAAATAATTGTAATAATTTAAGCAACCTTTATAAGCAACCATGAGAACCCCTAAATGATATTACTTTAATACTAAGATTTTAACATTATTTGTGAACAACAGAAAGGCCAAAGAAACTATAATGAAGCTATGTCTTTTTAAAATTATAAATTTGATCTTCAGCAAAAAGAATGCTTTCTCTGGGAGATTTTATTTACAAAATGCAAATGAAAAAATCAAATGTTTAGTGACTCAAGATATAACATAGCAAGCCTACTGCTAGCCTAAAGGGCACAACGCAAGAGGTTCAGTTTTTGGATATATATTTAAGAGACGCACATACAACCTTTAGACAATCACTATTTCTGCTAACTACTTCTATAAAATGTGATAATACTTATTACAAGGAAGCATTGAGGTTTCACAGCAGCACAGTGAGATGATAATTTTTGATCTTATTTGGATCATTTTATTTGCTCTCTGTAGCACCAAATATAACCAGCCAGTATAACAACTAATGAAGCATGTTTAGCTTTCTTCATCTAGTCATCTTCATTTAAAAAAAAACCAAACAAGCAACAAAACAAGCCACTGTTAATGAAATTTATGTACAACCTAAATACTGTATTTACATTTCAAATGTACACTAAATATAGGATTCCTGCTGTGTAAGATGACTAAAACAGTATAGGAAAAACTATTCTTTAACATACTATCCATACTCTAAAATGCCCTTCTGTAGATATACTCCAAAACGTACTCAAAAATACTAATAGAGATATTGGAACACAGCTTATAAAATAAACAGGGAAACAAACAATCATTAAGCCTTTTAAACTACACGGAGGTGGCAAGAAGTGGGGGCACAAGTTAACATGACTCTTCAAATACTCGATACGTTATCTTTAAAGAAAGATGGTCTTATCCATCAGGTTAAAAAGACCCTGAGGTATCCAGTTTCACTTACCAGAGTATCAATCTTGGAAGGGGAAGGAATTAATAATTTCAAAAGGAATGTGGACCATTTGGTATTTCAAAGGTATTCTTGGAGACTAGACCTGGTGCCTGTAACTAAAATGTTGTAGCTTTTCTACACTCATCTTCATAACTCTGCAATTGCAGCTTCATTATCGATACACAAACCTGGCTTAGACTGAAGCATAGCTAAACCAGTGAATTCAGTTTTCCCTGCGTTTCTTTATTTTTTCTCCCTTCTGGTATTGTTATTGATAGGCAATGCTAGTATCACTTATTTTTCTTTGGTATGCAGAGATATGGTAAGAGATACTGGCTAGCTTTTCTGTCTTTAGAAAAGCACAAATATACAATTAAGTAATGTGTATTGTGATGAAGTCATTAAGTATGTCTTCCTGTCTAGAACGTAAAAGATAATTCTGTTCTGTGGTTTGTACAACACAAGATTGTTTGTACCTGTAATGTACTTATATATAGTGTGTATTTATATATATAAAATCTGTTTCACAGACATTTAAAAAATATATGCATTTATTTCTTAAAATTAAATATAAAGTACAACCTACTTTTAGATATGTAAATAGATGGTGTATTGATATTCATATGTATACAGAATAGATGTTGTAAATACACTTTTCTCCACTTTCCCAATAACAAATTTGTAACTATAAAGATACTTTCCTCAATTTTGGCATCCTTATTTAGGAATGTAATAACTAGGCAGCAAAATCAAGAGGTAATTGGTTTGTTCTAATCTCATTAGGCCTGTAGAAACTGTTCAATCATTAATCTTTGCAACAAAACATGTTTAAGCAAGTCTTTTAAGAGCTGATTAAGGACTGCTTTAACTTTGGCATGCATTTTTTTCACCCTGACAAAATCTCATTTCTTTTTTGAATCTGAAATATCTATTATTTATAGCAATTTTACTTTCAAGTACCTTAAAATAAAGCACTGCAAATAAAGCACAACAGGTGGTTGCACAGCCAACACTTACACAAAGAAATACATTTCTTCTTGCATAAAATGAAAAGATATCAGGAGACTTCTGTATTGCAACTGCATTCCAGTATCCTTTCTAAATACTTGACTCTCAGTTTCCTATCATAGTATCTTCAAAACTGGCCGCTAATTTTCTTGATTCTGTGTTGCAGAGGTTCTACACTGGATCTATTTACACTGATACAGGATTTATTATTGCATAAGTGACAAGACTCTTTCCCAGAAGAAATCGCATAGGAACACTATTAGTTTTCTGAATATCCCCTAAGACCCCTGAGTCAACTTGTTTCATCTTCATATTAATTAAAATAAATATCTGCACCCTGAAAACTGAACATATGTGTGAATAAAGACAAGGCTTTCCCTAAAACCACAAATAAGAAGGTAAAAATGACAAGCATATGTAGACACAAGTAAGATTAATTCGGTTATATTGTAGTTATTTACTCTGTGCATGTATATATATGTATATGTATATATATATATATATATACACACACATACACGTGTGTTTTTTTAAACTGGCTTTTTAATAACATGGATTCTTGGATATTACCAGGCAGTGCTATGCATCAGTGTAATAGTACTTATGGTATATGATACAGTATATGTGTAAAGCACTGCAACTCTGAAGCATGGCTGGACATAAATTTTTATCTCTTAAGCCATTATGACCTATAGAAATTGAACAGTGCAAAAAAGGATCAATAAAAATTTGAATCTTAACAAGTGACTATCTTCAGTGTGTTTTTAAAAGTTGTCTGAACTTCTGTCTTTGGGACTAGATTCTTTTAGCCATTGTCTCAACACATTTTCAACTCTAACCATTTGATGTTAGAACTGTTTTCTCACTGCAAAGTGAAATCTAAGAAAACAAATAGGATGTACAAGTAAAAAGATTCCTCATCCCTCTATTTTCTTTTCCTCAGAAGAATATTTCATATTTCAATAAGATCACAGAGGACATAAAACTTTAACAGACATTTTGAACTTAAAAACAAAACTCAAGGTAGTTAATGATCCTATGGATTAAATAATGACGACTTAGTTTAGGACATACAACACAGTAAGTCTTCTAGATAATTGTTCGGGAACTTATTTCATTAAACTGAAATTTGCTATTGCTCTTATTTTGCTTATTCTCACTAATGAGAGTAAAATCTGTTCAGCATATTTGTAAAAGAAAAAATGCACTATTAATTAAAAAATTTACTCACTTGAAAGCAGTCTTCTGCGACTTCAACATCATTTTGGGAGGGTGGATAACCTTCACATAAAGACAAAAAAGTAGACAAGATTATTTTCTTTTTATTTATAACTTCCTGCTTGCAGTAATCCACACCATCTCTCAATATCCAGTGATGATGATATAAATATTCTTGTTCACTTTGTGAACCTACAGATCACTGTATTTCTAGTTGATTTAGTAAGCATCATGCTTTTCTACACTCTGCATTTAATATATTGAGCATTCCTAGCCACATCCTCCTCTCTCTTGTTCTTTCTTGTCTGCTTTCTTCTAAAAGAATTTTCGAAGTGTCATCAGCAGTTAGAAGCAAGGGAGTATATTCCTGTTAATGTAGCATTTTGAAAATTAAAGGCAGACACATTTGGTTGCCATGAATGCACACTGTGCTGTATTTTGCTATAAATCAGCAGAAATTGGAACTGTGAGACCCTAAGAGAAAAAAATGACTCTCACATTCGCTGATTATTTGTCTTGAAAGGATATGGATGATATCAACACAATTCAAAAGCAGCCATTCTAGTATGTCAAAAGCATTTTCTTTCAGAAACATGTTCCCCCCCTTCGTTAATAGGATAACACACATTAAATCCCTGAAGTTACTTTTTACAGGCCTGAAAGAGGTATTCTTTCAATTCAATAGACACCTGTTCACTTCCCTCCCTGTCTCAATTCAGCAATACATTTATCATATGTTAGCACAGAATCCAGGCTTGATGATATTCTTCAGTTTGCTCACTGCTTTCCACGAATTCAGTGAAGCTCTGGAACCACTTAGCCATATTGCTATCTGAGTAAATTCTTCTACTGTTCCTAAAAAACCTGTCCTCAGAACCACGTTGCCAGCTGTTAGTAAAAAATAAAACTATTAACTTAAAGTACGTACAGATAAAGAGAGAACTCAACAGGTTCATCATTCAACTTCCTAGCTTATCCTATAAAAACACAGGAGTTGCAAAAAACTCCTGAGAATAAGATCAAAGAGAGAGAATATAACACTCCAGCTTCCTTAATTTCTTCATGTCTAAAAGAAAGAGGCAATGCTTATTATGTAAGGATGTTTCAGGAAATTACCTTATTGGTGTCTGTGAAACAATTAAAGACACTTGCATGAATGGCACTTTAGAAATGCCAGAAGTACTATTTCAAAAACTGTTAAAATCTAAATATACTATAGTTTAATCCACATCCTTAAATACTGTCACTGTTAATGTTACACAAAGTGCTTTGACATCTCATTTAGTAAACAGTCAATATCCCTCCACCCCACCAGGTCTTTCACCTGAAATACGTACCTTGAGAAATATCCTCTACTGCTCTCCGAATACCTCTATCAAATGCTCTTGCATCAGCAGGACTCTGAAACGTGAGGCCAAACTTTTTGTCATCAATCTTCCAGTGGTAAAAAGTAGGAGTAACTTTGTTGTAAACGAGGTCTTTCTTTAATGTGCACTCCAAGACCACCTTTCAGAAAGAAAATAGAAGGAAAAGATATCAGTGGCCAATATATCAAATTTGAGAACAAAAGGTAGTCTTTATGAACTACCTACAAATACACATCATAAGAGCAGGCAGAGGTCTCTCTTTAAATTTCTTCCTCCTACAAGGAATATAATTTTAATTTCATTTCCATTATGGCCAAATTATTCACCATTGGTTGCTGGCAAGTGGTATGGGTTGAAGACACCATTTATATACTAAGTCAACCTTCCTATTCAAAGATCTCATACCCACAAAAGTATCTCATACCTGCAACAACCAGTACAGACTTGGTAGATGCTCAGCAAATGAAGTAGGTCACAGCCTCTCAAAAAACATTGTGTGTGTTGGTATCAAATTTTACTATATCACTGGCATCTACAAAGTTTTTTAGTACTAGACTAACTGCTTTCAGGCCACATCAGATTTCTCCCAGAAAGGCCACTAGACAAGAGAAAATAATACAAGAGAATTGTTTTAAAAAATTAAATTAATAAAACCTAACATCTTTATGAATGTACTACTGCCTGCACCTAGACAAAAATACATTTGTGGCTCATGTTCAACTATAAAAAAACAGTAACTAGGAATGATTAACAGAATTACTTGGCTACAAAATCATTAGAGGCATACATGCACATTCAGTTGTGAAGCTGTCACAGTCTTCACATAGAATCATAAGATGGTTTCGGTTGAAAGAAACCTGAAAGACCATCTAGTTCCAACCCCCCTGCCATGAGCAAGGCCACTTTCCACTAGACCAGGCTGCTCACAGCTCCATCCAAGATGGCCTTGAAAACCTCTGGGAATGGAGCATTCATCACTTTTCCAGACAACCTATTCCAGTTCCTCACAACCCTCACAGTAAGGAATTTTTTCCTAGCATCTAATCTAAATCCACCCTCTTTAAATTTGAAGCCATTCTGCCTTGTCCTGTCACTACATGCTCTATTAAATAGTCCCTCTCCAGCTTTTCTGCAGGCTCCCATCAGGTACTGCAAAGCCTCATCATTTCCCCTTTAAATAGCCTGGTTCTAAAAATATATTTGCATGTTTATTTTACTGGCAAAAATTATTTTAAGCAACATTGTTACACTGAGTGTTTCTTGATTAAAAAAAATCCAATGTGAACAAGAAAGTATGGAGGGAGATACACTGATCTGCTCCCATAGTAGTATAATAAATCTCACAAGAAGACAACCTGTATCTCTGTATTGGTATTTGATGCTGAAAGTCCACACTGAGAGATGAATGAGGAATTTTGATATTCTATAATTTCAATAATATCCTATAATTTCATTAATGTACTTCTAGAATTTTAGTTTTTTGTTTTGTTACATATGTGGCTTTTTGAGAGAAAAAATACAAAATTCTTTACAGGATGTAGTAAAATCAGTTTAATCATAAACAACTGAGAATAAACCCTCAAATTAAAAAAAAAAAAAAGTATCTGTTCTTAGGTTTTTCTTACATATTCTTTGTGTTCCTCCTCTCCTTTCATTGTCTAATTATTACATAGGCAAATAGGTTTTTTCTCTTGCTCTTCATTATTTATTCCCCCTATATCCCATCAGTAATCATCTCCTTTCAGCTATTACTACCTTTTACCTCTGCCTCTGGAAGGATAACATTCTTTCTGCACATATAAACTCCTTCAGCATTAAAATAATATTTTGTTTCTCCATTCAGAACTCCCTAAATGGTCAACAATGAGTATGTAAAACTGCCTACAAGAAAACATAGAAAGGAATAGAACTGTTTGCAGTAGGTGTGCAGGAAAAAGAACTTGTATCATTCTGCAGTTCTAAGGTGTGTTAAATAATTGTTCTTTGTTCCTCTGGATGATTTTAAATTTGCTTCCTCCTTCAAAAAGGAGTTAGAAATGAAGGCTTCTCACACCACTGCCTTTTCTAGGTCTGTGAGCTCTTTAAGGGGACCTCTAATACATTAACACCAACTATTTTCACAGTGTAGTTTGTGTGCAGTGTCATCTAAAACATCAACAAAAAGTACTGCAAGCCTGATTTTATAGTATCACAATGAATCTCGGGTCCCAAAGGAATTAATCCAGATTACTTCGTACTGAGAATTCACACACAGTAACATCTTCCCAATACAGATAAAAACTGGATTAAAACTTCACTGAGTATAAGCAATGATTTTCAAAGACACACAGACCAAACCAGAAAACCCTCAAACCAATTACCTCTACCCCAAAAAGCAAGTCATCCTCCATTTCCAACCCTCACATTTTATATGACACGCAATGATTAACAAGCAACATCCCATTCAACAGTGTAATTGTTTTCAACTTGATTCAAGGAAACAACACATTTGAGGGGACGACACTGATTTTTCCCATCTAAACCTGTATGAAAGCAGATCAGTTAACACAGAAGATGTAAATGAAAGGGCATAGAAAAAGGAAAAATATCTTGCATCAAAAATGTGTTATCAGATATAAAAATCCACACAAGCGAGACTTGATGCCTGCCCTATCTCAGAAGCTATAGGTCTCAGTCAGCAGTGGGACAAAAATATAAACATCCAGCCCTTCAATAATTTTTGTTGCATCCAAAAATACTAAAGATCCAAATTTAAAAAAAAAAAAATTACAAACCACCCCCTGAAGCATTTTTCTCTCCCTGAAACACTTTTACACTTTGCAGCAATAGTGCATTTTTTCCTTGTAAAACTTCATTTTGCCAAAGGCTTCTTTATGTTCAAGCATGCAAACTATCCTTGGGGCTGGGGCTGAGTATCCTTATGCACATAATCTCCAAGGCCTGGAAATGGAAACCAAGCTTTTTCAATGCAGATACATTTCAAAACTCCAATTATTTTTTTAGTGCACTTTGCTATGGGGTTCAGAACTCTCCACATCATAGGTGAAGACGATATACTCTCCCATATGGTTACTCAAAATGTGCGCTCGCAAACCTTTTTAGGTAGACTTTCCCCAAGATCTCCAGGGATAAGCACAGCAAAGACCTGAAAAATTCTAAATAAAGTGCCTACAGCTTAACTAAGTTGCATTTCAAAAAGCACGCCACAGGTTACTGCTCTGAAGGTTTTCTTCATTTGGAGGCTTAGAAGAAGACTTCCATGCTAATATGAAGCATTCAGCTTGGCACAGGCTTGAAAATATTGCAGAATTATCAGACTCAAGACAGAAGAAAATCAGATCCACATGATCAAAATTTAAATTCTCAAAGCATAAATAGGGCTGTATGTCTCCTATTATTTAATGAAAAAATCTTTTTAATATCTAGATGTCATTAAGAGTAACACTAATGAATTCAACATTACTCAAAATTACTTGCTAGCTTAATGTTTCTTTTCTCACCTCTAAAAGCTACATTCTTTAAAGACAACAGAATCTATTTGCCTTATGTAGACAAGATCAATCTCCAGAGTCAGAAATTTTCTATTTCAGCACGTAAAAACCAAATATTTTAAAAGAAAAATAAAATTAGTATTTAAGATATGACATCATTATTTAGAGCTTGTTACAGAAACAAATAAGAAATAAAGTTTTGCATTTGATACAAATGTGTATCTTGATAACAGACTCAATAATTGAACATTCCAAGATACTGGATACTATTTTACTGGTTTCTAGCTGTACTTTCAAAGCTCAAAAAAAGCATTTGTAAAATAGACAGCTTCACTGTTTCTCATTCCTAATCCAAATCTAGAAACACATAAGCACATGGTTTTTGAATGCCTCTTCTACTTTACTCTTGGGAATAAGCAGGATGACCTGAGTACATTCACGCTACAGAGTGTAAGGACCAGTGCCACAATAACCATATGATGTAATTATTCTGTGCATACTTTTTTGGATTCAGTTCAAAAAAGAAGATGATATAAGAGCAGTACCACAGCCTGTGAGAATCAATCTTTTCTCAACTTGAAAGATAATCAAAAAAGTATATCTTTAAGTTTGTAAACAGCAGATTTTTAGAATAGAATAGTATTTATATTCAGTTTTAGACTTGTGTCTCTCTCTTTACACAATTAGCCATTCTTCAAAGGAAAGATTTTGAACTTTGCCACTCCTGATTCACGGTTTAAAATATACTAGTAATACATTTTTTTCTCCTTTGATAACAACTTGCATGGCAAAAGTCTGGAGAAGAAAATAAACCAGAGAAGTCTATTAGACTTTTCATTCAAGAAGGTAAAATTCACCGAAGTCTAAAAATCAGTAAGTTTGAGCCTAATTTATATTTAACACTAGTGTTCTTAAGACAGACGAGAGCTACCGTAAACACAGAGAGAACAGCAGACCTGACCAGGTTATGAGGGGGTGCAATTGTTCCAAGCAGACTGGCTGGAGCCAGATCTAGGAAGGTGAGCATAATAAAGGGGGAAATGTGTAATTATTATGTGAAAAGTCTTCACAAAATACCCTTACATTCCAACACAAGTCTAAACAATCTGAGCAAACTAGCGGGGAGCATTCTCAATTTAATTCAATGGTGCCACCACTTCGATTTTCTTCTCAGATAACTAGGATGCTTTTCGTGAATGCCATGAGATATTTTAAATGGCTCCGTACTGCACAAAAATTTTGGAAGTTCTACATGTAGCCTGAAGCTGGTTTGTAGAAGGGATGACAGCAACGCGCCTCTCAGGTCTAAAAAGAAACAACATGAGCCCTCTCAACCAAGTAACTTCAATATTTTGATGTTCATTCCTGAGTATTTAATTTATACAGCTGACTTACAGACTGAGATCTACCGTGGTAATTTAATGCCTGCATAGCCTATAAAATACATGGAAAGATCTGGCACACTGGAATGGAACTGTAGTGTCAGAAGCAGCACTTGGAGAAGCCGCAGCTAAAGCTAATTCCTTCCTCTTCAGTGTAACCATTTACAAGGCATCTGGAGATACCTCCATCAAATACCTCAGCTACAGACTTCAGCCTGCTTTGGGGGAGAATTCCACCTTTCTACTGACACACAGGTTAAACAGTTATACTGGCATTATGATTCCCCTTTATCTTAGGTAAAAACCATAGATCTGAACTCCATTTGCTTTCTAACCTAAGACACTTCAAAACCTATGCTTCCCCATGTAATGGAAAAAATGCTCCATATTCCACACTTCAGGTTTCCAGGGTAAGGGAATTTCTGTACTTCTTCTGGAAGCTAAGCCAGTTCACAAAAGAAGAGACTTACTGGCCAGAGAAAATCAAGATGTAATCTTGATCAAGTAATCTAATCAAGTAATCTTGATTAGAAAGGTATTTTAACAATGTGTAACGTGACTTTAGAGGACGGGGGGAACTTCATATGTAAAGATGACTTTCTCTTTGAATCCATAGAAGTATTTTCAGAAACAGCTGTGTGTACCTTGCAAAAAACTTAGTGGACTGGAAACCATGGCTTGAGTGACTTCTAGATATTACAGTAGATTAAACATTCCTGAAGACACACATACTCCAAGTCTGGATAACTGAAATGTTCAAAACTGTTTAGGAAGTTTTTTAAAAAAAATATTGTTACATTCTCTTTGCAAATACGATGGCAGAGCATTCTTCAGGCACTGAGATTTAACCAAAGGCACTCTAAAATGAGACTAGAAGGAAGTTATGGCACAGAAATAGCAGATTCAGTATAACACTTCCTCAAAATCCAAATGTGATCAAAATATTTGGTCTCTACAACAGCAAATACAGTGGCTTCCACTTTTACTTTATTTTTAAATTTTAAAAAAATTAATTATTATGAAATAGTCATCTGTGAATTCTATGTGGACTAAAACCCCAATTGTTTGGCTTCATTAAAGAAAAGGTTAAAAATTGTGCTTGAACAGTGAGTCCACAGGAATATCCTAAGAACAAATGTAAAACCATTAACTATATTGAAAGCATAAAGATCAGAACAGTTTTCAGATCAGTGACATATCTAACAGAATTTCTCTTTCAGTCCCCGCTACCCTCTGCCCTTCTAAATAAGCGTCATGCCCTAGCTTTGTTGTCGCATATCTTGGCGTAGGATCTTGTTTCTTCTATGCCAAGAGGGCTCTTGTTGCATACGACACAACTTGGTCGTTAATTCATTACACATTAGCTGTTGCTTATAATTGCATTATCTGATGTCGGTGGAAATACAAGTACACATAGTGTCCTTCCCCTCAGTCTTCGAATCACTGGCTCTCCAGTATTCTTCTCCACTCCCTAAATCTATATTTGTTAGTTCCCTGAGCTTTATTCAATATACACAGGAGATATGTTCATGCTAGCTGCACTTCTTCCACCTTTTATCCTGTGTTTTTGAGGGGCTGACTTCCAACAGCAAATTCCCAAAACTACAGCAAGATTACAATCTACCCTGACAGACTAGTAAGACTACATTTGGGGGGCAAGTAGAAGGAAAACAGATGGACACAGGATGGGACATGCACGAAAAGCCAAAACCAAAGTGTTCATGACAATAAAAGTTTGCAAAACACATTCATGCTAACATGAGCTTGATTTTAGACAGGAAGAGGAGAAGAAACATTTAAAACCTTCTACCAGAAGTGGAAACAAAACAAGGCTCGCCTAGGGGAAATGGGAGAGAGGACACTGCAAACAGATCAGGACACTGATGGCTGGAAATTTTCTTATGCATGCAGGCAAAACATTCAACCAGCCTTTAGTTCCAAGAATTTATTATTCTTAAGGCTAGCTGTGAGTGTTCCAAGTATTAAGAATTAAGAGAAAATTACCAAGTATCTCTAAATGCAATTAATCTTCTCAAAAAGAACCTCCACAAGGCTAAAAAAAGTTCTAAAGGGAACTGTTGCAAAGTGAGGAAGGAACTGCAGGTGCACGTAGCTGTGCGGGAACACAGGGTACTCTGCTAATAGCACTACGCCCCACCGAAACAACTGAGTCAGCAGAATTTCTATTTATATGCTGTCTTCCTACAACAGTCACAGTCAAGGCAGAAAACTCAGCAGCCCTGCCTTAAGGGAGAAACTGGTAGGCTTGGGGAAGGGTCAGCAGTACAGTATAAGAAGTGATTCTATCTTTTAAGCTTACAGAGGAGTCAAAATTAATTGGCAGAAAAGAGTAAGTTCTTGATATAAGTCATTAAGATTGAGCTTTTGTGCCTTCTCCACTTCTTTTTGTTTCCACAGTAAGACACAGCCCCATTCAGAAATCTGTTTGCCACACATGTAACCAAGCAATCCTTAGTAAGCCCAGTTTGTGTTCCTTAGGTCTGCACATAGAGATGGCTGAGATCCTGCACCAGTTTTCCTTTTGTGAGGCTGATTTTCACAATGCTATTTAAGAAATGCTTATTACTGCTATTTTATGTAAGGTAGCTGATGAATGAATACTGTCTACATATTCCAAACCAGGTCAGTTCTTGGACCATCAGCTTCATGCTTTCAATACCAAGCTGTTCTCATGTAAAATGGCTACTTTTTGTCATAGCCATATTCTACAACTAACCGAATTATTACTGAGGAATTCCATCTGATTTCACGTTCTTAATAAAATTCTCAGTTCCAACACTCCAATTACATGCAGTATCACTGGTATATAAACAAGATTCAACTCTAATCTTTCACTGGAGGAAAAATTAATAGCAAAATGTTTCCTAAAATGGATGGAAAGTTTCTAAAAAATTGATGTGCTTAATTCTAAAAATGCATGCTATTACAGCTAAAACAAATAACTGGCTCTTTTGATACACAGTCATCGATAGAGAAAAGGTCAGCAACAGCACTGGACTGAGACTATAAATTTACTTTGTAGTCTACAGGTATCAATAAGCAAGCATCCATATTTATGTTTATAGTTTTAATACGATCATTAAATAGATGCAAATTGTTACCGTTTTATCCCTGAGTCGTTCTCCATGGATAAGAAAATCAGCACAGCTATTCTCTTCCTGGGGAATGACTTTGAAGACTGTGACACAGCTTAGTCCACCCCCTCCAAGTGGTAACCATCCACCACTTGAGTCATCCCGGGTCATCACCACAGCTCGCACTCGTGCATAACTATTACTGAAAGAGAAGGAAAAAAAGAAATTAGTTTTCCATAAACATAAACCAGTTGAGCTGAGTTAAAAACAAAACAAAAACAACAAACCCACAACCAAGATCACAATAATTAACACTGTCTTTCCACGAACATCACCTAGAAGAAACCAATTTAAGACCACCCTCTAAAAATGTTCCTCTGTATTTTTATACCTTCATTAGGACTTTTCGGAGCCTGTGATTTTGTAAAAAAATTTAACCATAGAATATAGTTGCCAAGTCAAAACTCATATTCTTCTAAAAACTTTATACTCAGTGATCAAGCTAGAGGACTGGAAAGAGAATAAGAATCAACTCCTGATTTATTTTAGACTAATCATGAAGCCAGTCAGCCACCATGAAATTGCACAGAAAAGGGAACAAGAAAACAGAAAGAGGTCAGGCCTTCTGTCACTGAAATCTAAACAAGAACAGGCTTCTAGCCAGAAACCCTGCTTCCCTTCATCCGTCCGTCCTCCCCATGCATATAACCCGTCCTTTGCAAGGGTAGGTCAGCACACACACTGTGGGGTTCACCAACAGAACCAGTTATGACTGCTTAAAATCTGTATTTGTAGTGTCTACTTGCTAGTTCTCTCCTGTATTTGCATTGTGTGTAAAATTACTTGCATTTTACAATTGAACATCTTTTTTCATCATTTAGTATTTTTGAACAAATAAAATGAACAAATTATTGTCGTACCACTACTTAAAAGCCAAATTCCAGAGTATTGGAAAAAGAGGTTTTGGTCAATTCTCTCTGCTTTTAGTTTTCTCTTCTAAATTAAATTAAAACACTTAGTTTTGGTTATGAATTTGCCACTACACCACTTGGAAAACCCCATGGTTTACCAATGACGTTATAAGGTGGTACATTTGAACTATGGTTTACTGGATGAATGTGGCAGTTGATGAATGAACATTTGAATACCTTAAAACAAGGTGTTATCTCTTTTTACAACATATTCCTGATTGAGGGTTTAAGTACTTACGCCAGTTTGCACTAGTGATGTCAAATTTAAGGGCTGAAGAAGAAATATTAGAAGAGGACAAAGTTGTTCCTTCTGTATTTGAGATGAAACTATTCACCAAGCTGTTGCACTTTTTAAAGATCACTGCTTCATTCCCAACCCCCGCTCCCCCCATATCCCAAAATAACAAAGGTAGGCTTTTTTGCGTAATTAATATATTACATTCTCACACACATATATGATTCACACATATGATTCACTTGTGTGTGTGTGTGTGTGTATATATATATATATATGTATATATATAAAAGAATCTTGCTGCAAGCATCTAAAGCTTAAATAAATAATGGTTTGCAAAATGGAAAATAAGACTATAAATTTTTAGCTTATAAGCAGGTAAATTTTGTTTGCCACCTCTGAGCAAAGCCCCCCCCCCCGTATCTCACAATTAAAATGACAGTTCAGTCAATGTTTCTCACCACTTCTTTACCAACATCTGTTAGATAAGTACTCAAACAGAGCAGAAAAATATAATAAAGAAAAATCCAATCCTTCATTGTATGCATCTATCACAATTCTAATATCTGCAAATAAAAATGGCTATATTTTGATGCTTAATAATATTACTGAAAGTTCATTCCATTCACTGGCCTGTATCACTGTTTCACTCAGAACTAAATTCAGATTATAGCTGTACACTTCATACACAGGTAGTCTCTCATCTCATTTCTTTCAGAAGAGCCTCTTCTGACAGAAACGGAGGACAGAAGGACTCTCCTCTAAAACCAATACGCAATAGGATGCACTAGTTGGTTAAGCCTACACACTGTCTTTGTTTTCTCCATTCAAGTGAACCACAAGTTTAGCTTTTATGTTATTCACTCTATAAATTTGGTTGTAAATCTGAATATTAGAGCTTTTTTTGTATATCAACAGACTGCAGCAGGAGTTCAGTTGAAGAGAATTTCCCTTAGGCTACATGAAAAAACCTAAACTACAACATTAATTTTTTCTTAAAACGAAAGTTCACACTCCACATTCATTTTCTTTCCAGGAACCGCTAATGAGAAGCAAAGATGGAGTTCATTCAATAAAGTTTTCTGTCAGTGTTGGGGTTTTTCCCTGTCCTATACTGAGACGGCTAGTCTGGTCTAGTTAACAATCTTGTGTTTTGCTTTTGATACACATTAAAAAAAATGTTTTAAACATTTATCCTTTCAGATAGTTTATAAACTACTATCAAACCCATAGCATTAGTGCAAAATAAAATTCCCCAACAGGTAATATTTCATGAATAATCTCTTAAATTGAAACAAGTCAGTTTTTCCATATAACCACTCTGTAGATTAACTAGACAAATTCTGTACTTGTAACAAAGCCAAGGTCTACAAGGAGATTTTTAGTTTTATGTTTCTGTTGGTGGCTGTTTTTTAGTATTATTTTTTGAATTTAAATGGAACTCTCATTTGGTAACAATACAACCTGGTTTGCAATTAGCCACAATGCAGTGGCAAGACCTACGTTGGATTCCCATTTCCAAAATTCTCTGCAAACAAAACAGCATCTGCCTGTCACACTACTGGCACAACCAAAAGCACTTTGAAGTACTATGTCTCCAGCCATTATAGCCCCATCTACTCTTGGGAACTTTAGAACCAATTGTTAAACTGCTGGCGTACCTTAGCTGTGGGAAAAAGGGCAGACAAGGCTCCAGTGCTTTCCTAACACAGCCTAAGGTTCTTACCTACTCTTGCATGTTTAACAGCTCTATCAGGAATACCTGAACAAAAGAAAAATCAAACAAACAGGGCGATCAGTTGAGCATTGCTCTTACAAAGCCTTTTACCAGAGCCACCATAAGCACGTGAAATGGAGCATGAAGAGCAGCATTGCAACAGCAGGTCCAAAGCTACTGTACTGCAGCCAACTTTTCCTGAGACTCCCTGGTTGTGGTTGTGGCCACTGGAAATTTTTAAAGGTTTAAAGGAGCAAGGTTTAAATGAAATGGTATTCTGGCCAAAGGAGCATGCTGCTTTCCCAAAGTCAGTGCTGAGAATCAGTAACGCTGGGGACAACGACACTGGAATCCAAGATCAGTTCTTACCAACTAAGGAAACAGATCTCTTTGAGTGCCGCAGGTAGGAGATAAGAGTATGGTATTCTTATGCGATTAAAGGGAATGACAAATTGGGAGAAAGGAGAAAAACAATAAAATAAAAGGTTATCTACAGTGATTTTTCCTTCTAGCAGTGAAGACTTACTGAGGAGTACAGCATGTGTCTGAGTGCTACACCTAGTAAACCTGAAATGAAGCAATTTTAAGATAGCATAATATATTGTGTAAAGTTTAATTCTAAAAATATTATTAAATTAAGATGAAAGTATTTCTTGAAAGATGGTTTCTTGTGCCAAAATCAAAAGCTGAAGTGGGGTGAACTAAGCAGCCTGAGAAAGCATTGGGGCAAAATCAAATGCTTACAAACCGTAAGTGGGCAGCAAAGATATAACCTACAGTCCTTGCCTGCCATCAGCAGGCATTTTAAGAGAATCAAGCATTAAAATCTAACAGGTTTTAAAGGCTCTTTCCTCCCTCCAAAAGCTGTGTGTATCATTGTAATACTCATGGGCCCAAACTGACTTAACCTGGATGTCCAAACTGTTGTTCAAGCGCAGGAAGCATGTCATTGACTAAGACAGGCTGGCACCTTCAGCTCAACAACTAAGGGACAATCCTGCTTTTGGTGACTAGGGAAGGAAGACAACTGTAATTTCATCACTGTGATTTTTTTTTTTAAATTATTTTGATAATTTGTGACATTTGTTACATTTAATATCAAGACAATTGAAGATAACAAATGTTATTATGTTTGTCCTTCATTCCATTAGCCAACCAAAAGAGAATGAGTATCAAGAATTTCCTGCCAAAATGCTTTTCCCAGAGAAAAAGAGGAAGAGATGTTGGGGGCAGTGGGGAAGCAGCCATCTTGTTACTTTACATTTATTTTAACCTAATTTCAACAGTATGCAAATCTTCCCTCTCCTAATTCATATGGAACATTACCATTCTTTTATTTGTACTGCATTTTGCACATCTCTATTTTAACATAGGATTGAAAAATAAAAGTGATTTCAGAAACGTTTCTTAAAACAATTGTACTGTAATGGCAAATTTTTTTTGAGTACTATACTGCTACTACCATTACCATCAAGAAACCTGGATCTGCAAGTGGAATTATAAACTGAACCATAGGAGAAACTGACTCTTTCAGCTTTGGTAAAAATTTTTAGAGTTACAATTTCTTTCAAAGCTGGAAAGAAGATTTGAAGGAAAGGACCTTGAATTTCATATGGACACTAAGCTGCATACAAGCCAAAAACATGTCCTTGGGACAAAGGAGGCCAACAATGTCCTAGCTGCACTAGACGTATTGGCAGCAGGTCATAGAAAGTGATCCTCTGTCTCTACTCAGCACTACGGAGGCCACATCTGGAGAGCTTTGTCCTGCGTTGGGCTTTCCAATACACAAGAGACATGGAGCTCTTGAAGTGGGTCCAACAGAGAGCAACAAAAACGGTTAAGGGACTGAAGCATCCACCATATGAGGGAAGGCTGAAAGAGCTGGGTGTGCTTAGCCTAAAAAAGAAAAGACTTGTGGGTATCTTATCAGTGTATACAAACAGCTGAGGTGAGGGTGCAAAGAGGACAGACAGAGGCTTTTTTCAGGGGAGCCCAGTGAGAGCACCAGAGGCAATGGACACAAACTGAAACACAGAAGTTCCATTTGAACATCAGCAACCACTTTTTCACTGTGAGAGTACCTGAGCACTGCCACAGGTTATCCAGAGAAGCTGTGGAGTCTCCATCCTTGGAGAGTTTCAAAAGCTATCTGGACACAGTCCTGGGTAACCTGCGTTAGGTGACCGTTCCTTGAGCAGCAGAGGCGGTGGACAAGATGACCTCCAGAGATGCCTTCCAATGTCAATTACTCTCTTTTATTTAATATTGTATTTCAAAGCACAGCAATTTCAATAAAGTACAACTTCATAAATATAACCAACAGGGGCTCATTTACAAGAATTCATGATACTTCGAAGCAAGAGTTGTCACTGTGCAAACTGCTATTTAAACACTTCTGACAAGGCTAAGGGGAAAAAGGCGTTCTGAAAAATCGTGACACACTGCTATGAAATTACACTATCTTTGCTGGCATGAAGGTAACAGCTCCAGGCTGATCTCCAAATGTGAAACGGTCATGGATCAAGCCTATTTACCTTTGACTGGCACTATACACACGTACTTTAACCCTGCCAACTTCTGGTGCAATATATTTTCATGTTTGTAGCCTTACCAAAAGAGCATACATGAACCACACTTGGCTTTTTATGGTTCTTATTATCCAAACAGCTTAGCAGAAGACTTTACGATTCCCAGCTAGAGAAGTGCTTCTGAGTAAATGCATGTCCAGAGCACCAAAAGGTACTGTCAGACCACTGAGCTAAAGTCTGTTTTACTTGCAGATAGCATTTTTTGAGTTTTGAGTCAATATAGAAAGAAAAATAATTTCACCAGTATCACATGAGCTTACCAGTACACTGCTGATTTTATAAACCCCTTGTTACTAAAAGTTTAGAGAATGAGTGCCACTGGCACAAAATCTTAATGTCTTACCTAAAACAGATGGAGATGTAGCAAAGATGGTAGCAAATGTAGCACAAGGGCTAAAGATGACATACTTTACATCAAGAAAACATATGACAGCATATCTTATTATTTTTTAATGAAGAGGATATTGTTATAATAATAGCTACTAAATGAGGCTCTGCTTAACATGACTGTTACCTTTCTCTTCTCAATATTGTATCAACAAACCAGAATATAAACCAAACTCTTATGCCGGTAGAATGCAAGACTTGGCAAATTTTCTCCTTTAAAAAGAGGCAAAAGGTATTCTTCACAATAAACAGCAACTGTACATAGCTTCTACGCCTAAGTAGTTTATTTCTGTGAGGATTTTAGCAAGGAATGACATGGATTTTCAGGAGGAACTACAGACAAATGCTGTGACATTTAGGATATTTGTACCCACACTGATTTACTGAAGAGCTTTGGATCTTGTCAAAAAACCTGAACGGAATATTTCTGCTCAAGCAAAAAAACCCCAAAAAACCAACAAAACAAAACAAGAAGAAAATCCACTTACAGAAACCTGAACGACCAAGCAAAATGGCTTGAACCCAAAAGGGTAAAAGGAGGAAGCTACATGAGAAACTGTATTACATAAGGAAGGGATAGCTGGTATCCTGAAAGAGCCAAAAATACATGATTACAATTATTATTTAGCAGAAGAGGCTCATAAAACAAGGTGATTGACACCTAGGTGATTGAGTGGAACTACAATTCGAAAGGGAAAATGAGACACAAATGAACAAGAGTCAGAACAGTATATTGCTCTCGTGAAATGTTCTCTTGGACATGAAATAAGAAAAATTTTTTAAAAAATTAAATATTAGGAATGGGGTTCTAATGTTCTTATTTGAATATAGACAATTTAAGATTTGTATCCACATAAAGAAATCAATGCTGCAAGGAAGAATGGCTACTGCTGCAAGCACTACTGCAAAGCACAAGAGCATATGAAGAATGCAGAAGCTAAGATTTGAAACCCATCAAAATTACATACAAAGTTTGTATTAGAATCTGCATGAAAAACATTTTAGGCCTGTTCCTCAGCATCTTCTCTTGTTTAATAATTTTAGCTAGTTTCTATTACTTCTGTATGTCATCCATGAGGGCTGGTTAAATGAAGTAATATTTTAATCACACTAAAGGAGATCACAACACATACTTGGATTCTACTCCTTTTAAAGAAACTGCCTTCTGAAGGCCTAAGTTTTCAAAATAGAAAGGGTTCTGCAACACCATCTGGTCAAGGCATATTACTTGGAAAATGGCATCTAACATAAAATACACAACCAAATTAAAAAACCCAAACAAACTTATTTTTCCTTCTATTCTTCCCCACAGAAGTTAAAAATAAAGTAACATTCAAAGATGGCTGTGCAGGTTTTGGACACACACAGCAGAACTAAATAATTCCCCTTTGTAATAGTTTATGAAATAAGCCAGAGATGGAAGATGGTTTTTGACCACTTCCACAGCTGTCTGCTTAACAACAGAGGACTGCTGGTACCAAGGGCTCCTGAAGTAGATTCCATCCAAATTTACGCATACAGGTAACATAATTTGAGTGGTCAGATCCTGGTACTCATGTACCCCCCAATTTTAATGGGCTTCTTCCAGAAAATCCTGTATTTGTCTAATCTCTAAATGCTGACAGCCATAATGCCAGAAATATCCACCCTCCATCCTAGCCTGTCTTCTCTTCTCTGCATATATTCTTAGCATTCTTTGCTTCTTCCTTACCTCAGAATTTCTGAAGATCCACAGGAATCTCTTCACTCTATTTATAGCACAGAACTGTCTGTACCCTCTTTTAATTCTGTGAAATCATTACTTGTTTCTTACCAAGCTATTGGGTACTCATGCTATGTATTAATTCTGATTTGCTTATCATGGAAATGTGTAGAGAAAGATGAACGAGCCCACAAATACTTTTATTTTTAATAAGGAAGTTACCATTTCTTTCCAATCTTGCAAAAACAAAGGAGCATCTAAAGAAATGACGGAAGACAAGCTTTTAATTTTCTCGAGGTCTTCAGCAGACTTAGGACAAGCTCAAGTGTGCAGCCTAAGGCAGATTCCATTGAACCTAAGACAACTTGACACTTCCAGTAAATGTCGTCAGACAACATTCATCTAGTCTAGAGAGATTTTTTTTTTTTCAAATGAAGCTTACAGATTCAGTTGTGCTTTTTACTTCCCTGGGAATAGCAATGATTACTACAGTTTAGAACAACAATTTATGGGAAGTTTTTTAGGTAATACTTGTATCTCAACAGGTCAGAATTTTCTCTCAGAGCCATATTCCTCTAGTCTTACATGCTCACAAAGTCCAAGTATCAAGAATGCAAGTGCAATTAGAGCTCTCATTGTCCAAGCTATTGGTCATCTAGCCATTGAGATTATGGATGGCAGGACTGGAAACCCTGTTAACAGATATATTTGAACACATTAATCAATAAGCTATTTTGTAATAAAGTTCTTGACCACTAAAATAAGACGAAGGTAACTAACATATTCCTTACAAATTATTTTAGCTACCCTAAGGTATTACAGACTATATTAAATATGTTATTTTCAAACAAGCTCTGTGCACTTTTTATTCACTGCTTGTTGCATGTAAGAATAGTGCCCAGCAAACATTCAGAAAGCTATTATTTTCCTCCACCTAAGAACTTATTTAGCAAAAATAAAGGACAAAGCTGTAATACTGTCTCAAACATATTGGAAAACATTGTCACAGATTTTCTGTATTTACTATGTCTGAGTTTCTGTCAGGTTGTCCTGGACTATAGACCCTTTGCCCAGGGACCACCTGTAATGAGCACAATTCAATGAAGCTTGGACTTGCCCGTTAGTGTACAAACCTTAGGGGGGTGAGCTGCTACATACTCTTGAACTTTTGGCAATGCATTATGGAAGAAAAGAGCATTAGAACCACTGAGCCTACTCACCTAAAATAACACTTGCTATTAGGTAAACAAGCACAAAATTTAAATTTTATTTTTATCACATTAAAAGAAATTTATAAAAGGTCCAGGTCCTTTCTGGCATGCATTTCCCACTCAGACTGCACAGAAAAGGAACAGAACCTGGAACCAAATAAAGCATATCCACACTTACAAAAATACTCTTCCTTTAACAGCCTTGCTGTGAGATTGCTAATGAATGTTGTATACAAACAACATTCATGTGTTTAAAACCATGTGAACTGAATTGTAGTATCATTCATTGATATTGTTAAATCTAAAGCTTGTCTCAACATTTACACTGACGTGGCTTTTCAAGGACTTCAACCAGCCAATATGAGAATGACCTTGCAAAGAAAATTATATTCTAAGAAAACCCCTAATGCTAAATTTCTCCTTTTAACATAATAAAACAGTAAACATCCTAAAGGATATTATGAACATACACAAATGAACAAATCATAAATGTCTGCACTAACAAAACAAAAGACTACAAACCAAACTGCAAAATGCTTAACATCAAAGTCAGAGCAAAAAAGGAAGTCTGAATGAGCCTTAAGAAAGACAAGCTTGTGAACTTACAGAACTATTTTAAAGGTGTATGTCCACTGACCAAAAGGAAGCTACCGTTTCCTTGCAACGCAGCACCACATTTTGTGGCTTGAACCAGACTTTTTTGTAGTTTTAACAAACCATGATTATTTCAGAGAGGACATAAACGGAAACAAACTAGTGAAAGATAAATGCAAATATTTCTATTACAATAATCCATTAAACCAGAAAAAATGAAAGATTAATAAGAGTATACAAAATGTTTCAATGTTATGCCCCTTGTATTTGCCATACATCAGCATGAATGATGCAACTTATATAGCCATTATATAATTGTATGATCTATATTTGATAATCTCAGTAATAATTAGTAGCCTAACCAGCAGTCTAAGCACAGAAATAGGTGATTCACAAGCCCTAAGGTCAGAACAGAGGAATTCTAACAGCACATCCCAAAAAAGTGTAACTAACCCTTGGTTTACTACATTCCACACTCCAGTTACTGCTTTAGCAGTAATGTAGTAATATCTAGTATATAGTTCTTTAGCAGTAATTTAGAATATTTAGTAATATTCTTCACAAGTTTCTACAAAAAGCTGCATGTCACGTATGCATGTAATACATGGGTCATGCATGAACCTAACAAAGAGCAAAGTAATAACAAGGCACTGAAAGGCCTTTTAGCTCCGAATGAAGGTTTAAGTTCCATTACGTGCTGCTATTCCAGAAGAAAAGTTTAGAAACTTGTAACCAACTGCACAGAAGAAGAATAAGCAGTACACATGCATTCCTCCTCCCCACCAAATATGTAATAAACCAAAATAAGAACAAATTCACACTTTATAAATTATAGTTAGTCATGAGAGCTCCTACAATAATCACTGCAACTCTCAGTCTATTCAGCAACTTCAAAGGGATCCACCAGATACATTTTCCTTGTTTTGGCAACAACACAATATGAAACAAAGGGTTACAACAGAGATGATGAGATAAAGAGATAATTTAGTGTTATAATCACATCTCCTTGTTTCCTCTTTGGACTTTTAAAACCATTAATACCATTAGAAGGGTAATGTCCTTAAACTGATGAAGGATAGGTTTAGATTAGATATTAGGGAGAAGTTCTTTACTGTGCGCGTGGTGAGGCACTGGAACAGGTTGCCCAGAAAAAAGTGGTGAATGCTCCATTTCTGGAAGTGTTCAAGGGTGTTTTGGATGCGGCTCTGAGCAACCTAGTCTAGTGGAAGATGCCCCTCTCCATGGCAGTGTGGTGGAACTAGATGACCTCTGAGGACCCTTCTAATGCAAATCATTCTATGATAAATTATGGTTTAGGGTGGAACTTCACCTTAAGGAGGAAGTTCTGAAAAGGGTGATGGAGACAGCTAAACTGCACAAAAGATATGATCAGAGTACCAAGAAAGCAAGTGCAACACGACGTAATACAAGCTCAAAACAGTTTTTAGACTGTAGAATCCAAGTAAGGAGTGAAACAACGGCCTTTTAGCTGCTGTCACTCTATGAGACAAAAATGTCACGTAGGAACAAATATGCAGATTTTTTTTTTTGGTGCAGCTCTGACATCTATGCTGCACAGCTTTGCTAGACAAAACTGATTGCTATCCACTGTAAAAACGTTTTAAATGGCTATTTGCCACTTCTATTGTACAGAATGGATATAATAGCTTATAAAATACAAGCAAAAGTACAAAACTAAAAAATCTTACTGAATTAATGAGATATACATTAAGCCATTCCAGAAATATTTGTGTCCTTGTATCTAACAGCACTGGAAATGAATCCTGACGGCATAATTGAAGAAATACAACCTGAAAATTAAATATCTCTGCTTGGAGAGACAGGAGACATTATATATTCAGTAAACAAAAGGAGAAATTAAACTGGTAGAACAGACTAATAGGTGTAGATGGAGAAGATCAAACCCCAGAATTTTAATTTGGCTGTTTCGTTAGTACCCATGTGTTTTGTTGAAGACCTTTGCTGTTATTCCAGCAACAGAAGGACCTTCTATATTCATATTCCAAGGACAGGGTCTACTATCAAAACAACGAGGATCACAAATAATTTTGCCTTATAAATAACAATGAATTTTGAATACTTTTATCTGCAAGGATACCGTCCAAATAATTCAAATAAGCCAGGAGAAGTCATTAACTGTTTTATTAGCTGAAGAAAAGCAATCAGCATTTTATTATGCACCCTGAAAAGCAAGGTCAAAAGACCAACAGCATATTACAAATAACTGCTTTAGTGGTGCTAACAAATAATCTCTAAATTTTGAGGCAAAATTTTCACTATTTAGGAATTTAAGCCTCAAGTATCGGCTGTATCATACAGTTCATCTGACAGAATTCTGTATATTTCACTCAAAACCCAACATTGGGAATGCATTCATCACCTATGAACTTTACATTCAGGATGTAAAATAGTGTTTTTGATGGCTCTGCTTCTTAAATTTAGTTGCTCAAATACTAAGATGTTATATTAGGTTGGAAGAGAAGAAAGAAGCTTCTCTAGTCATTCAGCAATTCCTAGACAGATTAGTTCGCCTGTAATTTTAATAACACTGGGAGGAATGGATAAAACACATTTTTAGTCAGTAAGTTCTTAAAAATAATACTAACAGAGAGAAGCAATTATTTGAGTAGAATAATTCTAGAACTGCCACAGTAATTTTAGCTACAATTAGGTAGCTAAATCCTTGTAGCTCATCCTTCTTTTCTTCACCCATATTGACTGAGAAGTGTTTTGTGACCAATATTCAACACAACCATCTATATGAGGCATTTTCACAAAAGACTGAGTAAAAAACCCTATATCGCCTATTCTACATAAAAAGATTACTAAAATAAAAAACCAAACAAAAAACAGCTGACACAGTTGTTTCTTTAGGAAGCACAAAAAAATAAGGATTGCCTAAGAGTTATTTAAGGGGAAGAAGAGGGAGCTAAAAATGCCAGAACACAAGTAACAAAACTGTAGTAATAGATGTTTAAAAAGTCAGCAACATGAAAAGATTTGGGAGGGAAAAAAAGAACAAGAAAAAAAGGACAAGGGAAAAAAAAAAAAGAAAAAAAAAAAAACCAAAACAGAAGGAATAACAAAAAGAAAGGAAACAGTATCTCCTTTTCCCAAACAAGCAGCGGACATAAGACTAGGTGCCCTTCATCAATGAGAAGCATAATCCCAATGCACATCACTGTTTAACGTGCAATTCTTATGCTATGGCTTTCTCTATACACTGATTTTGCCATAAGGCTATCCCATAACTGCTCAAAGCGCTTACCACAAGTTCCTGAGGAGTGTCTGAACACGTGCTTGAGTGTTTGATTCACTGTCAGCAACTGCTGCCAAACTCTCATTCATTTAATTCCGTGTGGATCACAAAAAGGGGTCAGTCACATTACAGCCCAGTTGGACCCTGCCTGCTTATCTACATTATATATGTATTTAGAGATTAAGACACAACTAACCATATGAACACCCAGGATTTAAGTCACAAAGTTTGGCAGTATCAGCATAAAGGGAAAATGCAATACTCGAGTTTTTCGGCTTCTTATGTACCAAATTACGAGGACCAAACACGTAAAAAAGCAATGAAAAAAAAAGTTCTTCCTCCCAAGAAACATGTATTTTCTTTCTCCAAATTCTCACTGCAAAAGGTTTTGGCCCTCTTTGTATTAGTAAAACCCAGTCTACATGCTAACAAAACAATTTTCTTTATGTAATGACTGAATACACAAAAGGAAAGCACTCTTGATTCCAGGAGGTGCAAAGGGATTAACTCTGGTAGCACAGAAAATAGGTATTCTGAACACTAAAAAGTTCATCCCATGATGTAATGAGAGAAACCACAATTTTCAAGAAATATAGTTGAAAATACATCACAAGAAGAGAATCGATTATAAGCACATAGAACTTGCAATGCACCTTTAAATCCATGTATCATTAATCCACACAAAACCTAGTATTTTCAGTGCAGATATAAAAGAAATGAGTACTACCATCCTGCACATTAAAATATCGATACAGTATATATGGCCAAACTGCTATAAAACAATAATTTTACAATAAATTAGCACTAAAGATTGTAGTCCTATTGTATGAATTTAGAAGTCTGAATGCAAACTACCGTAAGTCTCAGGAAGGGTTAAGAGTACTCAGTCTGGATCTTTTCATTGGGAAGGAATTACAGCAGCCTCTATTTGGAAGAAGTTTCATATATAGCAAAAAAATGTGATTGCCTGAAATGATTCATCACCTCATCTTCATTGATGCATAGTCACCAATACTCAAGGAAACATCACCCAAAAAAGGTTTTAAAATAGAAAAGTAGCCTTTAAAAACAACCTAGAAAATCTCGCTTGGCAACTGAACCTTTTCTGCTACAAAACATTTATTCATAATAAAGCAAAACAAAAGAAGTGACCATGCCATTAACTAACTACTCATAAAGTAGATGATTTAAATTTAAATTAAGATTAGTCAATTTATTGGTAAAACGCACTTTCCAAACTACAGTACTGCTGGCATCAGGGACCACTGTTGCCTGTAACCACTTTTTTTTCCCCCAGTTTGTGCTCCTGCATTATTATGCCAAGCGCATAAGGGAGAGGAAATACAAATCTCCTCTCTACAAAAGAGGAAGAAGGAAAAGAAAAGCCCTGAACACGAAAACCCTACAAGTTTTGCAGCTATTCATCCTTTAATAAGGATCATTATTTACAGAAAGTTATTCAGTAATTGTTGAGAATTCAAGGAAACACAAAATCCATGGATTTCAAACTTTAAACACTGGGTTCCAGTAAACTGGCACTCAAAAGAAAAACAGATTACACTCATGTAAGCATTTTGACACAGACAGATGATGCATCTCCAGGAAACAAAGGGCGATGCTCCATTGAACAGCTGTGTGATAGGACTACACTGTACTATGCATAGCACATAGATGCTACATAGATCTCTCATTTTTTGAGTTCCTTATTAAATGCAAGGTGTTATTCATACAAGATGTCTAAGCAGCTATAAATATAGAGCTCTAACAGTGATTCAGCATCTGTATGTCTGCAGCAAAAATTATTTGCTTTTGTGGGATAATGGGAAGGCAATGAAACCTATGTACCTAAATCCAGCCTGAATTCCTACATCTTTCTTCTGCAGTTTTTGGGTACAATTCTCCTACCTCCTTTGTGTTAACTTATTTAAGTATGCAACTGTAAAGTGAACGGGTTGTGCAACGAAAACAGAAAACCCATCCTAAAAAGATTGTTCTGACAGATCAGTGCCCCAACTTACCTTTAGTCATGTGCCCCTCACATGCCTAGGTTGTGCCAAGGTTGTGTAGGTGAATGCCTTTCTTTGGCAGCACAAAAAGTATATTTCATCATTAGAAATGCAGGTTTACATAGTTTTTTTAAGACTTACCTAAAATATTAATTTTGAGGGAGGCATGTATGTATAAAATATTTTTTTTTATCCACAGGAAAGCCATAAAACTTGCTCTATAGTCTATACAAAATTTTAAATATTTAATAGACTGCTTTTTTGTTGTTTACTACTTTAATTCAGTAAAGCAATAAAGATTTATATCAGACTGAAACTGATGACCAATATCCTAGCCATTTATCTAACATAAGAATCTGTTTGCTCCTCCTGCACACTCTGGGAACAAATACCCCTTTGCTTTAAGGGACCCAGAAAACAAGAAAAAATGTCTGTTGCATTAGCATATTTCAATCACTGTAGACCTATTATTCATGTACTTCCACCACCAGGTGTGAACCCTAGGAAAGTTGCATTCAGTCAGGATACTGCTATAGCAGTGTTTTCCTGATAAAGCCAGTAGTGCATTACATGTAGTCGAATGTAGAGTTTGAAAAAATCAGGAGTTAAAAACAAAGAAAAAATCAAGCCGTGACTAACTTCACACAGCTAAAGGCTCAGAGCACTACAGCCTTGTTTCAGGTATTAAATAAATATTTTAATAATTTTAAATTGAAATTATCCCTTTAAGTCTTTTTATACATTTACTCTTCGTACCCATATTCCAGCTTCCTCAGCAGCATACACACAGTTAAAACCCGATGCTTATTAGAATAGTCTTCTGGTGGGAAGTGCTAAGAATTCACCCCACTGCCTACCAATCTATCCAGAAATCTGTTCTCACTCCTACTTCCTCCTGTCTGTTCCTTTCTGAAACAGCAGTAGGGGGGTTGGGAGTTTGCCTTTCCTCTACTGGATCACAGTTGTGTACATGAACTATACCAGACCATATGGCAATCTCTCTCAATTCGCAAGAGGCAAAACAAGCTTCCTATCAAGCCAATCTGAAGAGAAGCAGGTAAGAGCAAAAGCCTACAGATACTAGTGTCCACATGCCTTTGTTCACAGAGACCAGTCACTACATCTTGCCTACACATTAATGTAACAAGTAGGAAGTACAGAAAATGTTCCTCCAAGGAAAAGGGCAGCCCTGTCCATACCCACAGAAGCATGCTCCAACTTCTCACAAAACTATCTAGCTGCCTACATGCAACTTCAAGTGGTCCAGAGAAAAACTAAAGACTCGGCTATATTGTTTAGCATGCAGGAAGGCTTTCACACAAAGAAGATTACTGTATTGAAAAAAACCCAGTGCCTGTTTGATGAGCAATGCATGTAGAGGATAAGCCCAGTGTGGGAGAGGGAGACTAAAGAGGAAGGTTAGAATCTGAAAAGGAACCTCCACAGCTGCCTGGAAGCTGCCAGGCAAAGCCAGGCCACTCAGAAATATAGTGAAGATGGATTTTCCTTTCATGAAGGGAAAGCATTAAAGTTTCATTGAACACCACACTGGAAAAATCCAGGAGGAAAACCACTCCAAGATACAGCACCTCAGGAGATATTCCCCTACTCACTCCCAGTGAAGAGCTGGTAAGATTCGCAAAGGGGCCCAACCTTTAGATCCACAAACCTGTATCTAACTGGTAAAACCAGAACTGTCTGATCAAATATACCAAAATAGGATCTTGTTCACGTTCTCTTCTTGGAAGTTAAAAATTATTTTTACAAAGACTTTATTTTAAATCTAATAAATTAATAATTGCATTTTACGACAGCTATTAGCCCAGCAAACAAGTTTTTGTGTAAATGGTACAAAATGTTGTCATTTTCATGCTAAGTATTAGGGTACACAACTTGAACGAACATGCAAGGAAGTGACTTGACAGAAAATAGCTCCCTCATCTGGAGCTATATAATTTTTCCTTTTTAGTTTAATTCAACTAGTAGAGTCATTATATTTGTATAACAACACAGTAATCTAATTCTCCTATTTTATTTTTTCTGCTCTCTGCTATGTTAAGCTCTTTACTACCACACAGATAACTTACAGAGAATAACAAGAAGCAGCTCTACCAGAGGGAGTAGGGGGCAAAACCAAAGCAGCAGAAAGCATTGCCTATTACCTGCCTTAAACACGAAAACCACCAGAGACAAACAACTGTCAAGCAGCTGGAGATACAGCCAGGATCTGTCTATATTGAAACATTACTGTAATAAAGACCAAAACTAAACCATGGTTTCCCATTGCATCATTTCTTAATCAATACCCTACACAACATGGAAACAGACATGGGCCACACAGCATAAGATTGTATAACAGTCTGCCTTTAATTTATCGATGCTTAGGCACCTGTAACCTGCAACCAATGATCTATGACATTTGATACACTAGTAGCAGAAGTGTTAAAGAACCATTCAATCCTCACGTTAAGGTTAAATATTCATCTCTCTCCATTTAGGAGATTGTACATTTAATTCTGTCCACACTACATTGAAAAAAAAATACATTAAGCAATTAAAGAAATAAGGAATTTAACAAAATCCCTAAGCACTGAACGAAGCCTGACCACGTATGTAATTCTCTTAGAGAGAGAAAGTCATCCTCTACTGAAACACTGCTCTAGATATGATGAAGGAGTCACACTTCCAGAATATCAAAGAAAAATAATTTTCTTTTCATTGATAAGCAGCTGGGAAAAGATGGCACCTTTTAATTTTCCTGGTTCTGCTTTATGTCATAACTTCCTGTTAGGAAGATTAAACATCCAAAAACCTTACGGATTCAAATGTTAGTGTGAAAAAGCTGAAGGGTTGTAACTTTCCCTCACCTTAACTTTACAAATAATACTGGCAAGAGAATGTCAAAGATGCTACTAGCCTATTACATTTTCAGCCTTCAGAAGACAGCTGTAAAAAAACCCCAAACAAACAATCCCAAGAAAAAAAAAAAAAAAAAAATCACAAAAAAGCCCCCAAACACCCCACCTTTGACAGAAACTTAAAAATCTGTGCTTAAAAGCAATGAGTTTAAATACTAAATCTTAGAATTCCTATAAGGCAATATAGATTTGAGAAATCTCAAGGAACCTCTTTAGGAACAAGGTTCTCTAATTCACACAACAATGATTTGAAAAATTTGGGGTTCAGTCAGTATCAAGCACCATTATTTCTTAAGGGTTTTTCCCAGACAGATTATATGTCAAATGAATTTAACCCCAGAGATGTAACATGATCTTATAATAGTTTGACTAAATTACAAGTTTTAAAGTAGACAGCCATCAAAGTAAGGAGAACAGGCAATCACGAATTCAGGAAATGTACGTTGTCCCACAGTCAGCTAATGGCAACTTTAATAGGATGTGATAGATTTTTCTCCACCAGGAGAAAATACTGCCTGCATTTTTGCTTCAACAACCCACGCCAGCTGACTAATGGAGTTATATTTTTGTCTTATATGAGCATGGTTACTTGCCCATCCTCTAGCAGTTGCAGAATGAAACATTAACAACAGCTGTGGGGTGAACAGAAAAGCTGCTCTATTTGGTAGCCAAGATCCAAAGTACAGGCCCTTCCTCTCAAACAGTGGAGCTCATTTTCTGTCACAGGGTGACGAAAAGACACAGCACAGAACAAAGCCACTTTTAGGGCTTGAAGTAGCTAACTGAAGATACTTTTAGAGAGTAATAAATCTTCATGGGAAAGAAAAGTAAAGGATTCACAGAAATTAATAATAGGGTACTTGGACAGATAAGAGCCCTTGGGAGCTTGGAAGTTGTTGCTGAAAAGAAATACCGGTGGATCTAAACAGGTTTCTTAAAAATAACTCTTATCAAATACTATTAAATATAAAACTCTTTAGCTCAGCATAATAACAATCCTAATCGTAACAGACCAATCCCAAAGAAACACTCCTGCCACGCTACTGAATAATCAGCATATGCCTGCAACTAGAAACATCTTTTTATGCAAACACTTGGGCTTCAGTCCTGCAAAAATTTAAATATATCACTGTGAGTAGACATACAGATCTCTGTGGAAGTCTGTACAGTTTATCACACACATGAAAGCTAACACATATTTATAAGTCTTGCAGGATAATTGCTTTTGGCAGAATATAAATAACATTGCTCTAATGTGTTTCAGCATCATGGTCTCCTGCTTTAAGAGCCAGACATTCTGGTGAAGCCTGTCATTCTTCATATAAAGAGTGGCAGCTGCATAGCCCACAGAGACATTTAAACTTCTCTTTGCATTTTCTTTAAAGTTTCAGAATAGTGTTTGGGCATTCTTTTAAAGTAGCAAGAAAGCTAACAAGTGAAGCCGATAAAAATTGCCTAAAAATGCTTTCTTACTAGTGCCATGGATACCACTGGTAGGACTGGAAGCAATTCTTAGACAAACTATCCATAGCTTCCAACACTGCCAAACAGAACATCAATTAGGCTGTGGAGTTTACTAGGTATTTTTCCAGAACCCAATGCACTGGGCAACAGGGCAATAATTCAATATGAGAAGCAGTCTTAATAAAGGACTCCAATGCTCACTATCTCATACACTTCAATGAAAAAGCTTAAAAATCTGCTACAAGAAGGAAGAGCTTTCAAATTGCAAGACAGGCATCTGAAATAATTTTAGAAACTTAATGCCAGCAGTTTGCCTAATTGATTTTTAAATGCTTACCTAAAACTAGGCCCTAGATTTCTCTCCCTGTCAATCTTTTTTTTTTCTTTCAGCATTGTCTTACTGTCTCTGTTACCTTTCATTTCAACTTCTAACAAGGATATAAAGAAGCAAAAAAAAGTAGCTTCAGTTACCATTGATGTCATTGAGAACTAAAAGAATGGTGTATATATCACTTCCTGCAAGCCCCAGCTGGAACAGTAGACCTGTCTTGGCAGAAGGTCCAGCTTGAATAAGGGGAAAAGAATTAATATATTTTGTAGACATAGGTAGCCCTTACAGCAGCTTTACTTTTGCCCTCCCACACGCCTGCCCTTATTTTCATTTGATATCTTCATCTCTCTAACACCATCTTGTAAAAAGATTTTATAACTGAGAAAGTGTTGCATGCAACAAAACCAGTGCTCGTGTAACTTAATTCTAGTCCAACAACACTAACAGCTATGAGGTGGAAAAACTAATTTAAAACACTCAGGAGCTCTCTCAAATCCATGTGCATTCACATTTACAGCTGGTACTACCTTGGCCCAAATAACCAGTTAGAATTTACTTGAATTCAATTGATTTCCATCAAGCCAGTTTTGTGTACAAAAAAGACAGATCTACAGTCAAATGGAACACAGAGATAATTTTTGAAGTATTACCTAACATATAATGAATAAATCTGTTGTTTGCACCTCAATTATATCTAGCATAAAGCAGCATCTTTAAAGAAATCAACAACAAAAACCCAACAAAACAAACAACAAACCCACCAAGTATTAATGAATGAGCCTTGACTGAATGGAGACTGAAAGAAAGCAATACAGGCAATCTCCTCCCTACTTCATGCGGTTCTTGATCAAGGCCAAAACCCAAGAGCACCAGCACCTCCCAACCCCTTTCTCTGTCTGCTAAAACACCATCTTAATATCAGAAAGCAAGCAGTTGACACTGGCATGACCAAAAATTCAGTGCATTCACTAACAAAACTGAATTGCTAAGTTCTTCCCTAGAATATCATGCTTAACATTTTCCCTCATCAGCTTATTCACATGGTTCTTGTGAGGTAAAAGTTTCAAGAAAAGAAATATCCATGCAGTACACAGATACGGAAATACTTCATTTAGATAAGACTCAATTCAAGTTCTAGCATCAAGCATGAACATCAAATTACACCAAAAGATTAAAACTGCATAGGCTGGCATAGCAAATGCAGTTTGCTTTAACTTCTACATGCCTGAAAGCACAACGCTTGAATTAAGACCAGATAAATCACCCAAACCTAAATTTCTGCTAAAGTCAAATAAAGCCCTACCACACAACTACACAGTAAAGTTCCCCACCAAAGAATCCAGAAACAAATAATGTATTTCAGCTCAAACCTCCTGATGAGGAAACAGATGCATATGGAGTACAACTTAGTTCTACAGCAAACGGAAAAGTCAGAAAAAGGATGTCAACAGGAATTTTTGCCAGATCCTTTATGGCAACTCTTATATTTTCATGTAAAACTTTATCATCTTCAGGTAACAGCAGAATTAAGATGTTAAGATAATAAAATACAGCACTAAATCATTATTCATTTGTGATGCTCTTGGAACACTGTCCAGATGTTAATGGCATCTCTGAACATCTTCAATATCTGTTAAGTTTCTCAGACATTTTCAAGGGGACATTTCCAATTTCCTAAAAAGGAGAAACTGTAGCTGACCCCTCTGTAGTCTTCAAACAGTTTTGAATCATCATCTGCCTTGTCACAACTTCCCCAAACCATTTTAAACCACAGATCTGTTTTACCATTAAAAAGCAAACAAGTGAGCATTTAAGTTCAGTAGATTTTAAATAAATCTACTCCCACTCTCTCTCATTAACTGATTTCAACTGTAAATTTGCTTTAGTTGCTTTAAGAAGGGACTATTAACTACATAGAGACAAAGTTATTTTGTGTGTCAAAATGACAGCACCAGTACTATTATATTTAGTGCAACTGGATTTGTCAGTGTTGATAAAACACAGTCCATTAATGGAATTTTTTAAAATTTTATTTTAAATGGCTTGTGTACTTATACAACTGTAGTTTATTCTGAAATACTTCACACGTTAACAGAAAGGGTCTGAAAAAAACCCCAAACCCAAATAAAACCCTCAAACCTATCCTGAAGAGTTAAGTATTTCAAATTATGTAGTCTATCAGAAGCCATTATAATAAATCCACTCACAGCATGTATCAGGTGTATCATTACAAATCTTCATACTGCTTGGGGGAGGGGGCATCTACTTACATCTTTTAAAAACAATCACAGAATTTTGAAGATCTGCTTGTGAGTACCCTTTTCTGTGCAGTTTTACAAAGGAGCAACAATTTCCAGACCCGTCAGAGCAACAGATAAATAATTTTGTGTAATATCAAGTAATCTGTTAATACTGAATTCAACTTAAATCCTGTGGATCTTGGAACCTCACTTGGTAGCAGCCAAGACTGGGCAACTGCAGTGCAAGGCTAGTATTGAAATTAATAAAGCACATACATACATGTTCCTTTGTGAAAAAAATGGCACATAATAGAGCTCGAGACACTGAAGATTAATGAATTAATATCATTAGTAAAAACCAAACTTTAAAAAATGATAGAAGGAATACATAAACCTCCCTACTTTCACTGCCAGATGCGAGAGCAACTTTCTGATCATACTGTCATGGAAGTTAAAGGCATATAAATACCACCTGGTTATTTAAACTGTGAGAAATATCAATCTGAGCTTCTTGTGATTTACTGGAATATTGCATGAAGGAAGGGTTAGACCAAAAGATTTTCCCACTTTTTGACCAGCATTGTTATTGACAAAGGACAAACAGGAGTACATCCTGACAAAATTATTTGCTGAGTTATAGTAAGAACTCATTGCAGAGGAAAGCAAGATCAGTCCTTTGGAGAACACCATTTTCCAGTGTAAATAAAGAAAACAGAAGTCATATCCTACTGAAAACATGATACAATCAAAATTTTTTTTGTTAAAGATAGATGATTTAACAGCACCTTTCAATTCAACTGTTAAGACTGAATTCCTCAGGAATCAAATATACTTTTTTATTCTTTTACAAAATAAGGGAATATTCTTCTCAGTCAAGTAGTAACAACATCGGAAAAAAAATCACCTCTCATCAAATACACCCTAGATCATGGATATTAGTTCTGTAACTGGGAAATGACAGTTACATTTTCTCCACTGTAAAATATGTAGATAAAAGAAACAAAAAAATGCAGAAAGCAAATAATTTTTACTGTAGCATACTATAATTTCTGTGCTACCTGATTGAAATTGCCTTTAAAACAAACTGCGAAGCAATCTCAGAAAAGCTGACCAAAATCACTCTTGCCCTCAAAAAGCGTCACTTGATCGTTCCTCTTTTGCCATGTGAAATACAATTAAAATCTCTGTTGCAATTTCTCTACTGAAATGATCTTTTCCTGAAGCATGTGGTAGAGATTTGGATCATCACGCCTTAGCTGGGATTCTAAATTGATCAAAGCTCATTGTCTGCATGCCCCTGCTGAAAGGAGCATGAGGATCTTTAACTAAAAGCTCTTACTTCATCCATTGAGCTTCAGTTGTGGGGCTCAAGCAGCATAGATCTGCCAAATGGTAGGAAAGCCAATTCTATACCTGCCAGTCGTTCCACAGGCATAAAAACCAGCTGAAATAAAAGACTTGGTAAATTTCCAGTTATTCTCAGGTCTAATCCATACATTTTAATTTTGTTCAGAAAAGGAGCTATACATGTAACTACAGCTCTACGTCAGGAAGATATGAGTACAGATATCAAGAAAGTTGAATTTTCTGTAGCAGAGAAGTGACTCAACATTGATTTTCAACATTACTGTAATGTCATCTTCTTTCACTGCTGAACAGAGGATGAACTTGTAGCCTGTGAGACGCATTCTCTCTTTCTACAGCAAAGGAAATACATGTTTTTATTTGGGTATGTTTTTATTGTTGCAGAGTGGAAAAAAACAGGCTTCTTGTTAGCACTGCTCAAGGGTAAAACCCTGGTATTAAGACCTGTAAGGATGCTCAATGGGCCAGTGAAACATCTCAAAGAGACACTAACCTGTGGCCTACTTTCCAGAGAAGCTTTTCAGGATAACCAGTATAGAAACACTAATACAGAGAAATACTCAGAAAAAATGCCTCCTGGAAGCACTAAAAACAAAACCAAACCTATGAGGATGGCTAGAGACCCACACACTTCAAAACCCACACATTCAAAACATGGAAAAGATACGCCACTTTCAGCAGTAAGGAAAGAATCAAACGGAAAACAAACAAACAGAAAGCCACAATGAAACAAAACAAAGTAATTAATGCAAAACCCCAACAGTTTTTAAAAGGTACAGCAGAGAAGGGAAGAAAGGAGCACCTGAAAAAGCTCTTCTGATTAGCCAACTAAGCCCTAGCTAACCTCAGCTTACTCCAGAACAAGGCAAAAAAAAAGCCCCCACCGGAAATTTCACAAAACTACAGTACTCTAAATTCATGTGCTGTTCTGGAATAGCGTCCTTGAATAGACCTGTTCTTCATCCAGAATTCAATCAATGAATGAACAAGAGCTCACGTTTTCTACCTTGCTTCAGGGGAACGAATGTGGACATGTTCTCCTTGGGCAGGATTTGCAGACGGCTGTAACTAAGAAATGAAAGCTTGTGAATTCATGCATCGTCAGCCCAGGCAGTCCAAAGAAAAACAAAATCGGGTTTGTGTCAGTGACAAACACACACAACGTGTTTGCCCAAGTATCTCCTTTACACTACGCAAAACACCCCAAGTACATGATGAAAGATACTTAAAAGTATGTGGTAAGGCAAGAGTACTTCAACTTCAGAAAACCATTCCCAAAAAGTCATCTTTGCCCCTCAGACAGCCTCAAAATAGGGAAGCATGTAATCCCGTAACAAGATTCCCTCAGCCTCCCTGCAGCCAAGAGGCTGGGGTGGAGGTATGGTCACAGACTCAGTTTTCTGTGCCCCAGGCAGACGCTTAACTGATTTCTGCAAATCCTCCATTACCTAATGCGGCTTGTTAACATGCACGATTCTTCTCCATCACCATAGTAACAAAGCACGTACATTTTAAGGTGCATATGGGGGCTCTTCTAGAGGATGTGTCAAGTTGAATACACCTAAGACAATACAAGATATTTTAAGCTAGCTGGGTTCAGTACAAATACAGAAAGCATGAAAGTACTGTGCTAGAGATCATCACAAGACTGCTCAAGCAGTGGTTACACATCCATTAAAAAGTTTTCTAGAGGCTGAAAGAAGTAGAAGGAGAAGCAAGATTCTGTCAAGACGCTTATGGGCCCTAATGCAATAAAACAACTGTGTAATAATGGCCTGATTTTACATACTCTAACATCTTTGGGAACTACAGACCACAACATAGTAAAAGATTTTATGAACACAGTTTACCTTCAGGTTTCCCCACCCACTCCACCCTCCCCCCAAAAAAGGAAAAAAAGATCCAGACAGAAAACATATTTACTCATTAAGAAACGACAAGCAACTGGCATTTTCATATCAAGAAGTGCTGCAAGTACCTTGCACTTGCAGGCCTGAACTATGACACTATTCCTATAAGATACGAGTGACACCACAGAAAAACCAGGCTTGCCACAAAGTGATGTGTCTAGTGTGCATGACTTCTCAAAACAAAGGCCCTTAGAGCCTTAAAAGAACCTAACCAAAACAAAGCTCAACATAGCAAATGTATTATTCCCTCAAATAAACTTCTCAACAAGCTAGAAAGAGCTTCCAAACTGGGGGGTGGGGGGGGGGGGGGGTGGGGGGTGGCGTGGGGGGAGGGAACCCAACACCAAAACCTCAACTCTCAGATAAGAATTAAGAAAATCTCATTAGCAGAAAGAATAGCATGCTACAAGTCTGGATGCAATTGCAGCAATATTACCAACACCTGAAATACTTCCACAGTTGAAATCTGAAGATTAAAGACTACAATCAGACTAAATGAAGAAACAAATCAAACAAAAAACCCTAAACAAACCTGTCAGAATACTGCTTTACTTTCAATATTACTATTTACAGAATTTTAACACTTACTAAGATGCAGTCTTCAATTACACAGACTCACCTGTGTATGACCAGAAGATGCAATCCTCCTCCCTGGCACAGGAGGAGCAGTAAATGAGGCAACGGGTTGAAAAAAAGAAAATAAGCATTTCCTAATACTGAACATTTGAGAGCAGAACCAGGCAATCTGATTACAATCCTGGATCTGTCTTATTACCAAAATCATCAAAATTCATACACCCTAGCCACACAGATTGCATTTGCATAAACAATCTCAGTTCTCAAGCCCGAAAACTCTCAAGCATTTAATTTTACAACTTTGCATTCGCTTGGCATGCTCATTTTGTACAACTGGTACCAGCAATCAATTTATTTTAAAAAATCTTGCAAAATTAGAGGTCGCAATGCCAAAATTCTTTTGCATCATCAGTAGCACAGTCATACACCAGTAGCACTGATCAGTACAATTTGAATTACAAGTGGAACTTGTAATGAGATAGTTAACTACCCCTGAAGAGGGCACAAACATACCTATCCTAAGTCTATCCTACTAGGAAACTTCCAAATTATTCTTGGTCCTAAAGCAAGCAAAGACCAGTGATTATAAAAAATAATTAGTGCTTACAAACATACAACTTTTGTACATAAGGTCATCTCCATACACAGATTAAAAAAACTCTCAGGATTTGCCATTTTAAATGTACAGGTCTCAGCTCTAAATCCTGAATTAGTTCTTTGCACCTTTTATACGTGTATTCTTGTTCAAGGTTCAACATGTATCAGCCTCAATCACAGGCCTCATATTAAGGCATGCTGTACTGGGATCCAGAATAAGCATACCACGTACCGAAAAGAAATATCCAAGGCTCAGAATACTTTATCACATCTGAGAGGCTGAAAAGTTTCTAAGAAGCTACATAAAAATTCCTAAATCAGAGCACGCTCTGTACTCCCACCTTTCACTACCCTTACTTAATCCTTTCAAAAAGCTAAGGAAAGAGAAATCACTTCTGCCCTCAAGGTTTATACCACTTCACCAAAACAGTTCTGCACAATTTGTGAAGGAATAAAAATGCCTGGCAGGAATCCTCCCTGACAGCTATATCTTACCAATTCTGGGGTTATTTAGGGAAGACAGTCAGTCTCCGTAACAATTTTTAATAAACCTGACACTAGACTTCAGTAATTACTTGTTTAACTAGTACAATTTTTGATGCTTTTTGTTGATACGCTTGTTTGTTGACAGCCCTTGATTTTACTTAAAACTGAAATAAATCAGTTTCGGTTTTGCTTCGACAAACTTCAGTTTAGTGTCTCAACTAGCCAGCAGGAGTCAAAGAAAAAGGGTGATTGACAACAGTTGTCACATTGTCTTGGGGAAGGCCTACTCACTTAGTACTGTTTTTCTGAAGCTTATTTAAAAAAACCCCAACTCTTCCATAGACTTTAATGACACCTGCTCTTGCAAACCATTCCAGTCAAAAACTGGCTCAAAAACCCATTCAAGCCAAGCACATGATTCCTTCTGGTGTTCTGAATAGGTGAGTGTTAAACTTGCTGTAACAGAATTAGACTTCCTTACGTAATTAAAATATTATGCACAGCAGTAGTCAAGACACCGGAATGAACACATCGGGGCGGGGGGGGTAGGAGAAGCAGCAGCAGATGCTATACCACCTAAGTTTTAAGATGGTTTAGCTGTTTCAATGGTACCCACATGGTGAATTCTTGTGTAGTGCCCACACGAAAACCATCTCCTTGTAAATGGAAGCTTGGTATAAAAGCAGCAGTGCAGAATAGAACACAGCAACTGATGAAGTTTCTATGGCCTATTTTCCCTGTCTGAATTATTTACTGTCATATGACAGTGAGTTCTTACATAAAAAAAGGCTTGTGAGTGATCTCCTTCTACAGATAGATTCATCTGCCATAATTTTCTTGGGATGAAAATAATAAAAATAATAATATCATAATCATCAGTTTTCCCCACCTTAATTGGAGCATTGGGAGTTAGGGCTTCTGTGTAGCAAGTGATCTGTTATTTAATCAGAACACATTTATAAACAAATTCTAGCACTCAGAGCACTTAAGTGCAAATTTTCTGTCCCTTAGTATATCTAATAACTTGTAGGTTGCTTGGCTTTTTACTTTTTCTTGTTCATACATAGGAGAAAATTAAAATAAAGCCATCAATATAGACAAATTAATACATATTTTTAAACAAACTGGTATCACAGATACCAGCATGAACATTACTATAAAGATAAGCTTGAAAAGATTAGAAAACACATGCACTTAAAATGTCTGCTTACTTCATACAAGTAGTGCTGTTCAATACCACCGTAGTCTAATAGATTGATTCTTATTACAATTTCCAGGTAGGAGAGGTACTATGCTTATGCTAGTATGATACACCATGAAATATTTTACCATATACAAAATGTTATCACTTTATGAATGAGAAAAGCCACAGGGAATAGTGCCAGCCAACAGATTTTACTAGAGCACAGTCTAAGCATTAACCAAAAACCAATAAAATCTTCACTTTCAGAGTACAAAAAAAGCAGGCACAACAGAAGTATGTATTGCTACTGTCTTAAGTCTAGAAATAGATACTAATACACAAGAGCATTCAGTCCTCTTCCTTCCATCAAAAAAATAAGCATTGCTGAAGATAGGAGACACACCTAACAAACTATCAGAAAGAATAAAAATCATTGTAAATGTGTTTAGATCCTATTGAAATTTAATCTGAAAACTCTGTAGCACATTACATGCCAATAATTAAATAGATACTTAACAAAGGAAATGCCTTCAGAAAGAGGTATGAATATTTTCAAGGCAGAAGAGAGGAACAAATTTTGTATTTTTGGGGACCATTACATTTTTGTTTCCCAATTTCAATTCTAGCCATTCAATAACTGTGCAAACTGTGCTAGTTAAAATTTACTTGCTTAAGTGCTGTTGCACACTAGCATAGAAAGGTAAAAGAGATATTTCCTTCCTAAACAGCTGTAAAGAAACCATAAAGGGATCCTGAACAATACAGCAACTTCCAGACATCTTTCAAATTCCTTTAAGTAAACTGCAACATGTTCTGAGGAAGAAGAGTAGATGGGAGAAAGCAAACATTTAAACATTTGAACAACAGCATTTAAGACTACATACACTGCACGACCTATCATAGACACTCTTTCTTGGTTTTTGCTCCCGTGATTCAAAAAGACAAAATCATTTCCTTTGTCTCCTTTTTAAACTTGCGTCAATACTCTGAAGAGTATTTCTTATTTCTCGTGTTTGTCGTAGTCCCATTAAGTCATCACCTATATACACAATTTCTCCAGATATACACAAGAATGGGTAAATAACAAACAAAACTGACACCATTTACCCCAAAACCTGCCAGGATTGCCCTCAGCTTTAAGCCTGTGACTTCTGAGCCTGTCAGCATATATTCCTTTCAAGAAACATCTTTACTTTTAAAAGACATCCTGATGTCCTCACTGTCACTTTAACAATTCAGGAGCATTAAATTTTAAATGAACAAACAAGGGAAACATTCGACATTCTTGAATTCAAATATTATTGCTGGCTCCACTTAGGCTGAAACATCCAAAAGCATTTTTCTGCAATATCACAGTAATCAAGGACTGTTGCTAGGATGAACCTTTTTCAAAAAGAAAAAAGTAAAAATAACACTCCCCCCCAAACTGACTCTCAGATTATGTAACATGCAAATTCAGTTTCACCTTCAAAATAGTGTCACACAACATGAAGCCAAACAGACAGCAAGAGTCAGTTCATAAGACTGGAAAAGCCTCCAAAGGACTCTACGAGGAACCATTCCCTCAAATGAAAATATATCAGAATTCCAATGGTTTAATATAATCAATTTTTATTAGAAGACCCTTTCCTTTAAAAAAAAAAATATTGTTTCTATTTACAAATTCCTTTTATTAAGGGATGAAGAATTTCAGTGTTTATATAGGCCCTAAATAGCAAAAAGAAAATTAGCCTGTTGGAAAGTGTTAAAATCCTCCCAGAAATAATAAGCCCAAACTAATTGGCATTACTTTCTGTGATACAATTTCACATTCATCTTTCAGTATCTGGGCTTGTAAGACAAATTCAACGCAATTCTGAAGCACAAATGAAGTACAAACAGTATTTTCATATATATTGAAGGAAGACATGAATAAATACCTTATTTAAAAATTTAGTTCACCTTTATTTTTTCAAAACACTTGAGGATATTTATAGCATCATAACCTAAAGGCTGTTAGGCACACAGCATTAAAATATACTCTGTGTTTAATTTATAATCTCTTTAACTAAATTATCTAGGAAAATGAGTATAAGGTTACCCATATTTATGTGGTAAAACAATCAGCATGTGACAGTCTGAATATCTAAGAGTACAATATGTAAAAGCAATTCTGAATATGATTCAAGAGCAGTAGCATTCCCTGAAATAAAAAGCGGCCACCTGCAATACAGAGGAAAGTAAACAAGCCAGTAAAGCAGCGCTCTTACTTTTCGATTGCAGCAACTCGGACTCCATCTTAAGCCTGTCATCATTCATCCCAACTGAATGAGAACTACACAGCACAACAACTATTCTGTTTTACCTAACACTCAAATTCAGTAGCATTTCTAGACAGCAGTAAAAACCTGCCACCAAAACAGGAATTTGTACAGTGCTCACCGACATGCCTCCTTTAGTATTATTATGCTGAGTTGCATGAGTAGCGAACTGACCCGTGAGTCCACAAATCCTACAAATTCCTTCATTTAAAAACTGATAGTTTTTGTGAATATATCATGTTGATACTGACCCCCATGACTGAAAAACACCACTGAGGGGGAAAAAGAATAAAATTATCTGGAGGTATAGAAATACTTTCATTTAATAAATACCTAACTGGCAAATACAATAATATCATTACAAGAACAATGTAAAAATCATCAGTAAAGATTCATCTGTAGTAATCAGAAATTTATAAGGCTGCCTTCCATATGTTCATGATCAAGAAGAAACCTAGTAGTCCTTAATGTAGCTTTTTAATTAATCTTTCCCACCATCACTGAGAAATAATTATTAGCTGAGGTCAAGCTCTAGACACCATAAATATTTATATCTCACTCTGTAAAATGAAGTTTTATAAACAAAGAATAATGCCCAATTACCAGAATATTCCTGGTAGCCACAATCACACAAAATGCACTGCAATGTACCCGTATTCACTCATATGCCGAAAGGTTTGTTAATGAACTCAAGGCCATTGATGTCATCAATTCTACTGGTAACATTAAGCACAGTGAAGTTTTAACATATGATGAATTTCAATTTGTATATCTGACCTATTTTCACAAACAGTTTATCTGGCATTTCAATCATATTTCCCAACCATTTAAAGTGACATGCTTGTGCTACATGCAAAAGCAACAAAAGAGAAATGATGACTCTGGCCATGCCAAAAATGCTGTCAAAGAAAGTAAAGCAACTGAGAGACATTTTTCTTATTTTTCCTCTGATATTTTAATAACTGAATTTTTTTAAAAAAAAAAAAAGAACTATTATTTCAGAAAAAGCATTGTTTATTGTGTTCTGTAAGGGTATTTATATAAGAGCACGTTTAGTTCTATACTCTAAGCAAATACTGTATGTGAGTTTTTCTTTCTCATATTAAGTAAAGATTAGTAGTATTTCAGGTATTCTCTTAGGTTCTACTAACAACAAGCCTCCTCCACTCCAGGAATGTATAATTAAGGATCAGTGTAATTTGTTAAGATAATGAAATGGTGTACTCATGAGCAATGAACACCATCATTTTAACACGGGCAACCACAAAACAGTTACATCAAACAAATATATTGCCTGCTCCAGGAATCCTTCATTGGTAAATTTCACTGTGGGTTTTTAAAACTTTCAATATACTTAAAATCAAAGATAATACATTGACCTCTAAACAATTTATGCCCTATTAAAAACAATTCTAGTATTCTGGTATTTCAGAGGTCTCTTTAGCCACAGCATAGGTAAAGGAGAAACTATGATTGCTAATCTGCTGTAAAACTCTCAAAATAAGCAGACAAAAATGAATCCCAATGTTGATTTCTATCAGTTTAGTTGTCTTCGCTGTCACCTGTATTTTACAATAGGCAACATTTTCAGATGCCTCATTAGGTATGACCGACTTCCTTCTGCACCATGTTGATATCTTTCAGATGTAATATGGTATTGTTCAATAAAATGTAAGTTACTCCAAATGGATTAACAAACTGTCTTGAAAATACGTTCATAATAATGAATTTGATTTTTAGTATTCTATTTCAGAGTCAGTATTTCTGGAGGGGAAAATATTTCAACATTTTCTGAATAAAACACTTCCTTGCTTAAATGTAAGACGGTACCTGAAGAAGGTACTTCTGAATTAACGCTCCTTTAATAGGAAAAGGACAAACACAAACCATAAAAATAAGCCTTTCTCGTCCCTCCACATCCCCCTTCACAGTGACTTCCCATGCTCGCAGCCATAAGCCCTCTTTCTGCTGCCCTCTCCGATAAACCTGCCGGCCTGGCCGCCTCTCCCTTCCCATGCAGGTCTGATCTGCGAGGCTGCTGAATGCAGACACTGTACTGCACTGTGAATGGACAGCCAGGTATTTTATGAATGGAGCGGATCACGTGCTCCCAGCACCTCCCCGAGCTGATATTTCCCACATAACTGTGTCAACAAGCAGCGAACAGCACATATTAATACAGCGGGTCCTGGAGAGCTTCCGCCGCCGGCCGCGGGCCGCAGGCCGGTCCTCTGCCCGGGAGCAGCCTCTCCGGGCGCTCCGCAGGGCAGGTTCCGGCGCAAGTCAGCGGTGGTGACAGCAATTCTTTTTTCGTAATTTTTTTTTTTTTATGAATGGAGATTGTGGTATGCAAATGAGAGCGATTCACAAAAAAAGGAAACATGGCGGCGGCGGCCCCGGCTCCCGGCCCCGTGGGCGCCGCGGCGTCTCCCCCCGGCCCGGCTTCCCCCGGCCCGCTCAGCGCCGCGGGCGGCAGCGCCCGAGCCCCGCGTCCCGCTGGGCTCCGCTGCCCGCGGGGCCCGGCCCGCGCCGCTCCCCGGGGACCCGAAATCCGCGTTTGGAGAGCGCACGGGAAGGTGCGCAGGCTTTGCTCGGAGGACGGCAGTGAAATGGGAAATGCATCTTTCCTGTCGTTGGAGCTTCGTCCGCACCCTGCCTGTCAGTTCGGCTGCTGCCCGGCCGCTCACAGCTACCTAGAGATACAATGGGCGCAGCGCTCCCTCCCCACCGCCATGGCCGCGGCCGTCACCGCATCATTCATAAAATCAGTCCGAGCAAACACCGACATCACAAATTCGAACGCTATGGTTCGGAGACCGCAGCAATCAACTTTGAACTTCCCGAACACAAGAAAAGTTTCAAAATACTTTATATTCCTTTTTCAATGCAGAAAGAACTCGGGTGTTTTCTGACAAATAATTATCGCCTCCGACCCAAATGTATTTCAAAGACTGATTACATGCAGGGGAATACAGCCGCGCACACACACACACACACACACACACACACACAGACAATCTCCTCTGGATTTCCTCCAAACCAGTCACAGTAAAAAAATTAAGAGATCCTTGAACTATCCCTTTCCCCTCGGGGTGGGGGGAGGGGAAAGGGAAGGGGGAAAAAAGTCCCAAGTGCTCATTAAAAGAAAAAAAAAGGGGGGGGGAAGGGCTTTAGGGTAGGTTTAAGCTGTATTTACACTGACTGACTCATCCAATTAAAATTCAGGAACTGTTTCCTGCAGGATGAAGCTCCCACACACTAGTTTCCATGTGAAATATCTACAAGTAATAGGACATTATCAGAGGTAGTACGTGCCGATACCTCTCTGGGCATTTCAGACCCTTCCTCTCCCTCTAAGACACACCATCGTTACCTGCACCGTTTTCTACCGGCCTTTAACTAAACCAAGCTTTTCTGACCACCGGCTCGTAGCCCTTCCAAACCGAGCTCCTTCACAAAGAGGGAGCTTCTGGGCTTCCATGTACGCGAGCAGAAATGCGCAGTCCGCGCAGGGGGAGGACAGCACACGTACGTGCGCGGGCAAAGGCCCCGCGGGGCGCGGAGCCGAAGGGACGCGTCGAGCCCCATCCCCATTCCGATCCCGGGGCGGAGGGGAGAGGGAGAACGGCCACTTACTCGTTAGAAGTCGCCGTCTCTTCGCTCATTTTCTCCTCACCACGATCCGACAGGCACACGGAGCAGCACCGACGCAGCCAGGGCGCAGCCAGAACTCACCAGAAACTTCACCATTGTTACCCCCCCCTCCCAGTCTGCCGCCCCCGGCCAGGGCACGGGCCGTGCGGTGAGTGAGGGAGGGGAAAGGGAGAGGAGAGCGATCTTTATCCTGGAAGCACGAAATCCTGCTGTCCGGCGGTGCAGCGTATTTCCCGTCTTTGGAGATGATGATGATGGTGGTGGAGAAAGTAGTGGTGCAAACAGCAGCAACAACCGCGGGTCTTCTGTTCTTGAGCTGCTCCCAGTTAAAGGGGGACAGAGTTGTGGAGACAAGGGAAGGCTCCCCGCTGCAAAAAGCTGCACCGCACCGTCCTCCCGCTGCAGCTCATCTCCCGCTGCAGCCGCCTTCACTGCTGCCCTCCTCCTCCTTCTCCTCCTCCCGCTGCTGCTGCTCGGCCGCCTCCCTCCCTCCCTGCCCGCCCGCCTCCCGCGCACAGCCGGGGCAGGCAGCGGCAGAAATTCCTCCAGACACCGGAGCCGCCACAGGCCGGGGCAGGCGGGGAGGGAAGGGGAAAGGGGGGGGCAGAGAGGCTCGGCGAGGACCTCCCACCCCCTCCAAAGTGACGCCGAGCACTGCGGAGGGAGGACGCGCCAGCCCCAAGGAGAAGGCTGGCGACGGGGGGAGGGAGGCGTTTTAAACCAGCCTGGGGGTGGGAAGGGGGGGGGACGGCGGAGACCGAGGATGCGTCACGGCTGTTTGTGTGAGCAGAGGCGCGGGGAGGGAGGGGAAGTGGAGCTGCTAGGGCGAGAGAGGAGCCCGCGGCTGCAGGACGAGGGGGAGAGGAGGGAGAAAGCCCGCGGGGAAGTTGAGCGGCGGCGCTTCCTCCCCGGCAGCAACTCCATTAGCGGCCCCTGCCGCCGCCTCGGCTCCTCGAGGCCGCCCCCGCCTCCTCCTCACAGGAAAACTGGGCGGAAGCGTTGACTTCAGGCTCCTTCCGCCGCCACAGCTTGATCCAAAATAACCACGGGGGAAAGGGAGGCGGGAGAGGAGGGAAGAGCGAGGGGAGGAAAGTAATCCCCTTGACCCGCGCCCGCCACCGGACGGGCTCGCGCCGCCGCCCTCCCCGCGGCGCCCGACGCTGCCCGACGCTTGAGTTTCCTGAAAGTAGTTCCCTCCCCCTGGCGCTGCCTCACGCTCTTCCCGAGGAGCCGCTGCCGCCGCACACGCACGCACGGCGCCGCGGAGGGATACGCGAGCTGCCCGCTGCCGCGCTCCTTCCTGCTCCGAGGGCGCGGGGCCGCTGCTCCCGGGCCCCGGCGGCTCCGGCGCGCCGGGCGGTCCCTGGTCGGCGCGGGGCTGTGCAGATCCTCGGGGCCGCCGCCGTGGGCCGGAGAGGACGTCCCGGGAGCGGTGGGAGGGAACGGGCCGCCGGTGGCGAGGGGCCAGGCTCGACCGCTTGCAGCGGCTGGGGGCTCGGGGCGGGCGCGGCTGAGCGCCGGAGTCCCCGCCTGCGGGCTGGGCTCCCACTCTTTTCCTACTTTTTTAAGCCGAAGTGAACGTAGCCGCGAAAGTGCAGCCGCCTCTCGGGAGCGTGGGGTGCTGGTGAGGCGAGACCCCTGCGCGATACCTGCTACGGGCGGCTCCTCCCAGGGCGCCCGCTCTCAGCCTCCGGGCCCCGCTGGGACGCGGCGTGGAGCGGCTGCGCTGGCAAGCCGAGCGGAGCGGTCCGGGCAGCCCGGGGCTGCGCTGCCGGCAGCGGTGCCACGGGAGGCTGCTGGCAGTGTGCTCTCCGAAGACGTGGAAAAGGGGAGCCCTTTTTGCAATTATTTCCGTAACTCCGTAGCTGCGGTTCTAAGTGGGTGATGGCGTGGGAGGGTGTGTGTACACTCAAGTTGTCCCCTTTTCTAAATGCACACTGAAATGGGAGCGTTTGTAGTTGGTCTAGGTAGAGCACTGAAATCAAGAAGCAGCAGCAACCAAATTCCTTTTCAGGAACTTGCATGGTAAATGTGCTGCCTGATCTGATGAAAAAGTGAAGCAGAGCTTCAAACCCGGAGGACGCAAAAATCATGAGTCAGACCATCAAGTAGATTAGGTTATAATAAAGGATTATACTGTGGTATACAGTACACCAACTCTTGGTTGGATTTTTATTTCTTGCTTCTTAGTCTTTGTATGCATGCTTGCCAACTGATATATTTCATTGTCCAAACTGAATGGAGAACCCAAAACATAGTGGTACTGCTGTAAGATTACTTTCCCAATGCACATTCCATCATCGCAGGCTTCCTGTGTTCTACCTCACTCTTTCACAGCTTTTTCACAGCTTTTTCACAGCTTTCACCTTCTCTGTCAATTGTAATCCCGTTTCATTTTTTCCTGTAACAGATTTTTTCCCAGCTCTGGTGGTACCATAGGAGTGGCGATAAGCTGTTCTCTCTTGCTGTTTGAAAAAGATGGGACAAGCTCTTCTGGCAATAATAAATTGTTTGATTCCCACACTACCCTTAATTGACTTTTTCCCAAGGAAGGGAGAGACAGGAACGTGGGAAAGCAGGGGAAGGAGTTTTCACCATTTCAGGGGACTCTGGAGTGCCTGACATCCCTCACATCAAGGCCTTGCATCATCTGAATGCACAGAAGCAGGGCAGTATTGCATTTGTGAAGGGTATTTGTTAAGGAAATTGTTCGTTTTCACTAAGCATATGTAGTTTTAGTCAGATTTTTATTTTGTGGAGTGGTTACTTAGAGCATTTTGAACAAAAACTTTTTTTATCTTATCTAGAAGGCAAGGAAAGGCATGTTTCATTTCTCAATTTTTTAAATGTTGTAATATTCCTATGGATCAAAATTCCATGTTTCTATGAAAGGGTTCTACCATAAACTTAATGGTACAATTACAGTAAACTGCTATCATGCTTTCTCTGATAAAGACACTTTAACATGTTTCATGCAGCACACATCTCAAACCTGCAGCATTAAAGTTCACTTCTTTATCTAGGAGGCTTTGGGGGAGAAATTTCCAATTGTTTTGTGATTTTTATTTTCTGGAAGAGTGCATTCAAAAATGGTGCAGTTATTCATAGCACAACCTCATCCAGATCCTAAAAATACATTGCAAACCGAATTTTTTATAATTTTACCATTCGCATGAATCAAAAGTGTTTAAAACTCAGCTGTGGGCACTATATAATACTCTACTTAGCAATGAGAATCCTTTCATAAAGCTTTTTTCTGGCAACTGGCAGATGATGTGACTTCCTGCTAATTTATTTCTCATTTTCTTTTGGCTTCTAAGTTGAAATACTTAACATTCTGTAAGTTGTTGTTTTGATTATGATAAGTCAATTAACAAGAATGCTCAAGAATAGTTCAGTTTGTCAGATGGTGATATAGCTCTATTCTCTGTACCTGAAGAATGAGACACAATGCTGGCAAGAAAGATTATTAATCTAGGTGTATGGTTTTTGTTCTTATTCCTTAAATATATTTAATGTAAAAATTATTTTCATAGGGGCAATTCAATAAAATGAACTTGTTTGTAATATAACCACAATTAAATTTCAAATAATTTCAGTCTCCTTAAGGTTTTCATGAGCATCTTTATTAAGAATAAAATGTGTATTCAGTTGTCAGCTAAAAAACGTGACACATCCTGGGCTTCTGTTTTTCCATGTGAAGGTAGTATGGGCAAATGGACTCACTGCTTCTTCACCTGTGGTAGCTCTGTGACTTCTGCAAGCAGTCTCATGCTGCAGTATGTGAAGCAGAGGTCTTGGAAGCAGTTTCTCTCCTTTACCTGAATATCCTAAACAGGAGAGAAAATCTGCACTGATTTGTGTCTTGATTCTGAAATCCTTGTTTTCCTCTGCCCAGGTTAGAAAGGCTGAAGAACACAATCCTGGAGTACTGGTATTATTTTGCTGAGCAGCAGTTGGTTTCAGGGCTTTCTAGGTTTGATTCTTTTGAGCAGAACTAAGGGATGAGGTGTTTTCAGTGCTAATGGTTTATTTCAGCAGTATGCGTAAGCTCTGCCTGTGCAAACAAGGCAGAAGCAAGTTAGGCATATGTGTCACCATTCAGAAACCACAGACAAATTACTACTTCATGTCCCAACCACCTCATGGTTTGAGGCCTTGTCTTTGTATATTCTGTGCCTCTTTATTTTCTGTCATTAGAATCTGTACCATTTAAGTGTCCTGAGCTGAAATCTGGCCACCTTCTCTATGACCTGGGAAAGTTACCTCTGAAGAGGAAAGCTTCTTTTACTCTTCACTAGAGCTGATGAAACATACTCACTTTTTGGTGTGGGTTCAGTAGTAACTCCTTAGCTACAGACAAGATATGCTTAGTATGGACAGGGCAAATGAAGTTAAAAGTCATGATTTTTTACATTGCATTTGATGTTTTCCTATGTCCATATGATGTTTTCCTATATTTAGTTGCACTTTACAAAAACTAATATATACGTCAATGCCGTTGCTCTGTTATAACATTTTGATAGCTGTGGAACTTTTGAAATGAGAAATGGGGAGGCAACCGTTACTGCTAAAACAAAATGAAGGTAATGTACATAATTAGGAAGCCATGTAACATGCAAGAAAAACCTGTGCGAGTGTAGTGGGCTGACCCTGGGTGAGCACCAGGCACCCACCAGAGCTTCCCTGTCACTCCTCTCTGCAACTGGACAGGGGAGAGAAAACGTAATGAAAGGTTCGTGGATTGAGATAAGGTCCAGGAGAGAGATCACTCACCAAATACCATCACAGGCAAAACAGACTCAAATTAGGGATGTTAACTGAATTTACTGCTAACAAAATCAGGGCAGGGATAATGTGAAGTAAAATAAATCTTAAAAACACCTTCCCTCCACCCTCCCTTCCTTCCCAAGCTCTGCCTCCTCCCCCACAATGGCACAGGCAGATGGGGAATGGGGTTAGCACCTCTTGCCCCTTTTCCACTGAACTTGGTGTCTGCAGGGTTGTTTCTCTCCCATATCCTCACCCTGCTCTTCTCTGGACACAATTACACCTGCACAATAACTTTTTTCCTTTCTTCTTAAATATGTCATCACAGAGGTGTTACCACTGTTCCTGATTGGCTCAGCCTTGGCCAGTGGCATGTCTGTCTGGGACAGACAGAATTCAGTCTGAATTCTGAATTTCTGTATTTTTGTAATTTTCATGCATGTGTACATCCCAAACTCATTGGTGTTTGTCATTTGACTAACATTGGACTTGAAAATGCTTGGTTCACCAGGGCTAATTATGAAGAGGCAGCAGTCTGCCCTGTGTTGAAAATATATTTGCTTGACTACGTGGGACTGAAGCATTTCTCATATGCTACAACTGAATGCAGAGCCAATGTGCATTTGGCCCAGTCTTCTTATTCACCATTCATTGAAATGGTTCCACATGTCTGTGACGTCTCTAATGAAAGAGGTGGTTGGGAGCGGCCATGGGGTGTATCAGGACTCTGTGTCTGTGGCAGAAGAATTATATATAGATGTATTATGGAAGTTAGGTTGCATAATTCTGATCAGCATGGCATTCACATCTTAAAATCCATAATAGGATCAGTGGAAGTTAAGTAATGCAATCCAGATTAGTCAGTCATTGCAGAACTTAAGTGACCAATTCATAGCTCTAAGTCCTAAATATGAAAGTTTTGAACTCTGCCTGCACAAAACACTGTGATGCTTATGTTTGTATCTGGGTGCTAATGATAAATTTATGAAAGGTGAAGGTCAGATGGATGTTCTGCCATTCTGAGTAAAATTATTAGAGATCACTTGGGAATTTCTTCTGCAATAGCTTTCATTCAGAAGCCTAGTGTGAGTTAAAACACTGGGTGGTCATTACACGCATCTTAATGAGGATTTAGCTAAACCAAGCTGATTAAATCTATATTAGTATATCAGCAAAGTCAGATTTTGTTAAGTTCTAAGTAGGAATCCTGTTATTGCACGTGGGGTAAAAAAGTTATTTGTTCTACTTGATGCTATTCTCTCAAAAAATGTTTTCCAGCAAGATAGAAAACAATGTTAGAGTCAAATCCTTATCAATTCCAATGTGTATGAGATGGATCTAGCTCATCAGAATGTCAAAGTTTCATAAATTATTCCATTTACTGATTTGCGATAACCTAGAACTATCTGGATGGAAAAATGCTAGCAATTACTGCTACATGTTGGAAAAGTGGAGAGCCAGGTGGGAGGATTTGGAACACATCTTGTGATGTTGATGTGGCAGATATGGTTGATGTGCACAGCCATTTCAGTGGTGATCTGTGGTATCAGTTGTTCAGGAAGTTTATTCCATCCTTTTTGAGAATGATCACAGGATGTTTTGGGATTAGTAAATGTTTGATTTTACATGCTTTAAGGTAAGGCCAGTTAGGGCAGCATTTCCACTGAAACAATAAACCTCACCTTCCTCCTACTCTGTTCCCTTCCCTATCTTGCACCTTAGGTGGCCCAAATATTTGTGTGTTGGGCAATGAACTTCACTGGGATATTCACCTAGATTAAAACTAGCGTGGGAAAACCACCCTGGTTAGCCTTTCAGTATTTCCAGTTAACCACATGACTAAAAAACACTCATGCTCGCCCAAGAATGGATAACATGGAGTGCGGAGCAAGAAGATGGTGACAGTGCAAAACTGCTTTTTGTGGAGGCAGTGGTGAGTTGTGCTAGCTTAAAGAGTGGCTTTGGCATAAAATGTGGGTGAATCCAAGGAAGAAAACAGACTATCTAAGTACACTGAAAATGGTTGCAATCTCATTTGTTCACCAATGGTTATGCTAAGAAGTAATGATTTTATGAAGAACATGCAAAAATATAATTAAAAATCTTGTTCTTAATTTAATATAAGTTTTCATATGTTTCCTTTTTTTAAAACTTCTTGACTTCTTAGGAGCAATAGTCACTTAGAAAATCCATTCTCAGGATCCTCCAAAGGGAAAGCCACAAATATATTGAGAAATTAGTGGTACCTGCTGGTCAGTAGCGGGGGACAGATTCACTGCAGTCATTTCAGCCCATATAAAATGGGAACAGGAGACACATTTCTGTACCATGCAGAAATGTGCAGTCCAGGGGAGTCTGTGGCCGGATGCACTGAACTCATAATGACCCATCAGCAGTCCTGGTTTTCCTCCCAGCCCTTCAACCCCTGTTTTGTGCAATCTTTGGCAATTAATTTAAAAAATTTGCAAGGTATGTTGTGATGGAACAAGAGCTTGCAATGTAGTTGAAGAGATTTCAGCTGAGATTCTGTGGTCAGTTTTATGCAGACTTCTAATTCATTTCAGGGCACAGATGGGTAAGTTTCAACTTGCCACTGCAGGGAGTTAAAGGAGACCTGTTTCTTGTGCTGTGAAATGAACAAGGAGCATTTACACAACTGTTTAATATGTTCAATCATGAGGAAGCAAGTTCCTACATCACTTGACTTCCATGGGAGGATAATTCTTATTCCACCCCGATTTCTCTCACTTCTAGAAATGAGAATGGAAATATCCACTCTATTTTTAAGGGTCCCTCAGATATGCAAACACATACATAACTCTCTCAAGCTTTTCTGGTCTGACAGAAGCAGAAAGAAATCAGGAATGGATAAGCAAGGTCTGAATGGAGTGTTAGCTCAAGTGCAAGTAAATGTTGTACATAGTCTTTGCTTTAGAAAATAGACTGCACAGTAGCAGGATAACAAAAAAAGAACTTGCTTTACACCACTTCAGATGCCCAGTTACTCCAATATCTTCTTCCACCATGCATATTTTTTCCATTTCATAAAAATAATTTCGTTTAAAAGAATATTAAACCCAAAGACTTTCTGCACTGTACTTGTTTATTTTCCTTCAAACGGTCTTGTGCTGCAAACCAATGTGATGATTACTTTGTATGTGCCATTATTTCTAGGAGCCATACAGAGTTGTGCTAAATTAACTAATGGCATAATTGTACCATCAAACAAATTCAATTTAATCATTATACATGCATTCTGCCTCATGGAGAAAAGCTTTAACTTGGGGAAGGATAACAGAAATCTAAATCACCAATATAAAGTTATTTAAAAATCAAGCATCCAGTATAGAGTTTTTGGGTTTTTTTGTCCTTATACTGCATGTTACCATTCCTACTTTATTACTGCAAGTTTCCATTCTGACTTCTTTACTATGGAAAAAATTCATCCTTTTATTTTAGAAAAAAACCTCTGTATTTCATCTAGAGTAGTGGAGATTATGAATATTATTTTAGAACTGTAGTCTGCTTCAGATCTGGGCTATTTTTAATTCCATTTGCCTAAGAAATTTTTTTTCCCCCAAGAAGGACTTGAAGGAAAAAGTCCTCTTGCTCACTTCCCCAATTCAAGCTCATCATGTGTAATTCTGCTTCTGTCAGCACTGGGATGTATTTCTGGTTGAGTGACTAGCTTAGACCAGACACTCACCTTTTAGATGGCCAAATGAACCCTACTTACAAGTGCTTTCTATACTGTAAAAAATGATCAGTCTGGCAGATTGGTATAATACTCTAGGGTCTCTCAGATCCTCAATTGCTCTGATGTCTCTCAGCTGAGAAATAAAACAAGGTCTTGATTAGCAGTGTTTATTAAAAGCCCTGTGGCACTTTTTGCCCGAGCTGACTATAGATGGGTAATCACATCGACGGTTACATAACAAAGATAAACATTTCACGGCATTATAAACTCTCCTGCTGTGAAGCACAAGCCACCCACCAACTGCCTGATTTTAGGAAGAACCCTCTCTATTACATAAGTGTTCAGTATGGGGGTTTCTTGCACCTGCCTCTGAAGCATCTGGTACTTGTCACCTTCAAAAACAGGATTCAAGACTCGATGGACAACTAATCTGAGCCAATCTGGCAATTTTTATGTAACCAAAGGCTCTTTGTGACAGGGGGACGTGTCATAGTTCTCACTGATGTATCTGCTGAGTTCCCAGGGCTATTTAAAATGTGTATTTTATGTTCTTCCTTAAAAGTTCATTTTTAGGCTGCTTGATACAAGGTAATATTGTAGGAATCACTGTACAAATGTGCGAGTGGGACTGCATTCATATGTGTGATTGTGGGTGACTTTTAAGCACATTTCTGTTCATGAAGAAGCAATGAATTGCTAGCAGAGAATGTGGGAGTACTATTACATAAGTTGGAGCTATTCAGGATATCTTTAACTCATTCTCATATGCTTGTGCATTTTTCCTCTCCTTGCAGAAAGTGCAGAACAGGTGTAACTATTTAACATCGTCTCTATCTCAGCCTAGATTCAACTCCTCCCTACAGTGTTAACGTGAATTCCTGATTGTTCTCACAAGCGGATCACAAAAATTCTACAGAAGTGCTTGTGAAAGAATTTGCACAATAGATTTGTACCAAGGGACTTACTAATTTATAAGAAGAAAAGTTTTAGATACCTTCTACTTAAGTAACATTTTTTTATTTCAAAGTGATCTGCAAATCAAAAACAGGAAACTTGTTATTTTTCAAGAGGATATGTTGGGCTTTGTGATGGTACATGGTCATATTAAAATCAAATTATTTTCTGTCTAGCCCATATTTAAATCTCACTGATGTTTCTAAGAGTTAAGCTCATGCAAAAAATTAATGACATTCTTGACCTTTTTGAAGCTTTAGGATAGTGTAATTTGCTGCCTGTATTAAGACATGTCTAAGCATTTCCTAAACAAAAGTCTTGTAGTGCACCATAACAGTGAAACATTTTATTGTGGGGCATTAACAAAAGTGTATTTAATTGAAACATAATACTCTTTAAATAAAAAAAAAAAATTGGCAGCATTAGATGCTGTATACACGTTCTGTGGTAATGATATTTAATATTTTAAACACCAGATTAATCTGAAACTCTCCAACCAATAGACTCCTTGAAAAGCTCTCCAAACATTTTCATCCATTGCTGTGGGTTCCAAATGTATTGGCTCTTTGTCTTTTTCCTGGTTGCACTGATTGCAGCTGTCACTGAGTCACACAGCTTGCTTTGGGCCTGCAGCCAAGTTGATTACAACAACAACTTGTGAACCATAAAAAGGTAGTCTCGGATCTCAGAGAGAGCTGAATTATAAAGAGAAAGGACACACTTAATCCTCATGAAAAAAGACTGGACTCAATAAATACTTTTGCATTGTTCTCACTACTTTCTCGAGAATAATTTAGTTATCAATGGTGAAATTAATTCTTTTGAGACCTCACAGTCAGCTACGAATGGAAAAGATGTTGAAGCTGTCTGTCAAATGTTAAGGCAGTACCTGTTAGTGGACAGATCACAGACACACAAGTTTAGGGACAAATGTGCCAAAATAATTTATTCATTCTTTTCAGTGTATTTCAGTGATACATGGGCATGTCAGTAAAATGACTGCCCACCAGCTCTCTAGGAATATTTGACATCTCCAGGGTTTAAATGATAAAACTGAAAATTTTCTTTTTATAGTAGCATTTACACAAATTGTTTTTATACAATGGATGTTAAACATACCAAGTAGGAATGAATTAAGCTGTTGGCTTTTGGAGAGGCCTGGAAAACACTGTAATTAAAATAATGTCACAACCTTTTTGGATGACTGGCTCCCCATCTTCCACAGCACAGCATAGCACACATAAATAATTTGGGCAAAAATAGCTGACTTCGAGTATTTTAACCCATATATCTTATTTGATTAGTTCAGTGGGGTTGGGTATGTAGATAACTCTTAAAGGGTTCAGTTTCCCTGGTGAAACATCACTTGAATTTAAAAATAAAATTTTGCATAGATAGAGAAAAGAATTCTATAAAGTAATAAGGAAAAAATGATTAATTTGACTTGTGTGGCTCTGCTCATATAAGGACCTATGTTAAATAATTTCTCTGTTGTACTGGCCTGTTCGTTAGACCAAGCTGTTGTGTTAGAACAGCCCAATGTCCATACTTAATGGGAAGCTGATCTCTGTCTTCATTACCTAATTAAGAGAAAACATCTTAATATCCAGGCTAAATCTATTCATGATCAGATTATACTCATGTGTTCTTATGACAACACTGTCTACTAGCTTGAATAGTTATTTTCCCACTTGATATATTTAGGCCATCATGATATCAGTCCCCATACTCTAGATGAATCAGACCACAGTCTTCCATTTTCTTCTCGTATGCCAGGCTCTCCATTTCCAAGACCAATTGAGCAGCCCATCTCTGCAGCTACTTTAGCTTGAATTCATTCTTCTTGAACGTGAAACACAGTAATTGTGTGGAATAGTTAATATGAGTTATTGCCAGGGCTCTGCACTAATGGTATTAATCCTTCCCTGTCACTGACATAACCTATGACTGTATTTCTCTTTTTCTTTGGTTGTAGCAGATTGGTAGCTCAAATAGTTTTGTATCCAATTCATGTTTACACCTCCTTCTCCTCCTAGGTCTCCTCTCTCTGAAAAGCTTGGATTTTACAGTAAAATTTTAGTTTTTGGTTTCTAAATGCTCAATTTTAGCCTTTGAATTTCACTTCATTTCTGCTACTCCAATCCTCAAAGTTACCCAGTTTTTCTGGTGCGGTATCTCCCTTTCTTGCCATTACATTGTTTTGTCAGTCCATCTCATAACCACAGATGTTTTCAGTGACATCTACATCCATCCAGATGCAAATAAGACTTATCCAAGAGCAGTGCTTTAGGAGCTCTGCTTGCTGCCTCTTTGCAGCTTGATGATTTCCTTTCAACAATTGATGAGAAACATCTGTACTCTGTAAAGTGGCATGGAGACCACTGCTTCTGCATATATTTTTAAATGAGATTTGAAGATGCATTTTGTAAATGGAAGAAGTAGAGCAGGATAACTGCTTTTTTTTTCAAAGATATTAGAATCATCATTCCAGGCCTTAAAGCTATTTTTGTCCATCAAATTTTCCCCGCCACCTCAGTCTGCTAACATTTGCAGGCAGTTCACTTGTTTATATGAGAGCATTTTAACAACTTCAGAACAATTAAGGGCAAATAAACAGTATTAATATTCTGATTCAGTATAAAGAAATGTGATCTGATTTTGATGCTTCATTTGATTTAGAATTCTGATTAGAAGGCATCAGAAAACATACAGCATGTCTCTCATCCAAGTTTGATTAAAAAACCGTGGAAGTAAAACTAAGAGCCTTTGTGAGAAAGAAGGTTGTTGGGTTCATTCAAACCCATAAATTCAAATATGTCTTGGAACAGTAAAGTAGAAGCCATGCTTAGTTTCACTTCAATCTGCAAATCACAAAGCTGCATCAGAACTAGCAACAATTTATATAATTCTTTACAGTTTCATTATACAAGGCAAGACATAAAGAATAACAACCCCTATCTGCTTTCTCTCATTTCCTAGGTTGTAAACTGTTTGAGGTAGGGCTAGTTTGGAGATTATTCTGTTTCCATAGTGCTTAGAAAAATGGGCTCTTATTCTTAGTTGGCACTATTGTAAGAAACACCATTTCCGAAGAAGTATGGACAAAAACTGCCCTGTTGTCAATGAATCATGGATAATGGTAATGCTTTACATATTTCCTCTTAGCCTCCACATTCTGTAAGGATAAAAAAACCTCCCACTGTAAATAACAAAATACATGTATTTGTTCCGTTAATTTAATGAGTAAATACAATTCACAAATATACAAAAAAATTAGTAAGGTTTTAGAAACAATTTTTAATTCTTTCCATCGTACACACCAGCTGCAACATATATGATATGACATTCCTAAAGCTCTGATCTTCCCTGAGAAGGGAATTTTAAACCCTATTCTTGATTTTCTGAGATTGATTAAAATGCTTCAGCACAGCTGAATTGTGCAGGTGTAAATTGTCTGTGTGTGGGAGGAAGAGACAGAATTGCTTCTCTTCAGCCTGATCTGACTTACACTACAGCAAACAGCCTTTTCTCCTTTACGAAATGTGTGGTAGTTAAGAAGCATCCTGCTCCTCTTGTGATCTGGTGTACTGACAGAGTGTTTCCAGTTATTCATTCTAGATGGAAATGCAGACAAGTACAATGAAGAACACATGGCTGGAAATGTGCTCTGGGTTTTTGGTGGAATTCTTCCATTGCTAAATCAATCTTCTAAGTGCTTGTAAAGTACCCTTGTTTTTAAACTGTCTTTCACACACACACCCACACACCCACACACACACACACCCCCCCATGCACACATACACAACTGTGTGCACAGATACACATACATATGTGTGAACATATATCTCATGCATTAATCAGAATGGGTCAGGCTGGAAGGGACCACAGTGGGTCACGTGGTCCAGCATCCATGTCATCCCAAAGCACATGGCACAGGATTGTGTGTAGACAGTTTTTGAATATCTCCAGTGAGGGAGACTCCACAGCCTCTCTGGCCAACCTGTTCTCCAGTGCTTGGTCACTCACACATTAAAGAAGTTCTTCCACATATTCAAGTGGAACTTCCTGTACATCAGTTTCTGCCTGTTGCCTTTTGTCCTATTGCTTGACATCATTGGGAAGAGTCCTCTTGACTGCCTCCCTTCAAACAAAGTCCCTACTCAGCTGTTTCTTCTCGAGGCTGAACAGGCCCAGCTCCCTCAGTCTATCCTCATAAGAGAATGCTCCAGTTGTTCCTGAAAATTTATGTCTCAGTTGTTCCTGAAAAATAAAGTATTTTAAAATTAATAAACAGTTTCAGCTATTTTTCTTCTATGACATTATACTTACTTGGTAGGCACTGATGCTGCTGGTGTCAGAGCGTCTACGGCTCTCGAAATCTGGGCTTCATTGCTCTTGCCATTGAATGAGCACGTAGGGAATAATCTGATAAGGAGCGGAAGTCCAATTCTGTTTGCAGACAGAAATGGGAGAAACCTACAGTTATTATCTGACCATTGCCCGGAGCTGGATAGGGAGACTAGATTGTGTGTGAAGTACCTAGATCATCAGAGGCCTGAGGATATATGTTGTATATTTTTTCTACTATGATTAGCCCAAAGTTATACTGAGTCCCTGTGGTAAGAGCATGAATGGATTCTAGATCTCTTGATTTCACTCCAATATGTTAACCACACATTATTCTCCTACTGTTACTAGAAAATATGTACCTGAAAATGCTGTGTGTCTGATTGACTGGCTATGAATCAATTTAGAGCAGTAAGAGTGCGCATACTATAAGTGAATTGGTAAAGCATTTTGGGAAACTAAGAAATTAAACTCCAAGAGAGCATCAAAGAGTGAAACTTTCTTGGAAGTCAATGGAGAAAGCAGCCGACTGATATATATTTTGTAGAGAAATCCACCTAGTGTGCAAAAGGAAATGTTAATGTAAAAGTAAATAACTTCTTTTTTCAGTCATTTGGCTAGAAGCTTGCTGTGCACAGGACACGGACTCCTGGTGAGCTGCAAAGGGCCATCCAGTAAAAAATACATTTTGAGAATGTTCTTTTAGATTTAGTCTTGGGACACCATCCCTTTGCTGATATGCCCTCCTGAATCAATATAGCAATTACCTCTGTTAAAATAGCAAATGTCATCTGAGAAGCACTCCTATAACCACTGTTCAGGTTTAAAAACAGATAAAGAAAGTAAGTTTATATTCAAGAATGAGAAGGAATCAAGCAAAACAGTCATTCAGCACATTTGTCTATTTTTTGTCCCCTGATCTCCTGAAACCATCAGAAAAATTTTGCTTCATAGTATTAATGATCTGATAGGAGAAATGATTTTTGTTAAAGTTTTTAAAAGTGCAGGAATAGACAATATGGGACAAAGACATAATAAAAATAAAGAGGACATTCTTCTTGATTTGGTGCTAATTTCTTAGTACTTTTAAGCTTTCAAAATCAGCAGCTGAATTGTGAGGTGGAGAACTTGGTTACAATATGTAGCAAGAAACTTTCGCTGATTTTTATTATTTTAGCATTTATGTAGATGACACTGACTGTAACTGTTAAGTTGGACTTCCAGGCAATAATTGTTTATGGCCTATTATTCCTGTACTTATTTTAAAGTTCTATGTCATATGAATCCTATTGTCAGGAATTTTCTGTGTTCCACTCTATTACTGATCTAACAAATGTTACAAATCAAACTTCCAAATATGCATATGTTTACGTTTTCAGTTTTGCTTTTAGAAATGTTACTGTGTTTTGTATGGCTTATAGAAGTTTTGGGATCAAATTTCTGCCTGGTGTGAGAATGAAAAATTATATTATTAAGAAACATAAGCTTATGGCAGCCATATATATATATATGAAATTTAAAGAAAACATATTCTTCTAGATTACAGGAAATAGGCACTTTGATATCTTCTGCCAACCTGGCAGTCCAAGGGATGTCTCCAAAGGAAAGACACTGTTACTGGGAATATACAATTTTGCGATAATTTGCTAACAAAGACTTTCTTGGTCTCATGATTTAGGTACAAGGCAGCCGTGAAGCAGTCTGACCTTGGGACAAAGAACTTCAAGACTTTGGGGTATGTGAAAGGAGCAGCCTCTTGCCACTACTAATCTTCTGAACGTTTCAGCTGCATCCAGCTGGTTTCAGCTAGATCAGGGTGTCTGTCCTTTAATCTTTCCACATCTCATTTTCCTTTCTCCAACGATGTCAATGCTTCTATTTGATTTTCCATTAGAAATAGAGTTGTAATCAATGGCTTTCAGGATTGGTGAGTGGCTGACATTTGCTTTGGGATTACCTCAAACTGTGAGACGATTACTATCTCCTGTGTTGGCCATGAGTATATTTCACTGCTTATATATGCTGGCTACTGTATGGTGATTGCTTCTATTAAATCAAACACATGGAAGAAATTTTGCTAGCATGTTAATGAATCTTCTGAGAATTATTCTCTTGTGGTTCAGCTGCCTTGCTGAAGCTCCCAGATCTTTCATTTTCAAATCTACCACTTACACTTCCATAAACTTTTGTCATTAGCTCACAGATAAGGTGAAGAAATATGAAGCCCAAGATTTGGTGTATGCTCTTGCTTTCCAAATCCCAAAAAGATTCTTCAAACACTATAGACCACAGAAAATTTCTTATGCAAGTCAAGCTATTGTAAATGAAAAAAAGTCAGATGCAAAAAAAAACCCAAACCTGTTGTGCAATTATATGTATTTATGTTTCAAATGCTCTCATGGGATTCAGAAACACATAATAGATGCTGCTCTCAAATTACTCGTAGGATTGCTATAGAAGTCATCCTGCTATTCTTAGAAACAGCTCTGAGAACATTTCTTATGCTACACCATCACGAATAAATCCTACTTCATCTCAAAACCCACAGAGACTCAGAAGCCCTTTCTGTGCCACCTTCGGATTGATCAGGATACCCCCATTCCATCATTTTGGATGAATCACTGAATCTTTCCAAGCAAGATTGTTACTAACACATAGCTACCACCCAGGTAAAAGAAGTGGTGCTCTCTCTTCTCCACTGCTGAGAAAATAATCACCAGCTAGAAAAAGCAGTAGTGGGTATCAGGCAATACATGAAAGGCTAGAGAGTCAATATTAATCAGCCAATGTGATTAAGAACTGAGCTGGACTATTTTTCTCTAGCTTCAAATAATTCTCTTTATCTTTAATATTACATTGGAGTCTCTTTCATGGTTCTCAGGCTGCACCTCACAAAATGTGATCAGCATTTAAAATAAAATCCCTTTCAGTTTGACTGCAAATAATATTTTAAGGAGAGATTCCCTATAGGGGATAAGACTGATTGTACTCCTATTTATATCAATTTGAAAGCTTTATTTTTAGGTTATAGAACTGTCCCCAATTTGGCTTCACACTTTTCTGATTTTGTGTTCTCTCTTCCCATCCATTTCCCAGTTTTAGATATTTCTCTCCCTTCTTTTTCTGCCCTTTTCTTCTGTGAGTCATTCTTCTATGTATACTACACATCCGTTCTCCCAAACACATGTGTCTGGTAACTCTTACATGGAAACTAGAATTGGTGGAAACTGCAGTAACGCACCTGAAAAAGCCACATAATATTAAGATTTTCTTAGTGCTATCACTGAAAATCTTATTTTCTAATTTCAATAGACTTCCTCTGCAATATATTAGGGATTTAGTATGTTTAGTATGATATATAAATCTGTCAGGTTTTGTAATGCAAAAATACATGAATAAACAAGTCTTAAGAATCAGGAAGAGAAATTATATCTTCAGAGAACAGAAATGTCTACTAAGACTGGCAGGCTCACTAATGGTCTATTGGACTATCTGCATGAGAAAGCCTTCCCTAGTAAAACCATGCAATCATACAGCAAAGAATATTCCTATGAGGCATGTGCTTGAGGTTTATTTTACCACTTCCATGTTGTGCTGTTTTGGCATGACCATCATTAGGCTTTTGAGGTCTGAAACAAACCTACAATAAAATGCTATTTTTTTAGTATAGTTATAAAACACTCACAGCATGAAATCCATCACTGCCTCCTCATACACCACAAGTTAGGAAATGGTGTGGGATCACATTTGCTTGTTGCTGTTTTCTTAATGTAATTTGATATTTTTTCAGCTTTTTCCTTTTTTTTTTTTTAAACTTTCTTTTATTTTTAAATTTATTTATTTTTTATTTACATTTCTTGTATTTTCAGTAGAGGAGGGTGAGCTACCAGAAACTAACACACAAAAAAGTCTTCAAGATGTATGAAGGTAAAAAGGAGACAAGTCTGAGGAGAAAAGTGTTATGTTCTTTGAGAACATAGGGAAACATATGTTCTACATATATGTCTGTACATACATATGTCCCTACATATCAATAGGGAAACCCGCTGATAAAATGTAGCTTGTGCCCATTCTTCTTACTCTCATTTGAAAGAGATGCAGTATTAGATGCTATCTAAGATTAGAAGACACACAAACCCAAACCTACACATGCAACTAATTTAATCAAAGGGATGGGAGGGGTGACTAGAACAGATCAAATGCCAAAACAAAACTCTGCCACAAGAAAAAGTGGAACTGGGAATGGAGTGGGTAAAAAATTTAGTCCATATGGTTTCCTTATTGATGTTCGACATCTTTGTCATCTGCTAAACACAGGGAGATGCCACTTGAAGTATGTTGTCCTGGTTGAACTTTTCGATGGCTGCTTTTCCCATATTTCTCTTTAAAGAGCAATAAATCACCAAGGACTACTGCATACTAACATTTTCTTATTATTCAAGTAAAGGCTGTACGTCCTGTCTCCTCCAAATATAGCGTTATGTGGAGTCTGTGGAGAGAAGGACAAGAAAGCATGGGGCGTTTCTCGCTGTGCAGTAAGATGGGCTGCTTGCCTGTGGCACCCAGAGGAAGGCTTTAAGCAACATAATTTTTCTTTTGATCCTGAAAACATTCAGGATCAAAACATTCACTAAAACCACATTGTTGGTGCAAGTGTCCTTCAATCAGGGTAAGCTTCCTGCTGATGGGACACATGCACAAGGCCATGCTGAGCTTGTCCAGGGAAGGTAGTAGGAGTTCCCCTGTTTAGGGAACTGGGCCAGGCAAATTTTGGGAAATGGACCTTGCAGTTAAGGAGAGACAGATGAGATCATTTCCCCCTCACCAGAACCGTTTTCTGATCCATATCCCAGATTCTCTTGGATTATAAAATAAGGATATTGGAAGACAGAGGCAGATCCTTTGTTGCAGTTCCTCTGGGATCAGGAAGGAAAAATGAGCAGGAAGTAAAAAACAACCTAGAATTCGTGTTTTAGCATTCAAATAGTGCTTAAATAGTTGATACCATTGCCATTAGTTCCCATGATCTAGAACTTCAGTCTGGGAGTAGTGCAGCATAGCAACATTACCAGCAGCCTTTTTGTTGGGATTCAGGTTGGCACAGATTGTGGGACACAGGATGGAGGGGCCATGGGACCTGGCTGGCACGTACTACTGCACAGGTGTACAGTGAAGAGCACAGAGTTTGTCCTCCAGGTGGTCTCATTGCTGTTCTTGTTCTTTGTCACAGTGGGACATGTTTTTCCCCACTATGAGAAATAAATTTAACTCACAGTACTCTTATTAGTCAAGTGGGATGAGGCATACATGTTTAATATCAGTGCTGGCTTTTTTGGAAAGCGTTGCAGATTATGTTTCCTGCTGTTGTTTGTTCAATAAAACAGTTTCTACCCCTGTCCGCTCCCCCAGGCCATCACAATTGCCTACTGACAAATCAAAATACTCCAGATCTTTTGAGCATTTTCCTCTTAGAAAAGGCATATCAGATTTAGTGCCAAGCTTCCGTTTTGTCCAGTCACACATTTTGATCAAATTTTCAGAATCGAGTAAAGCATTAAGCACACTTCTTCCAGTATTCATTTTTTACTGAATTATTCAGTAAGTCTAAAGCAGTAATTGGCTGCTGTGTGTTGTGAAAGATAGTCTCCCCCTCTGCTGAACCACAAGTATGAATATTGAAAGAGCTGTCTAATTCAGACTCAGACAGATATGATTGTTATACAGAGTTTTTTTCAGGTGGACCAACAGCTAATATTCCCACATATGGGCAAGAACATTTTAATCCACTAAAGGATTAAACCTCCTGTTCTTATTTACATGATTTTTACCAGCAAATTTAACAAGATCAAGATTAGGTCTCAAACAATCCATTTGGAATCTAAGCAAATGCATTTTTACTACCCAGATTTTTTTTGTGTCTGTGTTATTGGTTGCAAATAAGTTCCAGTCAATGAAAGAGCAAGTATCTGTCACTTAGCTCTCTAAGAAAGGTGCTTGTATATAAGCTGCAATTTGCGCAGCCTTACTTCAGTAAAAGCTGAGTAGCTCTCATTAGTGTACAGCTGTACTGTTCTCTAGAGCATTCTAATCAATTGCCGATTTTAATTTCCAAATCAAAACTGTATATTAGACATTCAAGAACAAATCTATATCCATGCAAAAGCCTGACTTTTAAAGGAACTCAAGTAACTTAGAAATACGCCTGCTTATTAGGAAGGAAAATAAACAAACCCCCAAAACTTGAAGTAAAAAGTATGTTACCAGGCTGTAATTATTCTAAGTTAGCAGAGAAATTTAAATATTGCCTATAATTTCATGCAAAGTGTTTAAAGTATTACCATTATAGTTCCAAGTGTTTGCCGTTGCTCTGCATGAGTGTAATGACAGTCAGGTCTCAACTGATCAGAATAATTAAATAATATGGTGATAATACAGTAAATAAACATTACAAAGAAAATAATATAATTTCTTTCATTAACTCTGCATGGCATATTCTCTGGCAGAGTATAAGAATGTCAACAAAATGCATAACACAACACCTTATCATGCAAATATTACACATGTAAATGAACTGAAACCTGATCATTTAATCAACAGTTATCTTGCTGTATAAAAGACTTGAAATGTATTTGAGTATATTAAAATATATAGTAAATATTCCCTAAATTTTTAAACCCACAAATTCTTTCAGCAGTCAGGGAACAGCTCTGTGTGTCATATTATTATCCTGGAACTTCTTCCTAGCAAAGATCAGTCAGATTGATTGTACTGATAAGACTGAAGTGTTAGGGAGCCATTTGTGGATTGGTTATTTATGTGTGCTTACCGGTTTTCATCTTAATGTGTGTGTGTCTTTCTGTACACACATATGCACATATAGAATAGAAGATGGAGAAGAGTGTTGTAAAGTAACTTGTAAATTAGTAGCTCGAGAGGACACTTGCATACAAAGAGAATGTTCCCTACCTTAAGTGCAATGCAAAAGCTGTACCTGTATGTATCTATAGCTGAATCTATAGCTTTGCCATATGGAGGAGGCTGTGGGTGACTATGTGTCTTATAATGATAGCAGTGCTCAAATAAGCCCCTTTAAGGTAGATCTGGGCAAGCTCATTACTGGAGTTGGTGTGCTGTAGTGCACTTACTAAGGGTTTCAGGAAGTGCTTAGTTTTGGTTAACGGATGGAAAATAGATGAACTGATTTAATTAATGAATGAGAACAATTTTGGGCCCCTAATATATCCAAAAAACCCCAAGTTCCATTTCAGAATTTCATAGTATGAATAGTCATATTGTGTAACTGAGCACAAATATATTACAAAGTAGTGCCTTGGCAGTTCTGTATTTCTAAAATGGAGCTCTACAATCACATTGCACCTCAAGACAAGAGATGCAGAGAGAAAAGTTTTTCTTACTCTGATGTGTGTCTCCACCTTAATCACTCTTCTTTCCTAAAGAGCAGTATCTAGTTGCTTATGTGTTAGCATTTCTCTTAACGTTATTTTAAAGTGCTCAAGAAATACAGAACTGCTACAGAAGCTGCTACTGGTAACAGACTTAGTTCTAAATGAAAAGTCAAAACAGTAATTTTCTCCAACAGAAGTCAAAGAACCAAGCTAAGTTTTGGTAGTGCTTTAATCACAGTAACCTATGCACATCCATGCTTCTGTAACTAAGTAGAGGGTAGTTTTTGCCCAGTAGCCCAGCTTTTGTCAGGTCTGAGATCATGGACATTTGGGTATTCCTGGTGCTCAGTGTTTTGCACATGAAGGTAATAATAATACATACTACTGTTGCTACTACTAATATGACTACTTGAAATAGACATATGTAAAACATATATTTGTGACAAAAGACTTCCAGCGCTGAAAATTTTTCCAGAGATGCACAGACTTACAAGTCTGAAAAGACTGTAAGTTTGAATCCAGCCGATCTGATCTCAGTATGTTCCTTGGTGTTTTTCTTGCTGACTTTCAGATACAAGGTACTCTTCAGATTATTTTCATCTTAGTCCTGGCTATTTTGATGTTGACAATGAGCAGTGAACCTAATATCTCATAGTTCTCTTTCTGTACCCCTGAACTCACATTATTATCAGTATTTCGTGCTAAGGTTGTAAGATTTAGTTTAGAATATTTGTACAGTCCCTTGGGGGTTTTATGCAAAAGGCATAGTGGAGATAGAAGTTACTTTCAGTAATGAAACTTTTTGTGAAGGTCCTTTGATACTGCAAAACATGATTTAGTTCTTCCTATTTTATGAGTCAAATATAAGAAACTAAGTTCTGACTTATGTACTGACTACCAGAAGCACTTAAAACTCAGAAATTATGCTACTAACACAAAATTAATGAAGTTAACATATTCAAATTTTTTTCAAAATAAGCTCTTTCTAAAGCAAAGTTAACACTAGTGACTGATTTGAAATAGGTTCCCTTTCTTTCTTTTCATAGGATTATTTCTAAACCATAATGCTAGAATGTTTGGCCAAAGCAACATAATAAATGACTAAGCAGCAAAATAAGTAACAGTATATAACTGGTTTTTTTTGTGTTTGTGTGTGTAACTTTGTACACTTTATTCCATGGAGGATGTAGTTTAACCAGAATAATACTTGCTCTGGCTTTTCTTCTTCAAGTTCTGTTTGCCATTGCTCTTTATGTTGAGTAATGATTTGTACTGGAACTAACTGAGTGCAGGGAGTGTAAAGTAAAATCTCCACATTTAGGACCATTTTATACCCACTTTAGGCTGAATTTGTTCAATTGCTATGCAAGAAGAATGAGTGAAGCCCTTCAACTGTAAAAATGGATGATTCAGCAAACTATGGCTTATGTGAGGCACCCTTACTTTGCTGAGCAGATTTTTGATCTTAACAATTGTCTACACCATCCTGAGAAAGCATCCGCTAGAAAAGCTGTAAGTGAAGTTACTCTGACCTATTGCACCCCTGCTTTGCAGGCAAAAACTACCTATTACCTATAGTCAGCTTGTCTGGGTCTAGTTGGCAGTGTATAAACTGGACATGTTCAAATCCAGGTTTGTCTGTCTACAACGAAAACCATACTTTCAGGTTTGTTGTCCACGCACATAAACCCAGCACTGGCAAATAAATCTGCAGCGCAGAATGATTTTATTTAGCAAATCACTGATTTATCATTGGGACAACCAAACAATTTCAGCAGTTAGGCTAACCTAACCTTTGCATAGAAATCCCAGGTGGAGGACTTATTTTGCATCTCATGCATGAAATCCTGAAAGGACAGGAAAGCCAAAAGAAAACATTCAGAAATTGCTTCAAATGCTTTTTAAGGGTCAGATTTTACTCTCTAGTTGCAGAAAAATATTCTATGGTTGTCGTACTTGTAAAATGCTTTCTGGAATGACCTCTATGTAAATTAAATTCTCAAATCAATTGTTGTCTCCCTATGAGCAAAACTCATCAGCTGAAATTATGGTTTGGGTTTTTTTTTCCCCTCAAATAGCAGTTTTCTATGCAGGTCATAAAAAGTTCAATCCCAAACGAGAAACTTTTCAAAGGTTGTGTCCAATTACAAACCAGTAATTTAGGTCAGCATGAGTATGTGGCCAATTTGTAAGAGAAAATGATGCAAGGATGGGGTAACTGAGTTTACTGCAAAAGTGGAATTTTTATTTAAATAAACCTAACTTTCCAAGGTCGACTACGTCAATATTTGTTGAATTATTTATCCTAGTAAAGAGCACTGCCCAATCTAAGATTGTTTACTTTCTTATCTACCTTATTTACATAATTGGCAATGGCCTGCATATGCAAAGCAGTTAAAGATTCATTGCTGCCCTGTATTGAGAAGCCAAAACTGCATGTTGTCTTTTTAAATGGAAGTACTTTTGGGTTAAATAATACTTAACAAATTCCAGCTGTAATACTACCAACATGCGTACCAAATGTGGAAACCTTTTAAATCCTCTGACTTTCCATTTAGATGCTGGATCACAGACTAAAGATGGACTAGGATATCCATTTTACTTCAAGCCATCAGATAGATACTCCTCTGAGCTATACATCACCTGGTATGTGTGTCACTCACAAGTGGGCAACTACTTGGAGGGCAACAACTGTGGTCCAGTCACTTTTGATATGCAAAAAAAGTTTTGGTTTTGTACCTGTGTTGAATGGCAAAAAAATCTGCTTTTATTCAGTGGAATCTTTAGGGTTCTGATCACAATTGCTGTAATAAAACTCCGGGACTACAGAAACATTTTGACAGTTTATTTCATAATACTTTAAAAAGAAGTACAATTTAACATCATTTTATAGCTGGAGAAATTGAGTGTGAGAAAGATAAAATGACAAGACTGAGGCCATGAAAACAGCTAAGCAGAGACAGAAAACAATTGAAGCTATCTATGTTGTAGTACTTTAGCCACAGTCATGAAGGATTTATATAATTTTGGATAGAAGAAATTGAAACTTTGGGCTCTGCTCTGAGTTTTGGAATTTTGAATTGTGATCTCAGCTGGGATCAGTCTGTAACTGATTTATGGTTATTTAATACTCGTCTATTCTTGGAAGAATGAAAATATACATATTTTGCCTTATACATTGGCTAATACTGAAGCATGCTCGAAATCACAAAGAAGAGAGGCTATCTTAAGAGGGATGTGAACACAGCTAAAAAAATCTTCGTGTTTACTAAATTTGAGGGCTAAAGTAACATCCAGTTGCACCAGAAGGTGACAGGTCATGTTCTCCTTTGGGTGAACTGATTCTGAATAAGAACAAAGAGTGGACAAAGAAAAAACTTTTCATTCAGTGAAATTAAAGGACCACTACTTAAACTCCACATTTCAGGCAGAGATGAATCTGACAGGAACATACCAGCTTTCTCCCAGAGAGATGTTCATGCCAAGTCTTTGGAAAAGGGAAAGCCAAACATGCTGTAGCCACTGAAGCTACGGAAGGAAAGAGAAAAGAATTGTCTTTCTATAAAGCCTATCAGCAGTTAAAACTCTTTTGTCTCACTGGAGCAGTGCAGAGCTGCTAAGCTGGCCTGTAGGTCAGTGTCTTCATATTACAGATGACAAATTCAGAGACTATTCAAACTATAACACCAAGTAAAGAAACTTGATTTGTGGCCTTCATAAATCCAGTCTTCTGTTTAAACAAGAAAAAGGCTTTTGGATTGATTAACCATGCCAAGAAGGGATTTGGAAATACCAGAGTAGAAACCTCTAGCATTGCTCTAGTTCAAAAAGATAATTGTTAAGTAAACAGCACTTTCAAAGCAAGAGCTTTGCTCTGCATAGCAAATAAGCACTTAATCAGGCATGTAAATGGAAGAGAGGCATCTCAGGTATTTTCTGAAGGTAATTTAGGGGCACTTAGGACTGCTCCAGTTGGTACCCTGACTAGATTTATAGAAGTGGTCAAAAGAGACTTTGAGAAACTAAAGGTTCTTCAGAGCTACACAGAAGACTGAAGGTCATAATGGAAATGCGAAAATTGCTAGGAAGCACTTCAGATTTATTTTTTGTTGTTATTATTTTCTAGTCCCACATTTGAGGAATGTGGAAAGAATCATACTAAAACTGAAAAAGGATTGGAAAAAATCACAGGAGAAGCTGTGTAATACAGAATTGAATTTTGCATGTGTATATTTGAAGTTCTATATTGAGAAAGAAAAGTCGGCAGCGAGGAACATGAGGAAATACTGGAAGAGGATGCAAATGTTCTGAGGGGAATTACTCTTGTTCATTTCTCTTCCTCAGCTGGTTGGTCTGCCTTCGGGTGAATTACTGAGAAGCTGCATCACAAGTTATGTCTCTGTGGCTGCAAGGGCTGTGATTAAAGTGGACTTCACGCATGTAATTTGCACCTGTCTGTGCCAGAGCAGGGCTGGTTGGGAGGGACGGACTTCTGGCTGAGCAGGGAGCGTGGCAGCACAGGGATGGCAGTGCTGCTGGACGGGACCTCCGAACCCTGGCTGCTCCCATTCCTCCGCTCTGCCCCCACCCTGCTCCTGCTGCCCAGGGGCTGATCTGTGAGCCAGCTGATACAGGACCACCTTTGCAGCTCCATGGGCTTTTGGGTGCTGTTATCAGAGAAGGGAGCAATGTGGATGGTCTCCATGGAAGGGACTAAGTGCACTTGTTTAGTGATTCTCTAGTCAAAACACAGCATAAATTCATTTGTGCAGCTGAGGTGTGATTTCTGGAAGCTGCTTCATCATGTTCTGTCCCCTGCCTTGTGTTTCCCGTTTGACAGAGGTCACTGCCTGTTTCCAGGAATGCTTAACAGGATACAGTTAGATATTTTTTCCTCTATATACATCGACCATATTTAGAATAAACATGTAAGTGATTTCCCTCAGCTTTTTTTTTTTTTTTTTCAGTGTTGTGGAGGAATGTAATCACATCTTCAAAACTGGGCAAAATTTTTCAAACTTTTTTTTTTTAGATTTTGACCATGCATCCATAAAAATAAATTAATTGCAAAATGAACAGAATTTTCCTATTAAATGTTCAAATGTTTCCATTTTGAAATGGAAATAAATTTCTTTTAGAGACTCTCCCCCAAATAAGTAAAGCTAAATTCAGTGGATAGATTGAATGAAACATTACATATTGCTTCGAACAAAATATCTTTTGTGAAAAGAAATAATAATGAATATGAAAAAAGAGATAGACACAAGCATTTAGAGCTAGGCTGAGACTTCAGCCCATACAATAAAGGCATGTACCACTAATGTAGGATAATTCTGTGGTTCTTAGAATTACACTGTTCTATTGTGCCAATCATTTGCTAAATCTGCCATCAAAACCACATACCTCAGTAAGAGAAATTTTTTTCTAACAGGCAGCAAACCTGTTATTTTCCTGACTTAAAGCCATATGGTCTCTCTCAGACTTTCCTCTGCAGCACAAATTTGCTTGTAATATTGAGATTAATTCTCTGTTCAGTAAATGCTTGTGAATCACACCTTTACCCATCTGTCATCCTGTGTCAAAAAGGTGGCACTCCTGTATCTACAAACATTTCATTCACCTTGGGTTTTTGAGTGATGCTCTCAGACTACATTTTCCACAGATTTTATTTTTATTGATTCTTCAGCTTCATGTCTGTCTTGTGTTCAGTCTCTTGTGGTGAATGCACTGAAATGTGATTTTAATGGGTGAAATCACCAGATTGCTGACCTGATTCAAGGTAGACTTTCTGAAAACAGGCCAAGTGATCCCATTTTAATAGACAATAGATCAGAAACTGTCCTGCACAGATGCTTTTTGCATTGCCATTATGTGGTTGTGCTTGTGAATATGTAAATATTGCTTTAGATTTTGTAATTAACATTATTATGGCAAAAACTGATTTTCTGTCCACATGATAATAATGCTCTGAGGTTATTTGTAAAATAGTTTATAAAAGACAGTTCTGCATTGAATTTTGTTTACTTTTAAAGTATATTTTCACAGTGGTAAGTATGTTACAGTTTCCAATCTCACACTGAGAGAAATAAGTAAGATTGCTATTTAAGGAGAAGACATTCCTTTTCTGTGTGTGTACACAGGGTTTTCCATAGTCCTTGGTGATGCCAGTCCTTTGCTGGAGCTTGTAAAGCAACTGCATAATGACAGTAATATGACATTGGGAGGAGATTAAGAAACATAAATCAACAGTATTTTATGTTCCTGCTGACTTCTGCTTTTTAATAGATACAGGTTGGAACTAATTTGGCACCACACTTAAAATATCCCAAGACCTGTTCTTGTTCCTGTTTTCAGAGGTCTTGCCAGTGTTATGATAGAAGTACAAATCACTGGCTTTACTTCCCATCTTTTTTTTTTCACTATGTAAAACCTGCTGACGTTTCAAATGACAAATCTAGTTTCCTCCAGTTCTCAAAAGAGGAAGCCTGACTTCAGTGAACATGTGAATCAAACTACTGCCAAATGGAAATGGTGTCTCTTGGGGTTAAAGCTTCAAAGAAGGGAACCTGTATTATCAGCACTGAGCTTAGTACGTAAGTAGTAGCACAAAGCCAGACAATGACCTTCAAATGTGAATATGCAGAAGGTACCTTTACTAGCAGGTCTCCCTACTCCTACAAGTAAAGAGCATTTGGCAGCTGAACTAAGGAAGTTCTGCTATCACTCCCATGTCCATCAGACAGGGAAAAGCTCAGAGAGGTAAAAAAGGGCAATGTAGGTGGGTGGCAATGTGGAGTGAATATTATTTTTACCTGTCCTTTCAAGTTGTGAGAGGAATCACTGGATAGATAAAGTAGCAAGCCACAAGGATAATTTTGTAACTCTTTCTACTTGGTTAAACCTAAAGTGGCAGGGAATCAGGACTTCAGCATGTTTCTGAACTTTTAGAGATAAGGTCACCCATTAGGTTCACAGATAAAACCTCTTGGTATCTGAAAAGTGAAAAATTCTTTTGTTCTAGTGAAACAGCCTGTGCTGTTTCTCCCTTATTTCTCTCTACAGGGTTTCTTTTGCAAGCTTTTCAGTGATTGGGGATGCAAATTAAAAGACGGTGTGGGGAAACATAAATCATTACCTATGACAGAGCAGTTTAAAATAGAGTGAAATCTAAATACAGGTGTAAATAATTTAAAAAAACAAAGTAAATGAAAGTAAAGGTCACATCTACTCAGCACAGTCATATTGGTTTTATTGTGGGAGTGAAAACGGACTCCAACAGAAGCACACGTTCCAACTGTGCTCATTGCTGCTCAAAGACAGAATGTAACAGGTATCTACTTCTAAGTACAGCCTCATTTTATTCAGCATCGTTACTGAAGAACATGTTCTAAAAGAAAGTCACGTGTCTTTGAAAAAGGGAAGACACCATAGAATATTAGATACTGTCACAAAAGGAATTGTGTCAGAAATGGTTTCACTGATTCCAGTGCAAAGAGAAAAAGTTTATATTAATATTGTTTATATCTTTTTCACATAGATCTCTTTATAGATTATGTTATTTGCAGTCCTCAGGAAAATACTTTCTTTTTAACCCTGTTTTGAGAAAAATGTGTATAGTTATAGAACAGTACTGTGGCGTTAAAGCAAGAGTGTCTAGTGTGTTATGAAAAACACTATATAATGTTTAGGATACTAAATCACTGAATTTATTACTTTTATTATCACAAAAAAAGCGCATTCAATTACAAACAGACATCTGAAATTTCAAGTGACAACACAGTAGACCACAGAGGTTGGTAACGTGAGAAAAAGCATAATGACACCCTTGTGCAGGGCTGGTATAATGTTTAGTACCAGTAAAACTGGGAGTCAGAAAAACGTCACTTGCCAAATAGTTTTTTTGCTTTAGTGGATACAGTTACAAGTAACTTTGACAATCTTGGCATATAAATGGTTAGGAGATATGACAATCTTGGCGTATAAATGGTTAGCAGATATTCATTCCAGAATTTAGGCAGCTGTCTGGTGCAACCCGATATATTTTGTAAGTACTTTTCCCTTTAAAATGCCTCACAGAAGACTTTACAGCTAATCATCCTTTGTATATGCACACACAAGAGGATACCAGTTGCAATATAATCCATATTTGGCATATAGGGACAGAGTATAGGCACAGGCAAATGAATTAGGATCTACTGTAAAAGCAGACACTCATAAACAGCAGCTAATTAAGTTTATCAGCATGTCACTATGCATAACAAACCCTGGTATTTCACTAAAGCACAGTGGCGTGTGCAAGCTCAGCTGTCATATCTTGTCAGCTTGGAGGCTTCTGTGAGGTAAGGCCGTGACACTGCACACAGCACTGTGCTGTACATGGGAGTAGCAGGATACAGCATGACAGGATGGCTCTCCTGTAAATTCACATCACTGATTACATATTTCAGAATTAAAACCTTACAAAAATGCCTACTCTATATAACATTTTACCTTTAGTAAGGTAAGACATTGGGGACTTTGTCCTAGAAATAGAAAACAAAAACAAAGTGTGGGGTATTAACATGAAAAGGCACCCTACATTATCAGAAGATGGATGCTTTCACAGCACCAAAGAGGCAGCTGAACAAAGGAACAGTGTCTTTAACTGCTGCTAGACATTCCTCAATGTGCATATGTTCTGACCGTATGAACTATGTGAGCTCATCACTCTTTCAGTGGCAGAAATATGACAGAACTAATTATGCCAATATGAAAAATATTCTTGTTCCCTTCCATTTTCTGTTAGTCCTACAGAACTCACCTTTTTCTCAGCACAAAGGTGCAAAGATTGCACAGCAATGATATGAAACAGATACTTTCTATTTAAGCTTCAACTTGTGATTCCTCCATCGTGATCATTAATTGTACAGCTTAGGGCTCACTCTGAGTCTCAGAGTTTTGCAATACTGCTGAGAGGTCAGCTGGGACAGAGTCAAAAGTATCCTGAATGATCCACCTTCAGTTTGGCAGCTGCAAGTCTCTAACTGTCCGACACCTGTATCATTACAAAAAGTCATGTTTCCAAGTTTTCTGTTTTCTCAGGATTGGAAGAAGATTCTTTACTCACCCTTGAAATCTTTCAAGTGCCTTCTGCCTGTCTTCTGGATTGCCAGGGGCTTTAGACAGAAAGTGATGCTGAAATCCACAAACTCTGAGAGAATAGAAAAAGGTTTTGATCTGGAAAACTTAAAGGAGAGAGACTTTCCTTTTTGTCAATGCAGAGAGTAGATATGATGAAAACTTTTGCTTTTTGAAAAGGGAGAATGTGATTCTGAGCTACGTCAGAATCCCACTGACTGTAATTTTAATCATTCCAACAACTATTAACATGGACCAGCTTCTTGCAATCTCCATCAACTGCAAGTAGTGACCATCAAATTAAGATATTAGCAGTTAAATTCAGTCCAGGAGGGGCAGGAGGCCTGTGAAACTTGCTACCAAAGGACATGGTGGATTTAGGCAATTTACAGCATTTTAAGGAAAGGTTGTCTAACTGGGAGGGAGACCTGTTTATGGATTACTGCACAAATGGTATCAGGATTAGGAAGAATTAAGTCTGAAAGAATCAAGAGACTGGGAAAGTGTCTGTTTAACCCACTTTTACTGTGTTTTATGCATCTAGTTATGGATATTGTTGGAGATAGAATATGGGGCTAGACAAACCCAAGGCTCTTATGTAAAGAAATTTCTGAGTTCCAAACAGCTGTTTATGGGGATCTTCCAAATACCAGGGAATGTTGACAGTATAGTCATCCTGTTCTTATAGTCTTCTGCAGGTCCTGCTCTTGACCAGTGCTGGGGACAGGATGTGGGGCTACAGGATCCTTCAGACCCAGTATAGCTGTTCTTATGCTCAAGAATAGCAATCCAATCCATGATGCTACTCTTGCAGTCGCTCTTTTAATCAAGATTTTCAGAGGCATCTTCTGTCATATCCTACTACGTTTCATCCATCCAGTAGTCTTTGTGGGCCATTCCAGGAAAAAAGAAGTAAAAATAAAGTACTTAAGAGAATGACTGTGATCGTGGCTTGGTTCCACAGCTACAAAGCTTTGAACCCTCCCACTATTCAGAGTCTCACTGAATATAGGACCATTAAAACTGGTCTCAAAATTTTTGAGAATGGTTGTTTATATAAACAACTCTTTTATCTTCAAAAAAATTCTTTTTGGTCTAAATACTGCACCTATGATCACAAATTTCTGCTTATTATGTGGCTTAAAATAAATAAACAAATGACAATAGAAAAATTACAGTAGGCCCTTTTGCTTAATTTCCTGAAAATACAGAAGTGGCTTCTTGGTGGGACTTTCCAGACGTATGTACTTAAGTCAGTTTTCTCTGAAACCACAAAAATGTCTCAAAGTTTATGCCTGTTTGTAATTGTACATTTTAGAACATTTCTGATTCTCTGTTAGTCAGAACTTGATGAAATATTACAGGAATGTGTGCTTCATTTTTTTTTTCTTTTTAATGCTAGAGCTAACAAAGGATGATCAAAAAATATCCAAGCCAGACATCTAAGCTCTTTTTCAAAAGTGACTTCCATTCACAAGCCCAAGTCACAATGAAAATTAAAGTCATGTATTCATGAAATGTTTAATCGAGGAAATAAATGTTTTAAGTAATTAACTAGGTCTGTTTTCACACTTTATGAAATGTAAAGTGTCATCCAAGGTCACCAACTAAACTTGTTGGAAAGTTCTTTTTTCTGCCTGTATTAGTACCACATGCAAAGTATATGGGAAAAGGTCTGCAGAAATCACCAGAAGGGGAATTTAAAACACAATTTTAGTGAGGCCAGAACAGAGAGACTTGTTTTTTCACAATCTTCTACATTATGATTTTTTTAGTATCTATGCTTAAAAACAAAGTGAGTGGGAGAAAATGTTTCTGAAGGTCCATGGTGACTTTTAATACTACTAAGCAACAAGGTGACAAATAGCCAATTTCAGCATTCTCTACATATTACCACTTTCCTTTTTAAACTGAGTCATGGTAGAATGTGGCAGTTCCCTTATCCAAGGGGTCTATGCATTTTTCATGTTGTCCACAAACACATTGCAAATAAGTTGTGGCCACATTTTTCTGGTTTCATGTCAGACACCGGAAATCTAAAATGTGAGTGACAAACTTTGTCCTCAATGCGTAAAAATCTGTTCTATATGCTCAAAACTGTAAGTATTCTGCAATGTAGCTGCTTCCATTAGTCATATGCATGTATTATTTAATTGAAGAAATGTAAAGATTTTGCAAAAAGGCACAATCATAAAATCATAGAATGGTTTGGGTTGGAAGGGACCTTAAAGACCATCCAGTTTCAACCCCCCTGCTGTGACCAGGGACACCTTTCACTCGACCAGGTTGCTCAAAGCACCATCCAACCTGGCCTTGAACACTTTCAGGGGTGGATCATGTAATTTTACCAAAGAGGTTGCTAAATTTAATAGCAAGTATTTATTATACTAAATGTATAATACTCACTAGCTTGCTTCTGTAGTTTGAGTACATACTTTCTAGAAGCTTTTTTCATACTGACCCACTGAAAGGAATTCCTGGATTCCTTTAATGAAAAGATATTAGACTATGAAAAAAATCTAGATTTGAAGGGGAAGATGGGAGTGTGTAGGTGAAACTTCAGAACCACCTGGCTGTACTGTGGAAGCGCACAACAAGTGGCATTCTAGGGAACATTAATATTTCTTAACGCAAGGTACATCTTATTTAATAGATAAATTACAGAACAACTGAATGTCTAGCTTTTGAAAGGATCACATAGAGTACAATTTCTCAGTACAGGCAGAAAGAAAGGAAGGGACTATGAGCAAGGAAGGAAAGCCATTAATGGTTTTGTTCTTTGGGGGTTTTTTTGCTACTCTAAATAGCACAAGGGAAATTACGTCTGAGAGAAGGAATTAAGTCTGAGCAGCTTTCAGGAATTGGCATGGAAATTGATCAGTTGTGAATGAATGTACTTTTTAATTTTTGGTACAATTTAGTGGAGGAAGAGGTAAAAGCACAGCCATTTATGATTCTAATAATGTAGGAATGCTTACATTCACTTTGTTGTATGCATCTTTGGGCAGCACAGTATAAGAAGGATAGGATATAGAGCTGTTTGACAGTGTCCAAAGGAGGGCTGTGAAATGCTGAAGGGTCTAGAGAGGAAGGCATATGTGGAGCATCTGAACAACTTGGTTTGTTCAGCCTGGAGAAAAAGAGACTGAGAGGAGACTTCATGGCTCTCTACAACTTCCCATGAGGGGAAGAGGAGGGGCAGGCACTGATCTCTTCTCTCCGGTGACCAGTGACAGGACCTGAGGGAATTGCCTGAAGCTGCATCAGGAGAGGTTTAGGTTTGATATCATGAAAAACTTCTTCCCCCGGAGAGTTTTTGGGTGCTGGAACAGGCTCCCCAGGGAATGCTCACAGCCTCAAGCCTGACAGAGTGCAGGAAGTGTCTGTACAATGCTCTCAGGCACATGGTGTGACTCTTGGGGTGTTCTGTGAAGGACCAGAAGTGGGACTCAATGACCCTTGTGGGTCCTTTCCAACTCAGGATATTCTTTGATTTTATGATCTTAGTTCTTGCTAGTTACATCTAAATGCTGATAAAATTCCAAGCAAAGCCTGAATAGAAGGTCAGGTCTTAGGACAGAAAACTTGAACCATTTTTACAGATTATGCTTTCAGTCATGTTTCTAAGCATTTCAGAAATTAAGGGCCCGATTTTTGGCTGTTTTACAAATATCCTGAGAGTATCTTGTACAGAAATTGTCTAATTCATCTGTTATATGAAAGACAAAAGAAAGTTTATTTTGGAATTCAGGATATCTTACAGCCCTAATCATGGAAAAAAGCATCTGAAGTAAATAAGAAACAGATAGTCTGCATTCAGAAAAATGTAATGCAAGGTGGTCTTTCTAAAATGAAAAAAGGAGAGGTTTTCCTGAATTTGCAAAATGATCATTATTCAGATCAATAAATTTTTCATAGGTGTCTTGATAGAAAACTGTTTCCAGGGTGTTGATACTAGATTTTGGCCTCTACATGCTCACATAGACCAGGAAGCAAGTAGACTGAAAATGGATACATATTTGAATAGCAAAAATAGATGTAATTCTTAAATACAAACTTTGAAAACATTAAAAGTGGGCTTGGGAAGACTTTATTCGGGAACTGATAGAACGGAAACTTCTGGAGCCAAACTGAGGCAGCTTCTAATAGACCATTTGTACAGATGAACCTGAATTTGTAGCTGTCCAGCCCTGTAGATTGTGCAAGCCAAAGTGAAGGAGACCGTCAATCTGTAAAGACAAAACTTTGTGTGCACTTGCATCCATCTTTTTCACCGTGCTGGTGAACTTCTTGGAAGCAGCTGCAAAGGTGGCATCAAGGAATATTATGCTTCTGCTCTGTCTTATCTTTCTATCAGTTTTTTTTATAGAGAAGTCCAGAGAGGATTGTGATTCAGAGAACAGCTGCTTCTTTGATTCGCCTCTTCCTGTTCTCACTCAAAGGCTGCTGTACGTAAGAAGGGCATCAGTGGGGTCGCAGGCAGGGAGGGGTGGGAGCCATGCCCGGAAATAAGGACTGCTTTCCTCAAAACATGGGTGGAGAGACAATTAAAGATACCTGCTCCTCTTTGCATTCAATTCAAAGAGGAATTTGGCTTGAGTTAGTGAGTTAGCCTGAATAAAGGTTTTTGGACGCTGAGTAATATCCCCATTTCAAAGTAAGGAAACAAGAGGAAATAGTGTCATTTTTCTAATGACTTCTACTTCTACATTTTAAAATGTCCATCAAAATTCTCAACACAGTTAGTAAAGAAACATACACTAATCCTTCAGAATTAGAAATCATCTAAAAATCTTAACAAAAATCAGGGGTGGAGTTTATATCTCACTCAAAATGTGATTTCCCTGTATTTCACCAACACCTGGAATTCAGCATGCAGTTGACTACCAGGAGTAGGCAGAATTGTTTAATTTAGTTTTCTATATACAGCCCATAGGTTAGGAACAGTGGACAGTACTCTGCAATTTTAGTGATTGTTGTCTGTTTACCATAATTACAGAGATATTTTAAACTTCCACATTTTGTTGTAGACATAATATTAGGTAGGGAATAACAGCAGAACATTTTGAGTAATATGTTATTGTGGGCACATCCTGAAGACTAGCTGATGCTATATTTAGTCACTATGTGGTTAACTGTGACTAGACTAAGGATGTTATTTTATGTTTTGTGTTTGAAGTTGCAAATGTTGATTTTTGCAATCTGAAATTGCTCAGTTAAAGAAATAATAATAGTTTTAATTCTAAACTGTGCTTATGCATACACACAGATTTTTCCTTTTGCTTTCCAGTAACTAGCTTATATTGCTGTAGTTCAATTTAATTCAGTTAAGTTTCTCTTGAAGCAAACTAGCTGAACAACATAAAAATATAAATTCACACCCTACTCCATTTATAAGGGAGTAATTTATAAGGGGTATATCCATAATATATTTTTTAAATGTTAGTATACATATCCAGATCCTGTATCCTGATCTTGTTCCCACTAAATAGAATCAAAGAGAGAATGCTGTAAAGGAATGGAAGTTTAAGAAAACCACACCTAAGTTATTCAGCTGGTACATTTAATATAATTCTCTAAAAAAGAGCTATACAACTTTAAAAAAAAAAAATATTTTTTGAATTGGTAGTATTCTTAGCTGCAAGGACCTGATTTGGCATTTTAGGTTAATCTGTGACTGCCATAATCTTATCTTAGTTTTGTGGCCACAGTAAGTACCAGCAGCAAGAGAAGCCTCTGTTCAGAGAAGTTCAGGAATTCCTTTTGAACAGGGTCAGAAGCTCATACAGATGCAGGAATAGGGGAGGAAGCCAAGTCCTGCTGTTTCCTCTGTGCAGGACAGCACAGTGAGCATATTACAGACAAATACAGTTAGTAATTTACAGACATTACTTGCAAAAAGCATAGATGATCTGTGAAACAATTTTAATTGATTTTGGGCTACAGGTAAAGTTCTGTATTTATCAAAGATTCCATTTATTGCAATGAAGCCACAAAGGCACTCTGAAATGTCATCCCTAAGGTTTACTGAGATGTGGTATTAATAAGTGTTTACATAATTTTATTATATATGTAGGCTCTAAATCTTTATAATGCCTTAATGTGCAGACATTAAGATATAATGTCTTATCTTTCAAGAGTAATATTTTTGATAATCTGAATGGTTGTTTTTAGGAAGATGTACAACCTGTACCTTTCTTAGGGCACAAAGGATCATCCAAAAAACTCCCTGGATTTCAAAAACAAAATTCAGCATCACAAAACTTAGAGAAATATTAATTTGGCAGCCATCAGTCAGTGCTTCAAGATATTAATTTTCCCATTTTTCATGGCCTTTCTGCAAGAAATTCCCCTTCCTGCTTCTCTGCTAATAGAATGGTTCCTAACCCACAACAGATGCAACCAGGAGGTAAATTCAGGTGTCAGGTAAAGGAGTCTAGCTGTTTTTAATACTGTGAGTTAGGGAGTGCTCCAAGGAGCAGCCACCCTAAAAACAAGAGAGCAAATGTAGCTGGAGATTTAAAATCCAAAGGACAGCACAAGAACTGCAAATTGCTACTACCTTTTCTCAAAAGAGTTCATCTGCTTTTTAAGTCACATAGGTATGCCTAAAAATTTTACCCTTTGTTAGTAGGAAATGATTCACGTTTCTAGGAGATCTAAGCATGTTAATTATGAGAAAATTGTAGGCATTTCAGGAGTACACCCTGTGTTTTCCAGCTTATAGTATGTACTCAATTCTAGTGACCATTCTAGAGATAGTCTGAAATAGCATCCGCTACATACAGCACATGGCATTTCAAATCCTCAATACCAATTGTTTGAGTCTCCGTACCCCTTCTCCTTTTTGTCTTTTCATGGTTCATCTCATTTATTGCAATTGGCCAGCAAGTCAGTGTACCAGTTGCCAGCTGTTTAGAGAAAATAAAGTGCAGAAGCATCCATACTAAAGTGTTTCTCTGTCTTTCATGAAAACAGTTTGCATTCTACACAAAAAAATTATTTCGTGGTGTAAGGGAATTGACGTCAGTACTGTTACACCCAGGATGATTTTGGCCCTGCATATCTATTATGCAATACTTTCAGATGCACAGTTCTGTGATGAACAAATGACTGCCAGATGTAAGAGTAGTATTTTCCCTTTACTTTTGAGATCCATGAACAAATTCTCATGTGTGGACTGTGAACTTCCTCAGTGTATGTATGTGTATATACTCTCAGAAAAATTCCATAGAAAATATTTGCAATGGCAACAGAAGAAAGAATAACAAAAGAAGCTTTACATGTATTGCTTTAAAAAAAATAAAGCTCTATAATTATCTTTCATACATGTGATACAGGCTCCTCCTTCCTTCCTGCTAGTCAGAAACTGACAATTTCAACCAAAATATTGACCACCTCCAGCTTTGGGAGAGAAGCCCCTGAAAAGAAGAAAACATAAAATTGATAATTAGGCCTCTTCCCAAAGTCATGATAGAAAGCTTTATAAAATCACCTGTAGTTAAAGATGGTCATTGTCACAGGATGTGTGGAAGAATCGAGTGGCATGGAGCCATCTGTTGTCTTTCCAAGGTTATCCACAATTTTTTCCAATTAACCATAGTAAAAATTATGAAGTTTTCAAAACTGTGTTTCTGCATTTAAGCATGTAAGTAAGGATCCAAAAGCTCTGTATATTAATTGTTCCAATGGATTTAATCTTGAGTTCATGAGAGTAGGTAACTGTAATGATATGCTTTGGATGGATACCACACTAAATACTGTTTTGCTTCCCTCATGTTTTTTCCCACCCTTTATGACAAACATCTTGGTTTCCTGGCTCTTCTTGAAAAGATCTTCCCACCTAAATAGCTTACTTTACAGCTGCTTCTTTTGCCTACTGCCTAGGATCCTAATACTACTGATACTGCATCTAGCAGTTTACTGTAGAAAATAAACAGCTCAGGCGAGGAAGAAAGTTCCTTTCAGATCGTGTTTTCCCAGCATTTTGTTGAAATCTCACCTCTATAAATGTGGGTCATACGTAGAAAACATTTCTTGCTTTTTTCTTTCCTCTAGTTTAATTTGTTCTTTGTGCTTGTGTTTGGTTTGTGTGGCAAGATTTTGGTAACAGGATGTCCTGGGGTGACATAATGATAATCCTAGGGGTCTACCAGGCTGGTTTCTGCAAGAAGGTGCCTGAAGCTTCCCTCATGTCCCACAGAGCCAATGCCAGGTGGCTCCAGGATGGACCCGCTGCTGGGCAAGGCTGAGCCCATCGGTGACAGTGGTAGCCTGAGAGCCAAACTCATTGGCCTCTCAGTGTTTAGGGCTGGGACCAAAGTATCACTTACAGAATTGATTCCATTCTGAAGAAACTGAATGCAAAAGCCGACACATTATTACATGGCTTGGGTTCTGCTTGCAGTGAAACCATGCTCGAACCTGAGCATGCCGTCTCCTGCGCAGAATAGCTGTACTCTAAATGATAACAGTCTAAGCTGACCATCAGTACTGCCTGGTGTTAGTAGTTAGATGGAGTGGTGGGTCTGGTTTAAGTGGTGTGCAAAAAGCAAATGCAATGTATCTGAGAACTTCCGGATTATGACCAAAAGGTCCTGTGAACCAAAAAAAAAAAAAAAAAAAAAAAAGGGTGGGGGGAGCTTTGGTAGAGATTTCACCTTTTTGATTTAACAGTGAGGTAAAGGAAGGCTGAAAATAAAGCCTATGTAGTTCTTTATCTTTCTGAGTGGTAGGCCTCCTTCTTTGGGTTAATCTCAGGTTTCTGTCTTCAATCTCCAGTAAAGCTAGGAAAAAATGTAGAAGCTCGCAGGAAATAATTAAAATAGATGAAACTTTAAAGGGCCACTTCAGATGGTTGGCTCAGGCAGAGACACATTTAGGTCTGATAGAGAAGTCACAGTTGGTGCTGTGTGTATAATTTCAGACAAAATACATTGTAAATAAAACATTTCCCTGTGGATAAGGATTCACTATTTGTTTCTATGCCTTTTGGCTGAAGACAGAAATGCATTCTTTTTCTGACAGACAGTAGGAAAGTTTCTGTATGAAGCAATACTCATCTCCTAGTCATGCCCAAATACAGGGGGATGGTGGGGAGGACAACCAAGTCTTCTCCCTGGCAATAAGGAGCCTGGCTAGTGACATCTAAAGCAGCAAAGCCAACAGGAAGGAAGGAAGGGTGCATAGAAAAGAATTGCAGAAGCAGAAACAGTCCCTCGTGGAGAATCACTTTTGGGCGGCTCAGGCCATTTTGCTTTTCACCTTACAAACACAGAGGACTGAAAAACACAGAAAAACAGAAAAGCTCAGACAAAAGAAGGCCAAGATACCTAAAGTAGAAACAATCTTGAGATCTGTTTCTAGTCAGTGCTGCACATCTGTATGCATAACAAAAGTACTACCCAGCTCATCACAAAATTAACAGCACAGAGTGATCCAAACCGAGAGCAGCAAAGGAATTGTGGATGAAGGCAGAGCACTAGAGCTGGGGGAGCTGGGGAGTTGTGTAACACCTGCTTGCAATACTGTTGGCGCTAGCTACCACTCTGAGACTGTGACTTTCCAAGTCCTCTGAAATAGTATAATATAAAAACCTTAAGACAAAAGGACTGGTATTTCTGCAGAATTCCCTCTTATTCACAGCCATCATGTACCAACCAATTTCTGAAATGGTATATTCAGAATCCTATGGAACTCTAATGAACTCAATGAAGTTATTTAGGGTATAAATCAGAGTCAGTTTTACTCTGTTTCCTTTAGACTTCATATGCTTATTACCCTCAAAACTAGCTGGTCCCTCCTCCTTTTATTTCTGCAACTCATTTCCCACAGCTGTAGTATTTATTCAAAATCCTTGGCTCTTGTTTCGCCTCTCATTCTGCTGCCTGAATAATTTGATTCTCTGGAGTATACTACTTTAAAACTGTTGCACACACCAGATGAGAGATATTTTTGCACCTCTTTTCCAAGGCCAGATTAGAAATGAAATTATTTCTGTTTAGATAGCTAAAGACTGATCTCCAAGGGTTTTTTTGGGGGGTTTTGGTTTTTTTTTGGTTTTGCTTTTTTTTTTTCCTTTTTCCTTCTGCTTGAGCATGTATCTCTCCTTTTCAGTAAACATATTGAAACACAGTCTCTGCCATAATTTTTAGGACTGCAAGCAGGGAATTGAATGGGAGCCAGGATATTATTTATTAAGACAGTCTGGGCAGTCAGTGAGGTAAAAGCAAGTATTTTGTTTTGTATATAGTGCCCCTTGATGTTATTTCTGTTTGTCATGCTAATATTGTTCTAGATCTCTGCTGTGTCAAGTGCAGACAGGAAACTAGTCAAGAGTGGTGTGTCTTTGACAAAGAGTACATTTAGAAACAATAAAAAATAATTACTTTGAACATTCAGTAAGAACATTAATTGTTAATTTCTGAGGTCCTTGAGGAGACAGCTGTTTTTAGAATGGCTAACATTGAAACAAAATTAACTAATCACAGTTTCTTGTGACCTCTGTTTAAATTCTGGAAGGAAAAGATCTGAGATTCGTGGAGTAGACAAGTCTTCATTTCAAACAGCATCATAGAATGAGAGAATGGTTTGGGTTGGAAGGGCCCTTAAAGATCATCTTGTTCCAAGCCCCCTGCCATGGGCAGGGATGCCACCCACTAGATCTGGTTGCTTAGAGCCCCATCCAATGTGCCACAAAACACTTCCGGGGATGGGGCATCCACAATCCCTCCTGTGGGAGGGAAGCATTCCTGTTCCAGTGCTTCACCATCCTCTGAGTAAAAAATTTCTTCCTAACAGCTGATCTAAATTTGTCTTCTTTCAGTTTAAAACCCTTGTCCTGTCACTATCTCCCTGTATTAAAAGTCTCTCCCCTTTTTATAAGCCCTTTTTAGGTAGTGGAATCTGCTGTAAGGCCTTGAAGTTGTCTCTTCTTCAGGATGAACAACCCCAGCTCCCTCAGCCTGTCTTCACAGCAGAGGTGCTCCAGCCCTTGGTCGTCTTTGTGGCACTCACCCGGACTCTCTCCAACAGGTCCACATCATTCCTATGCTAAGGACCCCGGAGCTGGATGCAGCAATCCAGGTAGGACACTCTGCACTCTCACAATGGCAGAGTAGAGGTGCAGAATTCCCTCCCTCGCCCTGCTGGCCACACTGCTTTTTGTGCAGCCTGGGATGTGGTTGGCCTTCTGGGATGGGAGCACACATTGTTGGCTCATGTCCAAATTTTTATCAAATAGTAATTTAATATCAATACAAATACTTAGCTTTAAACATAAGGATTGAAATTTCAGTCCTTTCATCTTCTTAACCACACTTCATCAAAACAACTCTGTAGGATAACTTCTGCTATGTTTCCTCTGAACTTATTATTTTTGTGTATTATGATTATGATTATGAGTCATTATAATTATTATGATTGCAGAATTACTGAATCATTTAGGTTGGAAAAGAGCAAGATCATAGAGTCCAACCTTTGACCAGTCACCATCCTGTCAACCAGATCACAGCACTAAGTGCCACATCCAGCTGTTTCTTCAACACTTCCAGGGATGGTGGCTCCACCGCCTCTCCGGGGAATCTGTTCCCATGCTGATAACCCTTTTCATGGAGAAACTCTTCCTGCCTGATGTCCATCCTGAACCTCCCCTGGCACAGCTTTAGACTATGTCCTCTTGTCCTGTCACTTGCTTCCTGGCAGAAGAGGCTGACTCCCACCTCACTAAAACCTTCTTCCAGGGAGCAACCTCCTTTGTAGAGAGCAATAAGGTCTCTCCGAGCCTCCTTTTCTCCAGGCTAAACAATCTCAGATCCCTCAGCTGCTCCTCATAGGTCTTATTCTCCAGATCCTTCACCAGCTGCATTACCCTTCTCTGGACGTGCTCCAGCACCTCAATGTCTTTCTTGAAATGAGAGGTCCAGAACTGCACACAGTAATTTTTCAGGTTCCAGATGAAAGTTCAGACTGGTGTTTTCTTTCTAAGTGGTGTTAATAGTGTGGCTTGACATATGTTTGCCTGGTTTCTGAAAATATGTTTTATTTAAAAAGTGACCTATAGTGTTAAACTCAGAACTAGGACTTGGAATGTAGTTTGCCAAAATAAGAGCTGGAAACCCCACGTGTCAGTTTTTGTCCATACGTTCTTTTATTTATCAAAAATACATATGTATTGATAATGAAATATTTTACACACACACTGTGGTTGCACTGTTTTGGAATCTTTCTGTTCTTTCTCACGGAGAACATAGATAAGTTGCATTCTTTTACTTTTCTAATCTCTGTGTTTGGCATTGGGTGTCATTTAGTTGTGACCAATGGGTTTAGGAGGTGGACTTTTCACTGACCAGTAGTTGTTGGAGTATGTTTAGAGTATAAGAACCTTTTTCTGTAAATAAACTGCCCTTCTCCGCCATACTTGGTCTGCTTGGTTTCTCTCAGCAAGCTTCTGCGCCAGGGGGATTCAAAAACCACAACACACAAACATATGTATACAAACATGTATGTATACAAACATGCATATACATATAAGAGGCATGACAATGTACACTTTGTTCCTAACTGTAATTATCACTTGGCATTGCAGAGATCTGGCTTAGTCCAGAACAGAAAAATCTGTAACAGTTTTCTTCTCTGCTACCAGGAAGATTCTCACATTCTCTTGTAAGATACCAACATTTTCTATCAGTTTGACCCCTTCTGTGGTGCCTGGTGAAATCTGACAGCAATCAATTGTTGCTAGTTATTGGCCAACACGCAGTTTTTAAACTGTAGCAGTGATGTAAGATGCCTTAAGGCATACTTTGATCTCATGTGCTTTAGCAAAAATGGAACATGAGGCAGTACAAACAATAAAGATATCCCCTTTAACTTACTAAAGCGCATCTTTTAAATTTGGAACAAAGTTTCACAATAAATGTTTCTCATTACCATTGTCAATACAAAGGTAATGTTTAAGACAATGGTTAGAACATTAATCATGTAGAGAGTGGAGGAAATGTCCTAGCTAAACTGACTAAGCAGAGGCATTCTGCAGAATGTTTGCTCTAGGAGTTAGTCACCCTTCCAGAGTCACAGAGCTGCTTTCCACTAACACAGAGGTAGCTGGCTATGGGGTTGACTATTTTTAGTATGAATACATAAAGATGACTAACACTGCATCATGCCGTGGAGTGAACACGTAGCATTTGTCAGAAATACATGTTCAACAGAATTTAAGAAATACCATGAGTGACTGTATCTGTGTCTAATGAATTTCTCACAGAGAGGAAGTGATTGAGCACACAAGGCAACTTCTCCATACAAAGAAATAATGAGTTTTGTGAGCACAGAGGAAGAAATGCATCTCTCCTAAAATGATCATCAAGGAAAAGAAGGTAATGGAATAAGACAGAAACATCATTATATTCCAAATTGTTCTGCTATCTATCATGATGCTTGTGAAGTCCAGTGGAAATGGGTGTATATATGAGATCAACCAAATCTCAGTGGGGAGGACAAGATATGAGAATTGTGCACTTTGTGTTAAGTACTTGAAAGATGTAAAACATGCAAGGCTGTAAGATGAGGTGCTGAAGGTGATATGAAACATCTCTTGGTACTATTATATTTTTATCACATAGACGAAATATGATTGTGGCAACAATCAGTGGATGCATAGAACTGAAAAAAGAACAGAAAACAAGTATAAGTAGCAAGGAAGCCCCTGAATTATTCCTTCTTCATATGTACACACAATATATCTTTTCAACAGTCAAAAGGGGAGTTGAAGTTCAGCTTCTAGTGCACAAAGAAGTACAGCAAGTACTCAGTCCACTTCCATAAATATCAGAATTTAGCATGGTAAAACACTCAGCTGACTTGTATGACAGCTTGAAGAGAAAAAAGGGAGGAATAAAAGGAGTGAGCTAGTTCAGAGCAAGCAGAGAGTAATCTGTCATGCAAATGAAAGTATTCTTTCTTGTTTCACATGCAAATCATCTGCAGATTTCTGTCTACAATTGCACTGTGTTCATTTATTTCTAACTTTTATTATTTGAGGAGGAATGATATTTTATCACCAACAAGAACCATCTACATAAATGAGCTTGTCCTCCACACCTTGCCATACTACACTGTGGGTGGCGCAGTATGTGAGAATCCTTGGTGTCATTTTGACATGATGACCTTTGCATCTTCTGGCTTGGCAATGTTGCTTGAAAGTGACTTGGTTGAGCTACTATTGAAATAACAAAATATAAGCATCAGACAAGAAAGACTCACAAGAGCCATGTAGCTTCCATACAGTGAAGGCTCTGGTTAGGAACTGAATCTGGATGAATGAAGTAGGACTGGACAGAAATTCTGTCTCAGGGTGTATTCCATGCAATTCAGTGACTTTTGTACCCTGGTAAAAGTAGATACTGGAGGAGGATATAGCTTTTAAAATCCACAGTGCAATCATGTCAATTTTGATGTTTTCCATTTACTGTGAAGGGTTCTGGAAAGGTCCTAAATATTAGTCTTTATTTCTTCCCCCCCCCCCCAACAGAACCAGCTATCCTCTCTCTATGTGAGAGTATATTTATTTGTCATCAATCAAGGATGCTTCTGTTTGAAATTACACAAATAGGCCATCTTTAAAAAAAAAAAAAAAAGAAAATATGGGATACTGATTGTCACGGATGCGCATGGGCAATGGAGGTCTTCTCATTAGAATAATAGAATTGCTAAGGTTGGACAAGACTGCCAAGATCATCAAGCCCAATTTAACCTGACACTGCTGTGTTCACCATTAAACCATATCCCCAAGTGGCACAACTACATGCAGAATTTTTTCCTAGTATCTGATCTACACCTCCCCTGGCATTGAGGCCATTTCCTCTTGTCCTGTTGCTTGTTACCTGGGAGAACAGACTGACCCCCACGTCATTACAACTTCCAGAATCATAAATTAAGGTTGGAAAAGACCTCTAAGATCATCAAGTCCAACTAATAACTCAGCACTGCCTTGTTCACAACTAAACCATATTCCAAAGTGCCACATCAGGGGGCTTCAGAGCCACATAGGAAACACTGTATAGTGTATGGTAGGGTTGAACCTGCTCTGTGTGTTACAGACCACGTGTGGAAGAGCACACAGTCAATGAAATTTCACTGCAGGTTTTCCAGCTTCCTGACATAGGTCCAGTGGAAAGATAAGGCGAAGAGATACATTCTACAATTGTTTCACCTTTGCAGCTGGCCATGTCTCAGCTACTGCAAATAAAGCAGGGCTTAGGAGACCAGACCTGCCATCTTCCCACACAGCAGAAAGATGACCAAACACAACAGAGACTGAGAACATAGCTCAGGCAATGAGTCACTTGTTTGTGACATTCTCTGCTATGGTATGGGAAGAAACTTCAGAGTATTCTCTTCAGCTGTAGAGCTAATTTCGAATGAAGCCACACACATATCTGACGCACCCAAACCCATACTTCATTATGAGGGATGTCCTATGTTTTAGGCCCAAATTTACATCAGTCATGTAAGGACACAGTGTCCTCATTTCACTTATAGTAAATTACTGCATGAGAAACACTGAATCATAAAGTTCAGATTTAAAGCCTTTATGTTTAATTTTTATCCCCTTGCCCTCTTTCTTTGTATATTCATTTTAGGATTTTGACTATGTCATCAGGCTTTATTACAAAACCTCCCTAAGCCTTATATATTGGAAATAACTCTTTTCTTCATAGAACTTAAATCAGTAAATAATCTTGTAAGAAACCTTCTGTAAAAACCTTCTCTCAGAAAATATTTTTTTTTAATCTTTTGAAGAAAAGTAAATCTATTTACTATTTGTTGCTTACTTCTTTTTTTTTTTTTAATTTTTAATTCTGTTTTCTGAAGAAATATTTTTGAAAACCTCTTTTCTAAATGCATTTGTTCTGGAGCATTTTTTGTTTTATTTGTTACAGTAATGACTATATCATCTTTTGGAAGGGCTCAGATACTTCATTACCAAAACTTATGTATCTATCACTACAGCCATCTCTGAGGTGCAATACAGAAACTATTGTAGTAGCAAAAATACTCACTAATGGATTAAATAATAAGTCCTCTTTTATTGCTTCTGCCTTAATAACATTGGTTATTTAGATGTTTGTATACTGAGAATATTTTTTAGTAAAGCAAAATCTGTAAAAAGTAGCTGGTCTCATCTTGCTATAAATGCTATTTGTCAAATTTGTCATCTTCCCATACGTCTCTGAATGTCCAACTTATAAAGTGATCACTGTAAACTTGAATAGCTGTGATTTTCTAAGAAACAGATGAACTGGAGAATGTTGGGGAAAAGAGACTATTTTTCCAAACTGTGCACTTTCTTAATATGCATATATAATTTTTGGTCCTTCTGCTTGCTTCGTTTTGTTTTAAACAAGTCTTCGTTCCTGTTTCTGACACTGAAACTATGTCAGATGCAAGGAGGAGGACCAAGCTGACAAATCCAGACACCATCATCTCTCAGGATATTTGGTGACTCAGAGAAATACAGTAAAAATGGTATTACACTGCCAGCTAGCTCTCCTTTAACCCCATTAGGGAAAAAAAAAAAAAAAAGCATTTAAACCAGGGCCAAGGAGACAAACAGGGAAAGCAGAAAGGAGCTTGATTATCTTGTTCTTACTGTCTTTAACAGTAAATATACTGAATGAATTTTATTGAAATGTAATTTATTAATGTATTGAATTCATTTGCTGTCATCCTTTGTTTCAGTGAATAGTACAGAGCTGTGCAGAATTCAGGTATATTGTAAAATCAAAGAAAAAGCAGCAGCTGAAATACAATCACATTTTTGCCTTAAACACATATGGTAGACACTACTAAACGTAATGCATCATTGAGTCATACAGAATGGCAACACACATTTATTTTTCTCTATATTTTATATTTGTTTACCGTAGCTTTTGACAGCATTTTTGCTGCTTCTCATTTAAAGTCTGTCCCCCCTGTTGCTTTGTGGATCTTTCAGACAGCACAAAGGATCTTAAGGACAGAATTCTGAGTCATACTCCAGCTTGAAATACCTTAATTTTCTTTTTAAAGAGCTGAGATTTCAATAATTCTTATACTTTCCGTAAACAAATAGTAACCGTATATGTACATACACTACTAGAATTATACATTGTGCCTGGCTTTTGCTTATTCTCATTCTACTAAATCAATTTATGTATTCAAAGCCTATATGAACATGTATTTATTTATTCTGAATGCTCACCCATGAGATCAGTCAATATTGCTGTTTCTTTTTCCCGCCATAGGAAAATAAGGGTCAAGAAATACCTTATCTTATTCAAACCTACAACAGATTTAATTAAATTCTGAGACTTAGGAAAGTCTCTAGACTTTAGGCCTACAAGTGTATTACAATATTGAACTTCTTACAGAGCCCATTACATTTTTTTCCTCATTTAAATGCCCTGGAGATTTTAGATCTTCTTCCATTTTCCCTTCCCAACAATAACCTGACCAGGATGTAGCCTAGTACAGAGATCAGACTTATTTTAAATGGCAGTTTCCATTAGGAATCCTTTTAACTACAGAGAAGCAATCAAATACCAATTAAACTGACCTACCAGTTAACTGGAGAAAAAAAAGTAGAACTTGAAGTTCAGCTTTCAAAGTAATTACTTGGATGTAACAGACAGGACTTGGACTAACTCTTGCCTGGGGCAGGCTTTTCTGACACACTAATTAGTCCAAAGGAAATGAAAATAACCAACATAACCACCCCCCACCCCCCCCCCCCCAACCTAAAATGTGTGTGATCAGGTAACAGAAGCTGAAACTAGAGTGGAAAGAATAGAGTTCTCAGGATTTTTCTGTCTCAACCAGACTAATTTTACTGTGTCACCCTGCATACAGCAGCAGTGCTATGTGACACAGGTTGGTGGTGATGCTCTTATAAGCCTTGAATTTTAATGTTATTCTTTTTCCTGTATAGAAATTCACTCACTTCACCAAACTGAGGATCTGTTTACATGAATCTAACAAAGAGAGAAAAAGATCCCCTTCAGATTATTAACATCAGGTGGAAAACAGGAAGAAATTTTGTACAGTCTTAAGTTTATGTGTATGCAATACTGAGGAGAAAGGAGCATAGGTCTCTAACTGGTGCCTGAAGGTGTTGCAATGATGGAAATAAGATTGATAAAAAATATCTGGCAATGACTTTTTATTTGAGCAGTGAGATTTTGATTTTTTTATTATAGTACTTCTCTGCTTGTAAGGTGAAGATGGTATTTCTTACAGTGATGTATACAGAAGCTGTCAAAACTCAACGGAACCATAATCCTTGTGACTGATAACAGATTTGTTTGTGAATCTCAGTAGAAAGGGACTGGTATTCTCTATATGCATGTATTTGTTACAGTTTATAATTTGTAATTTACTTTTTAATGAAATTCAGAGTACTACATAGGCAGTCACATTGATTTCTTGGACCAAAGTAGATGAATGCTGGTAATGTCCTAAAATTAAGGATGGGATAACTGCTTTAAAAGATAAAAATCCTTTTGGTGCTCCATTCACTGGACTCCATGAGGGTACAAGAAGAACAAAGACAACTTTACAGCACTCCATCATATTTCACAGGCCACTGCAGTACAAAATATCAGTTAACTGACTAGGTATACTCCAATTTATGGCAGGAATTGTAATACACTTTAGACATTAAATTTTAGAGTATTGTCATCCTTTCATACTCCTGCACATATGGCAGAGGCAGACCTAGAGAGTATTACTGAGAAAGAGCAAGGTGCTTAGGCAGAAGTGTATTCTAGAATGTTAAATACGATTAAACATAATGGGAGAGATTTTGAATACAAGAACTCTCTACAGATGAAACTAACTGCAGGACCATTCTCTACTGCTAAGGAAGACACACTGAGTCTGCAGTCAGAAGAGCCTAACTTCAAACAACCACCATAGCTGCATAAACTTGAAAAAGTGATTTGTTAAGCTTTTCCATTTACAACTGAGGATGATGATTCTGTTCTAATCTCACAAGTATAAGGAGACAACAAATTTGTGAGTTTTTATAAAAGGCTTTCTTCATCTAACTACCATGTCTGATGGAAAACAGATGCTGCACAGCTCTTAATGCAACGAAATACTTAAGCAATTCCTGTGTTTAAACATGTCATGTTATGTTGATGAAGGCCTAATATACAAAGCTGCAAGATGCTTTGGATGTCTAAATAATATCAAAACTCTCTGGGAATTATATGAACAGGTAATTATTTTAAACTGGTTTTATTTCATTACCACACCAGTCACAAAATTACTTATTTATATCTCTGCTTATAAGTTCAGCTGTTTCAGTGCTGTAAAATAACTTGTTTGAGTTTTACAAGGTGAGAGTAACCTTTTTTTCTGTCTGATGGTTCTGTGGTAATTCAGTATCATCACATCTCACCCACCCTGCTTTGTCAGTGGATGATTACAGAATTGTCACAAAGAGGAGGGAGAGGTAGATTAAAAAACCCTCAGGCTGAGAGTGACATTAGTTCTCCATCTCCCATGTCCTAAATAACATCACTAGCCATTATCCCAAACACAACCGATAGCAAGTCAACTTCTGTTTTCTGTGTAATAACAAGTATGGGATAATCTCTTTTATACAAGGTTTATGTTTCTGGAATGCTATGGACAGAGACTGAATTGTGACATACAGTCTTACTGCATATCCTGGAGAGAGAAGGATTCTGGAAGTCTGAGGAAAACCAGAGCCAATATCATGGGAAGATGTTGACAATGTGGCAGTCTGAACACTGAGATTTTTAGTTCATTTTAATGCTCCTGCATGGGGCAAGAAGTAAATATTCACAAATTTCTCCACAGCAAGATAATTAAGTTTGACCGGTTCTAAAGCTGCTTAAGGAATTTGAGAGACCTACAGATTAGTAGCCAGGTGAATCTAAGTCCATGGCTAGCATTTGCTGCTGCATTTAGTTTTAGTGAAAAACAGACAGGAAAAAGACACCTTTTTTTTTTTTTTTTTTTTTTTTTGGGGGGGGGTGGAGGGTGTGTGTGTATTTTGTTTTCTTTCCTTTTGTTTTTGTATTTGTTTTTGGGTTTTTTTGTTAGACAGAAGATACAGCATTCCCCATGTAGTTTCAACTTTTACAAATGCCAATGTCATATGAGCATATTGCATTGTTTTAAGTTGTCTGTAGATTTACATTTCTTTTTCCAGGTATCTTCTAAAACTGCTCCTAAATAGAATGCGTGAAAAAAAATGTTGTAGGCTTTATTTCCTTGATTAGGTCATTAGACTCTACAAAATAAACTGTCCTTCATGACATCTAACAAAAGATAGGCAGAAAAATAACAAAACTCTCTGAACCTCATTAGGCAAAAGTGTTGTCCATTTTTGCTAAGTTACCATGGGGCACATGATTATGATTATTTTAAAGCCATTCTTCCATTTAGATAAGTAATCAACTCAATGGAATTGGCTTTATAGGACTGCTGAACTAAATCTAATCACACATGTAAGCTTTATGAAATGAGAAAATATCTGCTACACTGATGCACCAACCTAAAAAATGATGGTGAACTTTACATACCACGGATATTCAAATTAAAATTACAACAGCTGGAAATCTTTAAAATTTAAAAAAAAAAAAAGTGCAGGTAGCAAGTGTTTTCTGAAAAAATCTGCCTAATGTCATCAATTTAAGGAAGTGTAAATTACTTCAATTTGTAACAGCAACTTCTTAAATTAGTTGTCCAGTTAAGAGTCTCAGAAATGTGATCCTTAATTAAATGTTAATATTAATAATTCTGACAGTGTTAGAGTATCTGTCACAGATATTTTAGTTTTGAAGTATGTTACATGACACTACAACTATTAAATACTTTTTCTGCACAGAGTTTATGGTAAACTGTTAACAGTATATAGACATGGCTGCCAATAGCAGTAACTGAAATGCATAAAGACTTTAATTCCTTGTAAAGTCTGAATTCACAGCCTAAATCAATTTGTAAAATGTAGACTAACACTAATTTAAAGAAAACTCTGATTTGATATTTTCATTACAATGAATAAATACAGGTACTTGCACTGGAGAAGTGGAGCCCTTGTTGTTATCAAAATGAATGCTAATGATATTCTTGAGTAAGTACCGGGTCTGTAATCACACCAGGATTTTCCCCTTCAGTAAGTATATCTTTAACTAGGTTTCAGATGCTCCTGTAATTCATCCTATGTAAACCAGTAATTGCCAACTACCAGGGATAGAAGACAAACCAACTGACATGGCAGCGTTAGAGTTAAGGATGAACAACGTGTGGTAGTAAGAATGCAGAACTGAAAACCAGGGCTCCAGCTGAGTTCTCCTTTTGCGGTTTCTGCTTGTTGTGTTGCCTCCTTGCTTGCCACAGTCTGACGCGAGTCTTCCCAGCCAAGGTTCCTATCAGCGCGCACTGGCTGAGCACCAGCCAACAGACATGACCCGGGAAGGCGCATTCCCATCGATGCTGCGGAAGCATAAACATGTCTGAGCTGAAATTGTCACTAGATGAGTGCAGCTGTGCTCTATGCTTCATCAAATGTGTGCAAGAATCAAAATGACCATCTGCAACACCTTTTCTTTTGTCTCCTCAAGTCTTTATTTCAATGGTGCAAGGATTGGCTTCTGCTGGAAACAGGTGCAGCTTCTATGGGAATTATTTAGCCAACAAACTGTGGAACCATAATTTCTGCCCGGAAACTGGGGGCTCAGCAGGCTTGTACTGAGAGGCTTTAGGTAACATGAAGTTGATTTCATTAAACTCGGTCTTCTGTCTTCTCATGTTAGCCAAAGATGTTTTAGACTGAATATTGTAATTTTGAAACCAAGAAAAATATCTCCCATCATTATAAATACTCATAGAAATGTGTGTGGAAATCACTGCAGAGTCCAAAATACATATGAAATCAGCAACTTAACAGATTTGGAATTATCTTATTGGTTGTGGTTATTCGGTTGTTTTTCTTACAGAGAAAAGAGAGAGAAAACAGGTATAAAAGAAAGAGAAAATAACTGGTAAAAATATTATCCAGGTTTTATTTGATGCTACCTGGTGATGAAATCAAACAGTGTAATGTAGTCTAAAAAAGCCAGAGTAGAAAAGAAAACAAGGATAGTGTAGAACAGATTGCAAAAGAGCTCCACCAGTCACAAACTGATAGGTAGTTTTCTTTGCCAATTATCCAAATTTTTAAGGGATGCTCATAGTGCACTGTAGTGAAAGTCAATATGGGCTCAAAGGTTTGAATATCTTGTTCTTTTAAATGGAAAATTCAAAGGATTTTGCAACTCTTGACTTCAGCAAGAGATGTTTTGGTCTGGTATAATTACAGCAATATATTACAAGAAAATGAATATAGGACATTATCGGATTGATCTTACTTTTTATATGGAGAGCATCCTTCTTTTATATGGTTACCACTTTATCACAGAATGGATAAAGAAAACCTTGTGATTTTCCATTTTTGCTTCCAGGGTTCCATGAAGAAAACAGAAGTGTCTGTTCTAAGTCATGTAAACTACCCAAAAGCATCCTGCCAAACATGGGAAAAATAGGGCTGCTGTTCTGGGTGTAGTCAGTCACAATATTTGCCATGGGAACTCAGCTTGTCAGAAATACAGGTCTTTGGTGTTATACAGGAATGAAAAGATGGAATTTTGCTGCTGTGGAATGGTAATGCACAATGGAATCTCAAGTCCCACTTCTTGAGTAAGTTCTGCCTCAGGAGAACTTGAAAATTACCTGACAAGAAAAAAACAGTTGTAAACATGAAGAGCTTTCCAGTGAAGCTGGCAATGCTTTGAAAGAAATCTTTCTTGATGCACAAAAGTAGAGGCACATGTGGAAGAATTTCAGTCCTATACCCAGAAGTTTACTCAGAGCAGTTTTCAATACTAGTACCACAGCGCTAGTACTATCTTATGTAGATAATCTTCACAAAATTCATGATAGTTTTTCTGGGAATGATTGCAGAACAGGAAAGGAAAGGAAAGGAAAGGAAAGGAAAGGAAAGGAAAGGAAAGGAAAGGAAAGGAAAGGAAAGGAAAGGAAAGGAAAGGAAAGGAAAGGAAAGGAAAGGAAAGGAAAGGAAAGGAAAGGAAAGGAAAGGAAAGGAAAGGAAAGGAAAGGAAAGGAAAGGAAAGGAAAGGAAAGGAAAGGAAAGGAAAGGAAAGGAAAGGAAAGGAAAGGAAAGGAAAGGAAAGGAAAGGAAAGGAAAGGAAAGGAAAGGAAAGGAAAGGAAAGGAAAGGAAAGGAAAGGAAAGGGCAACATGTGAGATGCACTACGGGATTTCTATGTTTTATCATCTTGTCCATGGTAAAAAATGGAGTCAGATTTCAGACCTTGAACAAGACGCAGCTATGTTCCTTCCTATTAAATATTTTACTTGAGCTTTCATCATTTGTCTTCCATTTTTTTAAAAGAACACATTGAGCACTTCCTGTGGAGTGCTGAGCACCTGGACTGCCCCCAAACCTAAACCAGGACTCAATATACCAAAGTATCATAGGGCAGCAGTTTCTTGCTAGAGGTGCTCAGGACTATGAAGATCAGGGCCTGCTTTGTTCTTTGGAAAGAACTTGATTCCACATGGTGTTAAAAATCAGAGTTCAACTTGAGGAAAAAAAGAGGAATATGATAGTAATAAAGACTTTGGTTGATAAAGGTTAATAACATTGCTAGAACAATCTTAAATTTTTACAAGGCATTTAATTATAATTTGAAAAACAGGATAACTCATACAGTAAGAGATTGTTCTGTGAGGACCACAACTAAGGAAGGTTGGTCTTCTGTGGATTTATACGTGGATAAATACTCTTAGCTCAATACCTCAGGCTCCGACCTACATCTTACATCATGTCATTGCTCACAATTCCTGTAGCCTGCAGAGCCACGCCATTAATGATTCTACAAACACAAACTACATATTTATGAAAAAATGCTTTCCTAGGAAGTATTACAGAATGAAGAAATATCGATCTACTCCTCCCTATTGAAACCATTTTAGCAAGGAACTTCAATCACAAGTGAGTAAAAGTACTTCCACTTTTAAAAGTTCTTTTGTTATGAATCTGGGTAACAATTTTATTACAAGTGGCCATTTATAATTTGTAAAAGCAAAAAAATCGCAGCAGGATGTGGCTTATGGAGAGATAACCACATGCCCAGTGGCTTTGCTTGTATACTCATAAATATTAATCTAAGACAATCCTCTCTCATTGAAGTTGGTGACAAAACACTCACTGCATTCAGTGGGAGAAGACTCAGGCCTTAATGCAAGAAACACATAAAATGCCATCTTCTAGTTCTGTAAACCTCATGGAAACATATGGCATTCTTGAGCAAACTTGGGCCAAAGTACACAGATTGAAGTGATTTAGTTTGTACTAGTAGGATGGGAAGTTCTTTCTAATCATGCTTGGTCTGAATGAAAATCAGACTGTCATCTGTTTGAGACTAATAATATTGCTATACATCCTTTCATCTCGGAATGAAACAAGAGCTGAAATTCCTATTTATTGTGTTGTGTTATTTTGAAAAATCCCAGCGCAGAAATAAGGAAATACTTAATTTCAGCATTTTCACAATGAAATATTTTCATATGGACAAACTGAAGTCTTTTGCTTAATACACAGGTCATGTGTCTTTGATGAAGTACCATCCATCTCATTGGAAAAGAGAGTTTGACCAAGAAACACTAGCCTGCAAGAGGGAACATGAGGATAAGACATATATAGCAAAGCAGCTGCAGAGGGATATGGATTTCAGTATGCTCTGACTTCAAATGAAACATTTCAGAATCGTTCAGCAAACCAGAATATTTGGTTTCATATTCAGTCAACTGGAAAGAATCTTTTCTTGATTTTCCTAATGGGAAAGGAAAGGGATTCTACACAAAAGCCTTCCTGTTGCGGGGAAAAAAAAAAAAGACAACTCTATGTTTTCTAATGAAACCCCATGGTAGTTCTGCAGGCCAGACCTATTGGTAATAAGAGACAAAAGAAGTTGCTTCTTGACTGTTCTTTAAAAGTTTTCACCAGGTTAACGAAGAGGCAGATTTCACAGCTCCTTGCTTTAGTGTCAGCAAGATGACATTTGCCAGGAACTTCCTTTTAATGGCCAAGAATTTTGATGAAATAAAAAAATACAAACCTGAAACTAATTAGCACTTTTATTTTAGAAATATTAGATGATCAGTCACTGACTTGGAGATCTTTCTATGGTATAAGGTCCTAGAGTAATTTTTAAAAAGTAATTAGTAGACAACACAGCAAATTTACATTTCCAAGATTACTGCTTTCCTTCATTTATTTAAACAAGAAACAAAAGAATTGGTGTCCTAAAGATTGTAGACAACTAACATTAAACGTATTTGTAGATAATCTGAAAGGTTAGAAAAGAATAAAACAGAATAGATGGACCTTTCATTAGGTTATGCTCTATATCTTGGTGAAATAGGGAAGACTAATTCCATACCATTTGCGCTGCTTAGGGCATTTAAGATTTCTTTACTACAGTAGCATCATATTGGCTGCATCATTTAGTTTCTTAAATTCTGTCTATATTGTAGTTATTTCTTTTCTTATTCAAACTCTATTCTCCTTCCTAGACATCTTCAGTACAAACACCTAAAAAAAATTGTGTTTGTAATTCAAAAGTATGAGGGAAGAAGGAAAAAATCAGAACAATCAGCCAGCTTTGCAGCCAACAAAATTCACAGGCACTTGTATAACTGGAAAACACCACCTCTATGAAATTCCATTAGAATTCACTGACATCCTACAAGTGTAAGGCTGCCATATCATCAGGATTTTTTTAACAGAAAGTGTTACACATTAATTTTGTTTGAACACTTGTGTGAGAGACCATTGCTTAAGAGCAGTGTAAGTGTGTGACTTACAAGTGCATGCTGCAAAAATTGGATTCCAAGAATGAAAGTCCAAATGCATGTGCGTGTATGTGTTTATGTCAAAATACAGGAAACAGGAGTATCACAATGAAATAATGCAAAATGCATCACACATTCATGGGTTATTTTCCCCAACTGCTTTCTCTACAATTTATCTTCATTCTTCTGGAAGCTGGTTCTTAAGGGCTTAAAAACTGATTACTCAAATAAGGTTATGCAAATGACCAACCCATTTCAATTGCAGATAAGGACCATTTATTTCCCTATGGTGAATACAAGAAATATATATAAAAAAAAAATCAAAATCAGAAGTTTTAGGCAATATCTCTGCTAAAGATTATTTTCCAATTTTGGACTAGAATCCTGATGCAATTGTTTCAAAAATCCTTATTCACACAACTATAGGACTTACTAATATAAGAGAATATTGCCAGGTAAGACGTAACAGCATTCTATCTCATTTGCTGTTGTAGAAATTACTTCATTAGTAACAATATTCTTAATAAATCTATCCATGGCACTCAGTCTAAGGATAAGTATACTACAACTTAGAGCTAGGTTAAAAAGTGTTGGAAAAAAATACTTGTCAATGGTCCAGGAATCTTTCTATGTAATTATGCATCAGCTAGTTTTCACACTCCATTCAAATTGCTTTGTTTTTGAAAAATGCTACAGGTCAGGAAAGAAACTAGGGACATTATTGTGTGAAAATGGCTAGATCAGTCTACCTAGAATAAAACTAAAATTAAATTCAAACCTATGGGGAGCATATCTAATCTCTTAAAAATGTTTTGTAAGCTATTGCTAAGTTATTGCAAAGTTGGCACTTCTCTGTTTCAGCCAGAACTGAAATTGGAAATGCCAAAATACTGTTCTTGCACTACAGCTGGCCTGAATGAAACAAGGAAGCACTGCAAAGTCACAAGACAGACTGTTTTTAGGAAATTGCCATCTAATTTCCCAACTGGAGAAGTTTGGATGAGATCAGGTAAACACTGGAAATGGCTAAACTTCTGGATGTATATCTGAACTGAACCACCAATCCTTTGTGACTCATCTGTTACTGAAGTCTATATTTTGTGGAGCTAACTATAAATAAAATAGTTTTACTTTCAGAAAGAAAGGAGGAAACACAACGTACTACACAAATCAGAGGTTTGCCTGCATTATCCCTCAAATTAGAACTGTACTGTGCATTCAACCATACTGATCATAGTGATTTAAATAAAGAGTATTCCCCTGCAGCTAAACTGGTTTATCTGGGGGAAGACTTCTGCCATATCTGTTCATGACATGTAGGTAAAATGCAGACATACCAGGCCCTATTCACCCATGACATAAACTTCCACTGCTTCAGTGCTATTTCATTAGAAATAAAGTTGATCAGCAATTCCTAGCTTGCTTATCTTTCACTTTAATCACTGGCTTTTGATATTGCACTGGCACAGTTCATAATGGTGACTCTGTGTTGAAATGGTGCTTATAGTCATGGTGGCTTAGCCTCTCTCGGCCATATCTGTTGTTTATCTACAAAGAAAATCCTGCCTTGCAAAACTTGTATGGGCACTCTGCAATTTAGGGCTTTAAAATTAAAGTTGTGACCTGGTTTTGCTCTTTAAAGAACAGATGTGTTGAAGACTGGTATGAACTCTTGCTGAAAAGTGTTAAGCTTTTTATGAAGCTTTAACAATTTTTGTATATTTTTCAACAGCTTGAAGTCTGAAAATGAACCAACACCATAAATAAGGTGTTCCTTTCTCTTTAGACACTTAGCTTATAACTTAATCCTAATTTAATTATTTAAATCAGCAACTGCCTTTATTAATTTTCTTAAGCAAAATGATAAACTAATTTCTTTTACGTGCATAACCTAGGAATATGGGAAAATACATCACTTATTTACTTAGTTTACAAAGTTACAGGGGGTGAGAACTTTCAAGGGACTGGATTGAAATGACATAAAAGTCAGGAAATGACCCCTGTGAAGGGATTTCAGGGGCAGCAGATTAGAAACAATGTCCTCTTGCAGCTTCTGTAACTCTGGAACGTACCATCCCAGCACACAGTTAGGGTAGAGGAGCCAGGCACCTGAGCCCCAATGAGCAATAGTTTAGTGAAGTACGATCCCAAAGAATACGTCTGTATGTAAAGAGTGGGGAAACAAAAGCGGATCACAGCTGTCTCTCAGTGCTCACGCCAGTGCTGAAAAGGAAGTCTTCATCCCACTGGACTAATTCAGGATGCCAAACGGGTGTCCTTGGGGAGTTTTGTTCAGGCAGCGAATCCTGTGTCGGTCAGATAGCGTGCTCCAGCCAAGCTCGCCGTGGCCAGAGAGCGGTGCGGAAGGGAAGCTGCTCTCCATGCTGAATGGCGCCTTTGTTCACCCTGCCGCAGCAGTTACATTCTGCAGGCCCTGCAGATACAACAGTGGCTGTATGAGAGCGGAATGGAAATGAGATGTTGGCTCCCCCCAAAAAGTTCTGCTTCTTTCCATTAAAACTGCAAAGGAATTCTGGCAACCAAAAAATAAGCCTTCCTTTCGAGCAATATTTTCCTGCCTCTAAAAGGCAAAGGAGCCAAAAAGCATAAAGTAAAGCTAAAATACGGCCTAGATGGGCACATTATAGGTTGAACATTTTATAGGTTGGTTACCTTCCAAAACAGAACCAAGGCTTGCTGGTAAATTAAAGACAAAAGTCATACAGTGGCTGCAAACCACCTGTAGATCCATACATTCACCTAAGCCCTAAATAACAGCAGAACTGCAATGCTCCCAGGACTGATCTGTTTGCTAAACAGGTTTAGCATGTGTCGTTTGTAAAGGCAAATAGTTTAGGCCTTGATCTCTGCACCTTTTTCAGTCTTTTTCTGGGCCAAACCCCCTGTTTGTTAAGAAAGAAGGCCATTTTAAAATGACCACAGATTGAGTTCTTCCATGGAGGGGCAAACTACCAGGAAGCTATGGAATATCATATTATCTTCTAACTAGAGGAAGGGAATCTCCTTCTTTGGCTACCCTCTGCTGGGAACCAGCTTATTAGTAGAGAACTCTACTCTGTCTTCATAATTAATTTTAAAGAAACAACATTGAGAGCTTTTTTCCTTAATTGTCTGCTTCCGTACAGACCTTGATATATTCAAACTGACATAAAATAACAACATTTCTTTAAAATGAGGCTTTGGGATAGTCTTCTCAGGGAAATCAGAGCTGTGTAGCAAATGTGAAGCAGGAACTGTATCATATATTACAACAAAACTATGTTACTCCTTGTGGCCTAATTTGCTTTTCTATCCAATTTTATGCAATGAAAGGGCAGTTTGTTTGCAGTAGCAGAGTTATTTGGTATTGTGATCAATGGTTTGGTTACCATATATCTGTGATTTACTTGATTCTAATGCATGTATTATAGTTCTCAGACTCCGAGTAGTTTTTTTGACTACAGTGGTTCCTACAGTCTGTATGATGTCTCTTCTAATACTTTTAGTTAAAGGAAATAATGAAAAAAACCCCAGCCCTTACAGTCATGTGGATAATCTTACAATTTAATTTTGGAAATGCTTCTGTTACCAGCCCTTTTTCAAACAAGAAGTCTCATTGGTGTAAATAAATACAGGATGTAGGATAGATAGAACTCTTTATTTGTAACACTTCACTCATAGGCTCCAGCTGTGTGTTTTTTCAGGGAAATAAAGGCAAAGTAAAAAGCTTATGTTCCCTGACATGGCCTAAGTATTTCATGAAAGCAAGCACAACTACAGCAGCAGCTCTACTTTGCAACCTTCAAGTAGCATGTTGACCAAAGCAATGGCATTCATCAACTTCAAGGAGGTGTGCAGCTGCGGAAAAGATTGGGTCATAAATATTTAACTGTTCATGAGCAAAAAATAACCAAAACTATACTATCATGTGCCTACAGGAAATTCTGTTTAAATGAATACTCTTAGTTAGGGGTGGATGGTGTGGTTGAGATGAAATCTTTCTGCCCCTTCGTTATCAGCATTGTTAAGGAATGTGAATGAAGAATTTGAACCTGGGATGGCAGAATTTCCAATGAGGTTTTGTGAAGGCTTACAGCTATAATAAAAAATAGAGCTTTTTCAAACATAACTGGTGTGCTAGATGCTGAACCTTGAAAATCTGGAACACAGCAATCACAAATGTGTGTTGAACCAAACCAGTGAGGTAGTGATCAATAAACTACAGCTTAAGGACATTTGTTCATATCCATCTCTAGTAACTATTAACGTCCTGAGCTACATGAATATTGTGGCTATACATGGATAGCAGTTGAACTGAAAAAGAAAAAAACCAACCAAATGGTAAGTATCCATTTTTAAGAGTACCTCTAGTCATTCTTTCGACTTAAGTTCAACCTTAAACATTTGTAGCTCTTGAAGATACAGAAAGATAAAATATACCCTGATAGAATAAAGCAAAGCATTCTTCATAAACTGGTGCAATCAGTAACACATTCAAGGTAACATCTGCTACAGTATCTAACACAGATAATTTTTGAAAAGTTAAAAGCTTTATTTGCTTATTAACTTGTGGGTGCTTTTCTACACTTGTTATTTACCTAGAGGCTAGAAAAGTAGAACAAAGCCAAGCCTTTATTTGCTTAGCAACCTATCGAGCAATTGCAGAGAATTATTTTTAAGTGGGTCCAATGGCAGCTCCTTTGAATTGCGTGTTGAGTTTTTGTTTACCTTGCTGTTACAGCAATAATAGCAAGGTGGGGTTGTATTCACTCAGTAGGTAGGACCCTAAAATTCTGAATGCTTCATTGTTTACCAAGTCACCAGACACATGAGTGCTGGGTTGGCCCATGTTTACCCAAATCCTGGTCCACTGACAACTAGGTGTGGCTTTATTGGACTGTTACTCATACAGCTTTGACAGAGAAGCTCAGCTTCTTAGCTGCAGTGCCTTAAGAAAATTATGGAGACATGCAGGGATGAATTAATACATTTATGGCAATACATATTAATTGGGAATGTTTTGATTATGGGAACACAATGACCAAGGGCCGGAAATTAACAGCCTGTAACAAAGAAAAAAAAATCTATTTGTGCTAACTTTGTGGGCAGCAGTTAAACAAAGGGAACATCTGTTTATCAAAGGCAATGTGCTGCTTCTAATTAAACCATCATCTTGCTTGATGCTAAATTAGTAACTAGGGATGCAGATCACACCCTTAAACAGACAAACTTTAAGACTTCTCTCTCCAGTCTGCTATACTGTCAGAGAAAAATCCCCAAAATTTCCTGTTTCATATTTTGAATAGGTGTTGTCCCATAATTACAGTTGTAAGACTGTGAGAGACATTATGTAATGCAGTTCTTGCTGCAATGCATGTTTAAAATTGGAGCTTAATAACTTAAGGGAAAATTTGATTGACTAGGAGTTTAGCTGCTGTGAACTTTAACCAAGGATAGTTGTCATGTTGTTTACAATGACAAGAATTTTCAAATACATTGAGGAATAATGAACAATTTGAAATACTATAAGTATTAGTTATGATCATAAGGCCTGAGTCTTGGAAGTAAGTTATTACAGCGCTTAATGTCTCATGTCCTTCAGCTAAAATAGTTTCATTGCACAGCTGATCTATTCCAAAGAATTATGGCACTTCCAAGGAAAAAAGAAAATTTATTTTTAATAGTCATCATCTAAAGCAGAAAATCATGACATACTTTTTTATTTCATTCCCATTTTGCTTATTCACACTGAAGGGAAAAAAAAAAGGAATCTCTGCTTTGTTTCCTAGCAGGCAGGTGTGATGTTTGAAATTATTTTAGAAAGAATGTTTTGTCAAAGCTGGTATGAAGTGGCTACAGTAAACAATTCTCTTTCCCCCTCCCTTTCCCCACCATGAGAAATATCCTGTGTAGTCAAATGTACAATAGCACAGAAGGTCACAATACAGAATGTATCATAAGCACACTACACATCCAAGAATAATTTTCAAGGTGTTGGTAAAGTCATTAATTTTAACAGTATGATGTCCTGATCTACAGCTATCTCAGCCTGCTTTGGAGGCTGCCTGCTCAAAATCCTATTTAAGCAACTATGAGCTTCTCCCCTTCACTGTCTCCTATTTTTAAGAGAACATGTCTTAAAACATGTTATGGTGAAGCAACAGCCATGTGAAAACCTGTAATTGCCTCCTGGGATGCTGTTTCTGTTTGTAACTACAGCATCCAACCAATACATAGAACACATCCTCCTGCAGGGTCAGTCCTTGGGATCACAAGAAGCTGTTAGACTTTTTTTGGTTTATATGTGTCCATAGCCCTGGTGAACAAGATTGCATTTTCTATGCAGACTGAATCTGAATTTATGTACTTTGTACATTTGGGTTTTTTGTATTTGTTTGATTGTTTTGAGAAACCGTAATCTGATATATTTAAAGAAAAGCTCACAATATTCAGATTCTTTTAAAACTTTCTGAAGGGGATAGAAATATACTGAACAACAAGCTACTCACACCAGAAACCTTTTTTCAACAGCTGCTCTGGTGGTCACAGTCTATGCTTCATCAAACCTTATACGCTTATTTAAAATCGGAATTTTTTACTATATTCCAGAATAGCTACTCAGAATAAGAAAATCTCTCCCATCCTTATACTAAATTTACAGACCACACCTTTTTGTTTTAAAGAAGAATCTTTTTTTGACTGTTTACAATTTGGTAATTGGGTTCACATTCTTCTGTAAATACCACCTCCTATAAATTAAAGAGGAATGGTTACAATAAATAGGGAAACTTTCCATTGTCAGGGATTAAGGCCAAAGACATTGGCTTCTTCTGTGAGTACATTGACAATTAATTACTATAAATGGCTGCATGCAAAAGTGTTGGCCCCCACTTCTGATGAAAGGAAGATACTACGGCCTGAATTTGAAGCTAATCATGGACAATTTAGTTTTGTAAAATACAGTACATTAGCATAACCTTATGACCCCTTTGAGTGCTTCAAGACAGCATTTTTCACCACGTCTATTGAATATTTTTGTATACTAATACTCCCAGGTTGCTCATTTGGTGACTTTGATTAGGCACAACTTACTGCTTCACATTTCATCATCCCTGAAAAACTGTTTTCCTTGCCATGTTAGGTCTTTTAACTGGTCACTTTTGCATTCAGAACACTTTTTTTAAATGACACACTGTTCAGAAATTACTAAGAACCAAGGAACTGAAGGATGTTTGCTTCATTGACTGACTCAGTTTTTACTAGTGTATATTGTATCATTTGAGTCTCTGCGCAATATAACAATCCATTCTCAATGGCCTATGCCAGAGCTCTGTACAGGTTCTGTTCCTCACAGAATGAGAATACATATATTTACTGAATATCTGGTAAAGGAGAATTCACAAGGATGCAAACCTTAAATTTAGAATACAAGTTTATGTCATTTAATTATTTCTAGAAATATATAACAGTGACCCAGAATTGATAAATACTTGCCTAGTCACTTTTGTCATAAAAGGAAATGTTACCTTTGTTCCATTGATCAGCAAACATCCTTGGGAAAGTGAGATTTGGATGGAATAAAATACACTAGAGAACTAAACTTACAAGTCTCACACAGTTCAGGAAATGGGCAGATGATCAGTAATATTGAAAGTGGCAAGAGTTAATAGATAGAGTTTAGGGGAGGCTTCTTATACGTAAAGCCTGTATACAGATTGTCCAAGGTGTAAAGTGATAATTCAATCCCATAATATAAATTTGCTAGTATTCATTATCTTAATGGTAGTCTCATTATTTCTTTAAGAGTATAAAATACATGTAATTTGTGTCATGATTATTAAGATGAACAGCAAAGGCGGGGTTAGCGGACACATGATCACAAAAGACACATAAAATTCATGACTCAGTTCACAAATATGAGTTCAACAACAATAACCCTTCCTTCCTCTTTCCATTTTCTTTGGAAAAATGGTCCTTTGGTTTCCTTAGGAAAGAAATACAGGTGTATATGCTAGAAACCACAGCACATTCCAGCCTTTGATCTAAATAGTTGCAGGACTAGGATTGTTGAGTAAGCTTTGGAGCATACTTCAGGCTAAACACAGACAAAGAAAGGCTCCAATCAGTCCAACAGCAAGTGAGATTAAATGTTTTTTCTGGGAGGAAGGGAAGAAGGACTCATTGAGAGATAGTTAAACACAGTATATGGTGGAAATGCACAAGTACAAAAAGCCACACCAAAGAAACTGATGGCTAGATCATTATAATGGTTTTGTATACCAAAATGAAGAGAACAAAAATCACATGGGAGAAGACAGTGAACATTCTCAATAGACAGACAGTACTGTATACCATTAACTATTTGCATGACTAGCACTCCTCTTCCCCCATCACCCTTTTTTGGTAATCTGTAAGTAATAGTATTGATTTAACTCTTAGAAAAGCAAGCTGCACATAAAGCACCCCATAAAACTCAGTAGATAAAATTTATGAACAAAAATTATTTGCTGCAAGCTGAAATCTGAATTTGGAGGAGCACTTAGTGTTGTTGGTGCTAGGGAAACACATACTGAAACACATACTGAAACATATACTGAAAAACATGTTGATGAATAAGCTTTCCATAAATATGCTCTCGCAGCATTAAAGACAGAGTTGAAAAAAGATAAATCAAAAGCAACAGATGGCCAAACAATCTCACGTGAGGAAAGGAAACAGCATTTTCAAAGCAGACAGCAATTCACTTGAAAACATGATCATTGCTGCTCAAAGCTCAGACTTGGGACATTAGGGAACTTCTGGCATCGACTACTAATCCTCTATCTGATGCTAGAAATAGATTAATTACTAAAAAGAGTAAACAAAGCAAGCATAAATAGAGAAAGAGTAGAGCAGCTTCATTAAAATTCTCCCCATGCTATTTGTATTCTTGATGGAATGAGTCTGGATCAGAGAGAGAAGAGTGTTCATGACACATCTGGATAATATGAAACATTTGTTTGGCATCTAGTACTGTTTAAAGGTACAGAAAGCCATGAAACTTGGGCTGTGTTTGATGTTCACTGGAAAAAGACATGCAAGACCTCACGTCATATTTGCTTCAGGAATGTAGCAGTAGATCAAAAAACCCAGCAGTGGTGAGAAGCCTCACCAAATAATTATTTAAAGAATGAAAAAGTTTATAAACACAGAGTCCATGACAGTTCTGTACACAGGAAGTTTCTATATAACGTGCTTTAAGCTAACTAAAAACAGTTTTGAGGGATACAAAATCCTCATGCACAAGCTGTTGCTATCTCCTGCTGTATGTATTCCCATGTTTAAAATTAAATGTAAGTCACACTTAGAGCATGGTGCTAATAACGCCAAGGTTGTGGGTTCAATCCCCATACTTAAGAGTTAGACTAGATGATCCTTGTGGTCCATTCCAACTCAGAAGATTCTGTGATTCTGTGATTCTGTAATCCTTGTGTGCTGTCTTAGATTTCACAACAAAAGATTTTACCCAGTCTATGAGAAAGAGTTGGACAATGCAAGGCTCACATAGAGAAACCAGTATGATGTCTTTGGAGTCAGAGAGCTCTGACTAACTGTATAGCCTTTATGTTTTGGTACGGTGTTTTTCTTCTGGGATTTGTTTCTTCTTGTAACTTTGTTTTGTTTTCTTTAGGTTTTGAACTATACATTTTTTAGATAATTTTTTGGTCAAAGAAATGTTTATGCAAAGGGAGGAAAGTCTGTACTTTAGGGTCTGGGCAATAGGAGCTACTACCACATCTCTTCTAGAAATGGCAGGCATAGCCACAACTCCAGTGTGTTTTTAGAGGTCTGACAACTGACTAAATGGATACTTTTATTAGTTATTATCTGCAGATATGAAACTGATTCCACATAATTATCTCTAAGCAAAAACTCTGCTTCCTGATGCACTTATGCAAGAGCTCAAACAGGAATTTAGAGACAATCTTTGCAGTGATATACGCAAGTTATGGCTGGATAACTCAAGGAAAAATGAATTTCAGTATTGTGGTAGGTGAATGCATTTTAAGTATCCAACAGAAGCCTGAAGCTTAGAAATGCAACTGTGTCTGTTCCTTTCAAAGCAATAAATTTCTATGTTTTAGTAACAGAGTGCGATATACAAAAAAGTATGAGCTTAAAACTGTGCCAACCAATGTATCAGTGCTGAAAATGCAAATGTTCATACACTCAGCACACCAATTGGTGTAAACGGTCCTCTATTGTATTGAATATGCTTTTATGATGGGATAATATTGTACTATGTATTTATAATTTTTGACACAGTTAAACAATTAAAATATTTTTGTTCTTTATTTCTAAAAATGCAAAAATATTTTTAGCATGATACTTGTAGTTAACGTCAAAATTACCACTGAGCAACAGTTCAACCAAGGTTATTACAACTAAGAAATTCTTCCAGCAGACATCTTGAAAATGCAGCTCCAAATTTTGTACATCAGGTGGATGCAACAACTATTTTTTATAACCTTAATTTATTGATTAACACAGTGATATATGGCAGGTAAAGATTTTCAGTAGTGCTAGTAGTTTCATCTTTTACAACTAGGATGTGTTTTAAATTACTATTAAAAGAAATAAAAGTTTAAAATGTGCTTGGCTCTATTGACTTCTGTTCCTCAAAAACACAAGTGAAGATAAAGTGGGTCTAAACTCAGATATCCATCACAATTAACATTGTCCTTCAAATATTTTGATTCCATTTCCACAAAGGAGTACCCATTTCTCATGTCAACACTTCATACAATTAAATGTTAACATGTGTTATCTGAAACATGAAGCTGGTGAATCTCATCTTTGGGTTTATATTTACTACAAATGACTCTGAGAAAGATTGATCACTGTATTTTTAAAAAGCATACTCAAAGATGCATTACTTTCAACTACTTTAAGCTGTGAAGAGGTTCATATGTAGTCAACAAGCTGTCTCTGCTCATGGTAGGGGCAGGGAAAGGGAGAGATGGCGATTCATTCCACCTGTGCTAGACACTTATCTTTAGATGGGATGAATCACCCTTTGGGAGCCTCTACCTCTCTTCATCTATGACAGAAATGCAGATGACTTCCTTAGACTCAATGCCTAAATTTAGATTACTAAAATTAGATGGAATGCATTCTACTTTCATTCATTCATTTATTTCATTAATCCAGTTAAAAGAATGATCTATTAGTTATACTGGAAATAAGAAAAAGTGGTGCAATTTTGTTGAAAGCTGTGATAATACTGTCCTGCCTAGAACAGTCTGGAGTTTAAGTAATGTGTGGGTGAAGTGAAGTATCATCACCATTTTACATAGAGGGAATTCAGGATGCAGAAAGACTATGTGAATCACTCTAACTTGCACTTAAACTTTGTAAAACGGAGTAAAAAGACAGTGATAGCCTGTTAGGCAGCACAGAAAACACTAGTCAGTTCTTCAAGAGAGCCCTTGTATTTCAGTTCACAAATAAATATAATACACAAGGTAAAAGTTCTGTTCTGCTATACTTGCAATGGCTTGGACCAGAGCTATCTAAATGATAACTAATCTCTCAGCATGCATTGAAAAAGCTACAGTCAGCCTAAGATCTTGATCCCCCACCAGAATGCTAGAAGTCTGATGACACCATATTGCATTTCCAGAACCAAAAATAGCTGCAGACTAATCTGTTATTATTCCAAAGCTACCTGTGGCAAAAAAACCCCCAAAAAACAAACAAAAAACCAAACCAAACCAAAACAAAAAAAAACCAAACCCAAAACACATAACAACCTCTTGCATTTTCGTGGCCTTGGAAAACAAGATATTGTGCTTTCAGATTTGAAAAAGAGAGTTATCATACTATGTTTTACATTTAACCTTTGGCAATGGATACATGTTATTAATCACAGCAATTTAACATTGAGAAAATGCCTTCCTGGATCTTATTCATTATCCCTTGAGAATATGTCTGGTAAATTCATAACATAATCAGGGCCTATAGAACAAGACTATAGCTATTAAAGCACTAATGTGTGTTGGAATACATTTGGAAATAGTCCAGATTGCCCCATTTTAATGTGTATTTTGTGCTTTTCAGGATCACTGCTCCAGTTATTAATACAGAACAATGTTAAAGCAACAGATTAAGATTTTGATACCAAATGTAGTAAGGCCTTTTGGGTCAAATGGGAGTTTTAAAACAAATCCTAAAAGTACTGCACTGCCACAGTACCACTCCAGACTGATTATGATTTATAATACCTGTCCCATTAATCCATTTTTTCATGTGTGTACGTATGAGTTTGTGTGTAGCTGTACCTACACACACACATAAATGCATGAGCTTTATGCCAAGTGTTGGTGCTGATTCCCAGCTCAGTTAGTAACTACACTAAGCACAGAAGAGTTTGATTCCTTTCAGAAGAGGAGAGAAGAGCGCCAGACAGTTTCCTGTTATTCTATGTAGAAAATATTTTGGAACATTTGTGGAATATTCAACTTAATAAAGGTAATTAACGTGTGGGAGACATTTTGGCCTTACTCATCTGCATCTTTAATTTTTTCTGCTGCACACCGTATTAACAAGGCTGCTGCTCCATTAGTGAAAAGTCATAAAAATGAAACTTTTTTCTCCTCAAATATGCAATTTTACAACCTGTTCTGTTTAATTTTAATCCTTGAATTGTTCACAGTAAGCATAACTTGGATGGATTATGAAAATGCCATCATACGGAAAGATTGTATTAATGTCTGATTTTAAGAGCAAATGGTGATGATCAGAGGTTTCTATAGGAGCTTCATTATAATATAACAGTTCTCTGTTGGTTAGTGCAATGTTAGAAGTATATTATGGGCTGAATTTCTCTGCAAAAATCCACATTATTTTTTCATCTTTGATATCCAGAGCCTCTTCTACCAGTATGTCAAACAATTTGCTTAAATCAAGAGCAGCAACATGAGAGTGGCATGGTGTATATTTCCAGTCTGAATCTTTTCTTTGGATTGCCTATGAATATCCAAATATTCAGAATGTATGAGGTAGAAAGAAGAGTTGCAATTAGGCAGATAGCTTGTGTAAACCACTGAATCTTTTGCAGAGTGGCATTAAAACACATTTACAATGGAGCCACAGGCAACCTTTCGGCAAATCTATTACATGCCTCTAAAAGCACTATCTTGAAGACCATCTGATAAAAATCAACTTGGTCAGGAAGGTCTACTATTACTCAAAAACTGGTTAGAACACATTTATTACAGTGATAGAGAGCTGTAATCATAATAGGCCTGTATTTGTGCCTTGTTATGATAGTGGTTCTTATCTTTACTTGGCATTTATTCTTTACTCTGCTACACAGGCAATCTAGTTAATGATATTGTCTCCCATTTCTTTGTTCTTTTTTCAGCTTTTCTTTTTGCTGCATCTTTATTAACACACACATCTGGTTTTCTAACAGAGATGCCACAAATATTATGTGTATTTTTCTAGCCTCATGATCTTTGCACTGAAAATAAAATAGAATAAACATTTGTACTCTCAAAGATGCAATGATGTTTCTTGTTCAAGTCGAACATGGAGATGTAGGATCTTGTCTCTACCTCTTTTAGCCTTGAATTAACTCAAATATGTGCCTTAATTTTTAAAAAACATTTCTGATATTTTAATGTATGAAATTGTGTAGTTGAATAAAATATTATTTCTTATCTGTTTGTTCCCAATATTCTCACAATGTGGTAGCAATTTTACATTTCAGAATAGACCATCTGTTTCTCTTCTTTTGCTTGGAGGGTCCAGTTTATGCAGTCACACATACGAAAACTGTAAGCCATCTTTGTACCAATAAGACCTTGATATCTTGATAGACTCTGAGATACTCTTCTTTGTCAATTTGTCCTTGCTTTCACTAACACTGAACACACAACAGGCAATATCTTTCAGATGCCAGTAAAATGTTTCTCTTCTCAAATGTTACCAACAGAACTATTTCAGATCATCCATCAAAAGCAATTTTTACATGTGTCAGATATGGAAGGCTTTGGTATGAGAGAACAGTCTGGATAAACTCTTCACTTTAGGTTAAAACAGTCTGCAAAGGAACCACTTAACTGGTGACACTAGTAGGGTTATTAAATTTCACCATAAATGTGGGCATATATATAAAAAAATCACAGTATTGGAAGAAATTAATCCACCAATGATCAAGCAAGTGATCAAGATGATGAATTTCCAATAGAATACAGTTATGCAGGATGAACTGAACAGAAAAAGAAACCAAGTCTTTCACATTGCCTCTTATCATATTATAGTACTATTAGCTCAGTTTTGGCAGGTTTAAATGTTCTGAGATCTACATAGTTTCCTTAGGAATCTGGACTGTTGAAATCCCTGACACCCTTACCATGGGCACAGGGGAACCTCTGTTCCACTCCAAATTAACAATCCCTTTTGGACTACTATTTGCAGTGCAAATATTTCAATACCAAGTTGACTGTGGTATCTAGGGATTTACAACTTCTGCAAGCAAGCTTTAACCTTCACTGGAAGATCTTGGTTCATTCTTGTCCATCTACAATGGTTAACAACATTTTTCTCAAAGTTTTGAATTACAATAGGGCTAACAGCAGCATGTTTCTTCCAAAAGATCCATTTAACTAACTAACTAACTAACTAACTAACTAACTAACTAACTAACTAACTAACTAACTAACTAACTAACTAACTAACCAAACAAACAAATAAATAAATAGAAAAAGACTTCCTTAGTGCTGAGACTTCTGTGATCAGAAATGTACACTAATTTTACATTGCATCTTTGTTAGACTCTATATCTACCTCTTACTTGCTCATAGATGAGTCTTTCTGTGCCACATCAGATTGCTCTGTTTGCCCATGTGTAGTATATTGTGGGAAATATATTTTCAAATTGAAAAAAATACAGAGAAAAATCCACGAAACATAGTTGAGCAGTAAGAGACATAACTGAAAACAATACATTTAATCTATCAGTCTATTTAACTTAGAAGCTGGAGAGAAGAGACGGCTGTGATGTGAAAAAAATACATTGATCAACAATACTAACTTTAAACAGTTATTTAATCTGATGAAGGAAACTAAATAATTGCTCAATAAAATTATCTATTTTAAGATAGAAATGTACTTCTTATAGATCTGTTAAAAAAAACCCAAGCATTTTAACTATTAGGGTGAAAATACATGCATAAAAATTAAGCATTATGATGTCTTGATTATAAGAGCTCAGACTTGATTATGTAAGGGTAGTCTCAAAATTACAGACCACTAAAAACAAGTTGTAGGACTTGTTATATGACATGGATATCAAAGAAAATCCAAGTCATCCAGCATTAATGATGCACTATCCACCTACTCCATCACTCTGTGCAATTTTAAGTTATATAACATGACCCATAACAGCAATGAGCTGCTCTCAGATGTGGTCAGATGTGGTCAGATCAGGTCAGACAAGACCAGCTCAGACATGATCTTCTAAAATTGTAAAGCACTGACTTATTTTCTGTTTTGGCATTTTCTTGAGATATAGAGACATTTGGAGAGGATCACATTCCACCATTAATCTACAACAGCCTTTCTATCCTCCATTGCCTGCTTAAAACAAGCTTTCAATTTGGCTTAAGAAAAGATTCATTTTCATTCAAGATATTTAGTGCCTGCCAACATTCCCGAATAGGGAGCCATTTTCCTTACTTAATGACAAGGACACACACACTAGTTTGTGTCTACATTCTGCATTCTAATCTGCCTTCAATCTACATTCTAATACCTCCCCTCCACCTGTAATAGCTGTACTGGTTGTAGCTGGAATGAAGGTTAAGTGTGCTAGTCATACTTTAAATACTATGTTATTATGTTTGCCCTTTGATTAGAGTACTTGTAATACTGAGAAAAGGGGCTAGTCCATTGCTATAATTACAGGAAATAACATGAAAGTATTACAAGACTAGTGTAGTAAAAAGTATATTCATAGGCTTGTCTAATATCACTGTAATGGGGAATATGGTACACATCTCCCGTTATCACTGTATTTCTCCAATAAATTAATATAATGGCAAAAATAAATGCAGTTAAAATAATGCACTTTAAACATATTTCTCACTTCACCACAAGATTCATTTTGATTTACTTAATCTAATATTTATTAATTATAATTTTTATTCCTTTTTAATCTCTTTCCAAACTTGTTAGGATATTTTTAAGTTATAGTGAGAGCATCATAATGTATACAAGAAACCTGAATTAATTTTCTGGGATAACCAAAAATGTAGATGATTTTTCAGATGGCATTTAGGCTAAAGAATCTCTATTTATTACAATTGTTCCTCAGATGAGAGGATTCCTGCAGTGTGAGAGTTCCTTGTTAAAGAGACTGTATAAGCATCATATCCCATCTGATCTCCTGGTAAAAGCAAAGGACTAGCAGACAGAAGCCACTCTAGTTGAAACACCAACCAAGTTAATAACATAGGTATGCTAGGGCATGTGATCTTCTTGTGCTTTTAGTCAGTGACAGTGAAAATTGGCTGAATGGGAGAACTGAAAAGATTTCTGAAAAATATATTCTGGATTCTAGAAATTATCTGACTTGAGACAAAACATTTGAGAATTAGTTAACACTGTCAAACCTTAATATTTTCGTAAGCACTTGAGACAGTCTTGGAAAAATTTCTTATGCTCATTAATGAATAGGCATTTTGTCTTTTACTGACAGAAAACAAAAATTTAACTTTACTCACGCTTTCAAGAATCTCATAAATTTGAATCCCAAGTGGTAGGAAGGTGAAATTTTTTTCCAGTTTTCTTTATGGAGGAAGATGCATATTTGTTCAATTTTTTTTTGCTATAACATATCTAGGTTACTGAAAATCTTGTTAGAAATATGCCACATAATCTTTACATTCATTCTTGTGTATTTATAAAGTTTTCTCTAAACCTTTGACTGAAGTACAGGAAGAATGATGGCACCAACTTTCTTTCACCATAATAAGGACATTAATATGATAAATACATGTGTCCTTTATTTTCATGACATCTGTCCTTCCTACTAAATCCTGCTTTCAACTTTTCTGATTTAGTAATGAACTAGAACACTGATTCTATTTCTGAAAGATCCAAACCAGCTATTCTTTTCTGCCAAGATGTCTATCCACAAATCATTAAAGGTTGCTATGCATAAAATTGTGGAGCTTAATAATTTCTGGGCATGATTTCATCTGTTTATGTATTTTCAAAATCTACCATTTGAAAATATTTTATAAAAAAGCAGGGAAAATAAGGGAAATATGACAGCTAAACACTAACTGTACTTCTGAGTCCCAGACAAAAGGAAGCTGCAGTCTTCCACTCACTCCTGCACTCAGTTGTAGGGAAAACAGTGAACAAAGAAGACGAAGGAGCAATTTGAAAGCAATTGATAACAACCTATGCCCCTCTGTCATGATGCCTGACATTTCCGCAGTATCTGTAAGAAATGTCTTTGCCAAGGGTTGTCCTCTTGGTACAAGATGAGACTAACAAGCGTAAAGCTTTCCCAGTATAAATATGCTAACAGCATAAATCATGGTGAATGTGGTGTGTATTTTGGACAGCTCTGAGAGAGAAACTTGTCAAGAAAATGATATGAGCATTTTGTATTTTTGCTTCTTTCTGGAAAAAAGTAAATTAATTTAGACTTCCTCATAATCACACATAAACATATATATATATATATATAAATACATATACATATATATAAATTAAATTTTAATATTCCATATTTAGAAACATTAAAATAGAAGTCTTTAACATGTCATAACATCAGATGGCATGCTTAAATACACTTAGAAAATAGTGCTGAGATTATTCTTTTTACTCATAAAAACAACCTCAGTAGCAAGGATTTATGGAAACCATAAAAACGTATGCAGATATGTATCCATTCAGTCTCAGATTTTCTTAGTTTGCAGGCAAGTTGCAACTTTATATGGTATTCATGACTTGGAATTTTACTCTGGATGCATTTTTACAAATAGCTTGTGATCTGTAATTCGTTTGTAGCTCATTGTGTATGTAATATACTCAAAATTATTGATTCTACAGATGTTAGAATAGTCAATATGAGTAAGTAAGCTTTCATTCATTTCAGAATCACATCTATGTAAGTAACACTTGTCAATATAAATGCAAAAAATTGGTGTATGAAATTACCTTTTAACACTGTGATTTAATAATCATAGTAACATGAATAACATGGTATATATAAAAAACCTTCAGAAGGCAATAAAACAATCTAAATATTAGTTTTTTCTCTTGGAAAGGATAAAGCTTGTAATGTTTATCACCAGAAAAGAGTTCTTCTCACTATATTTTGCTTGGTCAGGTCTGCTACTCTATGCACTTTGAGATATCAGCATAACAGGAAATATAAAGGAAGCTGGACTTCCTCTGCAGCCTTGCAATTTCAAATATGCAGAATGCAGATATAATGACAAAACAAAATCGATGCTTCTCACTTTGATTTCTCAGGACAAAATCTATTTCCTAAGCCATTTTTAAAAAAATTATCCAGTTTTCACATTTTAGTTTATGGCACGTAGATAGAATGTGTTCCCCACAAGGACAATAAATTAGGCTTGAGACTACTTTCTGGCACAAAAATATATTACCACAACTATTTATTTGTATTGGTGTCATACGTAAGAGTCCTGGTCCAAGATCATCTCCCAGTTGTGCTTGATGCTGTTAAAACACAAACTCAAAACAATACCTTTCTCTAGCTTAGAATGAAAAGATGAAAAAGAGAGAACATAAGTGAAACAAGCAGACAATATTCTTCAGCAAGACAGATGGTAGTTTCAGCCACTGAATCACAACCCACATTTTCTAGTTTTGAAATACGATGATATATTAGCATATATGACCATATTTGGATGGCCATGGGGACTTCCTCTCAAATATGAGAAACAGCATAAGGTAAAAGATGTAAAAATGTTATAAATGGTTCTCAGTCAAATGGAAGCTAATGTTGTGGACCAGTTAAAGGCAGGATCCCATATTCTCAGGTAGTGAGGGGAAGCTTATAAAGAGCTTGAAAACTGCATACAAATTATTTGAGTTAGTACAGAAGCTTTGACATGTCCAAGTACTGAACTAGGGAAATTATTTTGCAGAAACATTCTGTGTAGGTGCTCATCTGTACAAACCTGCACAGGGAAGAGACGGCTGAAAGTAAAAAATGAATACAAGAAGATGGAAATAGGGGTGTTTGCTGTGTGAATGGACCGAATTATTTTAATTATGCAGACAGAATGAAACAAATCTAAGCACTGAACTATTATGCAAACTTGCAAGAGGTCAGAATTGCAAAAATAATATGCTCAGGCTAACAGCTTGAACAGGCAGGATGTGGTATTCCTCAGGATAAATTATGAAGTGAGGAAGGCTTTGGGCAAGGACTAATAAACTCTGGTTTGATAATGTTGAGCTTGAGCTGAACCTCCCCAGATATAGAAATTTTCGTTTGTATATGAAATAAATTTGTAGTAAAGGCAGATGATCAGTATGAATCATCAGTGAAACAAATTAACTGAATTTGTGCTTGTGCATTAGACTGCTGCTAGCCAATGTGCAAAGTGAGAAAAGAAATGGAATTCTGAAAAGGATGTTGGTGAGAGCATGTGAAGTATGTCTTGCAAGCATGCACTTACACCAGAACACCATGGCAAGAAATTGGAGAACATCTAGCACAGAGCTAGTAGGAAACTACTTTTTCTAGGAAGAAAAAGTATAAATCCTCTATAGATACAGTATGTGAATATTTGTTGATCTTAGCAATGAGAGATAAAAGACAGCAAGCAGTTGTAGAGGTGACTAAAAACAAAACAATTTTTGGATGGAAAACATACATAAAATTATATTGTGTATGAGGCACTGAATGAGACTGAGAAACAGAGAAATATGATAGGATGGGAAGGAGATGGAATGCATGCAGTGGGCTGTATGGAAAAACTGGAAGACAATCAGGTATCAGACTTCTATTTCTTCACAAGAGAGAGAAAAGATGAAAGTGTAGAAAGACTGTGGTGAGAAGCTAAGCCAAAGAAAGAGAAAAAGTAATTTAGCATTTTGTTCTTATCTTCATTTGCTATGTGAGGGGTTGTAAAGGCAACAGGGAGAAAACTAAAACAATAAGTGGAAGAGCTAAACTTGTAGATTTGTCTATTAATTAAACTGAAAAAGTAGTCAGTGTTTCCGAAGGAAAAATTAGCAAAGATGAAATAACTGTGAAATGAGAGGAAGTCTGGGTAGTAAGCAAAGATCTTAGGGCTTCAGACTGGAGCTACTGAAACTTCTTCTCTAATCTTAAAGCCTTCCAACTCCAGCTAAAGTGTTAGCTTACAGAAAATATCAGAATAGGGAAAAGACTACAAAAGACACAAGAAAGGAAGGTCTCACTTTAGTCTCTGTGTGAAGTGTCCAAAGTTTACACAAAAACAACTCAACCAAAATCTGAGGACCAAGACTAGAAGGAGGAAGTGCCTCCATCATCCTTCCAGCAGGATCTGAAACACATGCACTGCTATGTTATCACAAATTCTGTCTCTCTCAAAGAAATATTTTAATATCTTTGCTAAGACATCTCTTCAATGTATTTAGTAAGTGACTTTGTTAGCAACATGAATAAAATGCATCAACTTCTATTTACTAGCCAAACAATAAATGTTTTCATACTTAACTGTGAAGTGCTGAGAGTTGTGTTCCCAAATGTAGTGACCAGCATTCTAGTACAGCTATATTCATAACTGATTCAAATCAATGGGCCACATATTCAAGCAATTCAGGAACACACTTGCCAATGAATGACATTCAGATTCTTTCAACAGATAAAAGAAACAACAGAACCTCAACTGCCAAGTGTCAAGCGATAAAAGAAGAGAAGGTATTAAGTCTGTGTTAAGCACCTATATGTACCCCCTTCTGTGGTCAAATGCAAAGACAATCTAATCTTTCTGCAGGGAGATGGGAAAAATGCTGAAAGCAGAAGTGGAAAAACCCATGGAGTTATAAAGAAGTGTTTGAAAGACTTTTGCCTTTATTTATTTTTACGTCAGCACTAGTCTTAGGAAAATTTACCCTCTCTAAACATAATTTAATGTGCCTGAATTTTGCTGTATGTATTATTCTCGACTTCTATAATGGACCAGCTACATTAATAGTCTTCTAACTAACTTCAAAAGTAATTGTTTTTTGCCAAAGTGGGAGAGTTTTGGGCACTTTAATGCACTGACGCCTTTGGATTTTTACAATGAAATTATTTCCTAAAACCCAGGATATTTATTCTTTAAAAAGTGAGAACATTTACTGCTTAATGATTCTATATGCACTATCCTTGTCACAATTAATAGCAACCCTGTTATTGTCAGGGATTTATAACACAGTCATTGATATTGTATGAGAGTAGAGAGTATGGAAAGATGAAAGTACAAGTCATAAGTACAATCTTTAGAGCATTGTCATCCATGGGCCTTTGATGTCAAAGGAAAACTTGTATATGCGTATATGTATATATGTACACCATATGCCAAAGGAACAAACTCATGCATTACAGGCCTCATTTGTTATGCAAAATTTACATAATTTTGGCTAGTAAATTAGAGAAATTAGTAATGGTGAAATTTTGCTGTGCAATCATACCAACTTCTCTAAAGTTTCAAATATGCATGTGTAGCAAAGAGCATGTGAACATCGATGTTTCAAGAACAGATTAAAGGCTCTGGAGAACATACTTCTCACTCTGACTGCAAGAAGCACTTCTTACTTTAGTTGAAATAATGGCTGACAGGACACAGGGAGTGGTCAAAGATTATAAAAGAGCACTGAGATCTATTGCCAGATCAGCAGAGCTTCCTCCCTAGAGATAGGCACTATCTAGTTTTGCCTTGATCCATTGCAAATTGTTGCCTGGTAACTTGAGCTGCTTCACTTTCAGGTCAGTTTTTATTAGATGAAAACCTTTTAATTACAAGCTTGACTGCTGCAATATTTTTGTTGTACAAAAATTTGACCCCAAATGCTCACATAAACCATGTGTAATTCCAGGCACTGCTTTCCCACTGCTATCTCTACATCTACTTATTGACAAGATTTTCTGAATAGTTCCATCTATTTGTTAGGCTAAAATATCAATTTTCACCCAAATAGTTAAACATTCATGCTTTTTTCTGAGAATGTTTTCTGACCATCTCCCTGTGGGAGATGCTCCCATGGGATGCTTTCTGCTCTGTGTCTTCTGCCCTTTGCATTAAATGTATTCCTTCTTCTGGAGCCTGTTTGGAGACGTCTTCCCTGGCAATAGTGTGCAGCCAGGACCTTCTAGGTTAAAGTCCTAACCTTACCACTGCATATTATTTACTGCCATAAATATAAATGTTATTTATTCTTATTGAAAGATTTCCTTCCAGTAATACTAAGATATCAGAAAAATCAGCCCACCTCTAACAGGCACAAACAGCCTGAGAATAGTCTGAGTTGGAAGGGACCCAGAGGATCATTGAGTCAAACCCTTAAGTGAATGGCCCATACCCAGATCAAACCCATGACCTTGGCACCATCAGCACCATGCTCTAACCAACGGGGATAATCTCAGGGTCTAATCAGGGGAGATTTCCTGATTCCCTAGTGAGGTCAAGTTATTCCCACACCAGAGCACTCCACTAGTATAAGGCACCTCCTCCTCCACTCCATGTGGTACCAGAAGGATAAATGTCACACTACTGTGTGTAAGGCTGCGTATTTCCAAGAGTTCTTTGCACTGCCGCAGCTTGTATCATGAGGGAAGTATTTTTTTACTGCACATAAAATATATTAGGACATAAGGACTGTTTGTGTTGATTTGATGAATCCCCAGATGTGGGCTGCTAGGTGCTGATGCACAGCTATTTTATCTATCAGTCTACCAGCATATGAGAGTACTGATTTTGGTGATTAACATCAGAGCCCAACAATAATATAAAATAGCATTCTGTTAGCAGCACTGTCACATTTACTTTGCAATCAGTCTGCTTTTTCTGGTAGAACATTAGAAGAGCCAAGCACGGAGCAATTTGCTGCAGAAGTTACACTGCAGGCCTACATGTGGAAAGCCTTTATTCTTTCCCTTTGATTGCTAACCAACTTCAGTCCCAGCAAACATGACTCAATATGTAAAAAACCCACTTCTAATAGGAATACTTATAACATACAACAGATTATACAACCAAATTTACCTCCAAAGGTTTTGAAGTTGCCTAGCTACGGGATTGGAAATGTTGAGGAACTCCCTGCTGAAGCTGCAGGAAATGAGGCAGATGAGCACTTGAGGACTGATGCTTCAAGCTCCACCTAGTGACAAACCCTCATCGTTGCCTTAACAGAGAATCCCGGAGAAAGCACAGGATACCATGAAACGTTTACAAAATTCTGGTGCGGTATTGTCAGGAAATGACAATCAGAGCCAAAAGAATCACAGGGCTTTTTGTTTGTGGGTTTGGTTGGTTGTTTTAGTTTTTTAAAATACAAATATAGCTTTAAAAACAACACAAGAGACATTAACTGGCAATGGAAGGTTCAATAAAAGTAACACCACACCACCCCGTGCTGAAAAATACATCTACATAGGACAATAACGTGATCATAGTGACAATAATTCATTAAATTACTCGCTCCTTGGGAATGAGAGTTTTGCATTATAGAAGGAGACAAAACTCTAGTAAACAATAATATTTTAATTCATAACAAGAGTATTTTGAACTTTACGTCATCAGATTCCTGGTGGGATAGCAGTGAGATTTTGACCATCAGTTACAACAAGAAGACCAATATTATTCTGCAAAAAATGTGGTGAAATGCTTACTGTATGCATAATCATTTTATTTTATAAACATGTCAATAAAGGTTTTCTCTCATAGCAAAGAAAATAAGATTTTGAAGGTTTTTGAACTGACCAATTGTAGTCTGTGTAGAGCAAGCATGTTTTTTTCAGAGAAATTACTGCTAGCATTAGAAAAGAAAGCTACATTTTGGTATGACTCTTCATATGTGGAGGATGGCATTTCAGGTTGTCTGGATGATCAGAAAATGAAAATGACACTACACTACACTGATAATTATAAATGTGTTATATAGTCTGTCAATACCGATGCTCCAATGTTCCATCAATGAATTTTTATATAAAAATAAAAACTACATAATTTCCCCCCCCCAGTATTTGATTTAGTAAACATCTAATATATATATATATCTTTATTTTATCTTCTGTTGAGTATCTGAATATACGTGGTCTTCAAAATCAGGCAAAAATTTTCTTGAAGAAGAACGTCTTATGACCAAGAGGAATCTAAGGGTGTGGATTGAATTGTTGACTTGTTAGATCACAATGTCATCTTAGGTCCAATAATAAGAATAGTAATACTTTGATATCTAAAAAAATTAATAAGAGTTATTTAATTCATAAAGTGCCTTGACGTAATGACATTTATCTGAAATATCTTATTTTTTTCTGGAAGTTCCACTTCCAGTTTTGATTGCAATCAGAAAATCTAGTGTAAAAGGAAACACTTAAGTTAATAGGGCTTATCCACAGAAGGACCTGCTCAGATTTAGATGGGGAAAGTCATTAATTTTGTTTTATTCAGACTGTCCTGGCCAGAGTTCTGAAGTAGTAGATGACAATAAAATGGCATGTGGAACTTGAGACACACCTGTATTGGGAAAAACAATATTAAACTATGTTTCAAAAACATGCAATTCAAAAGAGATACTGACAAAATTTCCTATATATGTGATATCTTGAAGCCATTTGCCACACTGAATGTTGTCACATTTCTGTGTTTTGATTAAGGAAAAAACTGTAAAAGTGGTATATTTACATGTCAGAAAAGAGAAGCACTTACTGGAATAGTATATACTGTTTAATTCTTCCAAAGTTCCTTTTAATTTGTGGTATTTCAATTCTATTTAGGGTGGCGCCTGCTAGTGGAATCTGGTGTTGAGCTACCGTACTTATGCTGTTCCTTACGGAATGTACTGTGTTAAGGATTGCAATGTAAAGTATGGGTAATTGGGAACTGATCTGTTACCATGCTGGAAAAATATACAATAGAGGTTTCAGCAACAGACTTCTATTGATATGGTAGCCTAAACTGTTTACTAGACAGATTTTGTATATAGAAGAGGCTATATTATGTTATGAGTCTTTTACCCTTTAAGTTGACTGTTATCTATATGAATGAAGCTATTGCAACAATTCCTCTTGGTTTAGATATAATTTATAACAACAAAACATAACTTTTTGCATTCATATTGCCAGGTAGAGCAAAATAAGCTATGATGATAGCAAAAAGAACATTAATGTTGTACAACTATAATTATACTGGGGATTTTTCTTGAATAAAAGTCTTGCCAAGAATTCACAAATGAAATGCTGGAACATACCGAAAAATTGTAGTTATATGAATACTACTCAGATCAAGCTTCAGAGTAAATAATCAGAATATGTGCTTAAAAAAAATAGGTTAAATTAAGCAGAATGGCTATTCATTCAGACCACAACAGAAAGAGAAAGGGGCTAATGCAGGAGGATCTGCCAAATATCCCCAGTGCGTCACACAGCCGGGCTGCAGAGGGATGTGCTGAATTCCAATGGCTTCTCCCTGGACCCACACTGATATCCATGCAGTTCCCTTACTGAGCTGGATTTCCTCTCATGAAGGCCCACTGCTGCCTCAGAGCCCCTAGGGGCTCACACTGTGCTGGTTCCTTCATGTTCAGGGTGATCTATTTTTTTTTAGTTTCGAAAAATGCAACCACAGAGCCCAGCCTCTACAGCTTGGTGCTAGGAACAGTAGAGCCGTGACTTTTATGTACATTTTTCATTTTGCTGTTTTGCTTGCCGAGTTCCTGGGGAAGCAATCATATGATCAGGGCCTCACATACAGGCAGTCTCAAAGGGGAGTGTGTGCCTGAGTGTTTCCCTGGATCAGGGCCAGAAATGGCATCTCACAACGCTTGTGCACCCTCACGTCGGTGATACACTTGCGCTTTGAGGGAATCTCACAAACTGGGGCTAGCCCAAGGGCTAGCAGGAGGAGTCTGAACTAATAGCATTGGTTTGTGGGGTTTTTTCTTCATGGAGAATACCAGAAAAAGGTGAAAGGACTTGCTGCAGCTCACGATTGACCTCATGTGTGGGTTCATGTGGCCTATGTGCAGCCCTGTGGGGCTAAGGCCGGGCCTGTCTGAGCGGGGCTGAGAGGGCCGGAGAGGCCTCCTCCCTGTGCAGCCCGGCCCTGCACTCACTCCTGGCCCCTGGGCTCCACAGCCCGGCCCTGCACTCACTCCTGGCCCCTGGGCTCCACAGCCCGGCCCTGCACTCACTCCTGGCCCCTGGGCAGCCACGCCTGATGGCCTCAGGAGAAAGCGGAGGAAGCAGGGCCTTCCCTGGCAGGTGTGTCCTGGCCAGATGTCTGGAATGCGGAGCCTTCTTGGCCACAACCTGTCCTCAGGTGGAATGGTGGCTCTGCTGTACGAAGGGACCTTACGGTATCCTGATACCAGCAGGGTGGACACCTTGGGCCAAAATCTTGCCCAAAGTCTTTCCTCAGAGTCAGTTTCTGACACTGGAAATGGCTCTGTGCTGAGTTTTAGTAAAGCTGCAACCGCTTCAATTGCTGTAAAGTTTCTGTATAAGAGACTAAACTGAAAAGGAAAGGCAACAATCCTTACATACAAAGATTAATATGAATCTGGAAAGAGGTTAAAATCTGAGCAGTTAGTGAGGGCATTGTTTTTCATCAATATGTAAATTTACAGCATTATCAAGACATAAAATAGCAACAATTTTATTAACTATGAATATTTCATAACATACAGAAATTCTATATTCATTTGAAGGGTAAACAGACTTTTAAAAGCCCTTTTAATTATACACATAATGTTTCAATTAGCACTGCAGATTTATTTAACAATCTAATAATCAATGATATATTTCAGTGATATAACACTGCTCACTCACAGATATCAAAGCATTTTGATAAAGACAATTATTTTCATTTCACAGAGATCGTATAAGCCAAGAGAGTCTTTGTGACTTGTCTAAGAAAACACAAAAGCTAATTTCCTTTTGCTGGGGGCAAGTGTGCTAGGAATAGATGAAGAAATGCCTGAGGGTGGTAGACACATTTATTTTGTACAAACCAGCTGGGTCTGGTCAAGGTTTGCCAGCTTAGGTGGGGCAGCAGGTTGATGCAGCTAGCCCCCAGCTAGGCTGCACTAGTTTTTGCCCTGTATTTCTAGTTTCTTGTGTTGATAGAGTCTCGCTGTACCTAGCAAAATACACATGAATATTACTTCTATTCCTGACAGTGAAATACCATGGGGGCTTTTGATTGTTTGCCTGCAAACTGAATCAGCAGAATTACTGAGCTTGGTTGAGCGTGGGATTCGCCCGTTTTGACTCCGGGGCCCATTACTGTCAATGTAATTTTGTACAGACTCCAAGTCTTGTGGTTCCTTTTTAACTTAGAGTTTAAATGAACTCAATATTCAAGCAAAACACTGAGAAAGACATCGAGTGTCACATGGTTTCATGTGGTTTTGTTAAAACTGTCTAAACAGGACCAAGCTTACTCAAAACTTACACAAGACTTTCCTTAAAGTTTTGCTAATAGCAACTGAGTTTTGTATTCATGACTAATTCAAGGCCAATCTAGTTTCACAGATGCTTAGAGTCAGCAAAGAAATTTTCTGAAGCTATGAGAAAGGTAATTTACTATGAGAATAGTAAAGACAGTTGCAATGGTCAATTGCAGATAAAATTTCAATACAGAGAAGAGGTTACTGATGTGCAGGATGTGCTGTTGGTCAAAAGTGCATTTTCAGCACATACTTCCTTTCTCTTCTGTCCTGCCTGTACAGAAATAGGCTGACACTGATCAGTTCTCCCTACCTGCTGAGCTGGACAGCTCTGTTTCAACTTTGTGCAGTCACAGGTGGAGATACTGCTTTAATTAATGAGCCAACTTTCTCAGGAGACAAGTAGCTAGCTCCTTGCTGATTTTCTCTAAGCCCAGGTCAAGTTGTACCTACATGTGAAAGTGTAGCTTTAGTCTTGGTTTCTGTCTCTCCTTGTCTGTTCCTGTCTCTATCTCTCCCAAAACTGAATTATGGTTTAGTCTTGGCATGTTAATTTTATCCATTACATAGCAATTATGCTTAGGAGTGACCTGTGGTGCTGTTTCAGTAAAGGAGGGTAGAGGACAGCTCAGGACAGACTGCAGAAGGATGCATATAAATGCCTAAAAGGATTACTTTTCCCTCCTACATTGAGGAAGAATGATGATGGGAACTGTAAGTGCCCTATTTAGTAGTACTGTTAAATTATATTTGTTTTAGAGTTTCAGTTATATCTTTCCTTCCTCCTTCCCCCTCACAAACCTGCTCCAAACTGCCCAACATGGAATTAACACATGTAGAAAGCTTTTCTTGCACTAGAGTCAGCCAAAATCCTATGAGGGACCTGCACCACTAGGTGTATTCCCTCCACTCCTCCAGCTGCCTAATGAGTCATCTTGTGCTGCTGTCTCAGGGACAGGCAACTGTGACTGGTCTGCCAGAGAGCCACTGTAGAAGCCCCTGTCTGTCATTAAGCTATTCTTAAATTAAAAAGAGATTTTGTTGTTTTTCCTTCTTGTATGTTACACTTATATAGCTCTTGCCCTAAGCTTAGGTTTCAAAATAATAAATAGACAAAACAACTTTTTTACTGCTTTTCTTGCCCTGGGAAAGAAAGTTGTGCTATTGCCTAATAGAGAACAAGAAACCTAAATATTGTTCACAGAGGCTTTAAAGCTGCTTAAATAAGCAAAGCCAGTTTTAATTTCTTTTTCTTAAGCGATCTGATTTTCCCTAAAGTTCTCAAGCACACGATGATCTAGTTGGTATACTTTCAAGATTTGTCACTGGAATAGTTTTGAACAGTTTTAAACAGTTATTACTGCTTCCCATTTACAGTATCAATACATCAATTTTCTTAGAGGTTTTAAGAATTATTAGCTAGCCACATTTTGTAGATTGTTTTTCACTGAGAAAATCTCATCATATTTTGGGAGAGAATTACAAATTTGGAAGAAAATCGAAAGGAGAAGAAAACATTTTTCTTCCTATGTATGCAGTGCATTTGATTGTAGTCTATGGGTTTAAGCCAGGGGTTTATTACTTTTCCTGTTTTTTTTCCAATCCTTTGCTAACTCTGAATTTTGGATTTTGCTGGTACGCTTAAAGAATATGTATAATTCTCAGTGTCACTGACCATGGGAATTAGGGAAGAACATTAAGTCCACAGTTGCCCACCATGGATACTGGATGATTCCTTCCCTAGAAGGACATTTAAAAGTCACAGATCACTGAAAAATCAAGACAGAGATTCACAGACACCTTGACATTAGCCTAATTATTATGGCACTCCAAAGCAGATGAATAAGTAGATTTTTGTCATTTAGCTTCTGTGGTAATTTGATTTTAAAGTTTTCTGTGTACCCATGCAGGCTCAGAGCTCCTTATTTTCAACAGAAAACTAAAATTCTCACTGAAGAAATTTATACCCAGAAGATACAGGTTTTGTATAAATGCCATATATTATGTAACTTTACAGTAAAGTGGTGAGTCAGTGACATCATTTACATATGTCTTAAAAATAGCATCTAATTCATAGAAAGTGAGCTACTGAAGTCTCTAATCACTCATCAAATCCTTGTCATTTTATATGATATTGAAACTCTATTTCTTTGGAGCTTGTGCTACCTTGCCTTACTACAAGAGAAATGGCATTTGATATATATGTGTGAATTATAAGCAATTATATCTCCTCATGGTTAGTGGGGGTAATAAGGAAAGAGGTCCAATGCACTTCAGGTGCATGTATAGCACTGTAATTAAAACATTTTCCAATTCTGATGATGAGAATAGAGAAGGCAGACTTCTAAAATGCTGGAAAACCATAACAGGTGTAAAGTAGATAATTTGGAAGTATATGGAGCAGTTCAGACTTACCTCATCATACGTCTGCTATTTTTCTTCGGTGTTTTTGCAATTTTCAGTTAATCTATAAATATTTTTTTTTAAATGAAGAAGCAAAGTAGTGGACATGAGATGATTGAGAACTTAGTTAATTTTCTGAGGAAAATTTAACTACACAGTATTTTTGCTTAGATGGAAAAAAGCAGATTTGAGATAATACAAAAAAGGTAAATGGGACAAATAAAAATAAGGTAGATGATCTCTGGGAAGCAGAAGTGGTTAGAAGGCAATTACTATGGGTTTCACAGAATGCCAGGATGTCCAGGAAGCTTATGTAGGTGACAGAGCAAATGACCTCATGTGTGTGTAGCAGAGTCTGACCAGAACCAAAAACGGAGCAATTTTACTGTCCTTCAACTTTGACTTACTTTGACATGTTTACTCTGCTGAAAGTCATTAAGAGCTACACTATCCTTCATTATTTAAATAAGTAGCTCTTATTAGCAGCTCTATGAGCAGCTATTAACATGTTATGGAATGTATGTTCTGAAATCACACTTGAGTTTGCCCTTAAGAAACATTCAAAGCCTCACCACTTTGACAAAAATGACTGGACTGACACCTTCTGAATCCATATTTATTAACGAGTCAGGTGATAACTTGGTCTAGATGGCTCATCGTGGACTTTTCAAAAACACTTTTATGTTTCAAAGATTTATGTTATAATCAACATCATCAAACAAGTAATTTCAAGTTAATAAGATTGAGAGTCTCAGAAAATATTTAGGAGTACCTGTGAATAAAACAGGACCCACAGAGAAGAGGACATACCAAATACAAATCTTTATCTCAAGGAGGGATTTTTGCTCAGAGACAGTGTGCTTAGAAGGTGTGTCCAGGGTGCCAGAGGTTGGTTGGTCACAAAAATGGCGTTGCCAGTTCTGCTATTCATGCCGGATATCTTCTGGCTGAACGAAGCACAATCAAGATCCAAAATTAAAACAAAGCTGCATATTAAAGAATATTATTGGTTTTGTTTTTTGGATTTGTTTCTGGATCTAGAGATTAGCTTTGTGTCAAACCTTTCCTGGCTCTAAAAATAGTTTTATAAAGGTTGAGCAAATACAGAGTGCTTTTCTGCAAAGGGGAAATGTAATTACAAAATATTAAAACATTCTCCACACACGTTTAAAAGCCACTGTGAGCCTTTAGATTTTCACTAAGATGCAATGGCCTAGTTGTAAGCTAGTATACAAAATACAAATTAAAAAAAAATCTTCAGGGAAATGTTAACCAAAGCCTCTGTAAATGGCCGTGAAGTCCAGGACTCAAGTTTCACTCCAGACTTGTCATTCAGAGACTCATTACTTATTTTTTTGTTTAGAATCCTCAAAACCAAATTGCAGGTCTGTGCTGATGGGATACTGGGAAAATACTAGTGGAAAGAAACTAAAAAAAGGTTGCATCCTAAAAATAAAGCATAGGTAAACAAGGCTTAAATACTGTCGTAGACTAGTGGTTGGTGACACCATGTGAATCCTTTCAGAATACAAAGTTCATATTACCCCTGAGTATTTTAATCCTAAATGTTTTGAATAAAATGTCAGCGGTGTTTAGAAAAAATCCTATGCATGCAGTTCTTTCTCATGACTTACTAGTCTGAGCATATTAGTAGTTTGTTGGAGGTCAAAACCAGTCTATGGATGATTTCAGAGCAAAGTGGGTGCTACATGGCACTGGAAACAGAGGAATACTTTATCCAGTCCCTCTTCCTCATTCAATCCGAGACTCACGTATCCCATATATGTCGCAGCTCTAAAGCAGTGCTGATTGACAGAGGAAGGGAAATAGAGCGTGACCAAACTTTGGTTCCTTTCCCTCTCACTGCTATAATAATAAAACCACATGAGTAACACTGAGGATCTCTGGATGTGATAGAGAACAAAAGCAGAAGTATGGCAGGGTGCAGAGTAGATTCACTGCTTGCCACAGTGGGAAGAAAATTAATGCAGCCAAATCTCAGCTGAAGTTGAAGCTGGCCAGAACTGTGGGGGACAATAAAAAGAGGGTTTTTTTCAAATATATTAATGACAATAGGCAGTGTAAAAGAACTGTCCAGCACTGATTTAAGTTTTGAAGTTATCAAACTGAACATTTTATTTAAGTAAAATGAATGTACTTCAGAAATCTAAAAGAGTGTTTGATCAACAGGCTTGCCTGACTCTCTCTTACTCATCATGTTAATTCTCCTGTCAATAGCTGTTTTTATTCCTGAAAACAGTGATTTCAGTTAATGGTATCTGTTTCACATTTGATATTACTTGTTTTTTACAGAATAAAACATAAAAATGGAAACTCAACTAACCCTAAAATGCATGTTCATCTTCATACAGAAAAGATTATAAAAGTAGAACTCTGTAAAGTCAGAAATTCTGCCATAATCACTTATAGCTCTAAATAAAAGACATTCACAATTATCTGTTTAGGAGTCCAATACAGGAAAGAAGTGATCTAAAACTCTTAATTAGAAGTAAAAATTATTATTTTTTAAAAACTTGTGTTCATCTACCGTGATTAACTTACATCCTTAGTAGCCACGGGCCACGTGTACACAGAACCTCTGCAGTAATTTTTCCCATACCAAATATACACACTTCCTTAAAGAAATGGAGAAATGACTACTGGACGGAGTCAGAAAAAGTTTAAAATGCAGAAATATTTTCAGGCTCAGAAATAGCTTACAGGCATACATTTAATAAATGAGAAGCTTGCAATTTCTTTACAGTGTCTGAATTAGCAGGTGCAGAGGCAGTCAAATGGAATGGTAGATTTTTTAGAATCAGAGACAATCTAGCAAATAATACTACTCAAAATGCTGTAATCCAGTCATATTGTTTTAATTGGGCAACATGCAATTGTGATAACAGATGGCAACTCCATGTGAACAGATTCAGCCAGACTGATAGCATTCTGCCCCAGCTCCTCTGAATGAACAGCTATGCGCTTCCAGTTTATATTGCAATAGCTTCATTCAGATTTCACACTTGGATAGACACTGTGCCATTATGAAAGCAAATACCGTTTAAGGCTCTATGCATTAGTGTATGGAGATTTCACAGTAGTTTCCATTACTGAAGTTTCAAGTTGGTTGGATCTGTAATAGTTGAGCCGCATTTGAGTTAGAACATTACTGGTCTGTCCCCAGTCAAAGGTTACAGTTCCTGGATTGAAGTAAGCAGAAATAACATATCTAAGTCTTAACTACTCCATCTAGATGGTGCCAGCTGACATCTGTCTTGCACAGTGGTTTATCCTAGGACACCGGGCGTTTTCAGCGGAAGCGCTACACATGTTCCCCTCTACTGACTCTGTGGTAACTCCTGGCAGAGAAATGGGATGGACAGCTGGAGGCAGGAACATCTTTAATTTCAGAGGAAGGATTTGCCAGAACTTGCTTCTCAAAATTCTAAATGTTAATAGCTTCCTTCTACAGAGATAAGAGCAGTTTCTAGGACAGTGGGTAGCTAATGTAGCGCTGCCACTTCGGAGAGGGAAATATTTGGGGCACTTTGTCAAAACATGCAGAACCATCAGCTACTATGTTCTCCATAACACTCTTCATATCTGTGCACTACACAAAACAGCAAAGTATGGGAGGGGTGGGACGCAAGTTAGTCGTCTTATCCAACCCATAGGGCAATTACATCCTTTGGGATATGAGAGCCCCAGCCTTTAGCTTCCTTCTATCAGTAACATTCCAGGGGTGGGGGAGGAGAAAGGAACCAAATGTGAACAGACTCTGGCCGGCTCCTGTGCTCTGTGTGCTTTCTCATTCCCTTGCTAACTCTCTCAAGAACAATTGTAATCCAGCTGAAGTTTTTCCTGGCTCTTGCCCGATTTAACAGATGTTTAATAATGGTTCTGGATCACTATTTACATGCTGAAGAGATTTTTCTGTTAATCTGAAAAATTTTTAGCAAAAAAAGACTATGTGGAGGGGTGGTTGGAAAAAAAAACCCAACAAAACAAACAAGAGAAAACCCCAAAATACAGAAAATATTTGAATTCTCGGGATGTATATATCTGATCAGCAACAATTTAGCTGCTTCCAGAGTTACTTTCTTAGTGCCCCAGTACTTGAAATGCTTTTGTAGTATACTTGGCAAGCAATACTATGAGAAGATCATGATATACAAAACCACATTAATTCCAAACAGCAGGCTTTATCTATCTCAGATGGCCCTTATATGGCCTTCCACACTATAGTAGCTAAGCTCCTCACAATCTTTTGGGTATTTCTCCTCAATGCTTTAATGAAATACAGAAGTGCATGTTCCATAAGAATGGTCTCACACATGGCTATGAACATGACACTCACCCTTTTCTCATATCTTCAGAGCTAACTTGTAAAGCTATGAAGCTTCAGACAGTTGCTGACAGCCTTGCTGACTGTAACAAGCCACAGAATTAAAGCAGTTAGGTGACACACTGTGTACTTGTAAGGTGACTATCCAGGTGTTCCAGGGGCCACACTTTCAGCTTCTTACCCAGCTACAGGTGACTATACTGAAGACTGAAGTTCCTTACTAGTCAATGGAGAGTAACAGACAATTTTAGTGCATGAATCATCTGCTTGAAGAATGAATGAATCACACTTTCAGTGCTCATTTCTCTTCATTTGCCATAGAAAATCCAGACAATTATTGGGATAGAGAACCCTACATTTGTTCAGACATTCTCATGCCCTAATCTGGTCATGAAAACTGCCATTGCAAGATCCACTGAGATTGTCAGTCACCTGAAATAAGCTACAGTCAGTAGGTATGCCTAGGTATTTTTGAAGGTATCTATGTCAAAGTGATTTGTTTGAGGTCTAACACAGTACAGACACAAAGTCTGCATCTCACAAGCCTCAGGTCAAAATGTTGTCTATTGATCTGTCTTGCCAGTCCAGTGGAAATGATAACCATTATAATTGCCACAAATTCAGAAGTTGCTTATGGAACGTCTTTTTGTTAAATAAAAAATGTCTTAATGATTAATTGCAGGAAGGAAGTGAAATAATGCATGCCTCTACCCTATGGAGCAGTCTAACAGGAGTTTGAAGCTATCCTTGTCCTTCACTGTTCTATGAAAACATATTTAAAACTTCCTTAAAGATTACTCTCTGATGAGATGAGGCCATAATTTCTAATTCTTACTCAGTTCATTTTTCATTGTGTTCTATTAAACAGATCTTCTACCAATTCAGCTCTAAAGAAAAGAACTTTATCTGGACTTTTAGGACCTTTTGGTTTTGTCACCTTTTTGGTTTTGTGGAAAACCACAGAGTGTCAGGAAGTTATGAGTTCATAGGCAGCACTGTATCTATTACAGAAGTGTAAAAAGGAAAAAAAAAAAAAAGAAAAAAGAAAAAAAGGCAAATAACAAGACATTGCAGGGCCGGAAGATAACATTATCACTCTTTATAAAATTGGGCTTTCCCTTCTTATAACACCTTACAGATTGCAGCTACCAGCTTGTAGAGAACAGTTAAATGTTTGACTACAACACCTGAAGGGGTCTCAGCTCCCACAGGGAGCCTGGCATTTAGAATACAAGGTCCCATGGGCATCCTTTTTGCTGAACTGTTCCTAGAGGATGTAATTTTTTTGAAATGGGAAAAAGGAGATGCATTTTACTACATATCACATCCAGCTGTACTTCCTATCACTTACATTTGTAGGAAAGGATATTAACTCTTCCTCCTTAATTGATGATGTAGTTATATAATAAAATACAGATAATTTTAAAGTTTTTGTTGGTATTTCTATTCAGTTGGGTCAATTTACTTCAGATGAAGAAAAAAGACCCCTCTATCTTTCTTTGCTGATTAGCAGAAAATGAAATATTAATGAATTTTACCCCAGATTTATCCCAGTGAAAGCAGAATGAAGACATCCTATATTAGGCACCTAAACCCCAAAGAAATTACATAAAACTGATATGAACTAATTTTATGTTGTTTTAATTTTTTTGGCTCCAGAAAATATTTATGCAGGTAGAAGGAAATAGGATCAGTCTTCTACTTAAAATGTGAGAAAATAACAGTGCTTGAATTGTAATTTGCACTACTTAAAATTAACCATAAAGATCTCTATACTTTTCTAAAATATGCAAGAAAGAACAAGTTTAGCTTCTCTGTTGTAAAAAAAAAAAAAAAGAAAAAAAGACAGTCAATTCATTTTCCATCCTAGACTTTTGAAAGAAAATATTACAGGTCTATGGAAAAAATGAACAGGCATTTGGCAAAACCTGGCTTCTAACAAACTGGCAGCAGTTATTGCATTACTGAAACCCATTCATAAATGCTGGCTGCCTCTTCCCTGGAAGAATGCCAGGGAAGTACCCACCCTGGCATCTCCCTTTCCAGATACATCAATCCCTGCTCTTAGATCTTGCTTACATACATCAGAATTCATTCTAAAGTAGACCTTTTGTGCCAACCCAACTAACTCTGAAACAGGGCAAGTAAGGACCACACCAGTCCATCTAGGTTATATCTGCAGCTTCAGGTATCAGGCAGGTATATTTTGAACTTCAGCTATGTTTGCAGCATAGGCAAAAAAAGTGCAAAGCAGTAAAACAGTAAAAACTAGCATATGTCAAACGCCTATCATCTGGAGAGGTCAGTATTTCTTTATACAGGGGGAACAGCCTCTATGTCTTCACTACTTAATTTTACTTCAATACGTTAATATTATTCCAATGATATCCTCATGTAAATTACAGCAAATTTAAAGCTTTAGTAAAGACAGGCAATAATGTGCATTTCCATAAACCTAATTCTAGTCCTTTTTAGTACTTTAATGTATCAGTAAACATGGACAGCTGTTGATACATATAGACTCATACCACCCACACTCCGAACAAGTCAGATGTTAAGCAGCTCCCATTTGGGAGTTCAAGCTAACAGGCACAACGCCTAAGTTAATAGACTTTGCTTCTCCTTCTGGCAGTATGCTGCCCTCAGTTCTGCATCCTGATTTATTTCCTTCACCCCCTTCAGGTGTCTAACCAGAACAAACAGGAGATTTTGCGGCATAAGAAATCTATGAAACATTACACCCTTACCAAGGATTCTTTCTGCTGGACAGAATGATCTATGTCGTTGTTATTATTATTATTGCTAATTATGCAGTGAGCTTTGTTAGACCCAATAGGAATCATGGCCATGGCACAGGCAGTCTACGTACCCTAGAATTCTTAGGATACGTCGACATCTCGTGGACAAAAAGAATATAACACATCAATTCCTACTTGCGGGACACATGATGGCAATTTATCTTGATGCTGAGCAGATTGAGTACCATGCACATCTTTTGAAGGAAAACTTCTGTGTATTTGTCTATCTAGTTTGCTTGGAAACTTTTGCAGTCTGAATGATTTCTGTTCTGCTGCAGCTACACTGCTGCTGGTGCCTGAGGTACTGTGGGTAAACTAAGTTTGACACTATCAAACAAGATGGTTCCAGCAGCAATGGCAGTACACAGGTGCCATACATAGTATAAAGTGTGCAGGAGCCAAGAAAATGCACAGTTGTGGCATCTTCATGATGCAACATCCAGATAAGTCGAAGACCTCAGTTCAACCACTGTGGAAGGGCTGACTAGTATTCTTCTTTATAAACAAGTAATTTTATTTACCGAAATTGATTTGTTTTCCCATCATTATTATTTCTTTCTTCTGATGCAGCTATTCCTTCCCCCTCTGTGAAGGGTATCTCCAGGAAATGAAAGGGGACAGTGTAAAGTAGATTCTAGTGGCTTCACACTATCTGCATTTGCAGGTCCTCACTTTAAAGAATCATTTTTAAATGGCTTTTTTGCACTAGAATGACTGATCTGATCTCACTATTACCAAGCCAGCCTTGAGTTACTGTATGGAGATAGTGGAGCTTTTGGCTCTTCTGCCATGACAGAACCTAGAGTAAGAAATTTTTTTTTTTTTAATTTTTTCAGATGAGTGATTGACAAGCTATGGCCTCGGAGAGACTGTTGCACAGTGATAACTCTTTATTTTTGTTTCTCATTGCATCTCTAGACTAAAAATACCTAAAATTAAGTTTAGTGCTTTCTTAACAAAACCTGTCCTTAGGATCAGGCGCTGGAGTTGTGATAAAAAATTGGATGGGAAAAGCAGGTTGCAGCCTCACCAGAGAACCATGGTAGGAACAATTTTATCATAAGATGCACTGATTTGTTTTTACAAAAACCAGTAAGAAAACATAGGTCTTGTGTACTGCTTTCATTGGCAAATTAGTTTTAGGATCTGAAATGATATCTCTTAATGGTGCTAGAGCATACCACATGGCAAAGCAAAGTGCCTCTGAAGTGTTTTCTGTTGTGGGGAATGAACATGTTTTTCTGGTATAGTAATTAGCAACTATCTGAGTAGTTCCCACCAAAAGCCAGCTTACTATAATTCTGAGTTTACTATGGGAACATGGCATTGCCTCAATCACCAGCATGTTTTTGATTTTTATATTTGTTTGTTTGTTTGTAAAGGTTTTAAGTGTTTTTTGGTTTGGATTTGAAGTTTTTCGTAGGAGACTTGTTAAACACCTGTAATGCCAATTTGCAAATGCATGGGGAGAATGAAATCAGCTATTTAAAGAATTTTTAAAAATTTGAACATATTCATTTTAAACACCTTTCATTGTCTTTTGCATCTTTCGCTGTCCAATTTTGTCATTTTTATTTTTAGTCTTTGGTGGAAAAGCTAAGACCTGGCAACATCAGCATTTTCCATGGTGTAGAGAAGATATCCTGGGATAATAGCAAAGGTAGGACAAGTCCTTTATGGTAAGGATGGTACAACAGGAGAGTTGGTCACTTTGAAAACACTGCCTGATGTTCATCTCTTGTGGGGCTGGGTCTACACTCTCTATGACAGTGACTTCCCCCAAAGCTGTTGGTGTTTGGTAAGTAGTTTAGCTTTCTAAAAAAATGAGGCCAAAGTGGCAACACACTGCAGCCATCTGCAAGGTTTCCTTCTCCCAGCAACTTTGTAAAGGCATAATGAGACAAGTTCATGCATCTGAACAGAGCAGTAGAGGAGGGACCTAAACCAATTCTTCCACTGAGAGAAAGACAGCAGAATCCAGCCCATCACAGAGAGTATCAACAGCTAAACAATGCACACTTACAGGGAGCTTTGCATCAACATTAATAGATGTGGTCACTAGAATAGCTCAGAAGGAGCTCAGTAGGGCAGGGCACAAACGAATACCGTGGGAAGTGGAAGGACCTGAGAAGGGGGCAGATCTCATACAAGTGGTACGGACTGAGAGGAAGCAAGACTTCTTTTGTTTCCCTGATGATTGAATAACTGACTGGTTTTGCTTCCAGTCCACATAAAAGATGTGAAGTGTCATGGCCTGTGGTACTGCTGAGATCAGAGTGATGATGGCTTTCCCTGCTGCTAAAAGCTCATGAATTGTGTCTGTTTGGTCTTTTGCAGCTGCACAGAAGACATAAGAAAGCAAAATGTGATATTTGATTGGACTACTCTTTGTTGTGCTTCTATAGCAGTGAAAGATGTTATGTCAGAATGAGTATTTTTGGGTAATTTGTTTTTCGCTTGCTCTAGAAGGCCTCACTAGTGTAACCTGAGCTGCGGTGTTCTTTGCAAAGGAAAGGCAGTGCTAACACCATGATGTTAGCCTTACTAGAACTGACAGGCATGCCAGTTAGCACCATATGGGATTTTGTGAGGAGGACAGCTGTTATCACTGGGAAGTGTAATGACATTACTAAACTCTCCTCCAAACAAGCATCAGTGAGTAAAGACTATTGACTGTCAAACTTTCATGGACAACTGGGTCTTTATTGGATATAGCAAGACAGACATAATGATAAGGAATAATTCATCCTTAATTTCTCATTTTCAAATTTCCAGCTTTTTGTCTCACAACCAATCATGCTAATTATTAAAATAGAAGTGGCATTTTAAACAAAACTTCCCAGAACTATTATCTGATAGGCAATTTTAGGCACTCTTAATGACTGCAAGTCTGCATATGTCCAGTCTGTACCAAAGCAAATAGATTTTCAACTGATCCATGCTGCAAGTTTGAGCTAACATACTCTCATATCAAATGAGAAACTCATTGTCTAAGAGTTAAGAATCAGACTTAGAGTGGCCTTTCTACCTTATAAAAAGTCTGCATCATGAATAGCTGAATGTCCTTCTTGTGTCCAATACCCTGATGTGTATCTGGAAATAAGGGAATCCCCAAATGCTAAGTCAGCCCTCCAGCAAGTAATTAAGAATACAACCCTCCATAAGAGATTAAAGAAAGATCCAGGAAGTCATATGCCTATCAGTCTCACTTCAGTCCCAGGGAAAGTTATGGAAGAAATCCTCCTGAAGCGTATCACAAGCCAGTTGAAGCATGTGATTAGGAAAAACCAGAATGGGTTCACCGAGGGCAAATCTTGCTTGCCAAACCTGATTGTGTTCTGCAACAAAGTAACCTGCTTGGCTGATGTGGGGCAAGCAGCAGACACTGTCTACCTGGATATCTCCAAGGCTTTTGGTACAGTCCCCCACAGCCTCCTTCTAGAGAAACTGGTGTGTTTTGGTTCTGGACAAGTGGTCTATTTAGTGGGTGGGGAATTGGTTGACAGAGCTGCAGGAAGACCTCGATGGGCTGAAAGAGTGGGCTAGCAAGAACTTTAAGAATATTAGCAAGGACAGGTGTAAGTTCTTCACATGGAAAAACATAATACAGGAGTTTAGCACAGACTGGGATCTACTGGGCTAGGGAGCAGCTCTGTGGAAATTCCTGGAATTCCTAGTGGGCAGCAAGCTCACAAGGAGTGAACAGTGTGCTGCTGCAGCAAAGAAAGGCAACTGGATGCTGGCTTTCATCAATATGGGCATCACCAGCAGAGATAAAAGAGTCAATATCCCACTCTCCTCCACACCTCAAATTTTGCATGCAGCTTTTGTTCCCCATTATGCAAAAAAGCTGTGGACAGGCTGGAGAGGGTTCGGAGGACGGCCACAAAGGTGATCCAAGGACTGGGAAGCCTGCCATCTGAGGAATGGCTGAGAGAACTGGGTTAGTTCAGCCTTGAGAAAAGAAGGCTTAGGGAACACCTTATCACTATGCTCCAGTATTAGAAGGGTGACTGCATAGAAGATGGAGACTCCGTATATGGAGTCACAGAAAAGACAAGGGGTAATGGGTACAAGTTACTCCTGGGGAGATTCTGATGGACCCTAAAAAAAAACTTTTCAGAACGAGAACAAAAAGCCATTGGAATAATCTCCCAAGGGAAATGGTGGATTCCCCGACATTTTAAGATTTGGCTAGACAAGGCACTGGGTCATCTTGTCTAGACAGTGCTTTTACCATGAAAGGTTGCACCAGATGATTCTTGAGGTCCCATCCAATGTGGTATTCTATGATTTTGTTTTGAATTTCTGGAGGTTAAGGCTGGGTATGTCCATAGTCTCCTTAAATTTCTGCTCTAGCCTCAAGTCTCTGGTAGAAAAATTGGTCTGCTGCTATGGAAAAATTCAAAGCAGTTTAGAATCAAAGTTTATTCCTCACATTAACAAGGAATAAACTCCATACTTAACCCATATCTAGCAAATCAGGTATTTATTTCTTTGTGCCTCAACTTCCCTGCCTTTGAAAATAAAATTAATATCTCCTTACCCACTCTCAAAGTACCTAGAGAGCTAATTTACATCTAAAGTGCTTTGAGCTCCTATGACAGGAATCATTACAGAAATATGAAATGTTATTTTTCCAGGGGAATAAAAGTACCCAGTCACTCAGCCAATTTGCAAGATGCTTCAGATGCTTTTCACAGTGGATATCTCTGTTTTCCAGGCTCTGGGAAGGTATGTCCAACACCTGATAGCTAGGTTTGGTTTCTCTTCCCTAAAATGAATGATAGCCGTGTTTTGAAACAGAGATAAGGGGAAAGGGGACAGTGAAGGATAATGGCAGCAGTTTGGGCTGTCTCTTTTGGCATGGCCTCAATCCTCTTATCTCACCTAATGGTAGAGTGAGTGCCAATGTTTATTTGGCCATTCTCATTCACCAGCTGCTCCTGTACCATGGTGTTTTTCTTCCCAGATGGCAGCACGATGTTCCACAATAAAACTGACACAAAAAACAATGCAAAATTTGTCTAAGAGAGGTTCAGCAAGGATGAGAAAAACAGCTGATATCTTTCAGAGCTAGCCAAGTTGCCTGACCTTGATGCCAGAGCAATTAAGGTTTGATTTGAACAGGGGGTAAGAAAAGAAAGGCCACCACCAGATTTATCAGGTATGTTTCTGGAAGAGGAAAAAAATATTACAACTCCTCTCCACTTTTTGGCTCTGTTACAAAATCAATTTCTGCAATCTGAAAAAGCTCCCAGAAGTCCCATGTATTAGCAGGTCTTGTAAACTATTACATGCCACCTAATTAATGCCCTTCTAGATACATATATTGTGATTTCATTCAAATGAACACTGTGATGATATAAACAGCTGGATTTTCCTGAGTTTAATATTTCATTAGTCAATATTTAGAAGTACTTAGTAGAGATATAATATTTCAATATCTCCAAAATGCTATTTAAAGTATTGCAGAAGAGATGTAATGAATTTTTTCTTTTTGTTTATTACTCTAATTTCTTTGAAAGCAAGGTATTTTTCCCTACAGACAGTACACATATGTATACAACATTTTTTGTTCTGTCTTAAGATCTAATAATTTTTAAATCTAAGAAGTTTAGGATGGCACCTTTTTAATGATCCTTTAAAAATACCCTAAACAATTACTTCACTTAAATGATGAAGGCTTCAAAAAATCTCCATTTTACATCTTGCAGTGGCAATTACAAATTACAAGACTTTTTTTTCTTGTGGACTTCTGGTTTTCTTGTGACCTGTGTTCTGATCTTAAAGTCAAGTAAATCATGTCAAATTCTGAATAGATATACATGAGATGATCCATCTGTAAGCCTAGGATTTTTGATTGCAGTTTCTGCAGATGAGACATCTTCTTCAGGCCAGATGTTAAGCCACTTCACTGGTGCTGTTTCCCACAGTAGCTGACACTCAGGATACACTGTTCCCATCTCAGAAGTTAGAATGACAAACTCCTAGAATATCCTGAGTTGGAAGGGACCCATAAGGATCACTGAAGTCCTGCACAGGACACCTCAAGAATCACACCATGTGCCGGAGACCACTGTCTAAATATTTCTTGAACTCCTGCACTGAGGTTCTCACTGGCTCTGGCTGCTGGCACCACAGGTGAGGGCCACCTACACCCTGCTCTGACTCCAGCTGCTGTCACCAAATCCACCGTCAGTTTCACCAGTAGCTGCCACTTAGCTCTTACAGCACACGTACTCTTAGATGGCACAGAGTGCTACTAAACAGAGAGATAGTTTATAAAGTATTTAGTACTTTTTGAAGGCCAGACTAACAGAGCAGTAACTTTCATGTGGCAGCGCTCTTTTATACTCCTTTTGATTTACTCCACCTTTTAGTTTTCCCTAGACCTCTTCCCTTAGTCATTCTTGCAGGAATTTTGCATAGTCTCAGAAACTTTCTCAGAGATCCCAAATCCTCAAGGTCATCTTGTTTCCTCCTCCTCCTCATTTAGAACATCCAGGTTGTCTCTTTCTAAAGTGATACCTGGTATATGCTTAATAGCTCCTCCTTTAGTGCCTGGACAATCACTGTCTTTGATACTGCTTTTTTATCCCTTGTCTGCTAGATCCGCATCTCTGAGTTCTTGTTATATCTTTGTGCATTGAAAAGTACTTAATAATCTTAATGAAGCAGATGATCTCACCTAAATCTCAGTTATTCTGATAACTTAAAGACCATCACCAAATTTTTACATATTGTAGTCCAAACCCCGCTAGTTCATGCTGTTAACCTCTTCTGCTTTACCTATGAATCAGTACTGAGGTATGCTGAAGAAGACTGCAGAGGCTGCAAGCCTGCAGAAGACCAAGCCCATGCTCTTCCAATCACTCCATGTGTGCTTGTCAGACAGCTGTGGAATGCTCCAATGTTTCCGTTTCCGCTCGTGGCAGGTTGCAGTTTAGTGGCTGCAGACAGCAGAGTTAATTGTCACAGTGCTCATATTTGGTTCACATGGGGTGCCTGAGCTAGGCATCTCTAAATGAAAATCCCCAGTGTTTTCTCGTTTGAGTTAAAGGGCCAGAATTTTTGTTGTGGAATTGATAGCAATTACACAACATCTTGTGTAGCTTGGCCTTTATGAGAATGACAGGGAAGCTTGTACCATGTTCTCTGCTAGAAAAAGAAATGGTCATTCCCACCTAATTATCACTGCCCTTCCCTGATTACCCCTCTCCTCAGATCTACCAACTAGGTACTCTTGTGCTAGAGCACCTCCGGTTCCCCTTAGAATGAGTTAGCTGATGGAACTATCCTGGTATATGAGGCAAACCTCATACGAGTGATTTAATTGAGAGATCTGAGGGACATGCAACATGCAATATGAGGTAATGATGAAGAGACTGCATCACTCTTCTACTGACACTTGGAAAAGATTGATTGTGTCAGTGTGGGTTGCAAGAAGATTGCATTTACTGTGATGGCAAAGGGGATGAGGTTACCTCAGTTGTGTAAAGGCTTTCAGCATTGTTTGGCACAGAGGTAGGGACTGAATGTATCAAACCATTAGCAAAAGTTTGCATAAGGCACTAGGGTAACAGTTCCTGCTTCTTGGCTTTCCATTTTTTCCAATGTTCCCTGGGCTGGAAGGAATCATGTGGAAAATCTTTATTCTCTCTCTTTCAGTTTTCTCCAGTCACTTTATTTGTAGCAAATGCCAGTCAGAACACAAAATTACCACATGAACATTTCTGACATTCCAAATTGGAGCTTTTGTGAAGAGAAGCAGCACAGATAGATCACTACAGAAATCACCGTCCCTGCAGTGTGGCTTCTCTAGCAGTAAAAGGTCATTCCCTCTTAAAAAAAAAATCACTTTGCAGATACTTTCCTTGCAACATCTGTATCATTAACTTTTGTTTACAAGATTTCTCTTAAGAATCTGCCAAACCATCTTTTCAGGACCTGACTGGAGCAGTGCTAGCCTCAAACAGTTGTGTTTGAACACAGCCATCCAGTTATGTTCCACTTAGGTCACTAACACCAATGTAAAATGGTATGGATAGAAAACACTGAATATTTACAGAAATCTGTGATTCAAGTATAGAGATACTAAAGAAAATTAAGATAAAATCTGTGAAATTATTGGATTGTCACCTAAATTTGTGTCACCTCATATAGTAAAGATCAATGCACTACTAAGACTAAATTCATCAGGTAGATGACATATTTTTTGTTCCATTCTGTTGCACAGCTTTTTATGTTTTAGTGACATATAAAATGTAAGATGCTTGACAAAAAAAATCTCCTTTATACATCCTCTACTGTACTATTTCAATGTAATAGTGATATAAGCCAGCACTAACTTTTTGGACAGCTTCTTGATGGATTCTGAACTGAATATTTTTAGGAAGACATTGTAAGCTTTTAATCTTGTGTATCTTCATCAAGGGAACAAAGTAAAACAATGAAATATCAGCAGAGGAACTGACAAGCAGTTTCAGACCGTTTGATGTACAAAAGCCTTTCCTGTCTTACTATCCTTAAGGAGAGGTGCTTTAGCACGTGATAAAGTCTACGTCAACTCCCTCTCTAAAAGCAAATTCTTCTTTGGAAGGCTGATAAAGGTCACTTATCTCATGCTATAATTCTGTCTGTGCCGTATTCATAAATGAAGTGGTATTTCACTGAGTGAGTGAGCTAAACGTGCTTTTCTGGAGGAAAATAAAATATCCTAAAGCAATGAAAGAGTTAAGAAGGTCACAGGATTTGCCAAGTATCATTATGTAATTCTTTGAGTCTACTCATCTCAGAATAACTTAAGACTCTGGACAATGTCCTTTTACTTGAGATTCCAAAAGGTTCAGAAGACTGTCTCTATAAACAAGATTAAGTGGTAGCTGACTTAATGAAAACTTGATACTTAATCAGGAAGTCATTCTAGGTTACTGTGGATTACCTGTAAATTCCTTCCAATACAAATGAAAATCTTTTAACTAATATTATGGCTTAGATCACATTTAGGCTTAGAAAACCCACTGTGTAGAAGCAATTTCTTACTCAATTGATCTACTCGCTGGAGTGCTAAAAATACAGTTTTTCCCTCTTTTCAAACCTCTTTCAAAAGTGCTCAGGAAAGGAATAGAATCATAGCAGCTATTGTGTCTCATACATAATTGGAATTGTCAAGCAGGACCTGAATTTAACTTGTATATTAAAAAAACACCTATTAATAATAATCGTTAAATAACCTTTAAAGATGCATATAAAGCAAAGACCAGTTTCTAGACTGACAAAACATTTCATTCACATCAACATTAATAAATACTGATTTTTTCTTTTTTAAAAGACATCAAATTAATCCCTTGAATGTTAAATACAGATATGTAACAAAGGAGATTCCCTCCTAAACAAGATTTCTTTTTCCCTTTTCTGGGAAAAACTTTCCTGATTTATATTGGATTAGCACCATTTGTCATAAGATGTGCTGAGTTTATATACAGAAATAATTATTTTTTATATTTTTATGCTCTTTTGTTTTCACACATGAATGCCCACTGCAAACTCCAGTCTCATATTTTGAAAGTAAAATTAGTGATTATGCAGGCAGGAAGTTATTATAAACACAGCTAAAGATCCAGAAATATCTTTGATAATTTTGTCTTAATTTTTACAATATTTCCACTTTGATTCTTTGCAAGAGGGTTTTTCTGGTTTGTTTGTTTGGTTGGTTGGTTGTTTTTTGGTTTTTTTTGGGGGGGGGATTTTTTTTTTTTTTTTTTTTTTTTTTTTTAAATTTTACGAGAAGCACTTAGCTAGCTAGAGCTGTGAATAATCTTTGACCTCTGTAGGAATCTCAAAAATCTTCAAATGCTCCCTTAGGTCAGCTCCTGAATGTGGAACTCACAGCTCCTGGACTTTTTATCACACACAGTATATATTCACAGAAACTTAATTCAGTTGTCAGAGATCAGGATTTCCAAGTCATGATAGTAATTGCCTTTCTGAGCCATATAGCAAAATGAATGAGACATAACATCTGTTTTCTGGTTTCTTAAGTAAACTCCTATTGAGTGAAATCAATCATTGATTACCTGTTCAAGCCAATGAGACATCACATTTTTCAAAGTCAGAAATTATTACAATTTCCATTGAGCCTATGATCTAATTAGAACCGAGTGGGAAACAATTTTCTCAGCCTGTTAAAATGTTTGATATTTCAAAATTTTTCCTCAAATCAAGGACCCCTGTAACAGCCTTCCCAGTGGCTGGAACTTCCAGTCTACTGTATAAGAGTTCAAAACCCTTCCATCCTTAATTCAAATCAAAGACTGTGGGTTTCTCAAATCCTATTAAAAGCCAAACCACTAGGAGGTTGGCTATGATTCCACCCATTTTGATCTGAAATGGCATCATAGTGATGGGGATCAGTCAAGAGTGATGTGGGGCCTGGAAATCAGGATTAATTTTGAGGTTTGAAGGTGGAGCAATACTAATTATTGGACAAGACTATTCAAATCACTGTACTAATTTACAATAGGGAGAGATGAAGGGACTAAGGTAGATTAAATATTTGTTGAAAAGAAGAGTTTGTAACAAAGCCATAATTTCTGAACTATAACCACCACACATCTGTGTTTTCTAGGAATTGTTCATTCCTAGCTCCAACACAGACTTCTAGAGATAGATTTCTGATACGTACACCCCATGTCTGCTTTCTGAAACCCCTGCAAAAAACACTCTAATTCCACAGGATGATCTTGCATCTCATTGCAGATTAATTTTGGTCAGAATAGATTAGGGAGGTAAAGTTGGAAGAATGGGGAAAGCCTACAGGATGAACTGGAGGCTCAGAAATCCACAGACAGGAAAGAGTAGAAGTCAAATGTGGAAAGACCAGGGACTAAGAAAGATGTAGGATGTATTAAATAATGTGAAGTGTGTAAGATAAGCTGGTAAAGGGGTAGGGGCAGTATGACATCAGAAAATCTTTGGATGCATGGTTTCTGTTGAGCATGTAAAATCTAAACTGGGAATATTGAGATGGTATTGCTAAATACTGGGGATCTCTGAAGCTCTGATCCAGGATAATTAGAATCACAAAGGAGTGCTGTTGCAGTGGTATACTGTCAGCCTTGATTGAGACAGTGGGACGTAAATGTGACTGATGCCTTCTCACTCTCCATTGTATTCCTGCTTATCTTGTATTGCACTGTTCTCTTTCTTGACTTCATAAAGTTCAAAGTACAATTTTCTCTTATTGTCTCAGTATTATCAGATAAAAAGAACAAATCCAGAGTATTGCATCCGTCTGCCTTCTTTTAAGTGTCCCTCATTCCTTCTTGTCATCAGATTCTTTATAATCACTGCTGCAGGCAACTGCAGTAACCTTTCTCAGGATGTGTAAAACCCCCTTGGATGAACTCTAAGTCAGGTATTTAGCAATGTCATCCTCTTGTCTGACAACAAACTTTTCTCAATACAAGGTAAAATGTCTATCCATGCTAATACTGTATAACAAATACATATTCACTCTAGAACACACTCACTTCTAGGTAAATCTATTCCTCTCTTTAGAATTTACACCAGATGAGAATTCTGGTCTTCACTAGTAGTTCACTGAAATATATTACAGAACCCCAAGAACCCTATGCTTCAATGCAGACAGCTGAGTCAGAAACTGCAGAGAACAGCAACTAATTCCTGCCTTTAACCCTAAACTTTTATCTTCAATCAGTTTTTCCATCTTTGTAAATTCCTCACAATTCTAATGGGTTAATGGGTGATGTTGGCCAGTGGGACACTAGAGTCAAAATCCTCCTGGACTTCACCAGAATCAAAATTTCATTTTATTGTTTTATTAAAAGGTCATATCTTGGAAACTGTGACTTAAATGAGATTCTCGGCTTTCATTCACTTGAACAAATTTTTTTTTAGGCTTCACTGTTGCCAAAACAGATTGAGAATATGAAGTCCTAAAACTCTGGACCCAGAAGATAAATAACCTTTGAAATGTAGTGCAAACGTAATTCCCAATTTTGTGAGTGACTCATCAAGACTTTTGAATTTTAGGAGTATCAAACACTGCCAAACTAATTGAAAAGGGCAAGAAGTAAGGGTGATGTAGCTAAAGACTCAGCACTAATCATGACTTGGTCTTTTGAGAACATCAACCAGTGTAGATGAAACAAACACTACTTCCAAAAGACTGAATATAAGTTTTGCTAGTCTCTGCAAAGTCAACAGATTTGACCCCCAAACCTTCTCATTTTTGCAGACACTCAGGAAAATTTTCAATGTACTTTTCTCAGTGGGATCAAAGGAGTCAGGTCTCTGACACTGAATTGGAAACTATCAAGAGTTTTGTATTTTCTGAAACATAGAAGGAAGCATATCTATTCCACCTAGCTTTAAGTTGTCAAATATAAATTATTCCTCATTTCACAGTAAAAATTTATAGATATATACAGATTCTCCTGAACAACTTTATGCTTTTTCTCACAGAAAGCCGTCCTTTGAAAAAAATAATGAGAAATGGGATTATAATCCTGAATGATTAAATGAAAAAATGTCACAATGAAAGCATGTATGCTTAATAATTTTTCAATTGACATTAGACAGACTAAAACTCAGGACCATTTATTTTTTTCCCTTTTTTTTTGTCTTCACAGTTAGTTATCTGCAACATGCTCCTCTTGGTCTGCAGGCAAATATTCCTGTTATGACCGTTTTTAAGGCTGAACTCTGTTGAGAATACAGATCCATTAGTGACTAACATGTCTAAAAAATCATGCTAATCTCTTAGCCTCGACATTTCTAGAGTGTTCTCAGGTCCTGAAATAAAAATGTTTTCAAAACACCAGTGTACTCATCAATAAATCTCTAGGTAGGCACCACCAAATTTGACTTATCAGAACTACTGCTTTTGTTCTTTATTGGTTTCTGCCTTGCTTGCGGAACTTTTAATTCCCTGTCATATCCCTCATAGCATCATTACTTCTTTTTCCAGCTCTTGTCCCGAATATGGAATGGTCATATTTAATATTTTCTGGTTTATCTAACGCTTGATAATGTTGCCATATAATAGTCCTCTCATTCTCTGCTTAGTGTGCAAAGCCAAGAAATACTTTGAAAATTGCCAATACACTACCTACTTGTAAATAGTGGGCTCCAAAATTTTATAAATAACTTTTGTTTAAAAAAATCCAGTTGCATCTAAGTAACAGAAGAGGTATTAAATTCCTTACTATAATACAGTATAATATAATACAATACTTCTTGCTTAGCTAACAATGATATTACAAATGACTCCTCTGTCTCCTACCTGCTTAAGCTAACAATGATATTACAAATGACTCCTCTGTCTCCTACCTGCTTACAAAACTCTTTTTTTGCTCCATACTACCTGGCTCTTCATTATATTATGAATAATACATTGCATCCCACATTATAGGAAATGTATTTACAAATGGAGTCTAACTGCATCATCAGATGTGCAGTTTGTGACTTTGCATTTTAGAATGAGCTAGATGATTGAGAGCACTTGAAAGCAACTTCCATTATTTATGTTACAGTCAGCCTGAATTTGGCTATCCTCTAAATCTGTCGATTTGAGCCAAGTACCAAGCTTTACTGTATTATTGACTTTTGAACAGTACAGTCCATTGATTTAATTGGAGAAACTTGATTAAAAATTGATGTGACAATGTGCCCTATTGCCCTCAGTCTGCACATAAAGCTAGTACTGATGTACGTCTGCAAAGTTATAGTCATTCATATTCAACTGCTGTTCAGCTAGTTCTAGGTAAAATTGCAGCTCATGCTTTTAAAGATAATACCAACAGTAATAAGCAGATACAAAGACCATTTCTTTTATGAGGAAGGGCTGGAAACAGATGTTGTGAGCCATATTTGATTCCTATTAAAATCTTCATACCTGTACAAAAAAGATTTTTGATTCAAACATCCCTCACAAGAACAGAAATTTGTACTCCACAGGGCCATCTGGTAAGGAAGAGCTGAATCATCTATCTCTGCATCAATGCTGATGTGATCACAGAAACGCAGGTTGACTTCTGCAGAAGGATATAAGACTGTCTGCGAAGAATGTCTAAGGCCCAGTACAAAACTCACAAAGCACTCCCTTGAAGTTTCTTGCTGTATTTGTTGAGCATGTACTTTAGTGCACCTGTTCTTTCCTGCAGTGACAGTGTTTCTTTAGCTGAAAGGTAAAATTTAAAGAAAATACAATTGTCCTACTGATGCCCTCTAAATCAACAATTTCTACTGATTTTCTTATTGTAATTGGCAGAAAACATTACTTAAAACTGAAATTAACTGCTTTGTTAATTCTGTCTGAGATTCTCAGCACAATTTTGCAATTAATTGCTAGCACTAAGTCTGAATACATTTCAAATTATCATAATATCATGCTACGGAGGAAGAAAGGTTGAGAAGATATATTCTTTTGTTTTTAAGATTTGGTTTAACAGATTAAGAACCCAAACTAAAACCAAAGAGAGCCCATAGAAAGGAAATTTGCACAAATTAAAGTAACACTAGTCTAGACAGACACCTGGATAGAATATCATATATAGCAGGATGGCCCAACACAGACATATCAGCTAAACTTGTACAATCTGCACATAACTGTATATAACATATAAAAGAAATGACTTTGACCTTTTACTGCATTGTAGTAATGTTGGAACCAGAACTTAGCTAGTGTTACGTGAGTCTCTGTGCCATTGAAAGCCATAGAGTATAACTGCAATGTTCAGTTCAGCAGAAAATATTCTGTGAACTGTAGTTCTTCTTTCCCTGTGCATTTACATTCCGTGCATATTGTCTTTAAGTAAAAATACTTCTTGAGGCATCACAATGAAAGCCCAACATTTTGAAAATTTAATGTCAAAGTATGAATGGGTTGTACCTGCAATATGAATACTGAAGTGCATCATATAATAGGACCTGATATGAAATACAATGCTGGTTGGTTTTTTTTTGGGGGCTTTTTTTGTTTTTTTTTTTGTTTTGTTTTGTTTTGTTTTTGTGTGTGTGTGTTTTTTGTTTTGTTTTGTTTTGTTTTGTTTTGTTTGTTTTTTGTGGGAAAACTCCATTTGTATAACCTTCAGCACAGGATTTCTGTAAGCTGGAGGTGTGTGCTTCCACAAAAGGCTGCTTGTTTTTGTTTTTTTTTAAAAAATGCCTGCCTGCAATTTCTGCAGAATACCAAAAGAGGGCACCTAAAGCTTTCAGTATGAATCCCAGGAAATCTGCCGGAACTTGGATTACTTTCCAACAATATTTTAGAATTTTTCTCCCACTTTACAGCATACTAAGCAGAAATATAAAGTCTGTCGCTATACAATGAAATATAACATGCAAAATTTATACAGCTGCTTTTAAGGGAAAACAACATTTTGATATACTCACATATCAACAAAAAATAAAGTAAATCGTGGAACAAGATGAGCAAATATGCAGCTCATGTAAATTGTGATAAAATTCACTAGAAGTAATTGGTGCCAGGAGACAGAAAAGGTGACTGAGCACCATAGCTGTGCGGACTTCTTCCTAGCAGAGAAAAGTGGACTGTCTGGAGGCAGCAGATCCCCATGTAACTGCAGTTAGCGCAGCTGTGGCATCACACTTAAACATGAAAGGCTGTGTGATGTGTCCACAAGTTATAGTTGGCAAACAGAAAGTAAATTCTAGAGGTGCGTATCTTGCCCTTTCACAGATAGCAAGGGGCTCATTTCAGAGGAGGAATTAGGCACAGGCATTCGCACACAAATCTTTGAGTTAGATTCCAAACTTTGATATGATTCAGTAATTTTCCTCTGAGAGTTGTGTGTTTGATGAGTTTCAGCCATTATTTTGTTGCCTACCATGTCTATGCTACATATTTTCCTGTTTTTTAAAATTAAGAACAGTTGAATAATAAACTTCTGTAAGTAGTAACAAAAATGTTTGAAGGCAACAATTTTATTTGTAACAATGTATAATAGCAAATATTACCAAGGTACAAGAGTGTATTTTTTTATAACTATATATAAATCAGTTAAAATAATTTGCATTTAACAGAAGTCCTCAGTTATAAGTAGCTTTTCACCAAATCTGGTCTGTCAGGAGATAGTAAAGGTATTTAATGCGGATATCCTTCAGAGATGTTTATTTCTTATGCAAAAATAAAACCCACTTAATTAAAGGCAAAAAATTAAATTAAAAACCACAAAGATTTTATTTTCCACTCGCCTTTAATATGTACAAACGTGTATATATCTTAGAAAACATGTGCTCAGTAAATATACAACTGTTGCTTTAGTGTAGATGTTTAAATGTCTCACCATTTGCTTCTCTAATTGCCTTCCTATGCCTGCTTTATGAGTAACAGAAAGTAGATTTCCAACTGTAAAAATGTGAAATTTAATCCCTTATTAAATGATTGTACATATTTTCTGTTCTTTGGAATGTCATTAGTGATAATTGACTGCATGACAATGGTAGGCAAGAAAGAAAATAGTTGTACTCCTTAAATATTTATTCACTCAAACTAGAGATATTTGCCCTAAAATGTCAAGCAAGAACTCCAAAAAGAACATAAAGAACAGCAGTCTGGAAGATATATGATTAGAAAAGGGGAATAGGATTCAAATGCTTTTGACATTTCTAATTTCATATTTCTTGGTCATTTTTGCTGTTTTGTTTTTTTTTCTGTAGCTTAAGAATTTGTCTGCTGGACACCGCGATGTGATTTTGGTTTATTTTTAAAAAGTCATTCAAGAAAGTATAAAGCTATTTCCTAAAGTTGCAGTGATAATTTTGCTTTGTTACTTTTATAGCTCAGGTGGATTATACTGTTACATTTGCTGAAGGAAGCTTTGAGTGTAGGAAAATTTAGAAATAGCTAACTTTAAAGTATTAGTGTTTCTAGATATATTCAGAATAAAATATCTTGTTATTACTGCTTATACAACTCCTGTTTTACAAGGATTTTTGCATTTCCTTTCAGTGCCATTGTGTTTTGCAGGTAAGCAACAATGGCATGCTCAGGGGATTCACATGCTGAAAGGTGGGCTACCACATAGGCTCCAGACTTGACCATCTAATTTTTCAGCTACAGGAATAAAAAGAATTTTTTCATTTGGGTTACCTGAGATCTAGATTGTGTGCACAGACCTAAATGGAGCAGAACAGAGGGAGGAGCGTAGGAGGGTTACAGGGAATGTATGCCTTTCAACAGTGCCAGGGAGTGCATATATAGTGGTGCAACATGCTCAAACATATGGGCCTACATTTGGATGCATCTGTTTTGGGCGCCCAAGCTGAGAGACCTAGAGAGCTGAAACTTCAGCAGACCTTGGGAATTAGCCTCTGAAAATCAGGCCTTTTTATGCTGTCCCAACTCTTTGTAAAAGTAGTCACTAATAATCTCCAATCAGGTTTGAAAATACATGTTGGGGAATATTCTCCACTCTGCACTTAGAAAAATAAATGAGTAGAAAATCAGAGGTTAGAGTTCTAGGTTTTGATTGAGTCTGACCCACAATCTGAAAAAAAATACTTACTAACTGGAATAGCTGAATCTCAAAAGTTTAACCTGGCTTTAGCTTGATACGCTGAATAGTATTGTCCTTTCATGCAAGGAACAGATCTAGAAGAATTTTTAATGCTTTCCTTTGCTAATTTTGATTACCTCTAAAAAAATGCTCGAGATGAAAACTTTCTCCCATGCAAGCCATTGCATATGCTAATTAAACCAGCTCATATACCACAATCAAATTAACTAGAATACTATTCCAGTAAAAGATGCATTTGTTCCTAAGAGTAGCTATCTGAACACCCTACTAATACAGTCACATACAATGGCTCAAGTAATATAAAACTGTTCTAGATTTTTCCTCAGTGATGTGTGCTCAATATAAATTAGTTTGCTATGAAAAAATAAAATGACAGCTTTAGCTAGATTCAGGATTTTTTTTTCCCCACAGATTCAGTTCTTTGATCAAAAACTACATTAGATTGAAGTTTGCTATTGTCAACATATTGTACATACACAGTGTGTTTATTTTTGTGCACTTTTAATGTATTTAACCTTAATGTCTGTTTCTTTAAAGCAAAGAAACTGTGGCTCAGCATCTTGAATTGTCAAAGCAACCTATTGCAGATTTCTTTTTATAGATGAAAAGAAGCGTCCAGATGATGAATGCTATTCACAAAGTGATTGCTGTGGCAGTCATATCATGTCTCAAAGTACACATGGCTGTGTAAATAGAAACTACTGAAACTTGCTCTGACATGCAAAACTTTTTCCATGGCATATGAACTTTTGTGTCACCTAAGCAGATTCAGCTGGAGCTCCTACTAAAAATGCAAGTGTTTTTATTTGCTTTTTGAATTGTTTTTTGTTTTAATATCGCTTCATTGAATGGGCCGAAAGTTAGATATTCCTCTCCCCCAGGAGACCCTCAAGTTTAACATTAGAAGAAGTTTTGTGACAGTCTAGTAAACCTTTAATGAGAATTCTTTTTGTGACAGACAGATGTAAATGTATCCCTCTAATCCTATTCTTTCAGGATTTGTCTGCAGATGAATGTTAATAATTAGTAGTTGCTTTCTCCCTCCTCCTTCCTTCATAAAATTGTATTCTTCATAAATTCATCATCTTTTTTTTTCTGTTTTCTCAAAGTACCAGCAGCCCTGACAGCCTCCCTTTGTTCTTATGTTTATAAATAATTTATAATGTAGAAATATCTCTTCTTAGTCTTAAAAAATAAACTAATGGTTGAACATAACATACTGCCAGGAGCAGATCCACCACCAGCTTTAGAAAAAAAAAATAAAGAAGGAAAAAAAGCTTCATGATTAACAAAGAGAGAAAGAAGGAATATCACATGGAAATCTATTTATCTGAGTGAATGCTGATTTTTGTTTGCAGATGCTAAATGCATCTGAGCTACCCTCATTTTATGCTCTGTTTCTTTTCTTTTCCAGACTGCTCACCTCAATTCATTCTTTAAAAATGTAGCTTCTTTTAAATGTTCTGAACAAACAAAGGGCTACAACATGGACTAAGCTATCAGCATAAATGTGTTTACACTGGTGTAGGTGATTCTCTTGAGGAATATACCGGCCCTTATACTGACACTTCGTTGACAATTGCTGTCCATGTTGTAGATGCAGTGCTAAAAAAGGCACACATTTAGCCGAGACATTCAGTCTATTGTCAACTGCATATGGACCAGCTGTTGGTGTTGGGATTCTTGCAAAAGAATTCCAAAGGCTATGCTACAGTGCATATACTTTGTCAAGAACACTTGCACATGCAACATCAAACTACAAAGAACCAGCAGTCAAATTGGAAGTGAAATATGCTGAGTTTCAATGCCTACTGAACACCCAGGAATGATCCTGTTTCCAAATGTTTATGTGGCTCTATTATTGTAGTTTTATGCAGCCACAGCAAAAGCAGTGTCCACATAAATTACTAGAATTATTGCTAATTAAGGTAAATGCAACTGAACTCGATATTATGTTGTCCAGCCTAATTCTAGGAAGGAATCTTTATTTTGCTGCAGGTTAGCATATGTCAAAGGAGATGGCTTAAAAGTCTCTGTGTGATATAGTGGAAATACATTCAAGTCTTTTTAAAAACAATCCTAGTGTGCAATTTAGATAGGGATCTCGACACTATCTCACAATAGCTGCCAGGATTTTTAACCAAGGCTGAGGTGCCATATCATGTCCTGCCTCAGAATGCTCCCTATGGTGGTGACATCAGTGAGTAAATGACTTACTATTAAACTACAGAACCCCTGTATGCAGACCCCATAATTGTACACAAGGAAGTAATTTGGGTACTACTTTGCTTTGCAAGAAGATGACTGTAGCTCTATTTTAACATACTTCATTTTAAATTCCCCATCAGGTGCTAATTCGAATGTCCTCTGCAGGCTACACTCACTATTCACCTACTTTTCAAGTATATTATCAGAAATAACTATAATTGAACCCATAGCACTACGTTATTTAAGGACAGGAAGTGAGAGGAAAAGGAATACCTTATCCAAGGTGCACATACAGTAGAAAGTGGGGAATTTAGGCAGATATGTAAACCCAATGCAGAAACAGTTATGACCTGCAGGGCTTAGCTTTGGATCTAAAGGAGGGTTGTAGCCAAGACTAGCTTGATTTTGCAAGAACCAGGCCAGCTGCCCTTTGTAAATTATTCATTCTTGCTTTTGGCTTGTTTCTGACTTTGGAGAGTGGAATGAGTTTTGGCCAGAAAGAACACTCATGTAAAATCTTTTGAAATAACTGGTTAGGGAGCTTTCTGAATAAAAGAAGACGTCATTCCTAGCAGCTCAGAGATGGATCTGTTTGCACAAAAACAGCTTGGAAGGAGCGAGTTTAAATCTCCATCAGGTGTTCAAAATCAATCTGAACCCCATTTTAAGGAGTTTGATCTTCTAATCGTCTACCTTTTCTCACCCCTTGCCTTTAACACCACGTAACAGGATTCTCGGCTTCTGTTAAAATACATTTTGTGATAGTCTGTAAATCTCTGCTGAGATTGCTGCTGCTTTCAGATCTTTCAGGGTGTGATGCGAGGATTCAGTGTTTTTCAGGAACTCTACATTCAGAACAGAATCCTGCTTGAAAATCCCTGGGTGCACACATTGTAAAGAAAGCAGGAAGACAGACCTAAAATAGAGTATGCATCAAGACTGGAATTTCATCCAAAGGTAGCACTCTTCTGAGGAGACATTTGAAAGCTCAGTGCAATCTTTTAAAGGAAACCTTTCAGGTTCCCAAAGGCTGCTCAGGATCAAGAGAGAAACTAGTGTCATGGGAAGGGACGATGAGGTTGAAGGGAATGAAACATCTGATTGCAAAGAAGAAGAAAACAGAGAATGAGACTGGTATAAAAGCATCTCAGACAAACATTTGACAGTGGTAACTTCATCTTTTCAATGCTGTGATGCCAGCACGCAAATTAACCCTTAAATGCTTTTGTGTTTAGCCTCAACTTATCACATCTTCATGGTAAAATGTCTGCCTAATGTCTGACACATTACTTTTCAAATTTTCACTGAACAGCTTTCATGATTTTATAAAATATTGTAGTTGCAACACTACTTTCTCTTGGCTAAGTTATTCCCCTGATCTGCTCTCTTACAAAGGTAAAACCACTTCCAATGCATTCAAAACTTCTGCTTTGTTCCACTCTAAACCTTAGCTTGAATAAACACCTTGAGACCCTAATGCCTGAAAAAGAGATCAGGACTCAAATATATATCGAAATTTTTTTTTTTTTTTTTTTTTTTTTTTTTTTAAAGATTATAAAATGGACAAAGCAAAACTTTAGCTGTAACACCCTGGTTTTTGTTGGTGTCAACACTTGATCAAAAATTTTTCAACTGAGACCCTTTGCTGCCTATAGCAATGTCTCTGTATAGAACAGAAACTGCCTGGCTCCCTGGCATTATTAAGGAAATACTGTATACAAAAGCTTTAAGCTTCAAACTATACAGCATGATTATTATGATAGCAGGAGATGTCAGGTGGAGACAAAGACACATGGATAGAATTGACTTGAGGCACGTCATCAGAAAATAAGGGTGATGTGATCACAGTACTTATAGCATATGCAGCAGCTGTACAATTCTACATGGCAGCTTCCATCAAACCCTTCACATGAAAAAAAAAAGGGAAGATTCTGAGTAAATGATGGTTGAATACACAATAAATTGTAGTGTATGACAAGACACTTTCTTTTTTGTTTAATATATAAATCAGGAGCACTTATGAATTAATATCAATTAAAATAATGTATTTGCTTTCTTTCGACAGTTATGTCAGCCTCATTAAAAGCCAAGTGCTAAATCTTCATTAGATTTTTCAATATTAAAATACTTCCATGAAATATAAATTAACATTCAACTTGTTGCTGGTCATATTAAGGAAAAGGAGGGGGCAAAACCCCGCAGGATTGAAATCCCGACTCAGTTAAATCAATGAGACTTTTGTTTCTGTACTCAGTGGGGCCAAATAATTCCCTCCCTGTTGACAAGAGGCAATACCTTTAAATGTGGCAGAGAAGCAGGCGTCAGGAAGTATTCTGTTTCAGTCTATATTCCTGACTAACATGATGATGGTGAAAATTTTCAAAGTATCCTTGGCGACATAGGGAGAACGTGTGCCTGAATAAGAGTAAAAATGTTTAGATTTCCTGGGTAGCTTCAGTGTTTTAGGAAACCTAATGGTGTGCCTACAATTTTAACAATTCTACCTCATGAAAAGACACAGCGGTGTTCTCCCTAGAATGATGCAAAATCTACTTTTCAGTAGACGAAACCCGGAAAGTAAGTGGGTAGTTGGCATGTGAACACTGGGATATCTATCAGGGAGCAGACTGTCACTGGTGCTCTCTGGAGGGACGTGCCCTGTCTGATGAACACCACGGAGCAGTGAGTGGTGCGCGAGGCTGGCTCACAGCTCTGCGCTGTGAAGCTTCCCAGGGCTCAGCTCACTACGCAGCTTGTGCAAGATTTCCCAGTGGATGGGAAGTTTAAGAAGATGGATAGGTCAGGAAGGGAGAGAAGCTGAGGAGCTGCAATCAAGTTGAAAGGAACCACCATAATGTGCATATTCAGTCATAGCTGTGATAAGCGACTGCCCTTCCTTTTGCAATAGCCACGCTCTTGAATCTGAGCAACCCTACCTGGAAAACTGTCCAAGAACCCTTTGAAATGTCCAGGCTGCCTTTCAGAGATGTCGTGCTTGCCGGAGGAGATCTAGGCTTGCTGCCTTTCAAAAAGAAAGGCGATATTTTAACTGTGCTTCGTCTGACTGTAGCTGGTGTGGAACGGGGAGCGCAGCTCTCTCCTGCCTGGGCCTCCGCACCACCAAGCCACAAGGTGGTGGTATGGTGTCACTTTTTTTTTTTTTAAGCAACAAAAAGAGGTTTTGTTTAATGAGCTTGAACTCACAAGCCTGCTCATCTAGTGAACTGTGACTTTTCAAATACCAACCTATTAATGTCAAAGGCAATACTGAAGGGAACAGTTCTGTTTGATTTAAAAAATACAGACAATGTGAAGTCCACTATGCTCTAATATCTATCACCTATGGGGCTCCATTCATGCCTAATGCTTTATTCAAGCTAAGACCTAGTTTTTATATATCAGATTAATACATATCTACAGCTTTGCACCTTTCTATTTTGATTTTTTTATTATCAGGGCTCGCCGGGGCCATTTTCATTCCCTTACTATAGCATCTGCAAGCAGGTGGATTAGAGATAACTCTCATTGTGCTTTGTTTTCTCCTGACACTGTCATTAATCATTCCTTAAGCCACACTTCAACTTATAGTAATCAGGACTGGCTGTTCCCAAGCTGCACAAGAATTGCCTTTCACAATGTAATGTGAAATTGGAAGCGAATGGCTGAAGCCAGACGCTTCTTCTGCATTCCCCATCTATCTCATCATTTAGGTATTTATCCATCTCAGGCTTGTACAGGGAGCATCTCTCTCCTTCCCATGAGGACACAGATTGCAACAGAGGATCAGATTTGTTACCCAGGCTTTGGGCTTTGATTGTCCTCTTATAAGTTCGGGATTAAAGTGAAATTTCCCACAGGGCTATGCAGGATTTGCTAGCATTTAACTGTTTAACCTGGCTGTTTGTGAATGAGAATCCTGTGGTCAACTATTCCATAGAGAATATTATGGTAAGCCAGCTCTGAATGGCAGATATTTCAGTAAATTCCTGTAAAGACTGCTACAGTTGATTCCAATTAAGTTCATACCTGATAACAATTGTTTTCTTGTACATGATGAACAGTAATCTTATGATAAAAAAAACCAATTGTCTAGTCTCTTGTGAAATACTCTTGTCAGCTTCAGAACAAATGCAGACCTTCAAGAAGTTGCAATCGACTGTTTATGCTTCCAGAATCACGGTGCACTAATTTGTCTTGAACCAGGTCATATCCCTCACTATGCAGAAGAGCTGTACGCCCTTCTACCTCATCCAATTTTAGTAATAAGTATAAGGTAACAATATCTGTAGTAGCACAGCAGTGGAATGGACAAACATTTTAAACAAACTGCACTTGATGTATTAATAAAGACAAATTGATGGTTCTGGAAAGCATGCTGTTAAATATGTAGCCAAAACAGATGTATTTTTCCTGGCATTTGATGTGATTCTTGCACAAAGGGAAGTACCTATAATGTGCTATTCTCCACGAAACTGAAAGCAAGGGGAAAAATTTTCAGTCCACATTATCTATCTTTTAGTCTTAGCTTTAGAGCCATTTAAGGAAAAAGATTTTAAAACAAGTCAAAATCATTTTGTTATCTAGTTTAAAAAGACTGTATGCTCAACCACTGTATATATATTCTATTTAATGTGGATGTGTTTTTAAAATGCCTGGGAGGATAGTGCTCATTTCATGTGCTTCTCCAAGAGAGACGTAACACCCAAGCAACTGAAGTACATAATTTAACAAAACATTTTAGCTTGCAGTGAGATCAGTTCCCTTGGAGGGAATGGACTAAATCATTAAACTCAATTTTAACCCCACTCCCTGAGAAATTTTTACATCTTATTCAAAAGTTTGCTTTTTATTTTCTTTGTTGGCTAAAAATGTACTGAATTTCCAAAATAAGCTTTCATGGGATTTAGTTTGGGGATAGAAATCATAAATATTTTTATTTATCCTATTGAAAATAAAGAATCACAAACACCTCAAGGGAAAGGCTCATGGATATTATCAATTACAAATCTATAATTTCTAAGGCAGACTTTAATTAACAAATATAAAACCCAAATATATTATTTTTCTTGTTCACCCTTCAACTACATTATGAACCTGTAGTTATGACATTGATCTCGTGTTAAGCAGTGTCTCAGGGAAAAGGAGCAGTGTTTGATTGTATAACAGTACCTGGGAAAGCCTCACTGCCTGAGAGCAAATTACTAAATATCTTTGCCATCATTTACTCTTTCTCTCATAGCATTAAATGATTACTGAAAAGGCATAAGCAATCCTTTCTATTTATTTGAAATATCCTCTAGATTCACATGAGTAATTTTCAGCTGTGTATAATGCTCCCAAAGTAACCTCTTCATTTCCATTGTTTTAGTGTGAAATCATTTCCTCAGGAGATAATTAGAGTTGCTCCATTTATTACATTAAATGATTAGCATGCACTTGAAATGATTCAGTATATTTTCCTTTATTGCTGATGACTCTTAAATATGGGCCTACATTTTTAATGGATAAATTAAGATTATCTTGACATTTTGTGGCTGCTTCAGCAGCAAAACAAGACAGGCTTTCTCTTCCAAATACAGACACAGGTGTGTGTTGAACAACACACATTAGCTGAAGGGCTTCTGTTCATCTGACTATCCCACCTGGCTCAGCTTAAAGACCAGTAAGTTTGAAGGTAAAATGGGGGTTTAAATGTACCAAAATTGCTACTGCCTCTGTTGCATGTGTAGTTTGTAATTATTCTTCAGTGTCATGTGATCAGAATCCCAGCATCTCAGCTAAAGCATCTGCTTCCTCTGAACAACCAGCATCTCCTTCCAAATGCATATAAAATTATTTCTTACAGTGGCAGACTTGCACTTTTATAATATTACATTAATTAATCTAAATGAATAAAAGAGTTTTTCTGTATGCTAACTAGCGAACTATCATCCACTCATTTATGAGAATAAATTACCCTAGAATTGGTGAAAATATATCCCAATTAATACTCCTTATTAAAACTGAGTAAGGTTTAATGTCAAGCCACAGCAACAGCTTTAAGACTTTCTTTTAAGCATGGCAGAGCCTGTAGTAGTGAGAGGATGGGTTGCAGGCCTGAGCTATGACCAGGTATTTGTGTCCCCAACATTGTGACAAGGACTTCTACAGCAGGTGCCAACACTGACCTGGATGTGGTGGATACAAGCAGTGACAGAGGTCAGCAGAATTAAAAGGGCTCCATTTTCCCAAGACCATGCAATGTCATTCCCAAAAGAAAGCCAAGGAGATATTTAACTGGATTTGAAAGCTTGGTTCATTGGACTTAAATAACCTACAGCACTCGAACTACATTAGTGGATGTGAAACTGATGTCATTATTAAAGGATACATTCTCTTGTGATGGGATACATTCACCTATCCCTCATTTCTCAAATTTCACCATGGCCCAAAAACTCCTTACACATCCAGTTAATTTAAATTGAAGCATTTTTTGTATTTAATATGATGTAAGTGTAATGTATTAGAGATTTTAATGGTAAAGAGTGTTTTTATTCTCTTGGCAAGATTTTATTAGAGTTTTTGCATTTTGAAGAGGTTATCTACAGGTTATGTGTGGCCAGACAATGAATCTCATGTTTTATCTGAAAATCCACTTCAAGTAAATTCACCTTTTGAAAAAATATACAAATTATGACTGTACAGAATATGAAAGAGAACACATAATCCAAAATTCAAAACCCCAATATAATAATTACTTTTGTAAGTGTGTAACACAGTGTAAAAACCCACTTTCATAAAACTTAATCTTAGATCAGAAAATAATATTCTAAATTAAGTGTGAAGTACTACAAAGAGAAAATGTATATTTTTGCCTTACTAATTAAATACACACAAATAAGCTTTCCACTGGCCTATTTTCCATCCAGAAACCCACTGCAGATATTTCTGGCTTACAGAACATTCTTAGCAAAAGAAATATTTCTCCATGAATTCATAAACATTGCTCATGTTGCATGAACAGGAAGCAGACATATTTGGGATAGTAGATCTCATCAAATCCAATAAACTGTGCCCTCACAAGCTATGTTACTGTAATTTCATGTAGTACTGCTGCATGGAAACAGCAATGGCATGCATGTCTCCATATGCCTTGAAACAAGCATTTTTCCTCTTTTTATTTCTTGGCTGATCCCCACTTGAGTCAGATTCTTACCTGTGTTTAAGCAGCTAATTTGACTACAGTGCGGTTAGACGTGACAAACTTCCTAAATTTAACTTTAAAAGTCCAGGAAAATGCTTAATTTTGTTGTTCCTTGGAAAATGGTAAGAGGAGTGGGGAAAACTGCTAAAATTAAGCCCAAACGGTGAATCTGTGCTCCTAAATGATAATTGAGCAAACCCACCCCAGTCCAGCCAAATTCTTACAGCACATGATTGTGTTCCACCAGTAAGCAGGTCCAGATATAAACAGAAGGTTTGATAAACTGGGACTCAGAGATTGCTTATGGTCTTATTAAAGTCATAAATGTGACTCATTTCTGTCTCAGTGATACTGGACCATCATAACTAGAGGTGAAAATCTGCTCACCTCATTAATAGCAAGTAATCCTATTTACTACCCCAGGACTAGTATACGATGTAGGCACATTTATCCTTTAAAACTTCAGCAATATAAAAGCACACCATTAAATAATAGCACCACTATAGGCGTATTATACAAAAAGTGCCATAATGTTGTTTGTATATGACAGGCATTTTTAGTGTAAGAATGCTGAAATTCTACACTGATGTCATTAAAGCATAAATGACACACTACCAAAAGATGGAAATACTAATGTATGGTGGTTAAAACTACACTCCTTTGTAGGTTTTAGAGTATTTTTAATAGATTCAAAGCATGTTTTTAATAGATGAAGTTATAACAATACCAACAGTAGTGGCATGAAAGGTTACAATGGATGAACACCATCTCTCTCAAACATTTATTCCATTTAAGTAAAAATACTTGATAGAGAGCATTTCTATTATTCACAAGAAATCATGGAATATAATGGTTCCTAGCACTCCTTTTGTAATAGCTTATTTAAATACTTGGGGCTGCAATTCTGATTCCCACTTTGTTCAGACTTCACAGAAATACTTCTTACAATTGATCACATTTTTATTCTTTATTGTATTCTAAATAGCCTCTGATTTTTCTGAACCTAAGACTAAAAATTAAGTTTGCAGAAGTGAAAAGTACAGCCTTGAAAAAAAAACCCTACGCACTTTTCTTAAATGAGGAACAACAACTACAAAACTGAACAAAAAAACTATGCTATGAATAATTTTGTTTACAGAAATGCATTAAGGAATTATTCCTGAAGTCTAAATGGAGCTTGATGGGCCTTTTCTAAACCCCTAAAATCTGAAATGACCTGAGGGTATAAAGACCACTTGACTTTGGATTTCTTTTCTTTGTAACATTTTCTTCAGCACTTCCAGCTCAGACTACACTAGTTCACACAAAATTAAGAAACCCAGAAATAAGAAGTTACTAAAATTCTTATAATTTTAAGTTTATTTATTGTAAAAAAAAGGATTTAAATGAGGAAGTAGGAATAGAACTTTATAAATGATGAGGTTTAATATCAATGGTTTATAGATGCTATGCATCCAACCTTTCTCAAATTATTTAGGAACCTTAAATGTATTTATTATGAGCATGGAGTAATCTCTCAGTTGATATAAAACAGTTCCAAGTCATCAGAGCTCTTAACTTACATTTGTTGAGGATGAAGATCTTTTTTTCAGATGTTTTTGAGAACAAATCATAGAATACCAGCTCAGGAGGGGTCTCAAGGATCATGTGGTCCAGCCTCACATGGCAAAAGCATGGTCCTGACAATAAAACCATGATAGTTATTTTAATTTTGGAAGAACTGGACTTCTATTTAAAGAGCAAATTAAAATGAAAATGTATAAACAAAGAAGCAAAAGTATATTTGCATTAAATCCCTGTCAGTTTACATTCAAATAGTAAGACTGGAAGATGTGATGTAACTTAGGTTGGTTGCGCTGTCTTGGGTCAACCACATTTTGTCCTGATGAAATGGCGTACTTAGGTAGAATTACTTACTTATTTTAAGTGGGTAATATGTTTTATATTTTAATTTTTAGTATTTTAAGTTAGAATTAATTGTTTTAAGATAAAACCTAAAATAACTAGTATAAACTGCACCATGCTACAATCTCAGACTATTAATAGGTTCAGTACTGAAATAAACCACTGAATTATATAAATACATAGGTTATTATTTTGCCTCTTTTTAAAATAAAGCTTGTTATTTACCTTGATTATGAGGATCTTTGGATCATCATGGTGCGCTAATGAGGGCATACACAATTTTTAAAGAATGTCTTAGCTAAACAGAGGCAGCTCTTTTACAGGCATATAAACTCTAATATCAAAACATGCCACATCTCCTAACTTTCAACTCATTCTAAAATGGTTTAATATGATAAACGTCATATGGCAGAAGTATTTTCAGACTACGGCATGGGACTCTTAGAGCAGTCAACAACACTCTTTTTAATATTGTTCCCATTTGCATTTTAAATAATCAAATGGTTTTCAGGCATTTAATAGAAAAACATTTTTTTAAATGAATACCAAGAGACATTTGTAAATAGCGCACAAATTGCTTCTGGGCTATAAACCTTAGTGCCAAGTTTCTCTCCACTATGAGTACAGACAAGTGTTAAAAGTCTGAAAAATGGATTCTTTAATGGATATACTGGCAGACCTGTAAGTGTAATAGAGCTAGAATGTTCCTCTTTAATAAAGATATCATATTTCATCTCCTAGATTACACGTAGCTTTTCTATTCTAAATAAAAAGATTAGGAAAAGAATTTTTTCCCTGCATATCATATTTAAAAATGTACAAGGGAATGTCATCCAACAATTTGTAAGCATTGAAATTATTTCCTTGAAAACAATAAAAAGTAATCCCTAAAGATATGGTAAATATACAGTTCCTTTATTGAACAAACAAAAATAGATTATGCATTGCTTTTTCAGAATCAAATACATCTGCTTTGACTGAGGCAAGGAGACACATCTGGGGGCTTGAATCTTACACAGTCTCTGTGACTCTCTATATTGTCAGTGCATCAGTAACCTTGCATTTAACCAGATTATTTACAGTCAGAGCCTTATAAGATCACACCCATTGCTGCTGGTGTGAGGGAGGGAAGGAGACCTCTGAAATTGAATACAAATGTGATATTTATTGTTACATTTATTGGGCTATAACCATATATCAAATGTGCTAAATTCACAGAGATAAAATAATACAATCACATCAAGACTGAAAATTTAATACTAGACAGGGACCTACTAGTTCCCTTCCATCACAGCTTTCTTTGTAGCTCATCTGAACAAACACTCTGCCCTGGAATTTACTGGACAATTCTTGTATGCTGTTTATTAAATGCAGGGGCTATTTTCTCCCTAAAGTTATGCTAACTGCATGCAAACTGACTTGTACACCTAATTTGTAAACCAAATATCTGTTTGCTTGCTTTTGCCAGGAAAAGAAATCTCCACAAATATATCAGCGTAATGGTAGGAGGGCAGCAGACCTAAACATTGCTACTAATATGAAAATACGTATTGCTCTTCAGAAAAATTTTGACTGTGGGGTAAATTAGTTTAGATTTCACCTGACTATGTTATCCCCAGTTGCTATGCTAAAAATGCAGCTAGAATGTAATGCATATTGGCAGTGTCAGACTTGAGAACCTGACACTGGCGTGGCTGGGGTGTTTAGGCTTTTCTTTTCACAAGTGCTACTTTCGGCTTTAGAGAAAGGGTTCAAGAAGTCACTGCATCTATAGATCCATTTTAGCAGAAAAGCAGACAATATGTTTGGGAGGTGGAGCATGAATTCTCTAGATTACACCATATTTCCTTTTGGTTAACCAAATAACAGCAAGCTTCAGCTAGAGAAACAGCCTTCAGCTTGTGCCTTGCTTTCTTAGACTGAAAATAATGATCCACTTCAGTGTATATGTTTTCTAATATACTTTAACTACTCATTCTGTATATACCCATATAACATGATTATGTTTCTGTCAAGACCTAAGTGGTGTGGACCGACAGCTATAGTAACCTGCCAGAAGAAAACTAAGCAAAATTCACCATGTCACTCATTGATGACAGTAGGTGAAACTGGCCCTTGTTACTGAGGAGTGTAGCAGGCATACTTCACACTCCATTAAAAATAGCAAATAAAAATAAAGGTGGATGGGAAAAAAAAGACAGCTTGTTTTCAAATGCCTTTTTTACTTTCCCATTGGAAGATCTTAAAAACATAAAGTTGGATGCAAGAGAAGTATTCATTAATATATTGGAGTGACTTTCAAATGCTCGGGGGAAGGTCTGGGTCTTCCGTCTTTTGAACTGATGTTAATTTGAATGGCTTCTTTCCGTGGCAGAGGAATTACAACAGCTTTACACTCATGTAATAGGCAGCAGAGTTTAACACTTGATATACAGGATGGAACTTTATCCTGGATGGGAAAGTAAGGCTGTTCTTTCCAGGAGCAGAACTCAAATTTATTTATAGAAATGTTAGTTGTTTTTTTAGATTGTAGCAGTAACTGAGCTTTGAGCTTTATGAGTAAATTAACTACTTATATGGGACAAAAAGGAAGACAAGCAGCAACAGCACAGAACCAGATAATTCCTCTTAGGCAAGAGAGATTCTAGTTACTTTTTCTGACAGCTGTGATTGTAGAATCTGCAGAATGATTTTGATATAGATTTTAGGGATTTTTCTCCCAATTATCTTTCTTAATACAGAATATTTTCATAATCCTTAAAAGTGGTATCCTTTATTACAACTCTTATTATGGTAAAATCGATGGAAGCCTGAGTGGTGGGTGTATTGTTGTGACACTTAAACTATTTGTAAATATTGCTCAAAGCTTTCTTAGCATCTTTTAGCAAGGAAACATTACAGCAAAGTATAATTTATTGCACGTGATATATGCTGTGTGCTTCAAAGACAATCACACTGGTAAACAGACTCATGAAAACGAAGCCACAAGTGTGTCTCTCTTTCCAGTAAAAACATTTTTTTTCAGTCTTTGGGTTTGGAGGATTACTCTGCAATCTCAAAACCCACAGAGGTGGGCAGGAAGCCATTTCCACTTTGCTTTCAGTGCCCAGTAATAAACAGCCAGTACCTTGGTTGGTGAGATTTCTCTTGGTCTTGCAGCTTCCCTTTCCTTCTTATGCTTTATACTGGAGCTCCTCTGATTGCACGATTGGACCCATTGCACCAGCATGCTTTCATTACCTTCAAATCCCAGATATGAAAAGAATGCATTGGTTTACAGTAATATTACATTCAGTGATGGCTTTGTTTAGACTCACTTAAAATTCTTCTAAGAGACCCTGTAAGAGGAGCATTAAAATGGTAAGGAAAAGCTCAGTGAACAGCCTTCCAGTTTGTATCAACCAGCTTGTAAAAAAGAATGTAAACACCCCCCCTACACTTTCTGAAAAATAAAATGTTCTAGCTGCCAGCCTGAATGCTAGGGACTAACAACAACAAAAATATTTATATTGCCCCTGCTCCCTTTTATAATCTCCGCCAGTGTGCAGTTTATGGAAGATATTTTACACATTTTAACTGTGATCACAGAGTAATCTGTACTTCATAGCAAACAGGGAGTTTGACCACGATCTGGATGTTCTGTAAAGCCTTGATTGCTATAGCAAGTAACCCCCAGATACTGATCATGTATCATACATAATGAAGCTTTCATATTCTTATTATAGTAATAAAGGATGATTTTGTGACATTTATTGCCAAAGAGGTTGGCCCCACCACATGTAAATGTTACAGGTTTCCATTGACATCATGCTGGTGAGGAAATTGCATTGTGACTTCAGTTCTCAAACCCCACACATTTTGAAGGAGTTCCAAAATTTGATCCAATCTGAATTGCCTTACTTGGACATTACTTATACCAACAATGAATCAAAACATCTGAGTAATTTATGTACATATAACCCCCCCACCACCTTTAAAATCCATGCATGTGTATTTTTTGTCATTTCTGGATTTCCTTCAATTTAGATGTCCTTCAATAAAATTTTTATGATGGTTTATACCATAATTTTTGGGGGAAGTTCAATTTTTGGGCTATTTATTTCAAGTAAAATGTCTGACTGGAATTATGGAGATTTTCACCAAAGCATGGATTGAAAGATTTGACCCACTGTAAATAGGCTTGATATTCTTTTGTAATTGTGTAAATCTTTGCCTTCCTTTATTTTTTTGACCAAAAACCTGGGCTAACAGGGAATAGAATATTTTAGAAATAATGCTGTGACTTTGCAGAAATGTTTAGATTAGTGATCCTCAGGGGGAGAATGAAACAAAGCATCCGAAGTCAGTATAGAGATGCAAGAAGATGAGAATTTAGTTCAGCCCATTATGATGTTAAATTAAGGCTGGCCTTGCTCTCCCTGAAGTCAATTAAGTTGTAATCTTTCATCTTTGTATCATTTTACAATCACAGAACAGTTTACATTTCTTTCTACCTTAAAAATTAATTCCTGTATTGTTTTAATTATATGGACAGAGTGCACAAGGTATTACAATCCCTTTTCCAAATTAAACCTTCCACTTTGACAGCGCTCCGTGTTCTGACAGGCACCTTGCTACATACAAAATAAAATGTGTGTGCAGAACCTTGCATGTGCCTTGTACAGCATGTGTGTTAAAGTAGGTGACAGTATGGGAGAGGAGAACTGAAGCAGCTACTCCACACAGGACCCCTATGAATATTCATTTTGGAGCAGTCAGTCCTGTTAGGCTGCTACGCTACATTTTAAAGTAGTGATCAATAAACCTACTATAAATAAATAAACTACACATTTTTGTTCTTGTTGAATATTCTAGTTGATTCAAGCAAATTAGTTACAGCGTGTGAAAACTCCCACCAGGAAAAGATGTTTAACTGGGTTTTTTTTAATTGCCGTTTACTATATCTAGAAACATTTCTCACACTGATGATTTACCAGGACTTCAATTTACCTCTGAATTTTATACATGCAAACTAAAAGGGACAGCAGGGTTCTACTTTTAGAATTTTAGCACCATTAAATACCAACTAAAATTACCACACTTGCAGAAAAGGAGGATAAAAACATAGCAAACTCCTACTCTTAAATTCTGCTATACACTCAGAAAAGTAAATAAATACACTTTAAAACATGGAAGTGTTTCCAATTAAAAATAGTATTTACGTTAGGATTGTAATCACATTTTTTCTCCACTGAAATAAGGAAACCTGAAGAGAGATCTGGTATATAATAAACATCCTTAAAAAACCCACCTACCCCAGGGAAACACAGATTACTACAAAATAAATTAATATATTTTACAGACCTTATTATTCATGGTTCTGAATGTCAAAGCTGTAATCTGAAGAATGAGAAACTCTGAAGATTTAATTTTATTAATTTTAGTGTTTTTATGAGTTTTAGTTTTAGTTTTAAATGCATAAAAAGAACATTTTTAATATGGGACACATATTTTTATAAAGTACAAACAAAAACTGTGTGCTGTCTTAATTTTGAGCTTAAATTTACAGACATGCTACATGGAACAGTATTAAAGCAAAAAAGGAGGGATACATTTTCCTATTCAATAAAAAGCCATGGAAGTTGCATGGGGTAGAGTCTCTAGGAAATCCACTCTTTCTTTGAAAAAATGTCATTGGTGAGATAGGAGATTGGCACCACAATGAGCAAAATATAGTGAGGGCTGATACGGACTGTCAGCTACAATTTGGGTTAAGATACTGACTTTTGTCTGCATGATGCCTACCTTCCAAAGAAGATGGAAGATGCAAAACTGAGTTTCCTCTCTCTGGTTAATGTGGTCTATACAAGTGAATAATGTATAAGAAGATGTTACCTTGATAATGCCACAATTATTCATTGTACAGCTATAAACTCAAATATTCACATTAACAGCTAGGTATTATTTTTCTTCTCTGAAATTAAGTGAGTGGCATCAGTGGTCATAAATGAGAGCATTCATCAAAGGCGTAGGCCATGGCAGAGGATTAAGTGAATGCTGATGAAGTGTCCAGATTCCCATAACTTGGAATGGGCTGCATTCAGCATTCCTTTATTATCCATCTGCCACATAACAAAAAGTCTCATATATTTAATGCAGGTTTGCCCTCGGCCACGTAATAGGATTAGGAATAATTTCTACAAATTTACAAAAACAAATCACATGGGAAGGCTTAGAATTTGCTAATAATTTCTCCATAGCTGGGAGATCAAAGGGATGTAAGAGTCCAGAGCCAGGCGGTAGTTTGACCCTGGCCAAGCTTTTTTAATGAAAGGGTTAATCTTCTCAGAGGTGACCATAGAGGAGCAAATAGTGTGACCAAAGGCAGATTCAGGCCTCCGAAAATAGGAAGAAAATCGTCTGCAAAGTATGACAGCAAGAAAACATGTACAGAACAACAGTACATTTTCTGTCTGAAAAAATAAAATAAAACAGCAAACCACAACGAATTGTTTTTAAGCAAAGTGTGACTGGCAGGAGAGGGCATTTTGATGTAGAAGGAGGAGTGCCATGCGGAGGAGAAGCAGCTTGCAGGGTGGACGAGAAATATTACTGTTTCTTTCTGAATAACAGAGATCAGGCTGAATGCCTTCAGCCTAAAAACACTCTCTCTTGTCTTCAGGTGAAAACCATGTTCTTCAAATGCATGCCAAAGTTTTGGTTGGTTGGTTGTTTTTGCCATATGCTTGTCCTGTTGTTTTTTCCAGAGGAAATGCAGTGTAAACACACACTACCTCAGAGGTGAGTTTTTGGGAGGACCTAAACAAGATGTCCAGTGAACCTTTTTCTGAAATGTTCTTGGTTTGATGTAACTGTTGGTTAAAAACATTGGCTTCTTTGAAGGCAATTCCATCTCTCAAATCAAATCAGGTGGCCATATAAGAAAAGACAGAGAATTAAACAAACAAAAAAAGAAAATGAAATGAAGGTATCAGGAGGGTGTGTGCCTATGTTTGTGTCTGTATTTTTGGGGCTTTTTATCCCTCAGCAATCGCTAAGCCTGTCTACAAATTTTCACCTTGCTGGATTTGTTTTCCCACTCAATAAACTGCAAAGGAAGAATGTTAACATCAGCTGTAGGTGACAGGTATTTTAATGTTTGCATCATAAGTTGTTTTAATTACATTTAGAAAGCATAGCACAATGGAATGTTAGCTTTTTCAATTTAATAGAAATCATGTGATCATTCTCATTGGTTCCTAACCTGTTGTAACAAGTTTGAATACAATGCTCATTTTCTGTGGTTTTCTTTACCTACTGGGCTACCCATCAAATGGCAGATCAAATAGTCTGATTGCATGTAAATTAATGAATAACTTATTACAGCTGCCCAGAAGCCCAAGCAGGCATCTGAACCTAAGTGAAAGTATTATTTCTCGTGTTTCATTTCTTGGAAGAGAATTTTAGGCCAAAAGTTTACTTCAGCCTCAAGATTAACTTCATATGAACCTATATGTCCCTCCACATTCTTACATTAAATAAGAAAGGAGAAGTAATGATCACAGGGAAATAATGAGAAGATAATTCCCAGGAAAGACTGAAACATTTCCAGGCAGAGCATCTATGTTTGAACATAGGGACTGCTATGCACTTAGCATACAAAAAAAGTCCCTGAAAGCTGAGGGAAAGGGTCAGATTAATAGCCCCGGGGAGAAAACTATCTTTTACTTTTCAGACAGACTCCTATCAAGGTGGCTATAAAAGGAGGATGCACTTTCATTATTATTAGACAGTTCAGATCTTTCCAGTCTGGTGACACAAGGAGATTTCCAAGAAGGATGCCAACGAGTATCTAAAATGGGTGTGAGTTCCATGAATAAGGAACATTTTTTTGGCAGTGTAAATCGGATGGATGTCACCAGATTCATTTCACTCTGCTTTCCACGAAGTCAGCAGTTTACAATAACTTGATATTGCTGCCACTATGGAGTGAAATGAAACATGCTGTAGATATAAGGGACTGTAAATTCTTTTCTCTAGTTATCCTCATATTCTCTGTTTATTTTATATAGATCATGGTTCATTCCATCTCTCACACTTCAGGTAATTTAATTTAAGAGGTTGAAATTCAGACTAATTTTTTCTCTTTCATGCACAGAAGTACAACTCAGCCTTCTGATAAAAAATTGGTTTTTGATACTTCCACAGTGCATAGAGGTACAATTGTCTTATAAATAACTTTCAAATTCCTGTTTCTTTAGTGACAACACAGATATATAGACTCATGCATCAGAGAGGTAAAAGTTTTAACTAATGACACTTGCCTTTAGTTCGTATTTATATCATCTTTAGACTAAATCCCCTAGCAGGTAAATAAATTTTAGGCATCTTGTTTTGCAGGCTGTTGGCTGGCTGTTAATATTGCCTGGTAAAGACCTCTTACTCTGAAACTCGCATGGAAATGGTAAATTGGGTACTCTTAACCAACTCTTCTCTTTTGGCTAAGGTTGTCAGCTACCTAAATGAGGTAGCCAGAACAACTACCTAAATTTGAGCTGTGTGAAAAGACAGATTTTACACCACCAGTGCCCCACTTCACCTTGCCAAGTAGAGATGTTATAACAGTGCTCTTTACAGATGAGCAGCACAAATTCAAGAATGTCCCTATTCTACTTCACAAACAAGTTACTTATGAATATTCTGGTAATTTGAGCCATCAATTTGTTTTACTATAGCTTCATAAAAACAACACAGTGTCTGGAAATTGAACAATATATTCTTTTGTTGCATTTTCACATTATGGGAGATACAGTCATATGACAAATCTGGATCTGATCAATTTTCAGACTCCTATCACTTTTATGACCATTTTAACACTGAACAACATTTTAATACCTTGCAATGTTAACCTAACAAGCTGTTTGAAACAGAAATGCAGACATACAATGTGTGCCTCAAACCACACTGTTGGGATTCAGCATCTGATTAAGACCCTGTGTTTCCTAGACATCAGGAATGTTCAGAGTTCTTGGTTACAGCCTTTTCCCAGCTGCATCTGGAAAGCAGTTTTGCTTTTCACTGTCTTAAGTAGCTGCTCGTTTAATGGTCACTAAGGTTGACCTTTATGTGTCACAGTGCCATTCAGTGGGATAAAGAATGAGATGCCTTTTTAGGTAATCATACTATGTGTTTACAAGCAGCTTCTTGACCTTAACCAAATAAGTTGGGGAGCAGCATATAACAATCTATTGTGCTTCTAACCGTCCTTCATGCCAGACCTTTGAGTGTTACACTGCCCTCAAATGTAAGGTCATATCTCTGCCCTACACCTAAGGAACAATAGAGATTTTAAGGGATGTTCAGAAATACATGTTGTCCCTGTTACAAACAGGGACTGTATCCTTCTCTCTTATGCAATTGGGCAGAATAGATTAGTTGGCTTCCTTCTTATGAGTTCACTTACCAAGTGGTAATACTTTTCTCTTTCTCCTTTCAATTGACAAATGGCCTTATGTGCATTTTTTATTATCTTTCCTAAGGAAGGGAAGAATCCCAACACTGCATGGAAACTAATGGTTGGTGAGTTGAGAATTCTCTATTTTCATTGCATGTTGGAAATAAACATGATGAATAATGCCATATTCCTCAATACAACTTGATTGCATAGCTAAGTGAGTTGGATATATGAATACCAAGTAGTGCTCTTCAGCATCAGTATCCAGTCCTTATGTATCTTGGTATTTTTTCTTCATATATTTCCCAGTGAAGACTACTGAGATATCTATTAAATAACTTCAGAATAAACATCACCATCTGCCATATCACCACCAAGCCCCTAAGACATTTTTTACTTAACTCACAGTCATCACAAATGCATAGGAAATAAATAAGGGTAAAGAAAATCAATTTGGAAAAGATGTTTAGAAACATCTTTCAAGAAAAGTCATGTGAGAACCAGCCAAACTTATAAGTGATAAGTAGACAGTTTTAAGACATGCAATTTGCATAATGAGGATGAAAACAAGGAAGGAGATTTAAACATAATTTCATTACCATTTTATCATGAAGACATTCCCAGAGCCTTGGTACTGTATGCAACAGCAACAGGTTTACAACACAGAAAATCTAGATGTTATAGAGAACTGGTAATGAGAGGAACAAGCATTTAATCTTTGCTAATTCAAATCCAGACTCAAGGTCCTCAGAAATCATTAAGATCTGGCAGGTGTCTCAGCCTATGGACTACAGGTTAAAAATCTACGTAAAAAAAACCCCGTCAGAGCTTAGAGAAAAAATCAGTAGTCCTCCTCTTCTCAAGGTATTCTCTGCACAGAGAGATACAGTTGCTTCATACTTCAATCATGAGTGAAAAACACATTTCTAAAATTAAAGAACAAATAACTTCAAAGATAAACCTTGTCTGAGACTTACTGTTCGTTTATGGACACTTTAAATCTTAATGAGACTTTTAATACAATCTAATACTCTCCATTGGTTTATGAAATAATACTACATGTCTCTAGAAATTCTAGCTCTCTTATAATCTAAAATAGTTTGTACTATTTAGGTACAAGTAGGTTCAGGCTATATAGGTACAGGTAGAAAGGAAGACACAAAACTAGTACAACGTAAACAGAACAAGTAACCAGGACTAGCACCTAGTAATCAATGACATCATCTTCAGGTCAGCTTTGGCAAGGGAGCTGGACTCTCTCCAATACTAACATACCAGCACTTTTTCATACAGTCACTCGCTTTGCAATCATTCCAAATAGCACTGAAATTTATATGGCAGTGTATGCAGTTTACTACTCACAATTCCCTTCCGTTAGCTCTACCCAGTAAAGTGCTCAAAGCATTTTTTCCTGTTAGTAATAGTACATGTTCAGTTTTGAATTCTCAATTTAATCCTATTAGTCCAATTTAATTTACTCAAAATCAGCCCCTTTTAAACAGTTTTCAGACTGAATAACGCTGAATAAAACTATGAAACAGAAGATTTTCTCTGTTGGAGAAGTTTAACACTGCATAATAACTGTGAATTTTACTGTTCCTGTTTCTCCCTGATATTTTACATTTTGTGTAAAGTGCAAACTATCCACATCTAAAAAATATGGTGCAGTTTAACACTACATGAATTGCACAAACTGCAGCCTCACAGTGTTCCACTGCGCGAGGCTGTGCTCTCTGGTGATCTGCTTGAGAAGGCTGAGAGCTGCCGAAAGCATGTGAGATAGAAAAATACAGGCAATGCATAAAATGCTGCCTATCCAGTAACTGTAGCTCATCTTCTGTAAACTTGGATGCCTTAAAGTAGCCTATGGACATGCCTTAAGTGAATATGGATAGCTCCCATGTAAGTCCAGTCTCCATTTTCCTGGTTAATGGAGCAATTGTAATAGATGCATATGCAGTGTTCTAACTGTTCACGAGTTAGCCAGAGCTATAATAAACTCACCCTGTGCAGTGTTGGGATGGCTTTGCCTGGTGCTTCCTGTTACTAGAATGTGTGGAAGAGCGATGCAGGCTGGATTTCCATGCTTTAGCATGGTACCAAGAGTTGAAAGGTTCACTAGGTTTATCCCTGTGTGGTATGAGAACAGCCACGCCATGTCTAGTGACAAGCTGTCCCTGGAAGTAGTACAGAGTCTTCCATGTAGTATCACATCTGACAGAATAAACTCCTGCAAACTAAGTTGTAGCTGCAGTTTTAACACTATCTGCAAGGCAGATAATCCCAGTACTGCTAATTAATAGTTAATAATACTGAAAGCCTGTAAGAGTCTGAATACATCTACGTTGGATTTTAAAACTGCCAAAATGCCTTAGGAACATAAGCCTCACTGATCATTCAGCTCCCTGTTTTGTAGCAGTTTTTGACTGGTATGTGCGGGCGTTTCAGATCAAACCCCCACTGTTATGTCAGGAAAGAAAGCACTAACTGAGATCAGTGAGACATGAGGAGAGAATATCACAGCAGAGATGAGTGTACTGCCTCTCCTCTGACATCAAACTTTCACCAGCTTCATACTGACTACACTGAAATTACTCCAGTTGCACACCAGTGAGTAATATGATGATCTGAAACCACACAAATGATACAAATTAGGAGAGGAAAATAACACGGGGGAAAAAGATCCAATTTGAACACAACACTAAACTCTGCATTTTTATCTCATGAGAGGCTTGAGTATGGCTGGTCACCTATTTCTTTGATAGTTGGTTACTTAGGTCCTCTCAGAGCTGACAGCTGCACTGCAGTCTTTGCTCTGAAACCTTTGTGATATTTCAGCCATTCTAGAAAATTCACATTTTCAATAATAAATAATGTACCCCTATAAAGTCACCTGAACACCCTGAGAGAATGATAGCCTTTATTATGTACAATTGGGGGTATATTAATCCTTACATTGAAAGATTTTTTTAGTGACCTGTCGGAAAGTTAGATAAATTATCAGAAATAGCCAAGTAAAATCACACTAAATGTCCTTTAGTAGAACCATCAAAATGCCCTCTGCAAAATATGGGATTGTTTAGTTAGGGGAAAAGAATCCAGGGACAGACAGACATGGCCATTTTTTGTGGCATAGCTCTGAGACTGATTACTTAAGTCAAGTGTCCAATCTGGGCACTGTGAACCTCTGGACAGTTTTTTTTTGCTATTACTGGTGGCTGTTTTAACCTACTCACCTATTAATCTACCATGTATTTTCGGTTGATTTATGGAACTTTCTTTATAAGTAACATTTGGTAAAATGGTACCTTTAGTCATTCTAAACAAGTCCTTTGCCTAAATCCATCAGAACACACGGGTAATGGCTTCGCAACAGAAAAAAAAAAAAAAAAAAAGAGGAGGATGGGAGGTGGCTCGTTTAACACAAATATTGCAATATAATTGAAATTATATTAAAAAAATTAAATGACTTTTGTGAACTTTTTAAAAGGGTCAAAAATGTGTTTGAGCTGTACAAGATTAACCTTTACTCGTTTGGGAAAATGCAGAGTTCAACAGCATTCCTCTGCAGTGGTTGCACTTGCTAAAAGTTTAAAACAGTAATTTTTTCCCAAGAAAGGTCATCTTGAGCTAAAATGTCAAATAAATTATTTAGATTACTGAATTAGAAAAGTGAGGATCTGACAGGCTGAATTTTTTATGCACATTAGCCACAGTCAGGGTCTCTATATGCTCGTTCTATTAAGTGCACCCTCTCTTCCCTTATTAAGAATCTCTCCATTTATTCCAATATATTCTCTTTAAGATGTACCTTTGCATCTAAATAGCTGGTCCAATTTGCTGCTCACTTATACAAAACAGGAAGCACTTTATTTGACTGTTGATCAGCATTTCTCAGCATAAAACAGATGTAAGAAAGACATTCTTGCTACTAGTTTGTAGGAGAAATTAAGTGTCCAAAATTAATCTTCAAAGCCTCCATGTAACTATTAAATCCTAGACTCTAGCTGAAGAAATATTTTAAGGAGAAAGACTCTTTTGAAAGATAGAAAATTAAGGGATTGAAATAGAAAGGGAGTAACTTCTAATTAGATGCTATTCCCACAATTATGTCCTATAGTTTTTATAGGGCAATATATAGCAGTAAGTAATTACTAGGAAATTGAAGAAAGTCATCTTCATATACAGCTGCTCACCCACAGGTTTCCCCCACAGGTTCATGTACATATTTCCCATTTTTCCTAGCATTCATAAATACTACTGATAATTATTGGAGGAAGCACAAGAGCCTCTGTCCAAACATGGTCCCGTATCATTCAGTCAAAACACAGTAACAGTAAAACGTCACTCTATAAAACAATTCTGCATTAATAGTGGGCATAATTAATAGGCATGCAACGATGGGTAAATCCAGAGGAAGTGCAGCTGTGGGGGAACCCACCAGGAAATACTGGGGCCTCAGCAGTGATGCACTCATCTCTCTCCTTTCCTGGGTGCATCAGCACAAAGGGGAGAACCCTAGCGAAGTACAGCTGCACATCCTGAAACGAACGGAAAGACCAACACCCATGAAAATGTACACCAGAGGCACAGGTAAAACAAGTGTGTCTGTGGGAGGAATTGTGTCACGTACAATTGCACATAGTCAAACGCCTTTAAAGAAGATAACAGCAGGAAGAGCTGCCCTCATGCACTTATGACTTACATACTTTTTTATTTCTAGACACCTGAGAGTCTTGTGTTTGTTTTGCATATGAAACACCTGGCATGTGCAGGAAAAGTTTCCTATCACCCTAACCTGAGACTGACCTGTTTTAGCTTTCTGTCTTGAAATGGCACCAAAAGTACTTAGTCATTTGTGCATCATTGAGAAGAGGGATTTAGTGATAAGACAACCATAGACCTTACTCCTTGGTGATTCCTTCTTTGACAGAGTAAATCCCAGAGAAAAACAGTGTCAATAGAGCATGACGTTTTGAAGAACAGAGCCCTAACTGTTAACATTTCTGTTGTCAAGCCAGGTATTATGTTATGATAAAGAAAAAGAAATATTAAAAGAATTGTGAAAAGCTCTCTGGAATTAAGTTTCTTGCTGCTGCATTACTGTAAAGGCCATTAGTACCTCTCCCACTCAGGGGTCTTTCATCTTTCCTCCTGTGACTTCTTCTTTAGTGGGCTTGTTCATAATTTACCTTTGTCAGGTCAACAAAGTAAATATTGTAATTCGTTGTATAGTCTAAAATACTCAAGGTTCCATTAAAGGTCTAAATTTAGGCAGAAACAATTTCTTTTTTGAAAATGTTTGCACATTCTACTCAACGCTGATTACAGCATTTGCAATATAAGGTAAAACACACTGGGAAGAAGTGGAAATAATATATTGGATTTTAACTATAGTTTGCAAATGAAAAAACAGAAGAAAGATTTCTAAAGAGTTCTTAAAAATGTAGAGCAAGTCAGAAAGCTGAATCTTGAAAATATGAGGTAGGCCAGTAAATCACCTTCTTCAGGGTTTTCATAAGCAGCTTGAACAGATCTTGACATCATAGCTTTTGAACATTTTTGTTGTGTGAAATACTCATCATTTGTACAGCTTAATTTTTCATCTATTTCCTAAGGTAAAATTATGTACGATCATGACTGTCAGCACAATCAAAATAAAGATACTATGTTTTTGGTTACTTTTTGGTGCTTCTTACCTCCATCCGCCTTCATTCATAATGATTATGGATATGTTCTGATCTACAGTATTTAAGAACACTGCTTCCTCTTCTCAGTGATTTGTGTGCTTCTCGATGCTGAAATTTTTGGAGTAAAATGATTCTGCAAACAGAAGTCATACTGATATAAGCCTTGTGACAGAAATGTATTTTGCCCTATCTTGCAGTACGGTGCAGCACTGGTAAAGCATTTCTCTAGTTGTTTTCAGGAGAAACTTTATGTCCAAAGGGTGCCTCAGTTTTGTCTGTGTAACAAGGCTGCTTCCAAAGAAACTGCACTGACTGAACTGTGACCTGATTTATTGACTTACTAAGTTGGTCATTTTTGCTCTAAGGAAAAATCTGTCTAAGAGAACTGACTTGAGAGATTGCTATTTTATTTTGCTTCAACAATTTAAATTAAACTAGTACCAAAGTTCTGTGTGTCAGTCCTCTAAATTCCTTTTCAAATTAACATTGAAAAGAAAATCCATCTATCCATATATATGCAAATATGCAAAGCCAGCTGCCAAACAGTGACATTATCCACGGGTTCCTGTGGGCTTGCAATAGAAATGAATGGGAAACTCTTCTAATAGTGCCAGGCTTGTATGATATTGTTGCAATAGGTGAGAAAAAGCAGCATCATTCCAGAAAAAAAGGAAGAGCATTTACCAATTGGAACATGGGCAGATGTCACTGATAGCAGATGGTTTTAAAACTTGCATTTTAAGACAGCAGCTGCCTGTCTGTGTTATATTTAAAAGGGCTACCCTTGGCTGGAATATTGGATTAAATGCTTTTGTAAGAAGGCAGCTTTAGCAATAAAAAAGGCAAAAAATATCAGACAGATATAAACCAGATATTCTATTGCATCCCTCCCAAAGCTTTACTAGATAAAATATCAAAAAGATAGAAAGACCATTTATGTTTAAATTTGTAGAAAGAGCAGAGACATACTTGCTCTCAATATTTTTAGGTGCTAAGTCCATATGACTCCACAATGCTGTCTTAATTCAAGGATGGTCTAGGATTCTCTCAAGAAAAAAATGGGCATATTAAGGAAGATGTCTTCACTGAAGCCTTTTCCAGTTGTACAAAGAAGAGGAAAAATACAAAATCCTTCCTGGTATGGAATAATTCCATTCGACAGTGTATTTTCAGACTGACTAGCAATGCAGCAGTATTGTGGGGGCTCTGATGGTCAACAACCTGGGCCTCAAGACACATGCCCTTGAGGTGAAGCCACTAACCACTGATGGAGTTTAGTTGGCAAGAATGGAATCAGCAGGCCAAAGAGAAATGGTAATTCCCATCTGTGAGGCATCCATGAGGCTGAACCTGGAGTGCAGTGTCCTGTTCTGGTCCCCTGAGAGTGAGAAACTGGAGACAGTCCAGCAGAATGCCAAGAAGACAGGTATGAGACTGGAATCCATGATATGTGCACACACATACATGATTTGTACAGGTACACATAGAAGCTGAGGCAGCTCTGTTCACCTTGCAGATGAGAGGCTGACTGGGCTCTGTTTGCAGCCTTTTGTACCTAATGGGAGGCTATGGAGACAAGGAAGCAAACCTCAGAGGAAAAAGGTATGCAGGCAAAGATAAATCACAGCAACCGGAAACAGCAGCAAGATGAATTCAGATTGGATATTAAGGAGAAATAAAATAACTCTCAGTAAGAGAAGTAGAGCACTGGAACAGGTTGTACAGAGAGGCTCAGCAACTCCTGTCCCTGGGGATGTTCAAAACTTGACTTTTAAAACTGCTTTTAATAGTCCCAGTATGTAATTGACTTTCCAGATCAGAAGGAATTACCATCTTTAAATACTTGGATCTTCACTACACCAGGTGATGATTTTAACCTCTATCTGGGCCTTCTATTTTTTACTTGCCTTCTGTCCTTGCCTAACTCATTTCCCCTTTCATTTTCTTTTGAAGTAGCCTAAAAATGTTTTTCACCAGATCACAAGACCGAGTTCCTACGTAATTGACTTTGACATTTGTTTATCATGAACTATGTTTAATAAACATAATAAATCTTGAACTCAGACAGACAGCTCCACACAGCTCCAGCTAGACCCTGTAGCAAAATATGCAGAAAAAATACTGGGATCAGAGCTTCTGAACCACCAGAAGTGGAAATGGTTGTTTAAACATAAGTGCAATAATTTAATAGGTATTGTCCTACATAACAAAGACATTTCAATGAGGAAAGTCATACCAAGTTGGCACTCTATTGCAATTCAGAACACTTTGTTCGTTTTCACACTTACACTGTCTTGTATTTTTAAATGAAGTTTTTTGAAATCTTTACTTGGAAGCCTAAAATTCTTTAAGCTCAGTTGTGTGTGTCAGAATTCTTAATGCACTCTCCATGGTCAGATTATCCAAATACCTGTAGATCAGCAAGAAGAGTTGATGCGTATTCTGCTTTTGATGTCAACATTTTAGTACCAAAAAATGCATGTCATTTAGCCAAACAAAAGCACTTGTATGGAGATTTGCTTGTTGTCCTCATAGGCTACTAAAAAATATTAAAATACATAAAGCATCTGGCTTTGGTTTCTGGAGCTGGCATGATATTTCAGTCAACAACTTGCTTTCTGATTTGTATTTTTCAGCAGAGAATGGACCTTATTTTAAGAATATCTCAACCATATTTTTGCAAAATGCTCACATGCATTGATGCAGGCATATTTAATATATTATGTAGATAAATTTTCTTTGAAAAAAAATCCCTATAGTCCCTTTGAACTTTGCTCTGGAGAACAGAATTTGGCTTCTGTTTTTGTCCCTGTTTCTTGGTTACAATCATAATTATAATTAAGTCGCTACCTAGATAGACATGCTGTAAGTGAACATATCCCTTACATTTTTCTGTTAAATGGTTAGTACATTTCTGAGCACAAACATGGGTCCCTAATGTCCAGTTAGCTGTTTAAACCTCTTATGCAGCTTGGCTGGCATATGACTTGAACAATGGATTTTGAATTCTACATAATTTCTTTTTTTTTCCAAAGGCTAATTAAAATCAATTCCATGGCATTTCTCTGCTGTTAGAAAAGATGCCACTGGTAGATGTTTCAATCATTAGCAATATGGTGCTGCTGGATTAAAAACAAATTTCCAAATAACATAGCAGTGACAGTTAGTCTATGATAATCCATGCAACTGTTAATGAAGAAAACCTGTTCTGCCTCTCTACCTGAATATTTGTTGATGCCATCTGAAAATAAAGATGTCAAAAAGCAGTATTTTTTAAATATTTTAAAGTGATGTTCATTGCTTTTAGATATGCAAATTTAATAATTTTCTGAATGTCACAAAGGATTCAGATTTTTAAAATATGGGCTTTCATGATTATTATAAATATGAAATATTTCAGAGTTTAGTTCTAGAGGCAAAATACTCTTCATACACTCTGGCTACACCCAGGGACACTCAACCTTTGTTTGAAAGCAGCTCCAACGTTTAGCTCTTAAGTGTTTTAAGTTAGGCTGATTGACTGTAATTGTACACTTTAGACAGTGCAAGCCTAGTCTGAGGTCAGCATCAAAACATTTCTGGAAGTTCATAGAACGCAACGTGCAACCATTAGACCAAATGGAGCCAAAATGCTGCTTTCATTGAAGGTCAATGAGCTTAAATATGTCACTGAAATAGCCAAAGTGAGAATTTTTCCTTCAGGAATTTGAAAAACAGTGATGTTAATGAAAAGTAAGCAAGAAAGAAGATTTTAATATGCATTTTGGAGAGAAGAAGCATGATCCATAGAAAAGGATATTTGTAACTGAACAAGAGTCAGTGCAGTACAGATGTCACAGCCTAAACTCAGTCCCCCTTTGTGCCTTTTTTTCACAGTAGGGTTGCTGTTTGCTTAGCCTCTGAGAAGGAGCTACCATTACCTTTCATGTGAAATTATTGTAGTTAGAAACACAGCTGAAACAGAATCTTATTATTTCTGAGTTAAGCAACTGTAAATGTAATTGATGCATGCATAGAAGAAAAAGTCCTTTTTCTGACCAATTTGGCACAAGAACTTGTACCTGAGTCCCTTACTCCTCAAATAACTGGATTATTGGTTATTATGTGCTGTTGCATTTTTATCCCCATCTAAAGAAGCCTTCCCAACCAAATCGTAATTACATTTCCCATCAACTCTACCTTAGATACATCAGTGTTTTTCACTAAAAAGAAAAATATTATCAGGTGATTAATAGAATAGCTCTTTTGCTAAAAACAAACAAAAATATCTGGTGTTCTTCCCCCAGTCTTTTCTTGCTGATTAGTACATTTGGTAGTATCTGTATTCATGAATAGCATGAAAAATCCACAGCTTTTCATTAAAAATAATAAAAAAAGAAAAATTTTAGAAAAGTTTGTCTAATTGTTTAGGCAGATGTAATGTATCACTGACAGCACCACTGCGACAAACTCATGGATTTTACTTCATCTCTTAAATGATTCCTCCCACTCTTTTCTTTTGTCATAGACATAGTCCTTATAGACTAGGATCCATTTCACAGTGTAGTTTTCTAAATGGGTTCTGGAAGCTGTGTAAAATGTATTGCTGAAATGAAGTCAGGTGTCAATGTCTGCTCTGCCCTCACCCACAGAGCAAGTCACTTCATCACTGATGGCAATCAGTTGATCAACCATTCGCTTCTGGCAAACACAGGTTGTGTCTTCCCAGTTGTCCTGTCTTTCACATTCATGGCAACAGCTTCCATGAGGGCCCATTTCATAATGTGTCCTGGGACTGACTTGGAGCTGACTCCTCTGGTGTTCCCCAGACCTTCTTTTTGGGAAGTGGATGTATATATATGCTTTTCCAGTCATTGAGAACTTGACCTGGTCTCCATGGCCTTTCAAAGGTGAAACAGAGCAACTTTGCTGTGCTTTTGGTTAACTTTCTGAGCACCCTCAGACCCATCCTATCAAGTCCCATAGACTTACTTATGTCTAAAACTTCAGGTAGCTCTTAACTCTCTTTACTCACTGTTCACCGTTTGCTTTGTTGTTGCTCCTTGGCACTGAGACTTGGGGGCTAACTTTACACTAGAACACCAAAGCACAGAAAGCATTTAGTATTTCAGCTTTTTCTGTCTCATATTTAATTGACTTGTCAGCTTATACTAACTTGTTCCGCCATAGACCCGCATCTTGTACTTCTGCTTGCTGCTCACGTACTAATGCCTTCTTTGTTATTCCTGGCATCTTTTGCCAGTTCAAGTCCCAGACAAACTTTTGCCTCTCTCACAACTTCAGGCAATATTCCTCTATGTTCCTGTCTGGGTGCTTGTCCCAGAGTCACTGCTGAATACCTTACATTGGTATCCAGAACTGATATCTATCTTTGATTTCTCCTATTTTCAAAAATGTAAATAATGAGTAAAATTCACAGTAAATGTGTCAATTCAAAAATTCATTAAGTGAATTATTGCTGTGTCAATTATCTTTTAGGTTCTTTCCTGTGCACTTGAAAAACTGTTTATGAGTTATTTTGGCACTGTTAGTGAAGTTTAAAGGGAATACCTTGCATCATTGTAGAGGTGTGTTTCAAAGTTCTACCTATAAAATTTTAACATGAGTCCACAGTTGATCAAGCTGCTACTACAAAAGATTGGATATGTACATAGTGAATGCTACAATTATTGTGTGTGCTTGTGTATAGAAAATGAATATTTCTATGAATAGTACAAGCTATAGACATAAAGAAATGAGAGAATTTTTATATAGGCATCTTTGAAGAGACAGCATGAGAAAAAACAACTAGAGGAATTTGATGTGGGCTGGCGAGGAACACAGGAAAGTGTGCTCTGTGAAATGTGCACGTGCACATGCAAAGCATACATTTGTTAGGGACAAAAGTGCATATGCCTGGAGACATTTATAGAGAAGAGTATTTTTATAGTGTGCATCTGTGAGGGAATTTGGGCATGGAGCTATAAGTCTGTTTATGTATAGATAAAAGGAGAATATATGGATTTATTTATAAGTCAAGGCAGTGGATATAAGTGAGGTGATATCAATGTTCACTTCACATACATATTTACAATGTATGAACCTATGATTTTAATTAGAGGGATTTATCCATAAGAAGTTTTGTTTGGTGGAAAAGTGAGAAAACAAAGTGGAAAAAAGGGAATGAATTAAAAATAATGAACTACACACTAAGATATAATAAGAAATTCCTTATGTTGCCATGATAAATATTTTCACGCTTTCAGTGTATCATTTGGAAAAGTGTCATTATTTTTGCTATTGATAGAACTAAGTTTAGTTAGTATTTATGTGCCCAGCAGGACAAAAAAACCCCAAATAACAACAACACTGCTTTTTTTTCCTGTTGTTTACTTTAAATATTTTTAAACAGTAGCCCCACTTTGCCAAACAATTATTTTTGGAAAACCTATCAGTTCCAAAGAAACTTTTCAGGGATGGAAGAGTATGTATATTTTTCTTTTTGTGTGTTTCCTTGTAAAAATCTTATTCTGTCATAGACCTGTACTATTAAATAGCTTACAGCACTGATTATTACTTCTTTGAGTGGCACTTGCCACCCTACCAGTCATTATCAAAAGAGACTTTGCTGCTGATTTCCTGGAAGATTCAAATGCTTCTATTTCAAGGTCATCTCGAAGGATAGTATAAAGAGCTTTTTCTGTAAAATATGTATATTTACAAGACCACACATAAATGGTCACCAGGGAAGATAAGCTATCAGAGAGTAAAGAGATGTCTTTCCTTATACAGTTCACACACCAGTGAAGCAGATAAAATTGGTTTTGTACCCAGCCTATGAATACACTGTTAGGAACTCTGTCCTGAAAATTGATCTACTGAGATAAAATTGAATGCATCTCTTTTCATAAATATCTAACAGTGGCATCAAAATTCTACTGCTCTTGCCTGAATAACCATCTACCTGTCATTCCAGCAGGTAGCAGGAGTGACTTCACACATGTGCTCCAGAGGCTTGGGAACAGGCTGCATCTGTAGGTAATTAGAGCCTTAGTTCTAGTGCAGAAAAATGTGAGCCCAAGTTTACAGTTATTAAAGTCAGATGCATGACTGATTATGAAATGTTAAGATTAAATCTGTGTTTATTTTTAATAACAAAGTGATCCAGTATTCATTAACTTGTCTTTTTTTCAAGTCCTTCCATGCAGCTTTGTATTCCTGGTCTTGTCTTCCCCCTCACTAGCGCATAAAAAATACTGGCACATGGCACCTCTTTAGAAACAATCAAATCTGTAGCATTACCAAGGCTCACTTTTGCTCTGTTAGTTCACTCTGTGGTCATGACCCACCTGAACAATCTTAACATCAGTGTTGTATGAAGTTTTCATGTGGGCATAAGGGTGCATATGGGCTTGAGTGTTCTTAGAATGTATGGTGAGCTCAGTAACACAAAATCAGATGCAGGCATCAGCAGGCACTTAAGGGCTACTCATGGCTGGAAAGTGCTCAGAACCTTACCTGTTAACTGGTACACAACTATCAGCAATTTCAATGTATTATTGGAAAAAATGAAATCCCATTGCAGTGGCTGTCATGTGGCATTCCTACAATTTTCCCTTAGAGATACTGTTCACTTCTCTACACATTATGCTTTATGCAATACACAGACTCCTAAAGTAAAAGGCAAGTACGTGAGAACTTGGAAAATATGCTAGGCTTAAGCCAATTGCTGCTAGATCAATAGCTAGAAGTCCTCCTTACTTCAACAGGAATGAGCACAGGCCCTTTATTTCACAAGAAATCATAGCTAGATGTCATCAATATGATGAAGGCAGCTAAAAATCTCCATTTACATGTAACGCAATATCCTATAAACAGCCAAGAGGCAACACATTCCTTTAGAAGAACCCCTAACTATTTCACTTTTGCTTTATTTTTACAGTGTGTCACAAGAAAAAAAGAATTTAAAATATGATTTTAATTCCATTCTATTTTTAGGTAGTGGACATCTCATGTCAAAACACAAGTTAAGAGAAAGTGCCCAAATCTAACTCAAAGATTATATGCTGTAATGATTAAAAGAAAGGAAAACAGAAGAATAAAAAAGCCACTTCTTTTATTCTGCTGGTATAGATAGCAATTTGCTGGGAAAACACTATGGAAAACTCACTGAAGATTTTGTGAAAATAGTAGACAAAACCAGCTTAGCTGATTCTTTGCTCAAACCACCTGAGGAATCATCTTACTAGAAGAACAGAACTTTAAGGTCACAACCCCTCATGGATGCTTGGGAAGGACCAATTCAGTCCTTTATGCACCTGAGGGAAACAGTGTGGGGAAGGAAAAGGTGATGCTACAGTCCCCTTGTTGATGGCATACTGGATTTGAGATGGGTGCTATAAACAGAAATGCCTTCTAATGTGTAAAACAGAAGGATGGATGTTTCCTGGGGAGGAATCATTCAATTTTCTTTACTACATATTGATTAAAATTTCTGCCTAAATGCAGCAGAGCTTGAAACACAGAGCGTTATGAATCAGGTTTTGGAAAGTGGAATTTGGAAAGTGTAGTCCATAATCCTGATGAAAGTGTATGGTAGTCACAGAGCTTTTTTCAAAGGGTGATTTGTCTATTAATAAAACATGGAAAACATATATTATGACCATCATCTCACACTCGCTATGAAACATCTCAGTGTCAACTTTCAAAATATCATTCCTTCATTTGACTGATTTTGAAAGATGTTTCCTTTACAACGCTGATTTCAGCTTCTAAACTATTTGCATGCATTACTATTCCATTTAAAAAGGCCACTCTCTTTTCAAGATGCCACTTCAAAAGTATGTCAGAATTGGGCTCTTACACAGCACGTGCGTAGAAATATTTGTGTCCCTATTAAAGCAAAAGATAAACCAATCCTTGAAAGAGCAGATATTTTTCTCTTTGATCAGTGTTTCAACAGTATTTAAAAATGCTTATCAGGAAAGATTTTTAAAATTCTAAATTTTTTAATCTGAATAATTATATTCATTTTAATATGTTAGAAAAAACATTTGTCTTCTTGTAAGAAATTGTTTAGAAATTTCCATTTGGTGTTTTGTTGAACAGAGGTACTCTAAAACAATTTATGGCTGATTCCTCATGTGTTGCTTATTCACTTCAGCATAGGAAGGAATTTAAAACTGATGCAAGCAATTGAGCTACAGAACAGGAAAAGAGAGGGAAAAGAAACCCCAACTATCTTATCTCATTTAGATATCCGCTAACTCTTGTGTCTTGATTCACTTACTCAAACTTAAAGCTTGTGGTCTTGTTTAATATCAGCCAGTAATAAAGAGCTCTTCAGTGAAATACAGCTATATCCCCCTATTAACTGCAGCTCTTGAAGCAGTCATTGTGGAAAGGGAAGTCTAAACCCTTCAATGTCAAGGCATTTAGAGGCACTCTGGCATCAATCAAGGTCTACGTCCAGTAAGTGCCTGCTTACATTTACATGAAATATTCATACAGCTTTCAGTTTTGTTTTCCTCTCTCCTAATCATCACTTTTAGGAAGAAACTACAATCATCACAGTTAAGGGAGGGTGTTATGGGACGTGTAGTACCTTTCAATGTCAGACTTCCTGCAGAAAACTAGCTCTGTAATGAGGCAGCACACTGTATAGACTACCAAAGGTCTTCCTCACAAAGCCTAGCCTTGTTATTCTGCACTATTCATCTTCAAGTACACAACTTAAAGCAAATAAAAGTAATTAATTAGATATAAATGGTGTGACAAAAAGTGATTTTGAATAGTGAAAAATATTTAACATTGCCTTTAAGTGAACAAGGTTTCCTCCCACATACACGTGTCCTCCAAACACAGTATTCAGGTCTTCTACTATGCTCTTTTAATCGTAGAAGCACATGGAACCCTTTTAAACTGAGAGTGATTTATTCTTTTCATATTTTTCTGATGCTTTTCATATGACTATGCAAAACTTTGAAAATTCTAGGCGCTATAGTCTGTGAATTATTATTATCTGTGTTTGGCTGGAGTCCATCATTAGTCTTTTTCCCACCTTAAATATCACATCAAGAAGTCTGTGTAGTAATATGTATAACATCATTGACTGTTCAGAACATAGTAAATACATATTTTTTTTTAAAGCAAAATAATAACATTTGTTTTTAAGCAAAATGATTAACATTTGTTTGGAGTTACTTAGGAGTTTGGGCCACATGGAAACCTTGCACATTACATTCTGAATGAAGCATAAACAGCATTTCTCATAATCCTTTATTTAGCCTTAGAGCAAATTTATTTCACCATGATGGTAGCAGCACCTATACTTTTCTTTATTAGCAGACTATTAATATCAGAAATTTAGGTCTTATAAAAACTACGAACAAATAATAGCTTTAGCTGTGGTGATTTTGCTGCAGAAATAAGAACAGATCCTAAAATACTCATAAAAGCAAAAAAATATAAAAGGCTATCTAGTGCAGCTGATGCTGGAATTACACATGTAAAATGACATTCAGTCATTCAACTTGCCATGTGTACAATTATATTTAAAAAAAAATTAGGATTTATGATAGCATATAGTATTAAATATATTAAAAATCTGAGATTACCAGAAAAATATGAAAAACAAAGTTTGCACATTGCCTACTAAAATATTCAGTTTTTTTCACAGCATCTTCCTCTTCTCTCCCTTTAGATGCTCCTACAGCAAAGTAACAGCATTTGCATTACACTCTCATGTTGAGTCTGCTGGCATCATCAGTTTTGATTTTTCTCAAAGGAATCTGGATTCTCTAATAAATTACTATGCCAAAATTGAAGCTGATTGCCTAAAAATTGAATATAAATGGCAAAGTACTGAAACCTAGGAAAACATCCAAAAGTGTCAATGTATTTGTTATTTTTAAAAAGCTTAACATATTTGTTTACTTTCAAAACAGTTAAAATCAAAGTTATCTTCTTTTATTATATTCCCTAAGTAATAATAAAAATAGAAAATTATGATCATGTTCTGCACATGGGAAAAGAAAAAGGCAGATCTGAGTATCTGTTAATCTAAAGATTATAGCATAGGTAATCAAAAACAATTTGAAACAATTTGGGCCAATAATCTTAATTTACCTCAAATAAAGACAGTCATACTTAAAAACAAAGAATACAACAGTGCTGATGTTAAACATAAAAGCACCTACTACACAAACCGACAAGACATTCTTTTTCATTCCCCTGCATCTCTACTTGGGAGAAGCCATATCATAAAAACAAACTAGACCTTGAAATACAGGTGTTCTTTCATTTTTTCTTGATTTGGAATGAAATACACTGCAATTCTTGTTCATTTAAAAAGAAGCAGAAAGACAGAACCTACTGACATGAAGCTGTGTAGGCAAGACACATTCACAGCTAATTTACAACAGTGAGTAAAGATTGCACAGTATCTGACTCAGAAGAGAAACAGAAAAATCTTCCCTGAGGAGGCCTTGCTGAGTTTTAAGAAGTAATTCATGATAGATGTATGGAAGATATTGTGAGCAGTAGAAGCAGCCTGCTTTATAGTACAATTTTCGAATTTACAATGTTTCTGGACTAGGATCAGAAACTGTGGTGTGCAGAGATCCTCCTAGGAGTTGCTGACTGCCCTTGATTACCACCAAATTTAGTGAAATCAAAGATACTTATCACATTCCTAGTTTCAAGCTGCTAATGTATGAAACATTCTATTTCTGCCATTTCCTTATCAGCATTGCAATATATTAATGATAGCAATCTAAAGTGTATTCTTGTATGTACACTATTGCAATAAAATCTTGTCATTAAATGCTGCATTTTTTGCTTTCTAATTCTGTTTTATGTCAATAGTATTTACAAATGTTCAAGGTCTTGATAGAAAAGATAATTTAAAAAAAAAAATCTGTGTTGAATGGTATAAATAAAAAATAGACAAATTAAAATTATCCAGGGGCTACTTGGGTTTCAAATACCTTTTAAACAGAATTTAGCATTAAATTGGAGCTTTTAATAAGTATTAAAAAAACCCCAAACAGACCCCTGAATTTAATACAAGCTGCTTACAAACCCAGTTGTATTCATCTCTAGTACTACCCAGCTTGAATAAATCAAATCCTCAGGACAGAAATGCAGTATTTCTCTAAGTCTGACTCATAAAGTGACATAATCCATTAGTCACCTCTTTGCATGTAAGCTTGGGTAGATGTTCAAAGTTGAGTTCTGGTTTTTGGTCTGACATTATCTATTGAATTTTTATTTGACCATTTCAAATGACTAATAGATTTCTGCTGCTTTTTGGAGGGTTTTTTGGGTTCTCTGAGGTGATTTCAGAATGGCATGCAATCAGTTGTGGTTTGGTTCATATTTCAAGCTATGCTGAAACTTGAAGAGTTTGAATCAGTTGTAGTCCATCATACCTGTGGGATATCTTTAATCCCACAAGTTGTGGGAACTTAAGTATACTGTTAGCTTTTGATCTCACTGCAATGATTCTGAACACAACTGGCAAAAGCAATGTTAGCCAGACATAAAAGAATTGACTCTCTCTTGTTCTGCTTCCTAAAGTGCTCTCAGAGCAGTGAATAACATTAGGCTGTCCTTTGTGTGCATGTGCAGTGCTGTGATTTCTACTGTAGGCTTTTGCCAGGTGCACAATGTAGAAAAGCTACCAAACACGTAAGCCCTTTGAACACTTACCTCTATAAGAAAAAGTGTTTTTGAAAAAAATATTATTCACTAGCAATATTTTCTCTCTACTAGATTTACTCTTAAAACTGGTAAATGCTGTTATGCATGAGCATAGTACATGCCACTGAAACATACATATATTATATTGAAGAATTTTACTTTACATCCATGGATCCCAGATATTTCTGTTAATAACCTTGCATTTTGTACTGTCATTACTTATGTGAAAAATAGCCAAGATCTAACTTTGTGCTTTGTATTATTTGCAGATGCCCTGAATACCCTTTAGATGGTTAACTATCTGACTTCACCAATGACTGTTTGTCTAGCCAATGCTATAGGTGTCAATGACACAAGCACAAGGCTACAAGTCCAGCTTGATAGATATGTGCAGCCCATGTACTATCAAAAATGGATTACAGAAATTCAAATGTGTTTGTAAATGTCACTTCAGATTAATTTTTTATTTCCCCCCCCTTGCAGTATAATCCAGTATGATCCATATTACTTCTTTTAAAGTGATGGATAGGTTACCATCCAAATTATTTGTAAGACATAAATGACCATTGTATGTCTCTTTGAAGTCAGAGGATGTATTCTGTATGACTCAATCATTAAATCATCTTACAAATGTCTAACAAAGCACCTGCATTTAACCATACTTCCCATATTTACATTTTTGGCCTCTTTCTAAGATCAGGCATAAATCCATCAGGCCACTTTAGAACTTCAGAACTTCCTTCTTTTACATATATACTGCTCATTATCCAGAAGTTATTCTGTCCCCTGTGTTAAATTACTTTATGCTGCAGCTTAAACGAACATGTCTTGCTTTCATCTGGCATTTCAAATAGGGCAAAGACTGCTGTACAATTTCCAAACACAACTGTGCTAACAGAGATGAATTACTACAGTTTATATAATTTATATTAGGAATTCATAGACCTAGCAAAAGGGATTAGTACATTTTATTTCAGGGTAGGAGATGATCCTGTCATTAATGGTCGATACTTTCATCATCTTTTAAACCTGAGGAATTTCCTGGGTGACAAGACTGTAAGGACATATCAGGGATTCACAGCTGTGAGCTTTATCTGGCCGTGTACTGCTTTACTTTCAGTATGTGGACTATGTTCCATCAAAACTGGATTAGACTGTCAATCATGTCCTGCAATGTATATTGTATTATGATTTTTTGAAAATGTCACTGAGATCAGAGTAATTTCTTGGCTAATTGCATCTCGTCTCTTCTTAATACTGTGCATTTAATGGTTTCATTACCTTACATGACAATCACAGAGTCTAGTCCAGCATTAAGGGCAGTTTTACTTTTCTTTATGAAAAAAAAAAAAGAAAAAAGAAAATGTAAGGAATCCTCAATCCTTTTAATAACACAGAAGAAATATTTAAGACACTTCTATATTTGATTAAATAAAATAAAAATGTGTTTGTGGTGTGCGTATTGTTCCCTGTGGTCTGAGATATACATACTAGCAGAGATTGTTTCTCTAATCCCAAAAGCACACCTTATGCTTAGCATTGTATTTTCATCTCTTCTCCTGTTATGGAAATAGATTAAAGAAAATATTAACTTTTAAGAAACTGTCACTCATTACTCACAGAGCTTCCATTTTATGTATGGTTTTCTCAAGGGAAAGTCTCCCAAATGCAAAAATATTTATGTTTCAATATTACCCATTTAGGCATGAGAGATTCATTTAGATGAATGCTATAGTATGTTTCCTGATGTTTCATGTTAAATGATAGTTTGCCAACAGCAAAAGGTTCTAATGATATGTGTCGGAAGTGGAGGAGTTGTTGGAGGAATTGTTTACGAAAGAAGTGAAGTCAACACACTTGTTTTAGTTGAAAATAAGGCTCCTCTCAGAACTCAAACAATTACAGCTGTTTAGGCACTTGTATATACCATCAGAATACTATGACTATAAAAAACAGTCATAGGCCTAATTTAGATGTTATTCTTTAAGTTGTTATAATGAGCACTTAAAGTAAGAAGAAAACACTGCCTAATCAGAAAGGTTGCATGAAGTGCAAAGCAGTGTAGGGGAAGGTGGTAATTTAGGATGGGACTGAGAAATCCATGTTTTCAATCATTGCATTACACTACCTCTGCCACATGGAAATACAAGCTGTTACTCATCGCTGTAGTCTATTGCATAATTGCATGCCTAAAGCTGAACATGCACACTGTTTCCTGAGTGCTTTTGGTTTCTTTAAGCAAGGGAGGGGTTGTGTCCATTTTTGACATCCAACTTGCCTCTGAAAACCCTCATACTTCACCAGGCAAGGCAAAACATCTGCACTTCTATAATTCTGTAGTCCTTCCTTTTATACTCTATGAACTAATTGCAAGCTACCGGGGAGAGAATACGCAGGGAAGATAAACGTACACTGCCAAGGATTCCTGGAATGGGTGCTTGTAATGAAGGACACTTTTGGGTTTGGATCTGACAGAAGCTGGAAAATCTAGTTTAAATTTGCTGTGGCAGGTAGAAAGAGTGCGAATGTTAAAATATCCGAGGCGTTTGTAAATTCTCTAACTTGCTAGCCATCTGTGTGGTTTGCATCCAGTTTGTGTGGATTGCTCCTATCACTTGTATAAATGTAAGCTGACATCTTTTTAAACATGCTTTCTATGATTATTTGGTTGAGAATGCTTTTTATTTAAACATTACAAAACATTTTATTGATATTCTTGCAAAACAGGAATAATGATTAAACACTGCATAAAATTACAATGCATTTCACTGGAGTAAACTGATCTTATGAGCAGATGCACATGTGCATCCACAAATTGTTTAACTCCTGGTAAGTTTCAAAATCAAGAAAAGGTCGTTAGTATCTCACAAAGGGACTACTCACAGTGTTCTGAAACAAGTGACAATTCTGGTGAGGTGGGGAGGGGAGAGAGATGGAGAAAGCATGACAAATCCAGGACTTCCTTAAGCTAACAATGAAACATAGTCCTGGCACCTTGTTTTTAATTCCATTTTCTGTTACATTAGTATTTGGTCTCCATATATTTCTAAGAACAAATTGAGTTAGTGATGTTATTAAGATAGGCAAGTCATTGCTTAAAAACATATGTACATTAAGATATTATGTCTAAGGACACTAGCCAAGCCTATCAAAATGAATGAATTTCACAAGCAATGGACGTGTAAGGGAAACTGGCCTTTCTCCTACAAAAGAGGTGGGGGGAGAGGAAGAAAAGGAGAGAGTTCTACATTCCCAACAGTTGCTAAAAATAGCTGATTTATGTGCTAAAATATATGGATAGAGAAACAATTGGTTTCTGCCAATTAAAGGGAATCCCTATGCATGCTTTTTGTCATGTATATCTTAAAAACTGTATGCTTTGCTAAAAATCTCCAAGTAGGAAGCCAGAAAGAAAAATCTTCCTAAGAATCTTTTGATGCCCCCTTTTATTTGAAAGCATAAGACATGTGAGAAAACTGTTCTTTAGGTTAACACCTTTGTCTGCAGGGCACACATAGAACAACAGGGGCTGTGTGATGCTCTGTTGGTCACTTCCTCTAATAAAATAGCTGAATATAAAGCAAACAAAATAATATTTGTGTTTTAAAAAGCGTGATTTATTTGCAGTAGAATGTATTAATGTTTTTTTTTACCATGTTTGAACTTGTACTGACATCAACTGTGACCTTTCTTGAAAGGCATGAACATGAGAGGGCCACTATTTCCAGGAGACAGGACATTGCCATCCTGGTTGACCTGGAATATTTGGGGGTATTGGTTCCCTTCAATATGATTGAGTCTACTTTCCACAACAAGACGTAAATTAAAGTCTGGTAACAATATGACCACACCAGCAGAGGTAAATGCATTTGTTGCAAAGTAAAATAGACCTTTGAAAAGATTTTATGTCTGTGGAAACAGTTTTTGAGTTAGAAATTACACTTATCCACAAAAAGAAAAAATATATCAATGACACATTTGAGAAGCAAATAGCTTCTTCTATCTGCTGTGGTAAATTCATCCAAATAAGCACACATATTGCAGGAACTGAAGTAAATAAAAACAACCCAGATGATCAGTTAAGGTTTTTTGTAAGATGAGTATAAGTTCATTACAAGTTTTAAGAGACCAGAGAGAGAATCATACAGATGGACTCATTTCAAAGCATGGTAATATTGTAAAAAAATCTCTTGATGAAAATTTATTCAAGTGGTCATTCTTGGACAAACCAGGAAAATCAAATAAGGATAGGCAGAAGAGAGGACAATAAATTATTTTCTCACCAGCAGTTACTTTAATCATCAAAGAATTTGGGGACTGAGTGGTGATGAGATGTTCACGATTACAGCAACACCTTCACCTATAATATTTCAAGCTGCCTAACATGCTTTCCTGATGAGTGAAGGGCTTTACCAATACCTTTAGAGTCTATGGTTAGTTTAATAATTATTTGGGACAGGAACACTCCACAAAAAGCAGTAAATGATATGATTAACACAGCTTGTTCTATGGACTATCTTCTGCCTGTGGACAAGGTAAACCTTATATTGCCTTTCCTTTTGTTACACTAATGCTGTGGACAAATATAGTGTATATCTGAAAAAATAATAATGGTCTTTACACCATGTAACTAGTGGAGAAAAATTCCTGTGATCTGTAATGTGAAAGACATTTCAGTGAAGATCCTTAGTAAGCTTGAAAACTGAGGACCCAGACTTTGGGTCAATGAGACTTCATAAATTTCACATATTAGGTCTCTTCACACTCTTGTGGTTGCAAGTACTTGAATAACTTCTGTTTTACCAAAATACAGAAATGTAAGTGGAAGTTCAATAAAATGACTGGGAGCTAGAAAATTCAGTCTGCTTTGAAATTAAACACAAAAACCCCTCTAGGCTTGTTTTTTCTCTAATCGTCATCCCAAATTCTGTAAAGTTATGGATTTGACATCATCATTAGTCAGAGACTTGGATTAATAATTCCTTTTTCTTCCTTATGTCTCCTATGATCAGCCAGTTGTTTCAACGATATTTGATAATATTCAAGAAGGGCTTGAAGAGAAGAAGTAGCTTCTTCTGCTCCCTCTCTTTTTTCAAAGTGTGGGGGGAAAAGAATGCCATAGTAAATGCATGCTATCAAAATATTTTCCCTCTACTTTCCAGGTCTAAAACTACCACTAATACATTTATTATATAAGGACCACTTGATCTCTCTCCTCTCCTCTCCTCTCCTCTCCTCTCCTCTCCTCTCCTCTCCTCTCCTCTCCTCTCCTCTCCTCTCCTCTCCTCTCCTCTCCTCTCCTCTCCTCTCCTCTCCTCTCCTCTCCTCTCCTCTCCTCTCCTCTCCTCTCCTCTCCTCTCCTCTCCTCTCCTCTCCTCTCCTCTCCTCTCCTCTCCTCTCCTCTCCTCTCCTCTCCTCTCCTCTCCTCTCCTCTCCTCTCCTCTCCTCTCCTCTCCTCTCCTCTCCTCTCCTCTCCTCTCCTCTCCTCTCCTCTCCTCTCCTCTCCTCTCCTCTCCTCTCCTCTCCTCTCCTCTCCTCTCCTCTCCTCTCCTCTCCTCTCCTCTCCTCTCCTCTCCTCTCCTCTCCTCTCCTCTCCTCTCCTCTCCTCTCCTCTCCTCTCCTCTCCTCTCCTCTCCTCTCCTCTCCTCTCCTCTCCTCTCCTCTCCTCTCCTCTCCTCTCCTCTCCTCTCCTCTCCTCTCCTCTCCTCTCCTCTCCTCTCCTCTCCTCTCCTCTCCTCTCCTCTCCTCCCTGCACAAGAATACACCATTAGAAAAGATGAAAATAAGATCTCATTTCAGGTTTTGAAAAAAACATTTCACAATATTTATGTAGGCTATTTGCAATGCTCCTTTCATATACCACCATAGTGTATGTGTATGATTTTAAAAGATATATTTGTAGGAGGTTGATAGATTTATCAATAATTAAGATAAAATTAGCTTAATTAGCAAGCATTCATCAAAATATTGCTGTCTAGCAAAACCCACATTTTTATTTTAAAGCATACAGTCTACTCTTTAATTTTTTTTTTCAATCTAAGTACAAAAACTAATGTCTTCTCCCCCCAGGTACCTCTAAGAATTTTCCTCCCTTTAACTGAAGCTGATAGAATGAGTACACATGTAGCAATCTCCAGGACACTATTGGAAGCACATTCCTTTTTTTCTTTCTTGATCATTTGACTGATTTTTCAAATACATTCACACCATATACTACATGAGTTTAATATTGTGTGTCTCTATATATGAGAGGAAGTTGTGTCATAGAATCATAGCAGGGATCTTAAAGATGATCTAGTTCCCACCGCCCTTCCATGGGCAGGAATGCCATTCACTAGACCAGGTGGCTCAGGGCCTCATCCAACCTGGCCTTGAACACTTCCAGGGACAGGGCATCCACAGCTTCCCTGGGCAACCTGTGCCAGTGCCTCATAACATCTCATCTAAACCTGCCCTTCTTGAACGTAAAACCATTGCCCCTTGTCCTGCGACCATCTGCCTGTATAAAAAATCCCTCTCCGTCCTTTTCATCAGGCCCTTTAAGGTACTGAAAGGTTGCAATGAGGTCTCCCTGGCGCCTTCTCTTCTCCAGTCTGCACAACCCCAGCTCTCTCAGTCTGTCTTTGAAAAAGAAATGCTCCATCCCTCTGATCATCTCTGGGGCCTTCTTTTGCACCCACTCGAGTAGATCCATGTCCTTGTGCTGAGGACCCAGGGCTGGATGCAGAACTCCAGGTGGGGTCTCACAAAGGTAGAGCAGACGGGGAGAATCACCACTCTCGAACTGCTGGCTGCTCAGCTTTTGGTGTAAACCAGGATGCTGTTTGCCTTCTGGGCTGTGAATGCACGCTGTTGGCTCATGTGCAGCATTTTACCCATGAGAACCCCAACTCCTTCTCTGCATGGCTACTCTCATTGACGTCTTCTCCCCGTCTGTGCTCATGTCTGGGATTTCCCCAGCCAAGGTGCAGGACCTTGCACTTTGACTTGTTGAACTTCATGATGTTCTCATGGGCCCACTTCTCAAGTTTGTCCAGGTCCCACTGGATGCATCCTGTTTTCTGTTGTGTCAACTGCACCACTCAGCTTTGTGTCACCTGCAAACTTGCTGAGGTTGCACTCGATCTCACTGTCTATGTTGTTGATGAAGATATTGAAGAGTACTGGTCCCAAAACAGAGCCCCGAGGGACACCACTTTTCACTGGCCCCCACCTGGACACAGAGCCATTGTCCACAACTCTGGCTGCGTGCATCCAGCCAATTCCTTATCTACTGAACAGTCCATCTATCAAATCCATGCCTTTCCAATTTACAGATAAGAATGTCATGTGGGATTATATGGAAGGCTTTACAGAAGTTTAGATAGATGACATCTTTCAGTCTTCCCTTGTGATGACCAGTGCTGTCACTCCACCACAGAAGGCCACCAGATTGGTCAGGCACAATTTGCCCTTAGTGTAGCTGTGTTGGCTGCCATGGATCATATCCTTTTATATGTGCCTTAGCATATCCTTTAGGAGGACCTGCTCCATAATCTTCCCAGGCAGAGGGATGAGGCTCATTCACGTGTAATTCCCCAGATCTCCCTTTCTCTCTATTTTAAAAACGTGAGCAATGATTTCCTCTTTCCAGTCACCGAAAACTTTGCCTGATCACCATGACTTTTCAAGTATGATGGACAGAGGCTTGGCAATAACATCAAGCAGTTCCCTCAGGAACCTGGGATGTGTCAGCAGGCCCTAAAGACTTCTCATCATGATGGAGAAACCCCCAAGTTATAAAACCCTACAAGCATGAAAAATAATTTAACTCAACTGTTTATCAGGGGCTCTGAACAGTTTCTTTGTTTTCATGCTAGGTTTCCCTTTAATACATGAGATTCTGAGATGGTTTTGATGTTATTGAGAAACAAAGCGTGAACCACAATGAAGAAATCCGTTTAATGTAGTTTTAATGATTCCCACAGAAAAACCTTGAATCAACACAAATTCCCTTACAATTAACACAAAATATTTACAAAAAGGATGTCTGAGCTCTATGTTGCTGGCAGATGTGAAAAAAAGTGTTTTCTAAAATTAAAATTTGCATGGAGTTGCATCTTAAATAAGACACACTATTGCAAACAAAACCTTCAACTCTGTGCTCCAGCATAGCATAAAAAATATCTGGAAAGAAAAAGTAAATAAAAAGACTTACTATTAAAAATAGAAAGTACCATTTTAAAATCCTGCATAGCCTCTGTTCTATAACTCTATAAGCAGTTTATTCAGGTCTGACATTTTAACGCTGTGAATGAAATTAACAGGAAAAAGCTACAAGTGGCTAACTACAGTCAGAATTTTGTATGGTTGAATATTTTTATTTCATGATAATTCTGGTTTAATCAGTTTCAGTTTTTATAGTCGGTCAGAATTCAGGGGACAGAAAAAAGGGTTTTAGAATTTGATGTGATTCCTTTTGGAGTCACATTGACTTTAATAAATACAGATTCATGCCTCTTGTCCTGCTTTAATTCACAGGCCAGTCTAGATATTTGCAAACATGTTTATTAGGAGGAAATACTTTATAATATTTTAAAACAACTTCACAGTATTTCACATGCATAATAATTCATGTTAAAATGTGCTAAACATTGGGGATTATAAATATGATTGCTAATACACAGCACTTATGCAATTATGCATAAATAATGCTATGTCCTCATAAATCATTACCACGTGAATGTAGTAATTTTGCCTGCAGAACTGCTTATTGCCTGGCCCTAAGGCGTTTCCTAAATCTCAGGTGGACTCAAGAGGCAAAATACGGAAATGAAATGTAGTAGAATTCCTCCTCCCCCATTCACATCACACACACACACAGAGTCATCTGATTTTGGGATTTAGATATAGTGAATTAAGAATGTGGATCACATTTATGCAATTCTGATTTGGATGCAGATACTGCTTATATTCTGAAATGCTTAGAATGGGATTTTGCTTTGTGCTTGCCTGTAGAAAATCTCTTCATTTGCCATTCTAGTAGTAATATTTAGCTTTTATTTATTCAGTCCAAGATGTGTCTTTTCTTGCTTCTAAGCAGCTGGATTTTGTTTTCCCAGGGAAAATCTAGCCTGTGTAGATGAGAGCGCAGACTTAGAAAAATAGAAGAGATTCTCCTTGCAGCAGTGATTCTGTGGCACTGCCCAGTGGCAGTACGACAGTGTCATAATAATTTATCATATGCAGAATGGGGCAGTATGAATCTGACTTGTTTAAGTGCTTCAGTGGCCTTATTTCACAGACAGAATGTGGGACAGGGCACAACAACTGCCTGCAAAGGGCCCTGCAAACCCCTGCTTACACAATTCACCAAACACATTTTCTGAAGTTCCTGAATGGACATGACAAAAGCGGCAGAAAAATGGGTCTCTGACTACAACACCTCTCCAACGGGAACTGGGCGAATTCCTTCCTCTTCTTGAGGCATATTGTCTCCCTCAAATCTCTGTTTGTACACTTTCTTATCTAAAATGAGAAATGGAGCACCAATTCAAGGCTCAAGCATTTATCTAAATAGCATGAACCAAAATTTACATTTTAATTAAATATTAATTGTCTTCAAGAAAACAATATTGAAATATAATATTATTTTATTATTCTATATCCAGTTGAAGGACTATTCCATTATTTATTTGGTTTGGTGGGGTTTTTTGTGGTTTTGTTTGGTTTTTTTGGCTTTTGTGAACCTGCTGCTCTGTTGTAGAATATTTATAGTGTAATTCTTACGTTGGTCTTCCCAGAAAATACAACAATACTAATTTATTATATTCCGAAGTACACTGTAACATTGGGAATTACTATATTGCCTTTACATCAGGAGCATAGTAGTAATGCCTGTAGGCCTGGGACCAGCTGTGCTTTGGTACAGTGTAAATATTGAATAGCGTGTGACTAGAAGAGTTTATTGTTTAACACCACAGAGTACCTCTATAAACTACTTGTGTCTCCCAAACAGGCATGGCCAATGCAAGACCCAGAGAGGCAGTGATAGCTATGAGATTTATAGCAGTACAGGGAAAACTGTCTGTCCATACAGCTGAAAAGCACACCTCCTTTGTAAATGCACCCATCATCCCAGTCTGAGGGAGTGATGACACCATTTTACACACCCTTGCTATTCTTCAAGCAGTCTGAAGAACAAATGCACTGCCATGGGGTATAAATGCCTTTGCATTCTGCTCCCATTCCCCATCCCAGGGCTGGAAGGCAGGGAGGGCTTCTTCCCGCAAGCACAGTCTCTGGGGAAGAGCCATAATAGACCTACAGTCCAGATTTTATTACTCTAACCCCAGGCAGCATTGAATGGCCAGAAATTTCACAATCACAAAGTGTATTTTATACCTGTAGAAAAGAAGATAGTTTCATTTTTCAGGAAAGTGTAAGGGACCAGTTCTTTGTAGGGACCAGTCCATAGCAGGTAAGCAGCACTATACCTTTTCCATGAGAGCTGGAAAAGCTGCACTGGGCAATGCAGAACTATTGGGATGCCCTCCTTATGATTTATTTTATTTTTATTCTCGCTTGTAATTAAATGCAATTTTAAAAAAAATGTTTTGTATGGTTAAGATTCAGAAAAGATGGGGGGGAAATGCATGAATGTTTTCTCATCCATGCCAAAAACATTCTGTCTTTAAAATATAACAAAGAAAAAGAAGAAGAAAAAGAGAGTATTTTTGAAAAAGCCTTTGAGCTTTGAACAAAGAAGAACTTTGTTCACCATGTGTAGGGAAGACAGGGCTACTGGATGATGATTACCTTTATAACAGGCCTGCTAAACATTGCGTGTGTGCTACGATTGCATTATGCCTCCCTCTGACAGAGTGCCCAGATGAAGAGAGAAAGGAAAGTGCACATCAGGAAGTAAATTCCTCTGGGATTAAGTTTTCTACAACTTCACTCAGGTGAAGTCATCCTGCTGGTATCAACAGCACAAACCAGATGAGTAAAGCTCAGCACGTTTACTAGGGTTTGAGAATTACAGCCTTCATTTGCGATTCAAAGCCCAAGCCTGCTGCCACTGAATCAATAAAAGAGTTTTTCCATTAGCTACAGTGGTGTAGGACTTCACCTCCACTACTGATTTCTGAAGACACTTTACTAACATTTAAATGCACTTTGTTTTGTAGCACAGGCACCATGAAGAAGGGACAACATTTGTTCCCTGGCTTTTGGATGCATTTACAGTTTCACCGTAGGCAAGAGTTGTCTAAATGGGTTATCATGCCTAAATGAATTAGATTTCTGGAAAAATTCTACATGTAAGATTATATATTGTCTGACAGAAATGTATAGTGAAAAGCAGCATTTAATCGCCATACTTCCAGAGCCAATTAGAACTCATTAAAGAGTCCTTAGCAGGAGCATGTGTTTTAAAAATCACTTCAGTCTCTGAAGGTATCATAAAATGTACTTTCATCATGCACACAACATCTACAAATTCTGATTGGCATTTCCTCCTTCCCTGAAAAGAGAGTCTGGCTCAGTTTGCAGCAAATATGACAATAGGGTGTGCAAATGTACATCTGAAACACAGCCCTTTCGGGGTTAAGCATTCAAGCTTATATGAGAGATCATCAGTTTCGGGTCAAAGTGCTGTTCTTAAATGATCAGTGCAGAACAGAAAAAAAAAGGCATTGAAGTGACCTTGCTGAGGGTCTAAAACTGTGCTAAAGCCTTTTCTGCATGATTAAGTGAGCAGAATCTTAGATTAGCTAAAAGCAGTGCAGAAACATAATGAGTTCACTTATTTTGGAGCATTTAATAACAGTTATAGACAGTTATGTGATCAGGCGGAGTTATGACTTATTCATTCTTTCATTGCTATTAAAATTACTGCATTTGAGGTTTTTAAAGTCATTGAAATAAAAAAGTCTGATTTATGTTAGGAGAATTTAGCTTGCCCTTTGGTCTCTCCGTTTTTAAATGATATAATTAGACTTTTTAAAGACCATTCTAAAAGCATTATTAGCATTTTCTATAGCTGAAAGTAAATGCATGTTTTGTGGGTATTTTAGTTTTAAAAAGAAGGATAATACTTGATACAAACAGCAATAGGTTGTTACAAAAAGAAGTATTACATGAAATTTTGTTAAAGGTTACTCTGTGCATTTCTATATATGTGTACACACTGAGATGCACACAGATAAACACATGCATAAGTGTAAGCACACATACATTTAGTGTGTATATGAACAGGAGTTCCAGATATACAGAAAAATAAACCCATTCCCTTCACCCATTTGGGAGATGAAGGCAAGTAGAAGAGCAAGTTCCATAGGACATATTAACTCCTGACCTTTAACATATTACCTCACAAATTACAAAGCCATCCATCAGTCTCAGGGGAGAAAAAGTGCTTTGATCAAAACAAAGGGGCTTGCAGGTGTTTTGAATTAACAGTAAGCGATAATCATTAAAAGCACCGGGATGAATATGTGAGTGTCATGAATGTAGGCACATTTTAACATATGCTCAAGTCCTAAGTCTTAGCATACGCATTACTTTCAAATGATATTTGCATATTAATTATTAATGCCCAGAAGCATGCCCAATGTTTTTGGTAGCAAGAACACACATTTTATATATTTGATTTTAAACTTATTCAAAACATTCACAATACACAGACTCACAGCTGAATACTTTCACACAAGACTCTGTGTATCTCACTGGAAAGGCCAAACAGGTGAACCAAAATACTTTCCTTTCACATTTAAATAACAAGCATTTCCTACATTGTTTTGGCTTAGAAAATAAAATTTCCCATAAGATTAAGAAATTCTGCTTTTAGTTGGGCCTCAGGGGAACATATCTTTGCTTACAAAAATCATGCTTGCAACAGCTTCCTTAACTGAAAGCCCTTTTTATGTGTGTGCTTTGTATGTTTATTCAGTAGACAGTCTGGATTGCTCATTTTGCTGCTCAGAATGCAGTGTGCTTTTCTATTAAAACATATTATTAATACTAAATCAGAAAGAAGCTTATTTAGTAGTCATTTCATGCACATGACTGATGGGAATACATAAATTATCAGACTAATATCTGATTAAAACTTGATTAACATGCTAATAAATTATGGTAGAAACGTTGGGGTTTTTTTAATTTCTCCACTTTTACTTAAACTTCCTAATTGACACTTCAATTATTTTGTTCTCTGAATTTTTGCCTTCCTTATGAATAACAGTTGAGATAAATTATTTCTTTGCCTGAACTTGATAAGAAAAATGATCAATTATGATTATTAAAGCTCTCTAGTAATCTGTTAATTGTTATTTTAAAAGTCACCTCATTTTTGTTTGTTAAGTGGAGACCATTATGTATATTGCCAAAAAAAAGCTGTGGGGTGCTCTGGAAGTCTGACCGCATAACAGGGCAGGACACGGAGGCAGAACAGAGTTCTGCCAGCTAGAACATCCTCACGCTTTGTGCAGGGTGACACTAACTTTGGCCCATCAGCCTCACTGCTTAGAGAGATCACAGAGCAGTCTGTGTCAGCTTCACGTGCTGCTGCTGCCTGTATGGAAAAATACACCCATGAATCTTGTAATGCAGACTCCTGCCCACTAGAGACTGATCTCAGCCCAATAAAGCATGGAACTCAGGACCCTCACAGTTTAGACTTGAACTATGGTCAGAAAGGTGAGAGGCCAAGGCTTCATCCACTAAGCCATTTACCCTTTTCCTTTGTAAAGGAGATTGATTTTTAAAAAGCTATTAACCTTCAGCAATTTATCTCATCAGATCATCTTCATTTTGTTCCGCCTATAATAAGGCAGTATTATATAGTTTAATTCTTCACTTAATTCAGATAGACTATCTAAAAAGAAATAGATGAAGTAAAAAAATCAAAAAAAGAGAGAGAAAAATTATCAAAAACTTTGCAATGAAAATGTTATCAGGAAAACAAAAGAAACTTCAAATGTTATCACATGTCTTGGAGACACAACAATAAAAGATGTGTGTATACAGAAATCCTGCTTGAACAAAAACTTTCAGTATTTCTCAGTCTTTCATAATGAAAGGATGATATGCCATGCTCACCTAAACTATTCACAAGAAAAAAGAAGAGTATTCTTCTTGTGTCTTGGGCTGACTCACAGCAGCATCAAGACAACCCATATTCTTTCATTTGTGTATTGTCAAATAGAGATGCTCCCTCAGCAAAATAGAGCAGCTCCAAGGAAATTTGGTATTGAAATTTAATGTTCTGCTGGTATTGAGAGAAATGCCTCAGTGAAATACACAAAACAGTGGACTCTTTTGGCAACAGCCTTATAAGAGTAATTTTCTGTGCAATAAAGCAAGTAGGGGTTGCTTGCTAGAGACTGAATTATTTCTGGTTTAATGATTGATTTGGGGAAGGAAAAAACCATGTTTTGTGAATAATGTGTTTGCATTAATGACTTTAATATGTCTGGCTGAACTTTGTGGCAGGTACCAATTTAAATTTTGCTTGAATATGTAATGATAAAAGTAGTTCTAAGAATTTTAGGTAGGATTGGTTAGTGAATTTGCTCATATTAAGGGTTCAAAATTATTCGGAAACCTAGATGCTACTGACTTTCAATGAGATTTTGATTTTTAAGACTCTTAGATTCATCTGTGGAAACACATCTTTCTTTCTTGTGTGCATTTATAAAATGCAGAGCATGGACAAAATCATTGAAATAATAACACCCCCCTCCCCCCCCCCCCCCAACCTCTCTGTTATCTTCAATTGGCTTTGGATCAGAATGAAATTTTTGACTCATTTTTTAAGCAGATCTGAGTTACTTCTATGGATGTTTTGCTAGAGCAGTGACCATAGGATAAACCCAGGAATGAGCAAAGTCCATCAGGTCATATCTCCTGGTGGCTTTTTCTTCCACTTTACAAACACATTCTTAAGTTTCTGCATCTGAAAACATCTCCTGTTTTTATTCTGCTACTTGGAGGTTTTGTGGGTAAATGTGAGTGCTTACAGCTCTCAGTAATAATACAATTTACAGCTTACAGCTCCTCAATAATTTGACCAAACCATGTACAGCAGAAGTCTGTTTTAGTTTTGTCTCTGCTTACTTAACACTCCTGAGCTAAAATCTCTTTTGAGGTCATGTGAGTAAGCTAGTGTTTGGGCAGATGAATAAAATTTGAAAAGGGTGATACTAAATGTTGCTACAAGAGCCCTACTAAGATACTGAGAGAATCAACAAGCTACTCCAGTTCCCTAGCAAGTGATTGTCAACAGAAGACACGGTACAGGTTAGCAAACTCTGGAAGCAAAAACCAGGGAAAACCCTCCTGCAAAATAGTTTGACTTTTTTTCTTTACAAATGAAACCAATGATAAAGTAACTCTTCAGGAACTGGTTATAAATCCTCTTCATACATATTAAACAGTATACAGTGAATAGGATTAGTAATATCTTTTGTCTAATTTGTCAATCCAGTTCTTAGTTCCCCACAGTGCTTCAGTCAAATACAAAGACAGTCTCAGTTACTTTTCCATAGATTAAGTAGCTCTTGAATTGATATTTGCTGTATGGGTTGGGACTTTGACTGGTAAACACTGTGACTGATGCTGAAGGCCAAAAAAAGGCAGCAATGAGGAATTAAAGCAATAGACTTTTGGTTGACTTGAAGGGCAAATCCTCCCTCCCCATTTTGCTGTAAAAGAAGAGTCATTCTCTTAACAGGAAAGGAACCTAAAAGTATTAGTATAAAAATCAGTGTTTGCTTTAGTATCTTCTTTCTTTTCATTAGCCTGATTTATTTTGATGCACAAAGCTAAATTTTGCTTCATTTCACAACAGGAAAACGCAAAGACCTCTGGCCAACCTAGCTGTGCCTGCTTATGCTGCTTCTGAGCCCTCCTCAAAAGTCAGCTCCAAGGATATGAAATGTGGAATTAACTGCCATAATTTTTATCAGAAGCATCTTCTCCCAGGCAGCTGGAGAAGACTGTCACAATGACAGTGCTGCCCACTAGACTGCCTGGTGCACATGGGAGCAGGGATTTCAGGCATATTCTTCAGAACCAGCATATAACTTGTTTTCAGCTGCAGTGACACAGCCATAGAGAGAGGTATATTAACTAGCACATAGTCCATCATTAGATCAGGTGGAATGGCAGAACATTTCAGAACTTGTATGGATATTCCTGCCTGGGTCTCTGCAGCTGCCAGCCCCTCCTCTCTGTCATTATTCTATTGGTGAGCCATGGTGTAAACAGATAGGTTTATTTGCCTTACACTGATGATAACAGAGATGCATGAACAACCAATAGAATAATGTGAAACTTAATTGAAAAAAGACTTATTGGATTGTAAGATGTTTTTCCAGACATGTTTGTAACAATTTTTTTCCCAATCCTATTTTAATTCCTTCTTTTGTCTTAGCATAAGTATACATCCCCCAAAAAGACTGAAAAATGAAAAATATAAACACTATTTTGATGCTTCATAATTTTTTACTATCTAGCCATTCAAAGTAACTACCTATGTTCATTGACTTGCTCTCCAGTAGTCCTTATTTCAGTTAACTGATCTGATCTGGTTACTGTTAAAGGTAGTTGTAGTTGTAATGAATAGTGTATTCATTACACAATTTTTGGCATAGCCTAATAGTCACATTCACACTGGGATAGTCAAGAACTCGTATTCATTGTTAACAAGTGATTATTGAGCTCTTTGTGGAAGCTTGTAAACAAGTATGTGTTGTTTCAAAGGTCATAAAATTTGGAAAGCTGTAGCGGAAGCAAAAAGAGAAAAAAAGGTGTAAAACTAGTACTCAGCTTTTCTAATTTGTTTCTTAATTTTACATATTTAACCTCATTCAGCTGCCAGCAAAGTCAACTAAAAGATTCGTGCAAAATTCAATTAAATTGATCACCAAGGATCTAGCCTACTGTCTTCAGCATGTTTATTCCCAAGAGTCATATTCCAAACCGTGGATATAACATGACCATGTTTGTGTTTAATACCATCGGCTGTAAATGACACAGGTGTAACATAGAGACACAGAGACAGGTGCAAATATCTGTGTCGGAAGATGAAAGACAAAGCTGTCTTTGGAACCACGATGGCAGTTTGGGATTATGGATACAGCTGTGCTTATATCCTGCCTTAGAACACTGCACACACAACTCAGCTCCCAGCTCAGCAGTGGTTTTTGCGTGCAGTCTTGTACTTACATGAAAACTCCTCAAACAGATTCAATTCGTTCTGCCTTAAGCCTCTGGAAGGTGGCACACTGCAGAGAGATGGGGCCTCGCAGGTTTGTGTACGTACTAAAACCACTTCCAAACACATGTGTAACACAGACTATCCACCCACAGCTGCACAGGTCTGATCTTGAGCCCACAAATGTACCTTCATCAACTTTAGTGAGCTCAGCATCCTGGATGCAATGCCAGGTTAACACAGCCAGGCTCTGCCTAGAACGGAGCTAGCGCATCCTCACAGTGATGTTCAGAGTGGGATTATGCACCATGGTGGTGGGTGAAAAGGTGCCATGCTGCATTTCCTCACCACCTCATGCCACCAGTCTGCACCAGAGGACAACGCTGCTGCCACTCCCTAAATACATCCCAAAGAAAGCTACACACAGGCAGTCCGGCAGTACAAGCAATGCTGAACACTGAACAAAAGAAACAAGCCAAACACTCACTGGGCATTTGAAAAAAGGACTTCATATTATATGGGTGGCTATGGCCAGTGAAATTTCCCTGAAATATTTTAATGAGCAAAATCTGGTGCAAAACAACTTAAGGAGTTAACAGCCAAAAGTGAGTTACCTAAACTCTTACATACATAAATTTAACCCATGTTTTATTTATGGAAATCCTGATTGCACTGAGCAAATTATTATTTTTACGCAAAAAACACCAAGCATTTTGTAGCATGCATGTAAATCCATATATGTCTCAATGTTTGACTCAAAAAAACAGGATAAAGGAAAAGAAAAAAATTGGTAAAATGCTGAAGTCATATGCAGCAGGTAAACTCCCAAAAATCAACAAAAATTCCTCACAGAAGCTATCAAGGAAACGGTAGCATTAAAACTACTTAACCTGCAGCAATATTGTCAGGAATGTCACCCACAAGTACTGATTAGGCTGTGACAAACAAGTTTGTCTTTACACGCACATTCTGCTACCAACAATGTCTATTTGCTTTAACTGTGGAGAGGCAGACACCCTTCCTCATGACAGGGCTGCAATATTTCTCTTAATTTAACATGCCTGAAGAAAAATCTTTAGGCTAACACTAACTTTTGATACCTTTAGGGCAACTACAACTTCATGGGCTATAAATAAGTAGGAAAAAGGCCTAGTTGCAACTGTATTCATTACAAGGCAAAACAAAACAAGCACAAAGCTTAAAAACACCACAATAAATAGCAACACCATTTTCAATCTTAATTCTGACTGCCAATAATGTGGACAGAAAGCCTTCAGGATACTTCGACAGGAGATAAAAAAATTAGCTTGTTGCCCTATAATAGCTACTTAATGGGGACTTGACTCTGTAGCTTCTTTTCTGTCTCAAATCTCCCAATTTTATGGGGGAAAAAACCAGTCTGAAAGTTTTTCATTTTCTTCCTGATGTATTTTTTCTCCATGCCTTTCACCAGAAAGAAAAAAAAAAAATTGGAGCTACTTTCTTGATTTTACATGAGAACTTTAACTGAACCTAAAAGATTACACCAAAGCATGATAACATTTTGGAAATTATCAATTAATATTTATATATCACAGCATTTGTAATGATGTACTGCTGTCTGAATTTAAACTTTGTCATCTGTGGTTGCCTCTTCTCCTCTCCTCTCCTCTCCTCTCCTCTCCTCTCCTCTCCTCTCCTCTCCTCTCCTCTCCTCTCCTCTCCTCTCCTCTCCTCTCCTCTCCTCTCCTCTCCTCTCCTCTCCTCTCCTCTCCTCTCCTCTCCTCTCCTCTCCTCTCCTCTCCTCTCCTCTCCTCTCCTCTCCTCTCCTCTCCTCTCCTCTCCTCTCCTCTCCTCTCCTCTCCTCTCCTCTCCTCTCCTCTCCTCTCCTCTCCTCTCCTCTCCTCTCCTCTCCTCTCCTCTCCTCTCCTCTCCTCTCCTCTCCTCTCCTCTCCTCTCCTCTCCTCTCCTCTCCTCTCCTCTCCTCTCCTCTCCTCTCCTCTCCTCTCCTCTCCTCTCCTCTCCTCTCCTCTCCTCTCCTCTCCTCTCCTCTCCTCTCCTCTCCTCTCCTCTCCTCTCCTCTCCTCTCCTCTCCTCTCCTCTCCTCTCCTCTTCCTCCTTTTTGAACGCAAGCCTTTGGACCCAGGATCTGGTTATTAAAAGTGTCTTGCAGAATACTTGTAGAACCCCACCGCGATGTGTCTATGAGAGATCAGGACTAAAATAACCTATCAAATAAATAAAACCCACAATGCTCATATATTTGGATAAAAATGTTTTAAACCAACCATAAGTGACATTTTACTGTATCCAGCAAGCGATGAGTTGACTCAAAAAATTTAGCTAAGTAACATACTTGTTTCAGATTTCATGGACTTGATAATGTAAATGAATAAAGTTCTCTTAGCACCAAGATATATTTAATGTAAGAAGTTCATACTTCATGAGGCAGTTTAAGTAGAACTTTAAAGGCATGTATCACAATCACAAAAAATTTCTGTGCTGCATAGTTTTGTGATTATTCGTTGCAGAAATAGCTCAGTGTGCAACAACCGTTCAAATGTGTCACACAGTACATGTGAGGCTAGCACTGCACATCAAGGACACAACAGCACAGAAGGAAAGCAGAGCTGGGATGTGAGGACTGGATAACAAGTCCCGGCAGTGTTTCTGCCACTCAACAACAAGAGGACATTTCTATCAGGAAGCCTGGCATTCCGTGAGCTCATTGGCTGGTCCAAGGCACTCATTGCCTAGAGAACACACCATGCCCTGCTTCCTGTACATCTTCCTGATAACCATAGTTTTGACAGTCTTTTCACGCCCAGATAATAATTTTAGTCCAATATTGGTAAATTATTGGATTTGTTCTTGAAATGACACAGATAATGGTACTACTGATCTGCATTTTTTACTGTACCGTTATTTAGAGATAAACTGTTTATCCATAAAGATGGTCTGGTGTCTGTTACTCTGTCCCAAACCAATAAAAATTTGGCAGGATCACCTTAAACCCTTACAGTACAATGCATATGGAGCCAGATATACACTGTGAGTTTTTTTGTCCATTTATTTATGATCCTAGCTTCTTGCTTTGAAAGGTCAGTGTATGGTCAGTAGTGACAGTGGTCGCATTGCAGGGAAAAAAAATGCACAGGTGTCTGTGCATGTTCTGGTCCCACCTCAAATGTGTAAATTCTATTGATGCATTAATTTGTCTTTGCATACATAATGAGGGAGTCATTATCATTTCCCCCTGTGGAAAAATGAATCAATTTAACAGCACACAGATGACTCCAGTGCAGTACACCTGCGAAAACCCCATCCTCACATTCCTGCTTTTTCACACATTAATTCACGCTCGGTCCCAGTGTATGAACAAATAAACTGATAAGTCTAAACCACATTACAATGCAGAAGTTTTGAAAAAAGAATAGGATATATTTTTTGTCCGCAGTGAACCACTTGGATCCTTTTCCCTGAAACTTTATTGAGCTTTGTTATTTTATTGGATAACAGTAACCTTAACATATTTTGTATGAGTTCATAACCTGAAGGTTAATTACCATTCACCAGGAATGGGAACAGTGTTGTTTAGAGAGTTCTATATCTCTCTATGTAGCAATAACCTGAAGAGTCACTACATGAAAATTGTATTGCTAATGCAAATGGTGTTGACTCCCTCCAATCTCCAGGATAATTCTTAACCTACTTTCAAAGAAATATTTTATGGAGGAAACAGGTTTTATATTAATAGAAACTGGATTTAAAATTTGAAGATAATTTGGAGATGACTTTTATTATTTTTCACCACCCATAAGTGCATTCAGATATATTCATTATGCTTGAAGGATTCAAGCTCTCCATCATAAAGTTAATTTGAATTTAAAAAAAAACAACAGAAATTAATTTCATTGCAGAGAAACAGCATAAAGTGTTAAGACCAGAGGAATAATGAAAACCTGAAATAAATTTAAAATGTAATATTACACTAACACAATTAATTTTTTTTTATTTTTTTAAGAATTTTCTTCATCAACTTCTTAATGACCAAGCAGCTTCCCAAAATGAGCCTCCATGAAGATATTGCCTAGTGTTGCACCACCTGCCACTACTAAGAGTTATCTGATACTGTGATGTTTGTAACTCCAAGTGGTCGTAGAGTCGTAGCTCTTGGATTGTCCTTCTTCACCAACAGACTCAGCTTTCTCTACAACTCCTAAGAGAACATGTTCTCTAGGCCCTGACCATCTCAGTGATGCTTTCTGGGACTCACCACAGTTTCTCAGTCCAGAGAGACTGTGGAGGTTACCCAGATTCACTAGGCAATGTTTTACCCAATTTAATGCTGCCATCAGCCCTGCTTTGAGTGAGAGTTTTAACCAAATGACTTCTCCACAACTCTTTAATGACTGCATGGCTCTCAACACATCCAATAATTAATAATTGCAAATGTCTTCCTTGCTTTTTAGACAAATCAAACTAATTATGTAGGTGATAGTAAGAAAACCAGATGTCCACTGTGTGTATAGATTACATAAACATTTGGGTACAAAGCATCCAGAGTTTCTGGCTTTAGTTAGATATAAAAGTGTGCTGGAAAGGAATTGCAAGCTGATTTAGTTTATACTTGAGCATTATCAAACTTCTGAAACTTTTGTATCTCTTTAGCAGCAATTAATATATTTATTAATGGAAAGCTAAGTATGTCTTGTACTTATTCAAAATATTGATTTTGATCTAATACTAGGTTTTCAGAGAATTGAACCAAATTCATTTGGTTCATATTTTTACTGATTTAAGAGCATGAAAAGATACATGTTTCTCTTATATTAGTGTAAGCTACTGTACCTTGTGTCATGCAAACCCAGATAATTACATTTCATGGGTCTTCCTTACTGAGAGACAAAAAAGAGACAAATCTTCCCCTAACTGTTCTTTCTGGTGCAACTTGGAGCACAAAAATGCTATTCAAAGTGCACAAAAAAGAAACAAAGCTTATTAATATTTTCAGTAACTTGATGAATATTAAATGCCAATATGCAGCTAAATTATTCTGAAAGATGCTTATCCTTGGCTAACAAACCATATTCGCCTAGAAGAAACTTTCATATATCTATGACTGCAGATAGGCTGGCTAGGCCTGTATATCTATTGTAAATATTGTAGTTTTAGATATTGCATTATTAAATACAACTTTATAGAAGTGCACTACTAAAGTGGAAATTTCTTTTAAGTTAAAATCATAAAAAATTGCACTTGAACTTCATAGAGGATTTTCATTTCTATATAAAATGTTTACAGTTATACAGTAAAATATTAATGCAACTAAAACTTCACGTGTGGTTTAAGAATACCTTTTTTGGTATGCTTTTATGTAAATAAATAAATAGTTGGTTATAAGCCAAAGATCCAACTACAAAAGCAGAGAGAGCAACAGAAAAGTTTAGGTAGCTGAATCAGTAAAACACATTTGAAAAATTGCACAGGTGTAAAGGAACAAATTTGTTTACAGATCATTCTCTTATAAAGCAGCAATGATTTCTCTTTCTAAATAAACACCACACCCTAGTTTTTCATGTGCAGCAGTAATGAAGTCTTTATATAAAGGCCATAAATCAGATTCTGATCTGAGAGGTCAAGATATAGTCACCTTGGAGCTAAATCCTCACAAGGTAGAGCGCGAGGCAAATGTTGCTTCATTTCACTGTTGTCTAGTCCTTATAAGCCTTATGAGGATTGGGTGAAGCCCCTTGCCCTGCTCAGCCTGCAGGAGACTGAGGGGAGACCTCATTGCAGTTACAACTTCCTTGTGAGGGGAAGAGGAGGGATCAATCTCTTCAATCTTGTGACCAGCGACAACACTTGAGGGAATGGCCTGAAGCTGAGTCAGAGGAGGGTTAGGTTGGATATTGGGAAAAGTTTCTTCACCCAGAGGGTGGCTGGGCACTGGAACAGGCTCCCCAGGGAAGTGCTCACAGCACCAGCCTGACAGAGCTCAAGAAGAATTTGGACAATATTCTGGGGCAAATGCTGTGACTCTGTGCAAGGACAGGAGTTCGATTCAATGGTCCTGATGTGTCCTTTTCAACTCAGCTTATTCTATGATTCTGTGAGGAAGTTACATGGTGCAGAAATGGCAAGTTAGAAGAAAGGTGTACAAGCAAAATCATTTGAAGACAACAGTAATGAGTAGCATGATGGCTGTCTTAGATTAAAACATACCTGCAGAGAAAGAGGTTTCCTCTCAGGGCCTGACAGGAAGATAGATTAGATTGCATGACTGGAGTGAAAAGGAAATGTTGATGAGCACATGATGTGATCCTTTTTTAACCATAAAAGTCTATGGAGAAGCATGAAGACATGGAAAAAAGAACTTATTGCTTTTCTTTTGAAGTTCTGGTGACATCAGTTGCTTTGTGATAAATGCAGACTGCCACCAAAACCCCACCTTTTCACAGAGAGGTTTTCTACTTTTTCATATTAACTCATTAAATATTTAAGTCCATTAAACTACTAATGAATATACTAAACATGAAACAGTGCTCAATAGCACACTGAAGTCCCCTTTTTCTTGACCAGAAGAAAGAAGAAAGAAGAAAGATGAAATTTCCTGAAAAAAATAGAAATCTATAATGGAATAAAGACTAGTTAACGTTTAGGTGCTTTAATTTCAAAGTAGGTATGAATGCTGCCCTTTAATAGCCTGGAACAAGATGTTTGAAATCCCTAAGGCTCCTTTTAAAGGAGTATGTTGGGATCTTTTCTTCACAATGTTGCCTTGTGTAAGTAATCCTAATGAAGTCAAAGGAACTAAAAATTAATTTAATTTTTTATTTGTGTCTAGAGTGTTAGGGACCCATCGTACAGCCTCTACAACTTTATGTAGAAAAAAAAACCAAGAGAAGGGATCACACATTGTGAATTCATACTGAATACTAAAACTTAGATTTGTTTAATTTGGAATAAAAATATTACCAAAAGGTTGGTTATTCAGTCCATGGGCAGAAAGATGGTATCTCTCTGTGTGAACAGCGACAATTTCAAAAAAATACTGTTTCACAATGCTAAACTTTTTGATAAAATACCCTAATAAAATAACAACAGTAAAAAAGTCAAAAAGCATTATTGGTTATGATATATTTGATAATTTGAAGAGATATTGTATTTCTAATTTCTTATATTTCTTTTCTAGTGCCCAAAGATGCAGGCAAATATCTTGCTTCACACACTGTATTTCTTTTTTTTCTTGATATATATATGCAAAGCTCAAGGATTATCCAATAACGAACATCCTCTGATGGCCTTTATCAAGGGTAATAAAGGTCATGAAAGCTGTCCTTTACACGGACTGCATCTGAATTTTTTCTAGAATATTAAGACACATATCAATATAACCTGTCATTCAACCTTGAGGTTCAGTTAAAATAGAAAAATGATGAGAGGTACTTGGTGGCTACTTATTTTACTAAACTGGTCTGTTTAAAAGAGAGCATGAGATTCAGGGCAATAAAAAGTTTTGTGGCAAAGTGGTATCTCCTGAATTCCATCAGTGGAAGGTAAGTCAGACTAGTCAGAGTGAACCCAAGTTTTAATTTCTCATGATCTCACAGAGATCATGTCCTTAGAGACTCAGGTTTTCTTCTACAGAAAATAAAGAAATTTCATCTTTCAAGCCTAGCAACCAGTAATCTCTCCCTAAGGAATCACTGCTTACATAGATTCAAAGGTTTTGTACATAATATTGGTGTGTGTATCACTTGTAAACTTTCAAAAATACACTGAAAAAACACACGAAATTATATAAATCCCACTTGGCCAGGTAAAACTATCAAGCCTATGGAAGTGATACTATTGTTCAGGTCCAGTGAGGTTTTAATTGGAATGTCCAGAAGTGTCACATGATTAAATCAAGCTTTTGACTGCACAGCTGGGAGTCTTTCACCCTTACTCACTTCTGATTAGGCCTGTATCTTCTTATTCATAACATATGACAGTATTGCCCCCACATCTCAAGTACTGCATACAGACCAGACTGGTTCCATACAGATCAGAGCCCAGCTTCCTGCTCTATACAGCTCAAAGCCGTCTTCAGAACTTAGAAGACCTCAAGAGGAAATTTACTTCTTAACAAGCCATCATTGGAGACCAGTGCAATTTTACCAGATATCTTAGAACAACACTCAGTATATTTCATCCTCCTCATGCTTGAAGTTACATTATTTACCACCCTGACCATAGTTTCAAAATTAAAACTCATCAAAATAGGAATTTCACAATGACACCCAAACAACCCTCTTTTTTAAGTATATCATCAAGTCACAATCATTCAGAAAAGGGTTTTCTTTTCCACTCTCTTATCAGCAAGGACTCATCTAGCAGGTCACTGGAGCATCTTCCCTGTCAGCAGCAAAGAGAACAACACCTTTATGCCAAACAACTAATGGATGCAAACATTTGTTCAAATCAGGAAGAATTGCATTAGCCTTTATCTAAAGGCAGGACAGTGAATGGTACTTGTATTGCTGAAAAGAGGACTCATTTTGCTTTGCACCTTGCCTCACTTCAAACCTCTAGCATCCTATCCTATGACTATTCTTCTCACAGACATGAAGTAGATATTTTTAACTTCATGATTTGTTTTGCAGTCAAATTTTCATTCAGTCGATGGTGCTGTTTGAGCCCAGGAGCCAGAAATGCATGAGTTCTCCTTTTGGCCTTGAAACACTTAATGGGAATACATCCATTTCTCTGTAATTTTATATCCTTTGAAGGAGTGCTGTAAAGAGTAATTAAAATTTTTAAAGTACCTTACAATGTGATCACAGAAAGAAAACAATCAAGTGAATGAGACATGGAAATGGAGACTCACCAAGAATGAAGATACTCGGTCACCTGCACAGCTATAAACCTCACCTTAAAGAGAAAACAGAATTAGTTAAAAAAGGAGAAAAAAGATAATTAACAGATGAAATATTATTTAATTCAACAGACGTATTTTATGGATGCAAATACAAATTAAGGAATATACACGTGCCCACAAATTGGTGCTTGTAATTCCCGGAGACAAAGCTTCTGAGCTCGTATCTGCTTCTTATTCAGCCTCAATTTTGGCCCTAAAACACTCAAACAGCATGTTTTCAGCAGTAGGATTTACTTCCACTGAACATTCTGAACTAGTTATTTCGTATCATTCTTGACTCTTCCCTTCTTGCAAGTTTTCAGCTAATAAAGACTGCAATAGCTCTCACCATCCATCCATCCATCCATCCATCCATCCATCCATCCATCCATCCATCCATCCATCCATCCACCTTTCCAAGCAATATATTTTCTCCAACAGCAGAGAGAACCTGTTCCTGACCCGAAGATAAGCACAGCAGGGCTAGCAGGTGTGAAGGTATTTTCCACTTATGACGTCCAGAACAAGCATGAAGAAGGTATTTGCCTACCAAAGAAGGCTGCTTTCATTACCCTTGCTGTAAACTTCTCTACATGTGTAAAATAGCTGAACTTCCCCACTCACCCCTTTAAATGAACAGTTGCATTAACTAATCTTTATGACATACTTTCCCAGGTTGTTTAGTGACTGTTTAGTGAGTATATCTCATTTTAGCAGAACCTTTGGCAGTTTCTGCTCTAAGCTTAAGAACTTCAAAGAAACAAGGACGCAAGCAGGACTGACGGGTATGTAACTAAGTCATGATCCCCCAAAGCCATGCTCAGGTAATGGAAAAGTCCACAGTATCACAGAAGTTGTTGTTAGGATTCTAAAATCAGAACCTGGATGCCAGCGTCACATCTGCATATTTAGGCAGTTTTGAATCATAATGTTTTTATTCATGCAAACCCAGCTTGGATCCAGAAATCACTGCTTCTCTCTGATTGAGCTCCCCAAAGGATTTTATTCCATAAGTTTTCTTACAGTTTGACTTAGCCTGACTTGCTTTTACTCATCTAATTCTCTTAATATATGCACAGTAAAGAAGGCAGTAATGCCTCATTTTTAGGATGTTGGTGGCTGGAGGCTGGGAAGCAGAAGACCTAGATTTCATTCCCTCTTCTCATGGAGAATGGGATGAATGCTTTTCCCTGGGATGAGACCTGGATTCTGATCATTCTCATGTTTTTGACATGAAATGCTAATTAGATAAAATATGTATACTGATTTGAAATTAGCAAAAGTATGGGAACCTCTTCAAATAAAATGGCAGAATATTTTCTTAACTATTCTCTAATTTTTCATTTCTGTTTCAAAATGGCATTTCTGTTCATACATACAAACTACCTACCAGTTCCTAATAACCTTAAGCTGAATTGGATAAATGCCTATGAAAAAATCAGGTATAAGGTCTCTGTGTTTAGATATTTTCTTAAGTCAATACCCAAACTTGGAAGCTATGTTTGAAAATACTTTTCTTCACTTTTTCTCAAGTCTTATGTGCTCTAAGAAATGAAGTGAAATGTTTGGAACTCATAAGAAAGACTGTCAGATCTCTTGAACTAAGAAATGAAAACAAAACTAATAAACAGAAAAGCCAAAAGCTATAAGTGTCTTACAAGCTAATAAAAGGGAAAGTGCAACAAACAGCAAAAGCCTAAAAATAGCCACCACAGGGATCCAGTTCCTTGGCTTTGTGGAATTTAAAGGTCCAGGCTCCGGAAATCAAGCAGGAGAAAATGATTACAGGAGAAGGGTAGACACAGCCTCCAATACAATAAAAGCCTTCCCTATCTGGAGGAAGGCTGTGTTTCTGTATGCAGTATGAAGCCAGGATATCTCAGCACTGTAAAACCTGAATTTTAGAAATGTCTTAATTCAAATGTTAAAATAGTCTGTTGTTAAAGTTTTGAGAACTTTGATGTACTATTTTTCTGTAATGTATTATCTTAATATGTGCATAGGTCTCAGGTTTCCGTGCCAAATGCAGTACTTGGAAAACTAATTTTTCTCTATAAATCCTGTTTAATATTTGTCTTTCATTCACATTGTAATATTTATTGCTAAGCCATGCACCGAAATACTGTAAAAGTCTTGTTATTGTTATTAGGTAGGGCTCTTTAAGAAAGAAATGTTCAAAAAATATATCACAGATTATTGACCTATATTTAAATTATATTATCACTTACTAATAATTAATGTAACAGAGTGAACAATTGAGTAAAAGGTTATATCTATAAAATTATTAAAAAGGATTAAATTATGCCCAGCAGCTACTAGTGAAAATCCACCCAGCCATGGCTATCTATACTGCAGTTGCACTCTTAGGTGGAAATTGCATATTAATGTGGCCCATTTAGTTTATGCTATAGACTTCTCTGAAGAAGGAACAGTGATGCAACTAAGATAAAGTCCTAATGGAACATAATAAAATGTGGTTGTTGATATTGAGAAACTAGTGCCAATTTTGTACTTCTGCTACTCTAAGTACACTATTGTTAATAAGTAATTTTAATTTCTTCAATTAGGAAGTGTTCTAGTAAGGTTGAATCATTTTTCCTTAAAAGACATTAGATTGACAGGTAGAATGATATTCCATTTAGTAAACACACTCTTATCAGAAAAACCCCACATTTTAAAATCAATTATCTTTCAACTGCTCTTGCCCTTCTATAACTTTACTTAACATTAATATGCTTTTTATTGTATATTGTATATCTTATCAGAATATCTAAGGACCTGCCTAAACATAGAGACTACAGGTCCAGTATATATTAAAAGGAAATAGTTTATTATTATTAGTTTGATTTTTAATCAAAATTGGGTATCTCTTTTCTGTTTAATGATTTTTGCTGCTGACTGATCCTTAAATCTTTGCTGAAGTCCTGAATCTAAGAGTACTTATTGCAGAGCTTGTTTCAGGGCTGGAACATACATGGTAATACTTCAGAAGAATCTATCCTGTGCATCCACTTACCAATGAATTTTTTGATTGTTCTTTGTATAGAAACACAAAGAAAACTAACAACTAAAAATACAAGATTTAATTCAAGAATTGCCTATAATTCTTTCAATTATCACACTTTCCTATTTCTCATCATCCTGAAGCTTTATCCACACAGTAATTAAAAATGATTTTCCCCACTCTGTTGACAAGTCTTCGATTTTGGTATGACAACTCTTGTTTTATAATGAGGTGAAAGGATATTACTGGTAAAGAAAAATGGACTTCTCTGCTTGCTAACGACTGTCAAGTATTATACTCCCTTGAACATACTGTCTTATTGGGAAGAAAATAGTCATATGGAGTTCCAAATGTGTACTGGCATGTTTATTTTTATAATATAAACAACCATGAATTTAAGGTGACTTTCTCAGAAACTAAAAAGAGAAAAGACTCCTTCTTGTCTCAAACACTGGCTATTTCTTCCACTAACTTTAGAGGTTTTTAAGGAGCTGTGAACAAAAATCACAAACATGGAACTATCTTTTTGGCATCTTTACTGCCCAGTTAGGAAAGGGAGGATAAGGTCTGATGAAAGTTATGTCCTGTGTTTTGAAGGCTAAACCTCTAGACTGGAGGTTAAGTGTCCATCTGTGTCATTTACAAAGTACATATGTAAAATCTGGATTGCTTATTTGAAACAGTATTTTCTTGGCTCTAGGTGGTGTTAATTTTCTGTTGCTTCCTTCTCCATTTGGTATGTAAAATCTGCATAACTCTCATCTCACACCAGCAGCTCCTTTAGATGACCTGGCTTAATTTCTGCAATATATTTAGACCATTTGTTCACAAAGGATTTTGTGGCATCTCTCGGTGACTTAAAAATAATTTAGGTGGTTCCTAAAGCAAAAGGATGAAGGCCAGTTTACAGAATGCTGTGCTACCTGACCATCAAAGTGATAACTTCCACTATGGAAAGACTTTCCATCCTCTGGCCTTTGGAAATGCCTAGTTTTAGTTAGATGCTGATTCATTTCCTGCAGCTCTTTAAACACAGCCAGCTGTGTGTGTGCTGCTGAGGGTCAGTATTATTTAAGCATTGTTTCAGAGACTTCCTGTCCCTGAATTCTGTAAGAGGGAAAAGATCTTGTTTTGCTGTTTGGTATCAGGTTTTGTTTTTTTTTCTTGGTTTTCTTTTTTTTTTTTTTCTTAAGGGTGTACATTTCTCCGTAAGTAAAAACAAGTCCTTGGGGGAAAAGCTTCTGTAAATGACTGATAAGGAGTAGAAAAGGAAGTACAGAATCAAAGCATCTAGCTTTTTAGCCAGTTAAATCCCTCTAAGTCTAGGGCATCAAAGTATCTGAAGCCCATGTATAAGAACACAGGAAATTAAATGTATCCTTTACATAGTTTCATAAAGAAAAAGATGTTCTAATAAGGAACATTAGAGATTATCTGATTCTGTGAGCCTCAATTTATCCACTGTTACGTTGCCACAGAGTATGCAGTGACAATGACAGCAATAAAAGAAAAATCCAAGAGCTTTGAGACCTTGTTTCTCTATTTGCTTTCAATAATAATTCAGGCTTCGTGTCAAAATAATGATAAGTATTCCCACAAAGATGAACTATTAGTGATGGGACTTTGTTTCTTAGTTTCTTATCACATCAAAAAGGGTAAGTCTTTAATTATTTTATTAAATATTCATTTTGGTGGCTGTGAAAATATTAGAAACAAAAATATATTACACAAATGGGTTTATAACTTACTCTGTCTTAAGGCAAATCCAGCCATAAACTACATTCCCTCTTGATTAATATCTCAGCAGTGTTTACTACTCTTCAATTGCTAGTACAATGTTTATTCTGTTCATTATACTGTTTCCTGTATCACTGTGGTGTTTATTGTTCTTCTGTGTATTTTTGACCTCTCAAGTTTTATCTGCAGCTCTGCTATTAAATTCACTTTATTTTTTTACGAGTGTGGATTCTATCCTGCTTGTATATTGCTGATTTTTTCAAACCTTTAACATAAAATTTTCCTAATATTGATTGGTAGCATGAAGTCAGAAGTGTTAAAGTAGCCTTGGAAGGAACCTTTGCCCTTGGGGTGGTTTGTACAGTATCAGGCATACTGGAGCCAGATGGGGTTCACCTGTCTAAAGGGGGTAAAACTGTTCTAGCCTGTGAGTTGTCAGGGTTGAGTTCTAGCCTGTGAGTTGAGAGGGGTTTATACTAGGTGTGGAGTGGGAAGGGGATAATACCAGGCTCATCAGAGATGAACCAAGAGGCAGCATGTCAAGTTTGGGGGTGAAATCAATAACCCAACTGTTGTGGCGGCACAGGTCCTAATTGGCCCCACACTCTTCCCCACCTCTTTTCTCCTTATTTGGTTAAGTTTCGGGAAAGTTCTCCCTTACTGTAATGTTTAATAAGTCCCTGGTTTCGGTTCCTCCCTCTGCAATCCCTATTCGTTGTAACTCCTTTCCATCCTCTTGGTACCGCCCCATCCCCTCTCCCTGATTGGTTCCCGATGCTGGCCACTCCCCATTCCCTGCTCCCTCTTAACCCCTTGCCGACTGTTGTTCTGAGCTTGGAACCTCCGTCTTCTAGCCCGTCCTCATGTCCCCGTCTCGTCTGCGTTTTTCCGAATAAAACTTTCCCTTAGAAGATTCAGTTTCGAAGCCCGCCTCTTCCTTCACCGTTCTGGTTCCTGGCTCGTCCTACCTCCTGAAGTTTCTTTGCAGTGCTGCCCTGTGGACCCTGGGCAAAGGCGCACTCAGTTTTTAACGCCGCTGAGTGAGGCCTGAGCTAGCTGCCGCTGCCGCGGCGCGGGACCACGAGACTGGCACAGTGACAAACCGCGCAGCGATAAGACCACGTGGCGTTACCCAACTGAAGTGCATCTTCCCCTCTCTGACTCTGAATTGTGTTAAGCACTCTGGAACACACTCACAGTCTTATGGGGACAAGCCAAGGACTCCTAAGTAAATAAAAGCCAACAGGGAAACACCAGAAAATTATCTGAAAGGAATTAAGGTGTGTTCCTCTAGGACCGCGTCTTGGCCAGCAACGCAGCTGAGGTGCCTTTACACCAACACATGCAGCATGGGCAACAAACAGGAGGAGCTGGAAGCCAAGGGGCTGCTGGAAAGCTCTGTCCTTCTTGCCATTACTGAAACTTTGTGGGACAAATCCCATGGATGGCTACAGGCTGTTCAGAAGAGACAGGGGAGGAAGGAGAGGCAGAAGGATTGCCCTCCCTTGACATCAAGAGGTGGATTAAGTGTGAAGAGCTCTCTCTGAAGAACAGACTTGGGCAAGTCGAAAGTCCGTGGATGAGAATCAGAGACTGAGACAACAACGGGAAGTGAGCGGTTGCTGTCTGACCAAGGGGGGCCTATTGACAAAGCCTTGCAGGAATCATTGTGCTCACAGGCTCCCGACCATCTGGAAAAGTAGCATGGCAAGGTGTAGGCAGACTTTCAGGGAGACTTCTGGAATACATGGAGAATAACTTCTTGAGCCAGGAAATAGACAGCCCTACCAGAGTGGAGGCAATGCTGGATGTGATGGTCACCAATGTGAGGTAATTGGAGACATCAAGATGAGGTACTTCAGATGGTTCATTACTCATTACTTTTTACTTTAATCCCTTAGAGATTTTAGTCATGGAAATAACACATCTATGACACTTAAATGACAATTCTTCCTCATGAGTGGTAAAATTTTAGTAAAAAATGGGATCAGAAAAGAAGGAAAGAAATGACAGCAAACTACATTTTTTGTGCAAGTCAAGAAGTACTTCTATGTCATAGGTATCCAGAAAAAAACAAACAAATGAGACATGAGAAGCAAGGTTTCAGGGTTGTAAGACATTTAATTTCTTTTTCTTCTGAATCTAAGAGCAGTTATTCAATTTCCTATAAACCTGCGAGTTACTGGTGTTTTACAGTCACTCCAAGACCACCCCAGACAGGCTTCTCATGAGGGATGTGAGCTGCACCGCCACAGGCTCTCCCTAGTGAACGCAGTGGTTTTTCCTTTCAGAGAGTCTCAAACCATTTGTGAGCCAGACGCATTTGGTCCAGTAAGTAGACAAAATGTCATTTGACGTAAATTCATCCAAAAACATGTAACAGAGGTGGGAAGGGCCTCAGCACTAACAATAACAAACAACTGATTAACTAGTTTTGCTCCAAATTGCTAGGTAATGTAGAAATAGCCTACTCCAGGCCTGAGAGAAACTCCCAGAAATCATGCAAAGGCCATTGAAGTCTTTCCTTGGTTTAAGTGTTGAACCCAAGATATTTCATATGAAATAAAACAACTTTTGCTGATCAGTTCTATTCCCAAAGGAGTCAAATCAATATAATTGCATTTTAGAATGCATCCCTATTCCTTTAAGTTCAGCACTGGCTTTTTTTTTTGTCTTATGATTTTAAATACCACTCTTTAAATACATTTTAGGTAATACTATTTTATAGTGTTTTCACCTACTTATCTATCAGCTGTAAATACATGTTTAGGTGATAACTGGTAAAGATTCAAACATACGTTTATCCAGATTGGATTTCAACTTCTCTCTCAGTTGCTAACACCTTTTTAGTAGTGACCTCTTCCAGCAGATGTCATTATGTTGCAAGCAGCAAACAGGAAGCAGGGAAAGCCTGTACTGCAAAACAGGAGCACCAGAAAATGTTTAGTGCTCTTAATAATTGAATGTGTGCATATGGATGGAGTTGCATAGTAAACAAAAACATTAGGTAATCTCTTATTTTTCACACTCTTGCTCAAAATATATTCAAAGCATGTTTTCAAACCTTTCAAGAACAAAATGAAGAATCTTTAAATGTGAAACTACATTTAAAGTGTGTGTTTGAGCTTCCATTACATAACTCATTATTTCCTTATGTTTTACATATGGATTGCCTTCAACATTACTAAAATCTGACATTGCTGAGATGGAGTGCAACTTTTTATTCCTAATAAACAAATCCTATTAAAGTTTTTCAGACAGAAAGGCAATATAACTTGAATTTCATGACTATGGGAATTACTCAGATTCAGGGGGAACAGCAAGTTGACACACTGTTATTTCTGAATTATGTTATGATACTCCTCAAGAGCAAGTAATGTGGAACAGTCAGGTACTATTACGCCTGAAACTAGTGGCCCAAGTTCGCATGCATAAGGTGGTTCTAATCTACAGACATGTCCTGATTCAGGAGAGGAAATTGTTTATCATGGGATATGTGTAGACTTTCCTGCCCCTCAGTAGATTATCAGAGATGACTCTATGATTTCATCTCAGAGATGACTACATGCTTTCTACAACAACCAGCCTCCCGCTGAGCATCCACAATTGCCAAACAAATCCCACCATATCAAAATATCCCAGATCACTACTGTTGCACTTGTACTTCAACTGTAGTAGTATGACTGTGCTGTGGGCAGATGATCTTTCACACTGGAGACAGGAACATCTAGGAGAGGAGCAATAGCAACATGAGGGAATTGGAAACATGACCGCCATCCAAAATTAAGCCGTTGCTGCTTGTGCATATACAGCCAGACCCTGCTTAACTATGACCATACAACCATACAACATAATGTTGTATTGCAGTAGCACTCTTGGATGCCTGTCAGAGATTAATATTGCCATGGCCAAGCGCATGAAATGAGAACCTGGAGGAAGCTGTGGTCCAAGTGAATAGCTGCTGTGCCAGATAGTCATTTCACAGAATGCTGCAGGCTTTCACCACGGGAGTTCTAAACTCTCCAAATCCCAGAATAAACAGGGTTATTACAGTCACTTATAGAATTACAAAGACTTTCTCTCTGACACAGGCACATACAAGACCCTTCACAAGCAATAGCCCAATCTATGGAAGGACCAGATTTCTTCAGTATTGTTGAACGCATGCTGTAAAGATCAGAAAGGCCATTTTATCCTCAAAACACAAGTTCTGTTATTTTAAGGAAATAAGCTATTCTTTCATCCCCATCTTCAATGAAAAATGGAATACACCATTAATTATGTGTCCATGTGTAATGGAGGCCTTTTGTTTCCTTACACTCTGTTTTGGAGACTTGTTGGCTTTTAATGCCGGCAGGATATATATATATTAGTTTGGTTTTTTAAAAAAAAATTCTTATTGTAAAATATCAAAAGGCTTTGAAAAAGCTATATCTACATGCTTAATTGCAATGATGTTCAATCTGTCCTAGAAGTGCCCCTGGGAATCACCTGAACATCAAACACAATGTGTATGTGAGACTGAGCTGAGCTGGAGATAAGTAACAAAACAGAAGGAAGAATGTGGACTCCGCTCTTGACTTTCACCATCTCTGACACAACAACCGAATCTCAGCATTTGTCATTTCCCATGTGAGGACAAATGTGTAGCTTAAACCACACTTCATGATGCTGCAATGGCTTTAGCAACCTGCTTGTCTTCAGCCAAAACAGCCTTAGCAGTGCTCATGCAAGCAGAGAGCATGGCTCAGACCAACTGCCATAGCTAACAGCTGAGAAACAGAATTCCTGAAAATTCCTCCCCAGCATAAATGAGCTAGATATGGATCAGGAGATTAAAGATGGGCACACAGGCTACACACAACTGAGGAGCTGCAGAGACAGAACCAGCATGGGCTAACACACGTAGGGAGAACGCAGTACTGACACACTCATTGACACGCTCTGCGGATGAAGAACTGAGATTGGCTGACTTAAACCCAGACACAGTTGTCCATCAGCATTTGTAACACTTATTTTTTCAGTTTTTTTAAGATTCTGGAGGATGATCCATTATATCATCATCCCACACCACTCTTACAAACCTGTTATCAGACGTGTTCTGTGAGGAGGGCATAAAAAAGCTTTTCAGCCTTTCATAAGCAGATGACTTCTCAGGTGTTAAGGTAGAAAGGCAAAAGTGTTAAATCTCTTTTACTATGAGAATAGAAGGTTGGAAAAAATTACCAATATAGGGATTCAACTGAAATCAAGTTACAGCAAACATATAACAGTTTTCAGAACGGAAAATATTGTCAGATAAAGACTACTACAATTCACCAGAGGTTTGGAAACTTTTTCTTATGAAATTAAAAATGTTTATCTGCAATTAATATCTTCAGACATATGAGCAGCCACAAAATTTTGTTCCAGAAGGTCAGCAACACTTTGTATTCAATGAATTCTCTCAAACTATGCCTACATTATTAGGAAGCTATTGTTGACAATGAGTCTGATACCATCAGCGTCAGTGATAGAAAACATTATCTTTCAGGTGAGTGTTCTTCTTTGCTTCTACATAATATAAAAAATTTCTACACATTTTTCCTGCAGCCTTGAAATTATTTGTCATGAGTCCTTCATCCTGCTTCAAGTTTAAGTAAGCTAAGGTATACATTAAAGTAATTACATGTATCCATATTAAAATTTGCTATAACATATCTGCCCAATCTTTTCCCTTTTCTTGCAGTCTTTTTTTCAAGGCAAGGCTTTAGACATGCTTTACCATTAGCATAACAAAATGACTAACAGAATATGCATTAACACTTAATCTTAGGTGACTGAATTTATTGCACCCTTATGGAACCTGTACTGGAGAGTGTTCTGCATTGAGCCCATCGGGTTGCTTGCTGCTGGTGTGTGTATTTCACCCACACACTCCGAGCATTGTTCCCCCACTAAGAGAAATCATGCACCACACTTCATAGCCAGCAAAGAATAACAGAGCGCTCAGAATAACATAACTGTGATTTCACAGCATAGATTTTAAGTCTCATTTGAAATGGATGCAGCACACACTTAATATTCCCTGAGTTCTAACACAATGTCTCTCAAAAAATTCCTCTGCTCTTTTAATTTTTAGCTGTCATGCACTAGTAAATAAGTGAGAATGCTTGTGCCTTTTCTTTACTGAGATGCATACAAAATGCATACTCTGACTGCCAATATCGTGAAGTGATTTTCATTGTGTGTTTTACGGAACTGTTAGATTTGTTGGATGAAATCATGGTCTCCTTTGAAGTTAAGGAGAGCATTACTGTTGACTTAATGAGACCGAGATTTCTTTTATGTTCAAAGTTAAGCAATGTTATTCACTTTCTTTTTTATTAAAATATACTCCAAAAATTTAAAAAGTAAATCAGTACTTTCAGTGTTGCATCCACAACATCTAAAGGCCTAAAAATGTCAGTAATTCAAAAATCCCCATAAATGGCTTTGAATGCCAGACACAAAGTTAGATAGAATTTGTATGAAGTCAGAAATATATGAAAGAAAGTGCTTTTCCTGGCACCAAGTTTGAGTTGGATTAACAAATACTTATAAAAAAGTTTTATGGAATTTATTTAAAATTAAAATCTATCTTTTTATAAACTACTTACCTCCATGAAATTTAAAAAAAAAGAAACAGAATTTGTGATAAAATACTATGCCAAAGGATTAAAAAATAAATAGAAAAAAAGATCTAGTTCTTTACTAAAGACTGTCAGCTTTTACATTATTTTCTAGGATGTAAATTCAATGTCTGTAGACTCCAATTATTTATTCTGTATGACACTTCGATAGGGTATATAAGATTATATATAAGATATAAAAAAATATCCCATACTGAGTTATAGCTGTTGAGAACTAGAATTTATAAATACCTTACATATAAAGGTAGCATTTTTAAAGGAATTACTTCACATTTCAGGATATTTTAAAGGGTATTTGTGTTATGAACATGTTTAGACATATTCTGAGGTCATTCTTCAACATCTCATTTCTGGAATGAACATTGTAAAGCATTTCTTTCAGTAGAACTTTCAGTAGAAGTTTATCTCTTTTTAAGAGGTAGGAGTATGTGGACACCACCAGTTCAGACTGAGATCCTAAACATTGATTAGTCACTTTTAGACTGAAAACCAGGATTAAGTAGGTTATTGTCCTTTACATGTCTTATTGTAGCTTAGTATCTGTAAGACAAGGTCATGACTGATGTTGAAATAATTACATAAAGCTGAAAGATGGTAAAACAAGTATTTGACACTTCAATACAATGGTTTCCCTCATTATTAAATAGGTATTACAAAAGGGTAAATCTAGCAATCTGATGCTTGGTAAGAAACATTTACAATAGCTAATCTGAGATCCCTGAATGCTTAAAACGCCTAGTGACATCTAGGAAACACATCACCACAGTCAAATAGACAACTTTCAGGATGTCTTGGCCAATTGTTTCTGCAGAGGCACTTTCCAGAGGAGATGGCTGCTTATAAGCACTCGATAGCCGGCCATTACTGGGGTGGAGTATTTTGCTTGAATGCTTTTGAAGCTCTTTCTGTCAGTTGTTTCGTGTTCAAAGGATCAACCAATATTCCCAGTTCAGATGAATTTTAGATAAAACATAATGTACAAGGAATGTGTCCAAGAAAGAGGAGAAATGTAAGTCTAAATGCCTCTTCTTCATCTTGTATTGTCTCACAAGATGGAAAAATATTTAAGTTCCTGTGTCACCCAAAAATCAAAATACTAAAAAGATTGCCATTATATTATCAATACACAAAAGAATTAATTTAAAATGTTAATTAAAAATGTACCAAACACAGATACTTAGCCGTTGCCTTTATGTCAACCCTGTCTATTTGCACTGAGAATTACACACAAAAGTAATGGAGAAATCATCACCTATATATGTTAATATATAATCACAGTATACCTCCCTTGTTAAAAGCAAGTTAAATAGAATCCTACACCCAGTCCAGAGGTACAGCTTATGACTTTAGAGTTGCAGCTATGGATACATATGTCTCCTTCCTATTTTTCTTCTCCTTCTCTGAAACCAAGTCTTTCTAGTTTAATTTTTTTGAGTCATCTCACAAATTCTACTTTCTGTATTTAAAATAAGAAGTGAACATTTTGACAGTTTGTTTTCTTAAACAAATATCTGTGAGAACCCTGGAGCCATGTACTGTATTATAGGCAACCAGAATAATAACGCAATGACTTCCAAACAGCATTCAACTTGCTTTACTTATTCTAATAAGAAAGAACAAAAGATTTTTAAAAGGTGGATGTGTAAGGGACATTATCATGGTCCCTTACATGGAGATACAGAGAATTGGAATAGCTACAATCAACTCATCATGAAAGAATCTCACTCTGCAGTATACAGAGTATAGAGAATTTGTTCAGTATGCAGCAGTATAATGAAGCAGTGAGAGACAGAGATTAGGCTTTCAGTTTTATTCATATTATGCATAAGAATTCTGAATTCGCTCTTTGGAGGATAAGCATCCTAAATCACCTGTAAAACATTTGCCTTATCTTTCAACATTAAAGCAGTAGTAGAAGTACTGCTGAGTTCTAAGAAAAAATTAACTCGCTTAGGTAATCAGTTTAACATGCTGCAAGTCTTCCAGTGAAATGTTAACTTTTTATACACAGAAGTGCTTGCGAGCACTTAGGCCTAGAAAAGCAAACCCACAGCCCCCTCCTTACACCAAATTTTTTTATTTTTTTGAACTGAGTAGAAAATATGTATAAGAAAATGCAACTAAATATACTTCTGACAGCTCAAATGATACATAAATATAAGGGCTGACAAGGGTTGGTTTGTCATTGTAGTTCACTTCGATCAACTCTACATGGTTCTGTAGGACAATGAAATTCAATGCACTTATAATTTCCAAAAAAGTGAGCTCAGATTCTTTTAAAAGCATTTCTATGTGAAAACGGATCATTTACATGCCAAAAGCACTTTTAATGTGACATATTTAGCACATGTATTATTGAGAACGAAAGCTGCTTGAACTTAGTGAATTTTAAAGTCTATAAAATGGCACCCTGCTGAGCAGAAAGGTAGCTGTTCAGTGAATTTCCCAGTTATGTGATTATTTTGAATAATAGACTTGTACATAACTTTTTTATGAAATTAAAGGTATGACATTTGCTTTAGTTCAGTCCTGTAAATTGCACTTTAGAACATAAAGAATGGGCTGATGTATGAATTTGTTGCTCCTCTAAACAATTTTGCTGATTTTTTAAAGAACAGTTTTATGTTTCATCTATTGAGTAACACATCAAACAGTTATCTTAGTAGATTTAATGAGCATTCATGTATATCTTAACACATATAAGGAACAGTCAGGAACCTCAAAAATAAAAGTATTGTGTTTTGCTTTGGTTGTCTAGGACTCACCCAGACTCTGATGCAAGCTGATGAGTAGTTTGATGAAAAGTCCTAACACTTATGAAGCATAATTAAGAGAGTCATCTGGAAGTATAGAGGCATAACAGATTCATTTAATTTGGCTCAGGTACTCTTTGACTTGATTAAATACACCGTATACTTCACTGTCATGGAATAGCACAATGCTACCTGCTCCCAGACAAAGAGCAACCAGCAGAAGAATAAGCCTTATCCTGGATTTTTGACTTTTTCCCAATCAGGAACAAGATGAAGCACTTGAAAATATAAAATACATGACAAAAAGTGTCCATGCATGACACATATGCAAATAATCACTATTTTTTTTCTGAACAGGCTTTGGAAAGGGCAAAGGTTACAATTTTTGCACATGACCTAACTTCATATGAAAAACGCGCTCCCTGGAAATGGTGCTCTCTCTGCTCACATTGCTGTCCACCTGACACACACAAGCTACAAGCTATACTGCTCATCACTAGAGTCCAAAAAGGATCACAATTACTAGCTACAGAAAGGCACAGCACACAGCCCTGTGCTAAAGCTAAAGAGTGAACAGGCCATTTGTAGTTATATGTAGGCTTAAGCACTTTGTGGAATCCAGGTCTATGAAACAGAATCCTGAGCATAAAATGGGCATTTGGGAAGGATATTCATGACTCTTTCTGGCTGTAAGTTGTTTATTCACACTAGGTATGTAGCAATCCATAAATAAAGGGCTTACAAAGAGTGCAGAAAATCCTTTCTTTCAGGGATCACTGTGCTTTTAACTTAAACACCCATACCCAAAAAAACCCCTCAAAACCAAAAACCCACTGTAAAATGACTCTGCCTGGAAAGATTAAGGCAGGGAGCAAGTCTACCGTGATTTGTAAAAACCCCTGCCCTCAATATCAGAAAAGCTGCTCTCCCAGTGCAAGGTGCAAATATTTCTAACACTTTTAAATAACTCATGAGCTAGGAAAGAGAACAGTAAGACCATCCTGAAAAAGAACATTTAAGTAATCATGTCCCCCCCTCCCTTTTTTATTAAACAAGATGTTTTCAGGAAAGATATTCAGAGGTATAAGATCAAAATGAGAATATTTGATATTACATGAAATATTATCGTTTCTTGCTTTTCTGCATTTCATTCCCTTATTGGTGGGAGTGAGGAATTATATTTACTTTTGCCTTCAAATCTGATGTAAAAGCAGATTTCTATGACAAACACAACAGAAAACTAGAAATGTAGATTCTGGCACTAAACAAATCCAGTGGTCTACCTCAAAGGGAATGAAACTGCTAGGTATGATAACTGTCAGAAAATTGCAGTGAATTCAGGACTCCTAATGATAGACACCACTCTTTTGGTTTAATGTGTCTCTAAAAGGGCAAAGGTCTCACATGGAGGATGGCATAAGTCACTTTCTAAATAGATATCCACCGCACTGTGGCTGCTTTGCCAAATGTATGTATATTTTCCCTTAGGTTATAGCATTAAATGATGCACTACAAATTAAATAAAAAATACATCAATCTTGCTTCCTTGACTTATTTTCAAGTGTGTCATTTATAAAAACCAGTAGATTTTCAAAATTCCATAAATGTGGCAGCAAAACAAAAATAAGAGCTTAAAACTGTTCCTTGTTCACTTCTGAAGCACAATGTTTTGAAGGTTTTCTCAGATCACCCCCTATTCTTCATATCCAGTAGTAATCCAACAGTTACTAATCAGACAAATATGTTGGGGTGGGGGGAAGAGGTTGCTCTTAGCAGACAGGCTGCAAGGTTTTAATTTGTAGCTGATAATTTGCTACTGGAAGCTTACCCTGATTAGTCTTCTTATGGCACTAACAGTTTTTGAGGTAGTGTGAATTACCTACTGTGTATGTTTTTACCACCCATTCAGGGATGAAAATGAATTACAACCTAGGCCTCAATTAAAGCTTGAAATAAGAAAACCTAAAACTTCTTTTATGTCCTCACTTCTAAAGAATAGAATTAGTTGCTTCTGATATTATTGGAATTGTAATTCACACTCCTGAAAATCCAGCAATGGATCTTTCAACCCCTTACAATGAAGCATATTTCAGCTGTTACCCAATTATGCTGCCTTTGCTCCAAGTCAAATCATCATCCAACAGCTGAGAATTGAAACAGACTCCATTTGTGAAAATGAACGGTGTATTTATCTGTAATGCAGAATGGTTTTAAGTGTTACTCTAGCTGTCATGTAAAAATTAGGATGTTATTGGTTTTTCTATTAATTCTCATTTCTGGGAAACTGAGTTGTAGGTCGGCCTCGTCAGAGCTATATGGTAGGCATTTCGATCTACATTGTATGCAAACCATGCCATAGGCATTACAATAAGCAAAGTATTGCCCATGATCTAACATCTGGCTTAAAATAAAGAACTCATCATGGGAGTCACTATTTTTCAAAGGGGAATCCATGCTGCCCTTTTTTGTACACTGGTGCTTAGTAATCCACTAATCTTAGATTACTTTCCCACAGGATGATGGAAACTATATGAGACTAATAAATGCAAATTACAGGAAATAATATTCCCCTTACCTAGGTTTCCCCACTTTTTCTTAACAATGTACAAATATTGTTAAGCTATTGTTTGGGGCATATTTCAATCAGTAACCATATACAAAATATCCTTCACTTTTACCAAGGAATCTAACATGGCAATTTTCTCTGTTTGCCACAATAATGTGGAATCTTTTCTTAGGATTCATTAGTAATATTTTTAAAGAACGGAATAGTGAGAGAAATTCTAATGTTGAATATCATTGCATGTGTTTTATTCAGTCACTATTCACAGGCTCCTATAGATGATGCAAGACAGTGTAACAATAAGCAATAACACAGGGGTGGAGGATAGCAGCTAGGAGTTAGGACATTCTTTGTTAGAAGACAAAAGGTACAATCAAGGGGTCCAGAAGTCATGAAGAACATTCTGGTCTACCAAAAATATAACATATTTATTAAAGTGGCTACTCTGTGAAAAAAACTGAAGTCACTGCATCTTAGCTAGTGTCAACCACTCTAGTGAGATTAAAACTAGCTGAAGAAGGCTATCTGTACCGAAATAAGGCCTCTGAACACCTCTGTGAATACACTTTTTAAAAAGTCACAGAAGACAAGCAACATGCAGGCAAAGCAAAACTACCACATTGATGAGTGGCCACTGTCAACTTACATGCATTGTGTTAAAGTGGTATTATTCCTCTACAGTGATTTTAAGGAATCCTACACAGACTGCGTAGAAACCTATTGGGTTTAATCCCTGTTAAATTAAATAAGTCTTTTCCAGGCAGAAAAAGTGCCCAATATAGACTTTTCTTTCTCCTCTACATCCATTATAATTTCTGCTTATTATTCTCTGGTTTTGTGGTAAAAGGACTTATTTAGAGTTCCTTTGTCTTTTACCCCTCATTACCCTTTCATAGCAGGTTTTGTCATGCAGTCACTGTCAAGTTCTTTTTTTTTATTATAAAAGTGACATTTAAAATAATGAACTTAATCTAATTCCATTTTTGTCATACAAAGGTCCAGATTCTCAGCTGCTATAAACTTGTGTAGCCCCTATGAGGCCAGTGCATCTGACTTGAGCAACTTTATTTTAACAAAGCCTGCCAGGTGCAAAAATTTCTTCCAAAAGGTTAGATTCCATGGGGATTTTGTCCTAGATTCATTAGACTTTACTTTGGACATCTAATTTTGGTGCTCTCTGTCTCTCAGCTAAATGAAATGCTTCAGGCATGAAGGGAACCTCCATGAATTGCCCAACATCAGGAAAAAATGTAGACTTTTTCTGTTTGTTTTTTCAAAGTTGAGGTCATAGCATTGTAGCCACCACACTTCTCCAAGGTGGTGTCGGAAAATTCTAAGTGGCTAGTAAGGATGTTGCCTTTGTCTGCTCTTTGCTACAGAAATACCGTGATCCTGCATCGCTGCCACTCATCACATGACGTGGCTGCCTTATGAAACTGTCTGGGACAGAAGGCATTAAAAGGATGTTAAAATGTGACTTGAGTTGAGCGATTCACTGTGTATAGTCAGTGCAACACTGACCTTCATGTTAGCCCTAAAGAAGGAGCTGGTTTATGCTACCCATTTTCTCATCTGTAGCTATTTTAAAATTTAAATCAATATCTGGTTTCAGATTATTTGCAATATGTTAATTTTGACTCTTTGCAGTATATTCTTCAGTGTGACTGGTCATTTGAGTAACCTTTTCCTTCCCCATCTCCTTTTGATGACTCAAACATTATGGGCATAAGACTGGCAAGTTTTGAACAGTGAACAACAGGTTCATACCTGCATTTTCCCCATTCAGATTATAAAAATTCATAACACTTTCTCCCATTCTTGTTTCGTGTTATACTATATTCACCACAGTAGTCCCTGAATGTGTATTATGTGTATATTAAGAAACATGACTAACATTTATTCCATGTTTATTCTGAGCTGCTTACAAGCAAGGAAAACCATGGAAATTTTTAAGCAATGAAGTGTTTTGTATTTTCCATTATTTGTCAAAACTTGCAAACGAGGCCCTAATACAAGTGAACAATTTCCTAATTGTTTTAGATTTTAATTGCCTCTTCAGATCCATTCAATATTCAGACCATTCTCACAAAAAGAAAATTTATGTTGTTGTATATACATTCCAACTGCAACAAAATCTAGAAGGTTCAAAAGCAGTTTTCTGTTATACAAGTAAACCTTTCTTTTTTCTGTTAGGGCATGGGTAGATTTGTTTCTCTAGATTTGGAAATAGAAAGTGCTGAAGAATATAGTATATATGAAAGAAAAGGACCTATTTTTATAGTAAAAAAGATATTCCCCAGGTTGATTAAAAAGTACAGATCTGCTTTAGAAGAAACCACTACTAGAATAAAGAAAATTATAGAACATTTATTTTAGAAAGTCCTATTACTAGAAAAACCGGGATCTCTCAGCTCCTGATTCCCATTCACAAGATCATATGGAATGCACCAGTACTACGTACCTTATACCACTCACTCAAGAGATTAAGTGTCAGTCTAAGTCTATAATTTTTTCTAAGTACTGCACATTGGGTCCTGCCACACAGAAACTTGGAAACCACAATAATAAGCAACTGTCTTGTGCAACACAAAATCCAGTGCTTTGTACAGTGCTTTGAAACATCACGACATTTCAAAGTAATTTACCAGATATATACAATAATTGAATAATACAGTCTGCAGCTCCAAGCTAATGACGGTAAGCAAAGGGAAAACAAGTTACTCTTCTCTACTATCAAGGTAGGGAATCTTTCTGTTCCTTAATCTTTTCCTCTCCTGGGACTGTCAATAGTGCAAAATGGTTTGAAATTATGGATTTTCTTTTCTCATGGACTACAATTTGCTCAGGGACTCTTCAAGTAAACAAAGTCATTCAATTCGTGTTCTGGTTACCTCTTTCCCTACTATATTTACAAAGCATTTTCTGTAATTGCCACAATATTGATCAAGGAGTGTATTGTAAATATTCAATAGAGTGGTGGTGTGGTCTATGTGTGGAAAAAGTCAGATGATGTCAGTCCACATCTATTTTACACACACAAAGATCTGCACGACATTTTTACTTTGATCAAATCACACTTTTGATCCATTTTGCATATTCTGCAAAAAAACCCCCAAAAGCCTACCACCTGACAAACACTACAAGCTAAATAAAACTGGAGTTGTGTTGCTATTGAGGCAAATGAACATGTCAGTGCTGCAAGCATTGTACTTTGAAAGTTATAATGTATATTGCTTACAAAGAGTATAAAAGAAATTCCTTTTGAAAGAAAAGTTAAACCAAAGTAGACTCTTTTAAAGCCCATGTTCTGTTCTACTGTATTAACACAGAAAAGAAAGAGGAAAAAAGAGTGAAAATCAGTACCCAGCAAATACAGTGTTTGCATTTAATACTCTGTAGGTTATCCTTGATGGATATGATTTTCTATGTGCATTTTCCTTTACATTCCCCATCAAAACTCTCTACGGAAGCTATTTCAGCTAAAAACACTGTTAACTTCTTCATGTCTCTTACCAAGCAGCCCTGAAGAGAAGAACATTCAAATTACAGCATGGCTTCCTTGACAGCAAGTTAGCATTTGGCAGAGATCCCCAGAGCAGGATGGTGGGGTGAGCACTCTGTCATCCACTGTTACATTTCCAGGTCAGCCTGAAGGTTTGGGGGCCTCCCATGTGCTCTGTTACTGCCCTGGGTAACATGACAAGCACACAGAGCTGTGTTAACCAGAGCTTTATCAGACATGCTCAGGAGCTCTGTGTTGTAGCTCCGCCGCCTGTCCCTCAGCAGCAGACACACCGCTCTGCCCCATTCTGCCCCATCTCCTGTGGAAACCTGTGCCCTTCTCTGGCTCCAGTGTAATAAGTTACTCTACAGTGCTGATTTGGAAGTTGCACAGCTATGGTTTTCCACAAACTAAGAGTTTTTCAGCAGAGAATTACCACAAAATTAGGGTGTTTCTAGTGTGGGAAGCCGGCACTGGGCTTGATCCCATTTAAAATTTGCATCCACCATATGGCAGTAAATAAATTATCAAGGTTGATAAAAGTGTCAGGTAACACAGAGATCGGGCAAGCCACAGTGAGCAGTCAAGATGTCAGCGTATGCTGGGTCCCTCCATGCAAAATGTCAGCGTAACGAAATGCAAACTTATACACTGAAGAACAAGAAATGAATATTCATAATGAGAAAATCACTGCATGCTGGAAAACAGCGGCTGAATGGGACTAGAGGTCACCACAGAAGTCTCCTAACATGAGCTTCCCCACTATGTGGAAAGGCTTCCAAGGCAAATGGCTGGGCAGCTCCTTAGTGCTCCCAGGAACACAACTTCAACAGGACTCATCGCCACATGTGACACTGGAACATGTGTTGTACCTGGCATGGTTCACGCTCTCAGCTCAACTCAGCCACCTACACTGAGGATGATAAAGGAAATGACACCATAACTGAATTTGTGTGCACAATTTTACATGTGAGAATGAACAAAGGGGCTTAGTGGCAGAATGCATTAGTATGGTATCTGTTCATTGTTTGAGAAATACTGCAGTACAAATCAGGTCACATTGAAACTCAGTTTTGATGTCTCTTTTTAGTTCTTACTTTTCCATATAAAAGGCCCAGGAATATGAACAGCAGCAGTATCATAGGTCACAAACCTGTGTTTCAGGGATCCATCTTCTTGCAACACTTGTGTGTAATCAACCCTACTGTTTTCATAAATGCTGTATTGAGATGCAGTATTTTCTAAACAATGAAGAAAACTCTGAAGAGGTAAACCTGAGGTGTGTCCTGTTAATGGCAAGCATATTTTTTGTCACTTCACAGAACAAAAATTTTTTTCAAAAATAAAAATAAGGAGTAGTGACTTTTTAAAACGTATTTTCTTACCCATGTAATACAAAAACCATAAATGACACTGTACCAATGTGAAAACTAAGCATATTTTAAAGAAATTGGGGTCATCTCCTACAACCAGGCAGCACACTGACCCACAAGACCTTCCATCCATGGCTGGCCACTTCTAGGCAGAAGCATCTGGCATTGTGCTGCATGAATAAAGGCATTTTAGGGTTCCACATGGGCAGAAGATCAACTATGGTATATGGAAATTCCTCAAAAAGCATTTTTCTATCCTTGAAGTACTTTAGTGGCCTGTGGGGTTTAGGAGCACAACAATGAGTATTGAGTGCTGTCCACCATGGTGCAAAGTAGGCAGCTCAGGAGTGGAGTATTTAGACCAGATGAAAAATAAATAAAATAAATGAAATATGTGCACTGACTGGGAAAACAGAAAGGTAAGTTCATGTGTCACCCAGATAACCAGGCAGGTGGCATGGTATTGTCTGGCAACTGCTTCTAATTGGAATTAACTTCTAAAAGAAGCCTTTCCAGCAGGTCCACAGACCAAGACCGGTCACACTATTGGATGACAATGTAAAACACATAGTGTCTCAGGTTCCTTATTGAACAATGCTTGAGCAGATGCACAACCAGATCCACTAAAAATAAAAAAAGAAGAAAAGCTGTAGAAGTAAAAAATTTCATAAACACATGATTTTTATATTTATTATTCTACATACAAGCATAAGCACCCATCCATTTCATGCACTCTTTAAAGTTCACAGAAACATACTGAAAAGCATACAGTATTTGTTCTGCCATACACCTGTGCTAAAGCCATTCCCAATAGTTTCCTTGAAGCAACTTAATTTTAGAATTGTATTAAAATTGTGACAGGCTTTTATGTTAAAAAAAAACGCTGGTTATGCTGGTGATAAGTATTTCCTTTTAGATTTAGATTTATATTGGACATCCATCATATGCAACATTCAAAAATTATCTCAGGCCCTGTTTTGCACAACAGCTAAGAAAGGAAGGAGGGAATACAATAAACCAGAAACTTGTAACATGTTTCTCTGTGAGGGAAATTTGGTTTATATATTAAGACAGACTTTATTAATATTATAAAACTAAAATTAGCATGAATGTGTATAATTTATAAAAAATATTGTGATGTAATTGTAAAAATATTAAAAAATCAACAGAAATACAACAATTTAACTTGTTCTCTTTCTTCCTAGTTTGCTGTTAAAGAAGTGAAGAAAAAAATAGAAGAAATTTTTACAATAATTAACATATTTCCTTATCTGTTCTTTCAAAGACCATTTTACTTTTAGATGAAATTGTTTTAAACTGCTTTTATGCTAACAGAACCACGGACTACCGCCACTTGTCTGATAGAAAAACCCTGCTTTCACAACTCCCTGAACCATAAGGCCAAAGACTCGAGTGTTGTAATTTCCAAGTAGCAGGTCAGGCATACACTTTTCTACAATCAGACTGTAAAGGGCTCTGTGTGATCTGATGCAACGCCAGGTTAATTGGAAACAGTACCTAAAAGCTTGAAGATACTGAACACAGCAACATATTGCACAAGAGATTTGGAAAAGTATATCTGTATGTAAATTCTTTTGCCACTTTTCTCCTGACAGTAACAGCAACCACCTGCCTGTTGCAAATAAAAATAAACAATAAAAGAATATAGAATCTGCGTGTCTGCTTGTTTTCCTCAAGACAAGAAGTTATGTCATGAGGGTGTACTGTGGCCTGCAAAAGAAGGGAAATAGTTCAAAGGCTAAATGCAGCTGAAAGGGAGGCTACAGGTCTGTGTGCAATTGCTCTGTGACATTTCTGTGTGTAATTACCATCCGTCTGTTTTAGGCAGACACCCTTCTGACTGGTTTTGCATTCAGACACTCCACTTGAATGCACACTTATGGTAATTTCTGTTGTAAATATAGTGGGGAAATTGACCTCAGGTCTTGATTATTTTTTCTTTAAATGTGGTCCACATTTTTAAGAGCACAGTTAGAGTTACCACTCAAAAATTCTGCTGTTCAAAAATATCTGTATATACCTGGATTGTTATTTGGTTTCCACATATGCAGAAGTGAAGGAAAGAAGGGGAGAATAGCTGTAACTAAGAGCAAAGACATGTTTTAATGAGCAGGCAGGGCTTAAGATAAGAAATAGAGTGACAATATTGTGATTTACAGATTAAACATTCCAGCCAAAAGCTGCGTATGAAAGCAAGATACAACACTGTTCCAAATAACAGGATAGCTCTTCAGCTGATGCAATTCAGCAAAGCTCCACTGGAAACAATGCAGCTACTCTGATTTACGCTGGCTTGAGATCTTGCTCAATATGTTTATAGCTTAATGGCTCAATATTAATCTAAAAATCAGAAAAATAACAACTTGTCATTTATTTAACCCCAGCATGATGGAAGGTTAAACTAAATACAGAAAGCCCATAACAAATAGCAGGGACATTCTAAGGTCACCAAATGAAGGCTGTCGTTTTTGTATTCAGGCCAGTGATAAAAGAGTTTTTAAATGTTTGGACATTCAATCTATGTAGTGCCACAACCTGAACATACCCCTTTGCCAAACACAGACTCACTAAATCCTCTTGGAATGTTGTTTACCTCTGAATAAATCAAATTTGACAGAGTAGGTTAACTTTACAGATTCATTTTTCAATCACAAATGATTGATATTTTTTACAGAAAGCAAGCTAAAAAATTCTTCCTGCATTACTGACTATTGGAAGTCATATTGTTCTTGAATGTTATATGAAATCCCAGCAATTTTTCAAGGACTTTGTTTCATAGCTATCCACTGTCTCTGTGAGAACACAGGATCAAACAAGGATCATCCAGCAGAGATAGTTTATCAATTATTTTAAGTCAGTGTCTTTCTCGCAGAGGCTGAACATGTTATACTGTACATTTTACAGCACTGGCCCAGTGCTAAAATCCTAAATCCATTATCTAGGCTTATGTCACACAACAATAAAGAACAGGCTACTGAAAGAAACTGAATGAAAGCTGAGACATAGGAAGGTTTATTGTTAGCTGATTAACAACAAATCATAACAGAAAATAGGAAGGGGAGCTAGAAGCAATTTCTATCATTTGATCTTTTAAAAAATCATTTATTGAAAGGCCAGAAGTAATACAAAACCCTCCTTCATGTTAAAAATTATATGTATTTCTTGTTCCCTTAATTAAAAAATAAATACGCACAACCAATTTGATGCCAGCAACAATATTCACACATTGCATTACTTGTTTTTCCAACTGAATATGCTATTTTGGTTAGTATCTGTTTAATTATTATATGTAGTACTGCTTGAGGCTATCTGATATGGGTGTCTATGGAAAAATGACTGTAATTCACTTTTATTATTATAATGACCTTGGTCTATGACAGGGCTGAATTAAATATCACTGAGAATTTACACAATTCACTGTGCTCAGGTTTATGCCACTTAACATTCAGTGTTTAACTGGAGCACCTAAGTTAGGTGGATGGATTTAGATGTGCATTTGTCCTGAGGCTCTCTATACTGTCAATGAAGACTGATAGGCACTGCCAAAAGGCAGTTCAGATCTCAGATGAACGGGATTACCCTTTGGGGTGCCTGCTGCCTCCATTTTCTATAGAGATAGCCTAGGATAAGTGTGTTTCTACACTCAGTGCTTCAACTGAGTGCTTAACAGTTATCTGGAGTTTTATACATACATTCTATGGAAACATATATTCAAATTGTTAACATTTAATATTATGTTAGAAAACTCATATTTCCTGACCAAAAAAGCAACAACCAGTTGGAAAAAAAAAACCACTGACCAAATCACTGCTTTGCACTGATCTTCTTGGTGTTTCATTAGAATGCAGTCTGTAAGTGCTTGAAAATCAACTGTTTCTCAAGCAACACCAGCTAATTTCTGCAGTCTTATATCTGTTCATTCATCAATTCAATTTTTTTTCTTTTTCAATGTATTCTAAAGGTATTGTCCCAATAATCCCAGATACCCTCTTTACAGGTGGGCAAATAGCTTATTTGATAACTTTGTTTTCCTATTCATATTTTACCACCAGACTATTAGGCATTTTATTTGGGGGATCTACTTTGGCAGGGGATAGGCAGGACTGATAAATATTGACTGTTCAGAAGCTGTTCTTCCTTCATTGCAGCTAGTGTGTGGAGTAGTTTCTTTAGATTCTAGGTGTAAATCCCATTTATATCAACTGAAGTATCTCCCAGATTTTCAGCAGCCATCTTTTCCTGAGAAACCTGTGGGTTCTTGGTTATAAATAGTTTCAGGTTAAGAAACTGAACCAAGACATTCACTACTCCCTGTACATGTTGTATCCACTGCTATACTGTGTTAAGGAGTGCCAACTCCTCCATTCTTAGTATTTTTAAAGGAAATCCAATTCTTGCTTACTTTTTTGAAAGTGGAGGCCTGGGCACTTAACTGGAGGAAGGGGTGCAGCTATGTGGGTCTCAAATAAGGGGTCACTCAGCCTTGAAGGAGAAGCCTGAGGAGAGTGACTTCAACCTAAACCCAGGAACTGCTGCATTAAGTGAATTTTTCAAGGATTTTGCCCAGTCTGGCTACACATTTTTTTAAAAGACTTTCATCTGAAAGTTCTTACAACACCTCTTAGACACCTCAGGTACAATCTTCTTGGTTAAGTACTTGAACCAAGAACTTGAATTTGGTATTACAGCTCTGAAATTTGTTTCGGTGGTTTGTTTTTGGTTTTGTTTTTTGCACTGAGCATGAATGAAACTGTCAGGATCAGAATTATAAAATCAGTGGGACATTTGACGGCTGGTGGCAGAGAGCACATTACAGAAACACCACTATGTTCACCTTTCTCTTGCCATCCGCTCTGACGCATCTGCCTCTGCTTGCTGACAGATAAAAGGCTGTTGACCACTGTCTGAGCCTGTGCTAGCAATTAGACTGAGCAAGTAAAAATGGAGCAGAACAGTCTGTGCTAAGGACCAGCTATATACACTAAAGGTGTATCAGTGAGTTTACATCAGCTGCCTGCTCCCTTGGATTTGCTGCTCATTGCTAACCGGAGTGCAGGGAGCACTGGAGGAGTGCCGCTGTTAGCATTCAGCTCGAGTCCAGCTGGAATGCTCAGAAACCACAGAAAGATGTGAGCAAAAGCCAATAAGTAGACACTACAGGATGTTCACATGTTCCTTATCCCAAACAGGATATTAACTTAGACACAACCAGTGTGACCACTTGTTTTCTGAGAGGCTGGTGCTCTGCAAAATATAGGTAATTTTGCCTTTTTATTTTCAGTCTTAGAATATGTGTTGCAGTAGGAGACCATCAATTAATGTAGTTTTCATAGATGAAATGCAAAGCTTAAAAGACCTGACCATATCCAGGGCATCATTTTTTTAATACTTGTAAAAAAGAACAAAAATGAAAGTTGCCTTCTTATAAGAGGTTTTTAAAAAAAACATTATGGTTACTGCTTTATGCAAAAAAAATTATGAACATATAATTCAACAGCCCTCTCCCCAGAATCAAACGTCATATATAGTTCTATTTTCTGATGACAAATAGACTATTTGGTACACTCTTGCCTTCCTAGAAAGGTTACCTTAGAGTCCCATCTGAGAAACTGTTGGGGAGGGTGAAATAAGAAAGCCTTATAAATACTATTACCTGGCAAAAGATGCTGAGAATATGGAAACTATAAGCAAGATTGAAATGAAGACAAGCTTTGAGATACCAAACCTCAGTTACTGAATAACCGGAAAAACAATGGTGTGGCCGACTGAAGTTAATACACTCTTGATTAGACAATACCCTCTGCTTGCAGGCAGGTCCAAGGGTCAGAGCAGACCCTACCAACTTAGCAGAGGGTCCAAAAAGCAGTTTTTAGAGTTTAAAATATAATGCTGTATGGTAATGCAATGACTCTCATAGGCTGTATGTAAATGTTATAGGATTTGTAGCTTGTTCTAGATTGTGAAAATTAGAATATTCAGCACAGAAAATGATTCATTGTATTGTAAACTGCAACCACGGTACTTTTGTTCTTTCTTTCTGTTCCGTATGCTGTATTCTGTACTTCTCTCTCTCTCTCTTCTCTGACCTGCTCTGAGCTGTGTCTGGTGGCTCTTAGCAGGTCTCCTACACTCACGCCTTTTCATAATAAACTTCATGCTCTAAGACCAAACTCCAGAGGTCTCTCGTCTCCGTCCTGACCATCTGAAGCAAACTGCACCAACACCTCAGGTGGCAATCCTACAAGAAACAGCCTGAAAGAAGGACATAGGCGGATCCTGAATGTGGAGTATAAAATGGAAACAGAGTAAGGTATTTTAACACAGTATATGTATTTAGCCATAATTCTTTCAATTTAGAATCCAAAATGGTAAATCTGTATTATTCAATCAGTGTTACAAACCCTTATTAATTCCAGCACACAGTTAATTTTAATGGCCAAATAAATTGAATAATGAGCAGTTTTTAATAAGAGTATCTTACCTAAAGTATAAAGGACATTGCTGCTGAATAGATATTAGGCCACAATCAGAATTTTTTTTCAATTTAAGCCTGGCGTGTTCTACAATAGGAGGCTTACCATGAGCAGAGAATAATGGAAATGTAAAACAATCATATACTGATTCAAAAATTTGGATTTCAGAATTTGCCATGAAATACTTTAGGGCACACAATTCACATCTGACACTTTGGAGGTCAAGTCCTGCTAACTAAAACTTTTTTCACCTTAGACATCCAGTTAGGATTTCCATCACTTCTGTTCTAGTCATTTTAATCCAGTATTCAACCAAGGTTTATTTTTATGGAAGGATAAGGCAACAAATAAACAAACAGAGCACAACTCTCAAAATTATATACCAGTTGTAGACCTCAAGGTTCTCTATAGCTGGCAATTGGGATAGACATTTTTTCTGTTTTAACAGTTCTCCCTCCACCTTACTATACTACGAGAAGAAACCAACACTTTCCAGAGATTTTCGTGATTTCTTTTCGTGAAGAAATAAAAACAATAAGGGAAAGATCATTAAGTTCCAAATATTAGTAAAAGAGTGTCCATTACACCCATGTGAGAGTTACTGGTTCAAGCCTTTGTTTAACCTTGGGGTCCCATTTTCTAGATAAGTTCTTTAACTATCATGGTATATATCTGAGCAGGACACAGCTTTGACAATTAGCTCAGTTTCGTAAAAAAAATTAAAGATTCATTGTACTGTTGCACCTACATAGAATGTAGGAAACCTAGGCAGACTAATTAAGAAGAAGGTCTTTAATTTAGATCTTACATCTACCAGGGATATCACAAAATAAGCAGGCAAGTGTTGGCTATATTGTGAGTTGTCCTAACCTTGCACATCCTTTTATGGTTTTCTTTTTTTTTCCCAAAGTCTATTGGAAGGCCTTAAGCTATTTATAACCTCAATTTTCCCATAAATCCATAAATTTTTTTAGTAAAAGTTGCCAGAATCTATTAACTCCCTTAATTTAATAGCCAGAGCTTTACTGTGCAAACAACTGCAGAAATTATTATACTTCATAGAAATTTTCACTCCATCTGAACTGCCTTCAGTAGAGAGGTGCTGGAGAAAATGAATATATTTAACAATCAGAGTTACTAATGAACAGAAGAGTGAGCTGTTACAACCCACCCACAAATAAACAGGAAACAGGAAACTTTACTGCAAACTTCAGGCTTAATTAGACACACAGTCATTAAGGGCAGCCTGCTCTGACTTCTCCCTGGCATAGGCCACATAAACACATCTAGTAATTCATGCAACACCTGGTAAGGAATCCACCCATATTTTTTCTTAAGATTCTTGATGTGGTTATTTAATCATCCACTCCTTTATTCATCCAGCTTTCTGTTGATTTAGTAGTAAATTGCTCACTCTCTCCCCCTCCTTGACTCTAAACAGCTGCAGTATGTAACATACACTATAATTTTCCTACAATTTTTCCCTATGAATTGTCATAATGAAAATACTGTTATCTATTTTATCTTTTATTTGCAATAATAATAAAAAATAATTATTGTCTTTTGCTCTACCGGAAGGACTTTAACTATTTGGATGTATTATAAATTTAATCTAGGGTCACAATATCCTCCATCCTGTGAGGAAGTCAGATGTTGGTAAGCAAATGATAAGCAGGATGGATCTGGTGATTCAAAGATTTCCAGCCCTACTGCAGCCTTGGCAACAGTCTCATTACCCTCAATGTCAATGTGGCCAGGATTTCACCCCAATGTCAACTTGAAATTTTCTTCAACAGTTGGGCCACTTGGATTGTGAAACAAGAAGGAATTAATAAAAAAGAACTTGTCTTGTTAGATATCCCATACTTACTGTTTCTAGATTGAAAGCAAGCAAAAATGCAGTAAAATATAATGAAAAATGATAATGGCTGGTGACAAGACCAGAGCAATGGGTACAAACTGAAATAAAAGATATTCCTCCTGAACATCAGGAAACACTTTTTTACTGTGAGGATGCCTGACCACTGGCACAGGTTGCCCAGGGAGATTGTGGATGTGCCTCTGATCTTGGAGATATTCAGAAGCCATCTGGACTTGGTCCTAAGCAATCAGCTCTAGGCGGCCCTGCTTGAGCTGGGAGGCTGGACTAAATGACTTCCAGGGGTCCCTTCCAACATCAAGCTCTCTGTGATTCTGTAATACTTGCCAAGTGGATTTAGACTATTTGGCCCAAGAAAATGTTATTATTGCTTTCTTACCAAATACTACTGAACAAATTTTTACCATGATCTAGCAAGAAAAGCTGCCTGCAATCCCAGTACAGAAGTAGATTAATAAAGCAGGGTAATCCCAGTCCCCTGCAGTACCTCCTAAGATGTCAGCCAGCAGTGGCTATTGCTCTCCAATCCAATTCATAAAAGAATATTTCCAAAAAAATCATAATTCCATGCATTTACACAAGTTTCCTGTAGGACAGATTTCCAGCGACCTTAGCCAGAGGCTGTAATTATTCATTACATAAAAGCCCCTTTTCAGTGCTCAAGAAAGTGAGGACCAGCTTCATACCTACTAGATTACACTTCAAGATGTGCAATATTAGCTTTAAATAGCAAATTAATCTTTTTATAGACCATGTTTAATCCTTGGACAGAACCTTACAGTTATGAACACCACCTGGTGCAATATGCATAAAATTCACTGCCACTGTTGAGAGAGACCAAAGCTTATGCTAGATTTAAATTCCACTTAAGGTTTCAAATAAGGATTTAAATGGGATTTGGGGATGTGGAGTGAAAGGGGTGGCTAAGCCAGTCATTTGCCAGGGTGGTGCACTTGCTGTGAACTCCTTGTGTGTGGTTTCTAGACCAAAAATGCAAAGTAATAAAATATGCCTGTTATTAATTATAAAATTGGATTCCAACTATACATATAATTTAAAATATAAACCTAATGTATATGAGAAAGTATTTTAAACATAAAAATAAAAAGAATAATAATGTCTTATTGGATCATCTGCCTTATATGCCTTTGCTGAACATGAAACTGAGCTAAAAGTTCTTCAACATTTTTTTGTCAGACTTAGAGAAAAATTCAGCAAGCAAATCTTTTTCCCAATGATTTTTGTATCTGAGATAGCCACAAACATGCAAAACTGGAAAAAAAGATTATTTTTCTTATTGATTTAGTCAGTTGGTAAAAAGGGTATGACAGTAAAGGGAATGTACAGTACCTGTGTTTTGATCTTTCTTAAGGTTGTAATAGAGAGGTTATACATTTCATCTGAGCTGACAGCAGTTTGAAATGTTATAGATAGGCTTCCTGAGCACAACCATTATTTACTGTTTGACTGTAATGTCAGTCTTTTTCTGCTTTTTCAATATTGTTTGCACTTCGCCTCTGTGAAAAGGCTCTTGATTGAACTATACAAGAGGAGATATTTCTATCTTTCTATGGGATCAATGAAGATGTGTTTACAGGTCCTGGACACAGTGTACACACCACAATAATGGATTTTAGTCTGTTTGTTGACTGAAAGCTCCTTTTCTTTGTAACTTGTCAATCTTGCATCTATTACTTGATTGCAACATAAAAGGCTATTTGGACAAGCCCTAAAACAACAACTGTATCAATCTAACCGAAGTGGTTAGCTGCCCTAAGTATGCAGCCTTTAGCAAGATAAATCACTTAAAACTTGAAATCATTCAGGACTTTATTTGTGTCTCCATCTATCATCTCTACTGCATGCACAGTTTTCTTTAAAATGTTTTTACTGAAATAGTACTGATCAACATGTGATTGCAATGAAGTAATGAAAATTAAAACCACACGTAACTAACTTTTATAACTCTGGACATAAGCAGAAAACATATGAATGAATCCAACATGTATATTTTCCATAACCTATCTCTTGTATCCTGCAGTGACCAATGCATATTTAATCAAGAGTGACTGTCCTTAGCTTCTAGACCTCACATTTTTAATGTTGTCCATTAGAGGAACACAGTCTGAACTTCATTACCTCTCTAGGTAGAGAGAAATGCATACCCTTAATCATCTCATAACATCAAATTTATTGAGTCTTGAAACATACATTAATTCATAATCCAAACAAAAGTATTCATCCCCTAAAACAAAATACAGCTAAACTATTTGATTCTATAACCTTCAAGAGTAGAGAAGCTCCACAGGGAGACAGCATACAGCATAAACTCTGTTAGACATCTTATATTATTGCACAGAAAAAAAAAAAAAGATAAAAAGCCCACCAAATGAAAGACTCTGTGAAGGTTAAAATGAGTCCAAGAGAATTGAGACTTCAGGGAGTGTGAGCCAACAGGGTGAGTTTGCCCTAGACCACCACAGAGGTAACTATGCTGAGCCAAAAAGATTTGCAGGGGCAAACACGGTAATTACAGCGGCAGGATTGGCAGACAGGGAATCAGGGTTCAACAATAGCAGTAATCAGCAGTGAATTTTCTTGGGTTTCCTTTCTGCTTTGTGCTAATTAGAACCAGCAGTGGGAGCACCTGATCCTCCTAACTCAACTGTTCCCGAGCTCCAAAGGTCCACACGAATGCAATCTGTCGGCCACACGGCAGGATAGCAGTGAAGCAAAACTATTGTTTTCATTTCACCATAGAGTTTTAAGACATGCATCAACTTTGGCTCCAGCACATTCCTAGCAGACCACTGCAACTGTACAGAATTGGATATGCTTTACTAGAAAGCCAAACACTGAACCAAAGGTGATGCTGAAAAAAATGCCAAGAAAGTTGATGCAGCTCTGAAAAAGAGCCAACCAAAAAAAATATGTCCTCTTAATGAGGTTCAGCCATTTGAAAAGTGTACATAACTGCAGAACACTGATGCGTTTTCTTACCATAGTGGTAATTTCTAAAATTATCATTGCTAGAAGCAGTTATTTCTCAATTGGAATAGCAGAACAATAGTTGGCTTGACCTGCACTCTATAATTCCCTAGTAGCAAGCACAGCAACATGAAAAGACGAAAAGAACAGCAAATACCTGTTTCAAAAATAATTTCCTATCCGATAGTGATTAGGCTGCTATCAAGGGAAAATGTTGCAGTCTTAGTGGTATCATACTGGAAAGCTTCAATGGCGATAACATTTTTAGTAACACAGCTTTTCAAACTAAAGTGTAGAAATGTTCTTTCTAAATTGCATAAGACTATGCCTGTTCTACTCTCCTTTGTTCATACTTGTTCATAAAAGTCACAAGTAATTAACTTCTATCTGAATGAGTCATGGTTCTAAAAGCTTATCCTTTTAAAAAGACTATGGCAATGATTTCAGAAAGAACTGAAGGAGATCAGCATATAACAAATTCAGAATTATTATTTTTGTATATCTCGCATGCTGTTTCTGAGAAACTTTTGCTCTTTGGCCCTTACATTTCGGAATCTAAGTAAAATAAGCTCCATAACAACTTTAGAAAACATTTCTGTGGTTATTCAGTAATGGTTGTCCTCTTAGCTTTTCAGAAGTGGAGCAGAAAACTGTGTTAACATACCTTGGTCACTTAAAAATTCTGTCGTGTAGTTACATGGAGTTCCAAGTATTTCTCTGTGGTTTAAAGCAATCACAGAAACAGTGAGGCGGTTCATCAGGCTCCCATACACACAGGCTGCTCTTAATTCTGTTTATAATCATGTGGTCAAATCCCACACAACTCTGAACAAAGATACATTAACAATAGTCTACTGAGTATTAAGGACCTTCAAAAATTTTTATGGAACTTTTCATTTAGAAGGTAATGAAAAATTATTTGCAGAACTGCATTTCCGATCCCTGGGAGTACCTTTGCTTCCATCTCAATCCCATATAATTTATCATATTAGTCATCGTAATATGGGGCATATGATGCAGCCTAAAGAAAGAGAGTGAATAAACTAAGTACATTCCTGTCTTTTTATCCTGTTTTCATCATCTAAAAAGGAAGTTTCTAAAGATAGGAGAGCAGCAGGAGCACTAGTAAGGGATGGAAGCTGCAGCAAATCAGTATTCCATTTACAATGCCAGCCAGCAAACAGTTTTCTGTAAAGCACAGTATCCAAAGAAACAGTTAAGAAACGTTATTGGATCATCTGCCTTATATGCCTTTTGGGTTTTTTTGAGAAAATGAGGGGAGACAAAGAATATGATCACTAAATATCTATAATAAAATACATATTACAATGTCTTGCAATTTCTGGTACTATGATAGCCAAAAATCCCTAAATAGGACAAGCTGCTACTAGTCACTTTATATAAAGCATCTAAAGATCCAAGTTGTAGAAAACCAGAAATACAAGCCGGCGGCAAGTGGCAGCCCCTCAGTGCCAGCAGCCTAGGTTCCACATAATAGGTTTGTGGTGCAACTTCAAATGGCATTGGTGGGCTCAGCCTTTTGATAAGCAAAGTTTGTCTGAGTAAGAGTGCAGCAGGATGGCAAGTGTGAAGAAGCCTAAATTTGACAGAACTGATTTTCATTGATCTTCTGTAAGAGCCATCAGCTTTAGGATGCTAAACTTTGGTAAATTAGAGGCAGGATATGACAAAGACAACTTAGATTTGAGTCAGGTTTAAAGGACACAACTCCTTCTACTGTTTTCTTCCAAAACCATTATAAATTAGACATCCAGAACAACTTTAAAGTACGAACTATCCCTGATTTGGTTTGTAAACACTGGGGACATAGCATACTTCCCACACTTAAAACTATAGTGTGCACTCCCATCAAGTAGGTGGAAGCTGCCCATTTTTTTTTGTCTTAAACTGACTTCCCACTTGACAGCCTCACGTGTCACCTTGATGTCACTACCTCTGTCAGTCCCAGCCAGTTTTATTTTTGTCAGCCACAAGTAGAAATAAAAGAATGTCTATATATGTTCTGTTCAAAGCTTGATTCAGAGACTATTTTTGTAGTTAGTGCACAAATGCTCGAGCCTGATCTGGATAACTTCTACTAATCCACCCTATCATGTCAGGCTGACAAGCCCTGATTATGCTTGCTGCATGTTGTAATATGTACAACTGAGAAAACAGACAGCATTTTTCTGAATATATACATGTGTATCAGTGTCAAGCACAGCTCAGATTACCTACACAAACCTCTGGCCCAGATAATGATTTTACTGTCTAACTAAATGATAGTAAAATTTAAATACAAAGAGAGCACCAGTAGCACAGTATTTTAAAACTAGTGGCTGAAATAAGAATGTTTTTGACATTAAGTGTTTTTAATCAGAAGGAAATATTTGCACAAGAAAACCTGGTGCATCAGATCACACAGCTTTTCCAATTTTCACCCCTGAAAATGAAGAATTTTTCTTAAAATTTTTCAAAATATTTACAATATAACTTTTAGTGTGTCTGTGTAGCAGCCTTCTAAGTTTCCACAAAGTGACAAAAATAATTTTGCTTGTCAGCTAGTTTATAAAATCTTTAAAAAGTTGGATTTGAGAATCAAGTCTGATCTTCCTTCAAATTGCATAATAGACAGAAGAAAATTATTTTAAAACTAGATCTGATCAGTAAATTCAGAGCAATCTTCCGAAGAAACTGAATGGCAGCCACTTTATGAACTTAGTTTTCTTACTTTTTAACAATTGCAAAGATGTTACCTGCTTCTCAACCATGTTTCTTAAAAAAGGAAAACACCGCACCATGACTGATTTTCTGCCACTTTCTAAAGGAAATGTACAATATTTCTTTTTTAATACACAACTTATTAAATGAGCATGACTATAATTTGGTGGTAAGATGACCCACATCATTCTTGGCGCAGAAGTCTCTCCGTGCAATTGACATAAAACAATTAGTAGAAGAAATGCATAATGCAGCGAAGAATGGAACAAGGACAAGTTTCGGACTTTTTTCCTCCTTATAACTTCCAAAGAATTTCATCATACCCATCGCTCCACTCAGCCCAGTGACTCATGATTTTTATTTAGCCCAATGGAAAACCCTCAGTAGGAATGACAACAGAGTTTTCTGGAAATGCTCATGTACTCAGGGCAAACTCTGAACAGCTGAGAAACATTTTGAATTCCTTCATACACTTTGCTTTCAACCCAACTTGTAACCCTCAATTAGTACTACCAAGCTTCACGGGCATCACACCCAGCCAACCTCTCATCTTGGGGGCAAAATCCCAAAACCACTTTGTTTCTGTAAACCAGAGCACACAATACTTCTACCTCCAGGGAAGGATGTTCAACCACTGGTTCACAAAAAGCATCTGTCTTCACACCTGATCAAGTCCTGGAAAGCTGTGATATTTAAAGTATTTTCTGTTTTTAAGGCTCTATTCCCTTATTTCAGATTCTAATTTGAGAAATCTAAATTTCTGTATTAATTGTATTACTTATCCCTGTATTAATTACAATTAACTAAGTCTGGTAGCCTTTGGAGCTAACACTTCTGCTTTCTCTGTGAGACCCAGGCGTCCAAGGTTTAGATCTTGCAATCTGGGAACTGCCGTGTCTAAATACTTTTCTGCTTCCTCACTTTACCTGTGAGAGAATACATAGCAAAAACCTTTCTCTTTTCCATGCAGAGTAAGAAAGTTGGTGAAGTTATGCTCTACAATTACCATATATGAGAAAAATTATTGACTTAGGTAAGTGGTTCGATTGTTTGTGAAGTTGGTAACTTTAACTAAAATTATAATCTTGGAAGTATCTTATTGATGAAGGACTTTTCAAACATCACAGTTTTATGTTATAATGCTGGATGATCATGTATGTTTATAGGTATAGTATGCATTTGTAAAATCAGATCATACACTTATGTTAATTAAATGTCTGCACAAATAAACATATGTATTTAAACATCTTAATGGGAAGCCATAATGAAATACTACAGCTGATTAAATCAACCAGGTAAATTCTCCCTACAGATATAGAAGGAATTTCTGCAAATATTTCCCAGATTTCCTTTTCCTGAAAAGTTGGTTATCTTGTTAATTCATGAAGGTATTAACTATCCAATAAATTCAGCATATCCCTAGTTGTAAGCTGTCAGGATGTGACATAACATCCTATAACATGATGCTACTTGGTACATAATGCCTTAAATTAAAAAGAAAGCAAGACATTCTTTCAGAGAAATAGTGGGTAGCTAATCTGAATATTTGGGGTAATTGGCTCTAGGAAGAGAGAGAGAGATCATTATTTCAGATTCCCTAGTGAGTGTTAATTAGTCATATTGCCTCATTGTTTGACAAAGAGAACATTGCTCGTACTGCTAAATCTATAATGACACATAGGCTTTTGCAGCACAGGTATTTTAAACTACCTTGACTGACTGACAGGTGGGTATTTCTATTCATAGTTGAATGCACTCACAGAGTTAAAGTTATGTTGTCTCAGAGATATGAGAGTTTTCTCATCCTGATCATGAGAAGCTTTATTTTTAAACAACAAGGAACAAATTGCACTCTGACCATTAAAATGGGAGTCCCCTATTTGTAAGCATAAAGGGTACATGCTTTCCTGTAAGAACACGGCCTTGGTGCCTATGCTTAGCCAGGCAGCAGTCAACAGCTGTAGGTAAATTAGAAGTACTTTGCTGTCACGTTAGGCATCCAAGTCCAACACTGAGGTGCAAGAGTGGCAGCATCACACCTGTCAAACTTTTGTTGTTTGCTTTTGACAGCCAGATCTTTAGCACTAAAAACATAGGTAAGTGAAAAATAGCATCACAAAGATAGTTGTATTTTTCTCTGTATCTTTCAGACTGCACTGTCTGAAAAGAGAGATGATAAGTACTGTCTCTACTGCCTATATGAACCACAGATTAAGGTTCTCATTCCAAATAACATTAATTTATTGAAGTCAAGCAGTTCAATAGAAAAGATTTAGAGAAAACAAATAGAAAATTATGTGATGGTCTGACATTCCCAGATATGTGAAATGTTTTCAGATTGTTTTTCTGCATCCTCATACCTGGCCTTTCCCCTCCTAACAGCATTACTTATTGTAACAGGACATGGGAATAATGTGTGTGATTGGCTGTTGGATTTTTCCTCAGTTTTTTTAAATGAAAAACAGATAACCTAGCCCAGGCATTCAGGTACCTGTTAAGTAACCCACTTTATCATCTTCAGCATATCTTGCTCATTAACAGGGTGGATTCTCATTCAGTTCATTATTTTCTGTGTGCATTTGTGTGAGGACTCAACAGATAAATATGAAAAATTAAATCTGGACAGATGAAAAATTCTTGCTGATAGTTTTGTGCTCTGCTTCTCTTAATCTGCTGAGTTAAAACTTGCAATGTCTTGAAAGCTAGTTGATTGATCAGACTTCCCTACTTTGGAAATGTTTTTGGAGGGCAGAGTAATGGCTAAGAAAGGGAACAGCTTCACTCAGGAAGTCATCATTGCATGTCTGGAAGAACAACTAGATAACTATCTCTTCCCACGAACTGTATGAACAATCCTGATATCACTTCCTACAGGAGATTAACCATCTGAATTCCAGTGTGAAATCGTAGCTTTGTCAAGAATGACCCTGTCCTAGAAAAGATGGCTTTACTTTTTATATGTTACCATGCTCCCCTGGCAGTCCAGATCTAAGTGTGCTTACTGGATACTTTCATATGAAAAAAATATTGGGAGATTTCCACAAAATATAGGCTATCCAGACTTTTATAGAATATGACTTACCCCCCACCCCACCCCTCTGCTCCACAGATGTAGATACAAAGGGCTAAATTTACTGTGCTGGTGTAACTTTACTGACTTCATTAAACAGTGGTTTGGTAATTAGAGTACTAGACAACTCTCAGAAGGTCTACTTTCTTTTTACATAGAACTTCTGACCTCTCTTATCTCACCTGACCCACAAGTATAATGGAGGTTTGTCTTCATAAAATATCACAAGGCCTACGTTACTTTGGAATTGCTAAAAATTGACCTGACTACCATTACTCAGCGTGAAAATATATGTTTCATAATTATGACAGCCTGTCAATGTCTACAACAGGAGCACCTTTTATGATAGGCGATTACACCATACATGACATTGAAGGATATAAAATCCCCATCCATAGCATAAGGACATACAGCAATGAAATGAAATTATTACTGATTCATAATGACATTTTTAACAGGTATTAGGTATGGTAATTGATATGATATGATAATAGTCACCTGTATCCAATCTTGTCTACCTTAACTTTGAAATTTTTTATAAGAACTCCAAAGAGCAAGACTCCAGATGTCCTGTGACCGAATTTTTACATGTCATGACAAAAGATATGGTCCCACAGTGTTTAAAACCCTATGTATTAGTCCCCTCTTGAGGCACATGAGAAGTCCTGGTTATCAGCAGAGGCATGTCTATAAATTGAGAAAAGATCTCTAAAATGGTGTTTTTAAACCATTCTAATATTTTTTTGCAGCATGAGTCATTTAACATTTTCAAGGTACCATGCATACGTTTACTAATGAATCCTGACAATATTTCTGTGAGTTAAGTGTCTTTAATCTTCACTTTTTAAAGGGGGTGGTGCAACTGACACGGGAAGCCAACTTCATACATGAGCTACAGTAGGGATGCATTTAGCTAGTTTAGTTAAGTGTCATAAATAATTTTAAACCAGTCCTTTCTGCATGTTTGCAGCAAAAGTTGAATTGGAACCTGTTTCTTTCTCTCGTCTGTCCTCAGGTGCAGTTCACCAGTGTAGTACCTAATGACTTTAAGCAATTCTGGGCAATACCTTCAGCTGCCACCAGCAGCTGCAATTTTTCTGAATCAAGCACAGTTGTACTGAAATTAGACCAAAGTCTTTCCGAACGGTTTTGCACAAAAACTTTCTATGCCCGATTAAGAAGAAATGTCTCTTATTTTGGCAGCACCTAGTCTCTTCAGGAACACATGTTTACATTTTATTGAATTGCACACATACATTATGCTTTTTGGATAGCTGCAGACATATTAATATTGAACTGTAGAAAGCCACATATTGGTAATGAGCCCGTTTTGTGTCTTGGCTCATGGAAAAGAATGTGGAAATACCTTGTTCTGTGGTATTTTTCCTCTGACAGTACTGATACAGTGCCGCAGGCACTCTGGAAATAATAGCATAAGGTTAACTGACAATTGCATGTGTATTTACACCGATAGCCTGATATTATCATATTGTTAAAGAAAATAAATCTGGGGCTAGAATATGCAACTAAATAAATTTCTAGACATTGAAAGCAACTGAAGCTAGAAGAGACATTATGCTCTAACTGTTCACATAGCTCACACAGCTCACACATTCTGTATACATGCCATTTCAGAAACCTCTGAGAATCCTAGAGGAGTAGCAGGCACAAGGAAAGCTTTAAAATGTGGCAGAGCATTAGCTCAGCAGTACTTGCATAACCTCTGCTCCCATGGAAGTTAACAGAATCTTTACATAAATGCACTATCAGGCCACACAGAGCAAGCAAATTAAGCAACGAAGGTTCATCTGTAAATGTACAGGTTTTGAGAGATGGGATTATCTACAGTTTTCTTAAAACAGTAAGGTCCTTTTCTCAGGGACTAGGGGAGCGTTGAAGGCCCTAAGCTGCAAGGTCTCAAGGAGCTGTATTCATAGGACAATTAAAAATTAGTGTCAATATATAACACAGATGTATGTAGTACAACCCACAAAATGCACTGAGGCCTCCTAACCAAACTATCCTGCTGGCTTCTTGAAAACTCCCATCCTTACACTGTGCACTGAGCAGAAAGACAACTGTTACATTCAATGCCAAGAGTCTGAATAAACAGACTCTCTGTGTTTCTCACTGGGCCATGCCTTGCCAATCAACTCCTCTCTCCCTGTGTCACCTGTACTACATTTATGTGTCTTTGTACTCATACAAGTTCTCATTAAGCTGTACAATTTACCCTAAAAACACTGCTCCATAGCTTAACACTTTTCATACCTTCAAAGTCAAATCAGCTCCCTTTACTATGCTTAGAAAATGTGTCTTTTTGTTTTGTGTAAGACTTTTGTTAGCAGTATTACTCTAGGTGTTTATGAAGTAATAATTACGTCTCTGAAAGCCCAGTACTCACCACTTTTTCTAGGTATATTATTTCCCTTTAACTTTGCTGTCCTGCCTTATAAAATGACTCTTGCATTTTACCTGTAAATTAATTAAATTTTCATTTTTCTTTAGCTTAGAAGGACATAAACAAGTTTCACATAATTTTAATTCCATAAGAAGTTTCATTTATTGTTTACTGTACAGCCAAAACTGAGTCTCCTAAAGCATATGTTCTGTAGCTAGAGATGACTACCTGGGAGTTTAGGTGGTATCATGGTTTTGGTGTTGATGACTGAAGAATTTAAGGGGCGATTTCTGGGAAAGTACACTATACCTAATCTTCTCACCAGTTTTCTCACTGCCTGACTTTAAATATATTTTTTACTCAATCAATAATTTCTTAGCTGACAAAAACAATTTTCTAAAAGCTGTGGTAGTATGTAGAATTTGTTATACAGCAGTAATTCAACTTGTCATGTTGTCCAATAGAAATATTACCAGAAGGCAATCTACCAGTTTCAGTCACTGTCACCAGAGTTTAAAGAACAACACGGCATTTGAGAAACAGGGGTTTACTACAAAATCTACAACTGCTAGTGGTGGCAACTTTCCATATCATGTCACCTTAGGTGGTGGACTCAGTCAATACCTTTTAAATTGTTTTTTACTCAGGGCAAATGAAATTGTGCAATGCAGAGAACTGAAAACACTTTTTGACCACTGACCTGGTCTGTTGAGAATGATACAGTATTGCTACTAGAATATCTATCAGAACAACCCCCTTAACAATTATTAGAGCCCTTAAAGTGTTAGAGCAGAGCCCTTAAAATTTAGGTACGTATGTTCTCACGGAGAAAAATTTGCTAGGAAAGGGAAAATAGTATGGAACACAAGAAGGTCACTTCTTGTGAGAGTCTCCTTAACTCTCTGCCCAGCTATCCCCAGTGCCCACAGTGCCTGGGAACAAAATGCAGAAGAAATTACAAAGCATGGCTACAGCAGCTCTACCTGCCACACTTTGGGAGCTCTCAATGCTGCTGAAGGAAGCAGGCAGAGGCTGACAAACCTCTTTTGTCATATCCCACTGTAAGTGATGGCCTGATCCATGCCATGGGTCAAGCCAGCTCACCCTCAGCTGAGAGGCTGGGTGTGTATTCCAAGCTGTGAATTTCTGAATCTTCTTTGGGGACCTCATGTCTAAAAGCTAATCCAACTAAATAGATAGATTTCTAACACAAAATATCATGTGATATTTACATTTCAAATGATGACCAACATAAGGGATCCTAGAAGTTCAGAAAAGTGACTTGGAAGGATTTGTTGCTTCTGTCCCTGCCACAGCACAAATTGGTGTTTCTCTGCTTTGCATGACAACAGATTCTCAGTCCCAAAAGCATGACTTCTTAACATTTATATGCTCGTTTTGGTCTTGTGATACGTAGCACTGACGAAAGAAGTTGTGTAACACTGATGTGATCCTCGAAATAGCACTTTAGTAGCTAAAAGCTAGGGCACAGATTTTACTAATTCCAGCTATATTTAGGATGGTGCTGCCTTGCCGTTTCCCCAATAAGCTTCTATTAAGTTAAATGTCATGTGTCTAATTCCAGCATGCCAAAGGCCCAACAGCACTGAAAGAAACTATCCCAAGAGCAAGGTCACTTGATTCATAAATCACTGCAACTGATGTCAAATTTTCACAGGAACTCTAAATCCAAGGCTTGAAAGGGAGATATAAAACTTTCAAACAGAGAATATTCATCCTCTCTGTTTGCCTGGAAATTCAGTTTATTGTGATCAAATATGTAGTCCACAATCCCCAAACAAAAATTAAGTTTCAGGTACTCTTCAAGAAACTCACTTATGTATAAAATCTAATTAAAAATTAATTCCTTTTGTGTATGTTCAGTGAATTGTGGCTTTTCCTAAGTTTTTCCTTCTAGGAGGTGGCTCTTTCCATGTTTTCATGAAGCCTAACTATATCTGCAGAGATTAGAAAATAAATACTGAATATTACTAAACTGAATATTAGAATACCATTCATGTTGGTAATTTATGTTAGTCTAAATATATGAGACAAGAAACAGCATGCTGTTATTTTACAAAGACTGTGCATTGCCTTACAAACTATTAGAGTCATATCACTGGCCTTTTGTAAGCAGTACTATAATGGAAAAACTCAGGCAACCTCAAAACAAAATCTTTTTGCTTTCCTGCCATAAAGATTGCTTTATCCTTTAAAGTATATTCAAGTTTGTTTTTCTTTTAAGAAATAAAACCCAAAACATTTTGGGTTTTTTCCCTCCTACTTTTCTTTTCTAGAGAAGTAACATTATTTTAAATTTTCAGAATTTTGGTGTTTTATGAAATCACACAAATTTGTGAATAGTGGTAGCCAGTTTAAATCCACACTTCCAAGCGATTCAAACACGCTACTGAAAAATTTAGTGCAGCTCTACATGTATCTTCTTGGTTTCGCAGTTGTGGCAGGGATTCAGGCAGGGTCTGCTGAGGCAGGTGGGGTGGCAGCTCTGGTGCTGACGTCCCTGGCTGGCACTGCCGACTCCTGTGCACAGGAGCATCGCGCCTGCTCTCCCAACGTGCTGACGCCTATGGGAAAGGCGACCAGGAGAGAAAGAGATGTTGCTGTCAGACCCAGAATAGAAGTGTGCTCTGTTAGGGTGGTTGTACCTCCTGCATTAGTTGGAGTTCTGGAGGGCACCTGAAGGGAGGGAGCTCATGCACTGGGTATGCCTTGGAGACAGGCAGAGCCCATCCCCTACCACGGGGTTGGCTGTCCGAGTTCACCTCCTCCAGACTTCACCAGCAATTCACACCTGTATTGTTGCATTTCTTAAATAGGAAATTACCATAATTTGATATTTTCCAAGAAGGAAACAAGGTTTATGCATTATGGTTATGTGTAACACCTGTCAGATTTTTCCTGTTAAGGAGGTCTATCAGCACCAACCAGAGGCAGATCCCCCCTGTCTAGGCCTCCCAGATTACAACTGGTTTTAATTAACTCTCTAAATATCTGACTTGATTTTTTCCCCTATTATGCATAACATGTTTCTCTATTTTGCCTTTTCATATTTCTGAGCTGGATGCAATCATGTCTTGCTATACATTGGCAGTCACACTTGTTTTTGTCTCTTATCTCCTTCTTGACTATGCAAAGAAGTAATCAACAACACATAAAAAATTTTAATCCTTATCATACCATCCATTACAGGTGAATGTGCCATTCAGGATTAGATTAGTAAAGTTCTTTAGACTCATCTTACATTCATAACATCTATTTCTTTAGAAGAAGAACTACAGAGTTCTTGCACAGATACGTGCAACAAAAGGTACAATATCATTAAACATTTTCATAGAAGGAGCCTTGTTGTATAGACATATACATTAGCACCATCCATACTTCCAAAGCACTCTATCCTAAATCCTTGTTCATCAACATTTCTCTTCAGCCACAATTTCTTCTTAGAAAATTCCTTAAGAACTTGAAAACTCCACTTCTTTTTCAAACTGCCATAGTCCGATAACTTCTTCTATTTCTTTCTCTATTCTAGACGTCCTCCATAAGCACATTACCTAGTAGTAATCATAGATTCTCAGTATTGGTCAAGTGCAACACACCAGCAAAGGGAAGTGCAAATTTTTGCTTTTTAACATATGAATAAAATGTTTATTAAACATTTCAAAGAAAAGAAAGATACACTGATATTTAAGATATTAAAATGTTATAAATTCTTCCCAATTTACTTTAAAGTTGAAGAATGTCTTTGTGCTTTTTTCCCCCTTAGAGTTGCTGCTCATACACTCAAACACACCATTCTAAATATTTGCTGTACTGATAGCTCTTTGTTGTCACAATCTAAAACACAGAATTGTTAGGGTATGTTTAGAGCAATGTGACAGTGTGGATTCAAAGGCAGCCAAAAGCTGCTGAAGAGCTGCAAACCTAATGAGGCATAATTTGTAAGAAGAGATAACTTCTTCTACCAGACTCATGCAGTGTAGCTGTAGAAAGCAAATGAACCTTCAGCTGCAGATGCCATCCTTCTGACTCTTCTATGCCTTAAAGCTTTTTTTCGCAACTATGTTTATTAAATATTTTACTTTTCACCATAATCTTTACTCTTGCCTTTGTAACATCATTGCTACACCAATAATACTGATTCTAACTTAGGTAATTGAATTTGCTGTGGTGGAAATGGAGTACTTGGAAACTGCATTCCAGATTTTTCATATACTGTATTCACATCCTTATTGTTTTTTCAGTCTTTGGAAAGTTGCTGTTTATTACACTGAAGAATATGATACTTAGTAACTTAGCATTGTAGAAGAATTCTTAATTAGAAAAGACATGTTAGACTCCATTCTTCCAGCTATATTGGGGAAGGCATTAGAACATCAACCTTGATTTTTTTGAGTACACACTTCTGATTCTTTCAGCATTGTAGCTTACTGTCTCCCACTTTGCTGGGATACACCGCTTGGGAAAACTGTTACATACTAAAAAAGCAGCATTTATTTACCTGTCCCCCTAGGCGCCAGCAATTTCCATGGCAGCTCTGACAGCACAGCATCATACCTGCTGGGATGAGGTGGAATGTTGTCATACAGCTGAAAGAGAGCTGGCAACTAGTAGCAGCTGGGTAGGCCAAAAGTATATATTTTAAAATTAAACTGAGAATATTTTGCCAACTGGTCTGTTTTGCAAGCAAACTTTAATTTATGATACTCTCTTAAAAATCTATGGGCCGGTTTTATGAGTTATTTGTTAGCTATAAAAGACTTGAGATTCCAACTGCTAAGTAACATAGTAGATAAAATGAAGGAAAGGGTATGTTTATACAGCACCTTGATGACCTCTACAGCAGTCCTTGGAAAGCCTGATAGGGTCAGACTGTTCTAGCCTAGATACATTGCTTTTTTTCTTCTTTGACACTGTTTACATGCCTTGCTTTAATTAACTGAGTTATGCCAGTGTATTTTCCCCATGGGGCAGGTGTGCTGGCTAGGTGCCATTTATCTGAAACAGCATTCAAAATGTTTCTGTATAAACTAACATCTGGGCAGGTTTCCACTGACCACATGCTTGAGAAGGTGTTTTTAAACAAGGACCGATAAAGTTTTCCTCTTCATTTTTCTCCACCATGTAATGGAATAGCACCTCCTAAGTAACTGAATACCTTTTGTTGTGTTTAGTAAGGAGTAGTTGGCATCACTTTATAGGAAATGGAGAAAGCATCTGATTTAATACTGTAGTCTTGGAGAATTACCTCAGCATTGTTTCAGCTAGTTCCTTTGCTTTAAAAATGCTGTATTAAATTGCCTAAAGATGCTGTTATTCCAAAGGACCACAACTACACAAGAATCAAACACAAAATTATTGTTGTACAGAGTCATACAGTCTTTTGGGAAGGTATTTAAATGAAAAAGATAGTTATCACTGCCAGTGTTAACTGCAATGTATTGAGATTCACAAGAGAAGCTGAAAAAGTATAACTCCAGTATTATATCTAGCATTGCTTTTCTTAATTTATGAAAAAGACACTTGCACACTTGCAGATAAGCATTCAGTTTTGTGTTCTTAAAAACACTTGTACAAAACCTGTAAAATTACAGTGTATATTGACATAAACGATGTCCCCAACTTTTCTGTCAGCTACATACTCATACATTTACACATGGGTTAAAGGGAGCAGTTGTTCATTAATTCCATGGTATTTTGAATAATCTTTTGTTCTTTTTTACACTATATCAAAACAAAATTAAGCTCTGAAGACCTGACCCCATCTTCAGTCTTCATTTTTGATCCATTCTGTTCCACCTCTGCCCACCCTGCTTCTTCTTAAACCTTTCTGCTACTGCCTAAGGCTTGGAATCATTTCATGACTATGAGGAAGAGTTTTAGAACAAGTGATCCTTGTGACAATCTCCATTTTTTCTATTAAAGGTCAGATGGATGTCTTGATTAATTAAAATTTACTCTTTCTCAGAGGAGACGCTGCTACTTATCATAGTCATTCCTGTTGACAGAGGAAGAACAGTTCAGTAGTATGATTAATATTAAGACAAATCTGGATTAATGAGGAAACTTTAAAACTTGATTGCAAGGTAATGCAAACAACATTTTTATCTTACATGTGCTGGAAACTCTATGAAAGTATAAGCAAATGTCTTGAAGCAAAACTCACCAAAATGTGTTGAAAGACACCCAGTAACTTTGAAGGGCATTACATCAGCCCCCAATAAAAACAGTAAATTAATGCATATATGGTTTGGTGGAACGAAGACAAAAGCAAAAGAAAGGTTTCACTGTTCTGGATAATACTGTATTGTGCTACTGTGGCCAGTTAGACTCTATAGTTGGTAAAGCAGTTTAATTGACTGAAATTGCAACATGTTTTGAATACCATGGAATCCAAAAAATGAAATTTGCATACAAACTCTTTTTCAATATATTTGTTAAACTGAATGTGGTTTTTTAAACTTTGAAGAAGTGATTATTTTTTCTCTCCCTTTCCTAGTTGAATAGTCACAGAGATTGCTCTTGTGATACAATATGACCCAGAATGTAAGATCGCATTTTTGTGAAGTGCTCCTGTATTTGGTCCTCTCAGTGACATAACGTTTGTTAACTAAGAAACTTACCTGGTCTTATACGTGAGTTTCCAGGAGTAGCAGGAACAATTGGTTCATCTAACTAGAGCTATTTCTGACCTGCTTTATTCTCTCACTACTTTGTTTTAATTTTTCTCACTTGGATTGCAGCCAATACTCTTGACCACAGCTGATGTTTTAGGGTAGCAGAATTCAAGTGTATAAAATTTTGAAGCAAATATTTCTCTCAACTTCAACAGTTTTTGTATCTGCCTTTGCTACTCTGGCTAGTTGATCTCACCTGATGAAGAAGTGTCATTGCTCAGAGTGTAAAAAATAAATATGGGAGAAGATCTTTTTTTTTAATCCTCCCTATGATAGATGAAGTTTTGTTCCTAATAACTCCTTTCACATCACTTAATGAGTAAAGAAAATAAGCTAAGCAGACAGTGCCTGGAAGACTGCTTATCTATTTTTTCTTATCTAAATCAACCAGGACAAATATTTGCAGGTGCACATACAAGACAGCAGGTAACCCTCTGACTTAGGAGGTTTTTTCATTAAGTAGTCATGTACTTTCTACATGATATTCCTAGTTTCAATTTTTTTAAAAAACAATTGTTCTCTTAATCGCTCTAACAGCAATACTATGGGTTTTAGATTTGAATGTAGATAACAGCTAGAATCTTGAATAAGTTGCTGTGTGGGAAGAGGTGCAGCACTAAACTTATACCCTAGGGAAACAGAAACAAAGTTGTGTTAAAATACTTCTGGGTTCTCTGGGGGCTTTTTGTTGACTTTAGGAGCCAAATGGTTTAGTTATAAGTGCTTGTCACCAGCTGCCTGGGGAAGTAACACTGCAGAATCCTCTAGTAAATCTTCACACCTTCCCAGCTTGTTACACACCTTGTTTACTGGGTCTTGGCTGTGGCACACCCCCACTCCAGAAGCTCTTGAGAAGATAGTTTGTAGGTATCTCCTTTAATACCTTCAACAAAAATAAAAATAATAGGCCTTTATACGTCCTTTATCCCTTCTTGCCCTCTACATGTAATCTGTCAAATCCATGATCTGTGAAAGGTTTTTATAAGAGCAGAAGCTTAACTCATATACCACAAAAAACTTTCACCAAGGGAAGCCTTTAACATATCTAACCTAATATTTAAAATACTTAGCAACAGAGCCCAATAAAAATCCATAAAATAAAAAATACAACTGATTCACTGTACTCACTAAAATTTGGGAAAAAATGAGCTATGAAATGTAAGTTGAAAAATCTTTTAAAATCGTTATAGGGCATTTCTTTTAAATCTATAACTTGTTTGATACATTTCAGATACTGCTTCAGTTTAATTGCATCAACAGAAAGATACTTAAGTGAAGTTGCAGGAGGATATAAATTTGCATTGTCTGTAACTTTTTAAGATATCATGCTCTTGGCATGTCAATCAATAGGACCTGGTGTCTGGTATTTTAAGTTCATAATATATCATTTAGTTCTGACTGTCACACCATATCCTCAGCAGGTTAATGCATCATAGGTGAATTCAGTCATATGGCTAGGAAGATGGATAGAAACCTATCCCTTCATAGTGCCATATGCATGTAAGGAATAGCCTAATAAATAAATAGAAAAAAAATCCTGCACCCCATGTATTTTCCTGTACTTACGTAATTTTCTTCACTTATCTAGAAAACAGATAATTTTTTCAATTGTCATAAGTGAGTTACTGCCAATAATAAAAGATGAAATGCAATTATTTCTAGTATTAACAGATACGTCTTAGCTCCCTAATCTAACTTTTCAAAAGCTCCCACAGTAATTCTACTGAGACAATGTCATGGATCCTTCACAGTCCAATAAAGGAGAAGAGTAGCCAATCAAGGATAGGGAGCTGCCATTCTTTTAAATTGCATTTCTGGGACATCTTGATAGGTGACACTATGTCAGAATGAAATGTCTAGAAGCTAGGAGTGTACATCAAAGAAATACAACATGCTTGCATGTGATTAGTACTCTTTCCAAAATTAACAATCATTGTAGGAGATCTGTTATTTCAAGTGATGAAAGCTGTTAGCTGAAGAACTGAACAGGATACTGCATTATTCTAAATTACCAGGTTGGTGTGGGGGGAGAGAGGACAAGTTGTTCTTCACTCGTTCAGAACACCAGAGCCCACATTGTACCAACTTCTGGTAGCGTGAAAACTATGAATGCAAAGCTGGGGACACCCAAGAAATGTGTCTCCAAGGGCACCTGAAAGTAATTCATGCAGTCAAAAGGAAGTAACTTGGTCAAACAGGAAATAAAGGAAAACAACAGCTCTGAGAAGGATTCAGATTTTTAGGAAATTGGGGAAGAGGGAACCCCTGTTAACTGGCAGCCATACTGTCTTCCTCTTGCAGAGGCAGCAGGATGAAAGACAGTCACAATGCTGAGAGATTTTTCATGACTCACTCAAATCCGACTACCCAACAGACTGATACCTTTTTTATTGCTACTCCATCCTCCTTGCCACCTTGCACTATTTACATGCATTGAATCATTCTCAGCAGCTTCCACACTTAGCCGTTTCCTTCTTTCCCCATCTCCTTTCCCCCATCGTACAATCTCCATCGCCAGGGAAGGGATACCCTCTCACTTTTTTTATAATCTGTTTTTTCTCAAAGAGGCAAATAGGAATGAAAACAAAATTACTTGAAAGCAAGGATGTGCAGTTTTTTCCAAACATAAATAGAAATATTGAGCACTTTTATGTCATGTTCATGTTGAGTTGTCACATCATATGGAGTTCCTGCTTTCCTTCAAAGACCATTTGAAGATCACCGTGTCAGTTAATATAGTCAATAGATCAGTGCAGATGGGAACCTGGGATAATATCTGAGGGGTGCTAGATACTGAATTCCTGTGTGAAATAGAGTTAATTTTCTCTGTGAAACTGCAGTTTTCAGATCCATTTTACCAGCCTCATATGAAGGCAAAAATTATCATGCTCTGTCTTATTCATCAACCCTACTTTGCTGACTGCATGAGAAAGAATTAACATTTGAGTGGCTACTGTGGTAGAACATACAATTTTGGAGTAAAACAAGGCAGAGTCCTTTTAGCAGCTTCCCTGAACTGAGATTGAGGGAGAAGAACCAAGAACAGTTTGAAATGAGGAAAAAGCCACTACGAAGTCTCTGGCTTATTATCTGTAACTTTCTCATCTGCTGTCAAGTGGTGAGTAACAATGAAGTGACTGGGTCAGAAACAGTAGCTTGCCATGCTGATTTGAAAGCATAAGTTTCTCTGAGGTCTCCAGCCTAGTGTGTCTAAAAGTGGTAGACGTTGTCATGTGCCCTTGAAGTCACCAGCTCATCAGTATATTGAATAGCACAGTGATGTCAAAGCACAGGCCTCTCTGGAGAACTGACTCAGGCCTTCTGTCTTGCTGGACTGGTGTCAAAACTTCTGTAGGATCAAGCTGGATGAAAGCCAAGGAATAGGCTCTTGTAGAATTACTGGCACATCCCCTTGAATTTTCTGGGTCTATGTCAAGATAATGACAAGGCCATTCTGTTTCCTTTAGCTTCTGTGGAGAAGAGTACGTAGTAGGGTATCCATTTTATTATGCAGAAATTGAAGCACTGCAAACAAAAGATTCTTACTCTTTTTCTCCTCTCCAGAGGATCTCACATGTGCCAGAAATGGTACAGGTGCAAGATTTTCAGTATTGACCTGGGTAACTCTCCTTATATTTAGGACTGATCTAGTACTTCTGTTATCATGGAACTAGAAGATCCTCACATCCCCAGTATTTAAGACCTTCTCTAATTCTGCCTTTTACCTGATGATTTTCTCATTTTCACTGCTTGAAATGAAATGGTAAGAAATAATTACAGCTGTATTTGTGAATAAGGAAAAAACGCCTAACCCAAGGTACTAAAATAAAATGGAGACAATTATTCTACCCTGAATTATAAATGAGGAATCTACCTAACAGGTACCTCATGTTTTTTTTTAAACTTAAATTCTTTTCCACGTCCTACGAAATCTGTAGTTTGTAATTAAGAAAACAAAATGTTCTTATCATATCTGAACATTATTATATCGAAAGAGAAGACTATTTAAGCTTTTTATGTAACTAGAATATATTGAGTTCCTATTGAGTACCTGAGCTTTCAAGGAGAATATTATTTTATGCTATGAAAGACTCAGAACATAGAGAATAACAAACATCTATATTACAAAAAAATCATTTGAAATGATGCAACAATGCCAGTTTCCTGACTGCTATGATTCCAACAGTAAATTGTATTGAGAAATAAAAGAATAATAGTCCCTTTGATGAGAGTATTTAAAGAAGCTGATAAAAACACAAAGCAGTTCTTGATTGAAAAGACTACCTACTGTTGGAACTAGGGTTAATATTTCGGGAGTTATCAAAAGTGACCTGAGGTTCTGTATGCTATTGTTTGAAGTGACAGCAGTGTGTGACAGAAACCTCACTGAAAGTTAGGTTAAATTTATGCACTTATACATATTATACTTTTTTAAGCATTAAAACTCCTATGAGGAAGGACTTGTAGACTTCATACTTGTAAAAATCCAGTCTTAAGTCACTTCTGAAATTAGAACTTAGGTTCTCAAGTGATTTGAATTATTTCGAAATTTTTTCTTTGATATTCCTTATAGGTCATGCAGATTGTTGGCAAAATGCTATATATTTTTTGTAGTCTTTGGTATCATTGCCCCATTTCAGCTGAAAGTAATTAAAAATTGTAATATAGATGAATTTACTGTGGTTTAGTTTTTAACCAAATAGAATGCTTGATTTATATTGTTTGAAATAAAATTTAAAAGGCTAACAGCTTAACTATATTTAGAAAAATATAGTGCTGTGCTAACAAAGCTCGCCTCTAGAGCTGATACTTCGTCAGTCTGACATATCACTATTAATTTGAATGTGAAAGTTTCATGAAAAAAAAATCCATTAATTTTTATTTTTTTTAATGTGTTCATTTTTTTTCCATCAATTGTTTTAAACACCCATTGCTGAGCAGGGCATTAATACTGCTTCCTCTGTTTACTGGAGCTGTCTCAAGTAAGTTTACCTTTTTTGAGAATAATATAGGAAAGAATCAATTTCATTTTTGATTCTGTAGCTCTGCAGGCAACCTTATTATATTTAAAATGCTACTTTTATGAGTTGTAAACCATATTTTCTAATAATTGCTAAAGCTAGAAGTGTAATTTAGTGTATTTTTACAGGCTTAGTACTTTTTGTTCTATTGTAAACCATATTTCCTGATAATTACTATAGATAGACAAATAATTTAGTATATTTTTATAGGGTAGTACATTTTTATAGTATGGTAAACCATATTTCCTTATAATTACCAGAGAGAGAAAAATAATTTATATTTTTATAGGTTAGTACATTTTTATTACTGCACTTTTTCTGCAGATTAAGTACTATGTACTTTTTCTTTTTAAAGCAGTCACATTTCCTCTGTAACCACTTTTTATTATTTATATAATTTACAGATGATGACTTCTTAAACTTGTTTTCCCTATTTTGCATTTTGAAGTTTCTATATAAATGTATGTGCCGCTAATTTTGAAGGAAGAACAAAGCATCTGTGAGACACTGTAGAAGTTAATGACATTGTTAAAATGATGACAGATTGCTTTAATGGTAGATATGCACTTAATTGGAGGAAGTATAACAAAATGTGCTATTTCATACTACTAAAAAGAGTCAGTCAGGAGCCATCACCCATTTACTGTCTTGTCTTCATGCAACTCACGGTGCATGTACAGTATGATAACTGATAGACATTGCTAGGCATGTATTCATGTACTGTACATTCTTTCCGACAACCCATTAAATAGTGTTTGTTAACCTTTAATTCAGATGTCTGCAATAAGATAATACAATGTAAAACACAAGTCAATGGAGGGTCGTAAAGCTGTTTCTGCTACAGTTTTTATTAGCCTGTTATTCAGTGTGGAATGCAGCTACACCCTGAAGCAAGTCTTATATAAAAGTACAGTGTCAATATATTATGATGCAAACTCAACCTATAAAATCAATGACAAGTATTATGTCTGTTGCTATCAGCTACTAAAATATATACTGTTTTTAATGGATGCAGTGTTGCTGGACTCAACATCACTGTGCTATTAAGCTTAACCCCTTAGGAATGAAGCACAGTTACAGGGATCCTGGACAAGGAATGCTCATTGTAGGACACTGCATCAATCAAGACAGACTGACCATAGAACATGTTAGTGTAAATCAGTTTTCAAAGCATGCTAAAGCAAAACAGAATTCCAATGTACACCATGGTGTGATTCTCAATGATATTCCACTTAATCTGTGGAAAAAGGGGACCATCTATCCCATTATCCAGGTATTTGTATTTTAATTAGCAGTTTGGGTAACTGAATGGAAACTGTACATGTGAAATTTGAAAATGAAATTGATTCAAGGTGGATTTGAGTATTCTGGAGAATATGGTTAGAATTCAAAGAGATCTTGATAAATTACAAAAAGGATGTGAAAGCAGTGAAGTAAAAAAAACCCAGTAAGGTAAAAAATCAGTGCAAAGAGCAGAAAAGTACTAAAGGGAAATTTTCCCCCTACCTCCACCTGATTGCATAAATAAAAATTCTGAGAAAACTAGAAGGAATAGTGAAACTGGATCCAAGCTGAAAAAACAAGTAATGTTATTGGGAAATAAAACCAAACCCAAAACAACACCACGAAACAACAACAAACAAAAACAGAACCCAAAAAGCCAAACCCAAATGTCATCCTGTCGTGTACCAGTAAGATTGTTTCATTTAAGACCAGAAGTAATTATTATTCTTTGCAAAACACCGGCAAATTTGCAACTGGAATTATGTGTCCAATTTGGAGTAGCACAGGGTTAGGGCGATGGAATAAAGTTTAGAATTGGATAGAAACTTTAGAGACCAGCAGGCAGAATTAGGGGATGCCATGTGGAGTACAAGATCTGCAAAGACGGGTTGCAAAGACAGAAAGTTAATCTGTAATGGCAGAGTTTTAGGGTAAATATGTAAGGAAAACTGTTTTGGCATAAAGGAGAATTAGGATAGGTCAACTAGAGATTGTGGAAAATGACAAACATTTGTATACATATTCTTGCTTGCAGTAGAGGAGAGGCCTAGATATTGCTAAAAGTCTGTGTCAATTCAACGCTTCCATGATTCTCTGAAACCCCCCCTGAATTGTTTCTATGCTGAAACTGTGAAACAAAAACACTTGTAGAGCAAAAAGAAACAGAGCTCTGTAAAACTAGTGTTGTCGATTTACCTTGTATTAAATGACTGTTTTCTGTATCTAAAGCAATGAAATAACTACCAGCAATGCAGAAGGATTTGATTCAGACCAGGGAAATACCTATAGAATGTAGTGCTACCTCATGCTATGCCTTTTTGTTTTGTCATTTCCTGTATACGTGGCATTTGTGCTGGTGGAAGAAAGTATGTAATTTCTCATGATGATGTAACTATCAGCAGTGCATTCACAGATATCACAGCTGCAGACTGCTCTGCTGTTTCAATTTCATTTTCATATTTTGTTGAGGGCAGGTTTGTTTGCTATACACCCTGTTTTGAATGGTGAGGAAAGTCCATATCATTATCATGATATGAGAATAGTTCTGCAATAATTGAGGGATGAAGTAATTCATTATGAATATGATGTAATGGAATAGGCACCATGATTTAATGATCAGAAGAGGGGGTCTGTGGAGCTCACACAAAGGTATCAAAGTCATTCTCATGATAAATAGCATGTGATAAGCTGTTTAGAAAACACTAATATAAGCCCCGGAAAAATGCGCAGGAAGGAGGCATACAAATTCCTTGTATGGAAAGCAATTGACTCCTAAGAACCAAAGAGGTAATCTAATGAGGAAGAAAAACAGCAATGCCAATGGATCCATCACTGTTTTGAAAAAGATCCTGCTTGATAGGCACATTTGTTAGGATTAAAACTTATGTGCCTGACTGTTGTTCACAAAGCATTTCACACACTATTTGCTGGGGGCCTGAGTCTAAGAAAATGTTTTTATGGTGATTTAGACACACAGTGTGACTTTTTCTACTTTTTTGTTTTGTTTTCGTACCTCCTTATATTGAAAAACTTTTCTCAAGATTTTTTTAAAGAAGTGGTAAACCAGTTTTAGTTTAGTCAAGCTAGGAATGCATCCCAATTTTAGCTGCAATGTCATCTCCTAGCAGAGACACTGTGATCCAAGATGCTCTGGGTTTTTTTGTGAGATATAGGAAACATCCCTAGTGCAAATCAAAATTCTATACATGCAATGTATAATGTGGAAGATTACTGAAAGGTTAATACAGGAATTGTATTTCTTGCCTTGTAATAAATTTATCACAGTTCGCTGATAGTGTCACTAGTTATCAAACACCAGCACTGCTACTACTATTCCTCCAGGTCTTTGCATGCCGTCAAGCAAGAGATGAAAAACTGGGCCTGAATGAAGACAAACTATGCTGATATAAGAGGTTTCAATGAGAAAATCACCAGAGGTTTCCAGAAACAATTATTACTAACATCAGTGATACCAGAGAGGAGTAGAAGTGTTTGCTCTTGGTCTGCTGCCATGTCTCATTGCAGAGAATATGGTCATCCAGAGGGGAAGAGTCATATCCTTTCCAAGCAGAAAATATGCCCACAATGTTCTTTCCAGGTTTCCTTTTCAGTACCTGCTGATCCACGTAAGCCCAGCTCTCAGATGAACTCTGTGGGGAGCATAGCATCCATTCCAAATTATGAAAATTTAAATTCTTCATTCACTTTTCCTGAGGTAGTCCACAAATAGCGATAGTTGGAGTTTTCAGTTCTAGAAAATATTTTGCCCTGCTGCCACAAACCAAACCAAAAGAAAGTCTATCTGTGACAGAATGTGACAGCAAATGATGGCGATTCAAATATCTTAATTACCACCCCAAAATGCCCAGCAGTGAGTAGTTAACACCCACAAGATCTCATAAACTCCTTGTTGTGAAAGAGAAACATAATTATACTGAGATACGTCCTTTCCACTGGATTGTTTTGGCCAGTGTCTAGATATGAGTACAGATTCTTTCCTCCTGAATCTGATAGAATAAGCTCATATAGTAGCTCATTTTGAAAACACTGACACTGACATCATCTCCTGGACCTATGTTCACATTTGGAGCTCCTGTAGAGGGAATAATTGGATACCAGGAGCTATAAGGCACTATTCCTGATGTACTAGGCTTGTCATCCAGGTCTGTAAAATGGAGAGAGAGAGAGATAGTATTCCAGGGGATGCAAGGAGCTCCACCTGGCAAGGTGCAGACAGGTGATGTCAGAGGATATGGTTGCCCAATGTTTTCCTGTAGAGCAGCCAGGCATCATTTGCTCCAGATAATCAAATACATTCTTCGTTGGGAAACTGCAAGGCTAGAGCTTACAACTCCAAAAGATGAAAAGGGGAAGAGAGATTGTTTCGGTGGCAAATATAAAAGCTTTTCGTATTGTGTCACTGAAGTGTTCAGGTCCAGGAGGCAACCCAGCTGCCCCTTGTATGAAAAATTGCTACATTTACAATTCAGATAAACATGTAAATTCTGAATAAACACATATATTTGGGAGACTCAGCTAAAGCAGACAAGAACCACAACATCCTTTGAAGCAGGCCCATCACTGATAATTATGAATGTGAGATTAGCTACCGTCATTTATTCTTGTAAATAGTGTCATCTCTTCCAATTAAGATCAACTACTTGTATGTCCTCAATTGCTTTATTAGCATTGTTGTCAAGTTCTGCAGAAGCCTTAATTAAATAGTCATCATGATTATGGCTAGTTTCCCAAATGATTGAAGTAAATAATTTATATGGGTTACAAAAAAAGTTTTTACTTACTGAAAAGCTGTATTTCAAAAACTTTCCTAATGCCTAATTACATAATATTTTAAACCCATCCTTTAAACAAGTTATGCATTACAAAATAAAAGCTAAAACTGAACTAACTGAATTTTTTTTGCTTCAAGCAGTGTATTTCTTCTAATGACATCCAAAGTAAAATTAAAAACTGAATGCAGAAAATTTCATAACTGAGGCATTGAGAAAGCATTTAAACATTTAATACAAGCTATGATTACTAATTAATTGTAGTAATAAATACTGGATCATACAAAAATGAAAAATAATAATTTTTGAAATCCAAGATACTGAGACTTAATATGCTGTAACAATGTAACAATACATCTCTATCAATGAGCAGCATAGTGAAGTATTTTTACTATATAAATAGTAAAGTATATTTTTAAAATAATATTTGAAGGGGAAATAGTTGTAAATCTCTTCTCTAACTTTTATTTGCAGGTTAAATGTACCTGTATCATCCTACTTTCCCTGCTACTATCTAAATGGTTTGCAGACAATTTTTTAAAATTGAGGTTAAAAAGTAGTATTATAAAAAGTTCTCAAATTGACCTAGTTCTTTCAATCTGAGACTATAATCTTTAATAATTGACATTATTACTAACAAATATTTTAATGAAATTTTACATTTTCCTCTTAGTAGAGACATGTAATTTCCATTGCCTTTAATTAGTGTTATATGTGCTCTTTGAGAGAAGAATAGGCCCTTTAGCTATAAATTCTGACTTTTGAAACAAGAAAGTCATAACCTTTTTGTGTTTCTGGTTGAAGTAACTGCAACCTAATTTCTTGTAACAATTGTGGCAGATCAGAATCAAAACATGGAATGAGAGACATTGAAATTATGAAAGTATTCTTGATTTTTAAAAATCAAGGTAGAATTAAATAAACATTATTAATGGTATTATTCTGGGGTAGATTTTTTCTGTTTCCCTTTCCTCCTATCCTATTAAGCTATTGTCTACTTTTGGAGTATACTAATTTATCCTGCCAAAGGACACTTGCTTTGCTGGTGTACAAACATTTGTTATGCTAAAGTTATCATTGCTCTCCGTTGAATGTAAATGGAGGCCAACTCTATACCCCTCTTTATATTTAGTGCATCTATTTATATAACACAATAATTGAAATGTTGTGGCCCTTGAAAATTTTATGAGAGCATTCCAATTGCCACCTTCCAATTCTCGTTAGAGGCTTGACCTATGAAATTTAAAAAGACCTCCAAGTTATTTCTTTTTGTATTTATATGCCTTTTGTTTTGCAGGACCTGCAAATTCCCTTGGAAGAGCAGGCATGTGTGCGTGCGTGTGTGTGTGTGTGTGTGTGTGTGTGCGCGCGCACATGTACTTAAAAGTTACTTCACAGAAATTTCTGGCAGGACTGCATAATAAAGGAAATGAAAAAGATATTCCAAAATTACAAATAAAAATACTTTATTTTATGCATGTCAACTACCTAATTAGTTCTATCAAACCAAAAGCAGGGATGAAAACTTGTGAACTTTGACTGTGGTTTCCAACTGAGGAAAAATTTAGTTTTGACTGATCTATGGGACTATAATTCAGGCAAGTTTTGCATATAACTTTCTTTTTTTCTGAGTCCTAGACCATAAATAGCCTTACCCATTTAGAGTCCCTGCATTCACTTCTGTTGTGTGGTTATGTAATAGGATACAGGTATCAAAAAATTGTTGAAAGCACTTAGTGCCTAGTGCATGTATTCACACAAGCTGCCTTTGTTTCACGGGAATTGTTTTCAGTCATATTTTAGTATTTGGCATAGTAAAATTGGGTTGTCCAGGTTACAGAGGAGGCACTGGGGAGGAAGTTGCATTCTCATCATGGAAGATAAGGGAAAGATATGTTCAAAAAGAACTTCAGCGGTGGAAGAGGGAAATTAAGACCATAACCTAGGAGAAATTATTATGGTATCTTGAAAGCAAGAAGCTGACATGTGCATGTTACATTAGATGTTACAGGAATCCTTCTGGTAAACAGGTTAAAATGCAAGAGAGTAAAACATTTAGTATAGCTCAGTGTATTCAGAAAGACACGTGCTTCATTTTCTCTCTACCAAGCATACATAGGAATTTCTCTGAGCAGCAACACAATAAAAAAATATTGGAAGGGACTCTTTCTTGTATTTCTTTCATAGGAATTGCACTATAGTTATAAGTGTAGATTTTAAAGCCTGGATATATAGAAAACAATGTATGGTGGTGAAATATGATCACTTTTACTCTCAGAACTCTGAAAAGAAATCTTGAAATTAAATTCTGTAGCTGCTACTGAAAGACTTTTAGGCAAGGAAGCAATAGAGTGCATTTTTCTGGAAGTATGAGAATTCATGTGGTGACCCTAAAATGGGTGATGTCAAAGAAAAAACTCATCAAAGCTAGAAAATCAGAAAAGCATCTGCACTACTTCCCCACACACCTAATTTCCTACTCAAAAGGCTAAAACATGCAAGTACATTAAACATTGCCTAGTGCAACTGATCATATTTCTGAGAAGTGTATATATGTGATTACGAAAAACGAAGATTCAGCATTGCCCTACTGCTCTTTGTGCCAGATACAGCCAGCCAGAAGGGTCACAGTGTAGGTATAATATCTTCCATGTGTCTCAGTGATTCTTTACTGCTATATATATGCCTTCTGGAACCGTGGCAAGGAATGGGAAGTAGATAATATGGCAGTTTCCATAGCTTCCCTAATGCATTACAGGGAGTTGACTCTCTAAGGGAGCCTAAGAATAAGAAAGACATGAAATGATTCCTGTATGATTCCTGCTTAATTAATTCTGGAAGCCAGAATCCAGAGATAGTTTAAGTAGCGCTAAAAACATTTGTGAACATATATGGCATTCAATGACTAAAAAAAGGTTTATGGCAATAAAAATTCTGGTTAAGATGATGCCTAATTTGGTGAACTCTTTCAGCCAGCATCAAAATGGAAAAAAAAAAATTGATTTTTTTTTAAAGAAACCTTTTGTATTTTCATTGAAGTCAATATTTATAAAATTAAAATAAAGTACACAGCCTGAAAATGAAATAATCATTTTATGCTATCAGAAGCAGGTTTTTTTCCCCTTTTTGTTCTGTGGCTAAGAACCAAAACTAAACAAATAATCCTTCCTAATCAGTCTAAAATGATCAGTCCCTTCCCCCACTTCCAGTTTTTCAGTTGTGTCAGTGAACCAAAACATCCAATTATTTGCTCAGGTCTAATTTCAAATATCTACCAGCTGGTACCAGTGATAAAAATAGGAAAATGAGGAAATAATAGATCAAGATCGACACTTTAAAAAAAAATCCACTATTTGTATCATGGCCCTAGCTGAATAGCATTGTGGTGGCTTGATTCTGGCTGGATGCCAGGTGCCTACCAAAGCATCTCTATCACTCCCCTCCTCAACTGGACAAGGGAGAGAAAATACAACAAAAGGCTCACAAGTTGAGATAAGGGCAGGGAGAGATCACTCACTGATTACCGTCATGGGCAAAACAGACCCAACTTGGAGAAATCGATTGAATTTATCACCAATCAAACTCAGAGTAGGATAATGAAAAGTCAAATGAATTTTAAAAACACCTTCTTTGCACCCCTCCCTCCTTCCTGGGCTTAAGTTTATTCCTGATTATCTATCTCCTCCCTCACAGCGATGCAGGGAGATGGGGAATGAGGATTACAGGGAGTTCATCACATTGTTTCTGCTGCTGCTTCCTCCTGAGGGAGAGGAGTCCTTCTTTCCCCTGCTCCAGTGTGGAGGTCCCTCCCACAGGAGACTGTCCTCCACAAAATTCTCCACTGTGAATCCTTCCCATGGTCTGCAGTTCTTCACAAACTGCTCCCGTGTGGGTCCCCAAGGGGTCACAAGTCCTACTAGTAAATCCTGCTCCAGTGTGGACTTCTCTCTCCATGGGTCGGAACATCCCTGCCAGGAGCCTGTTCCAGCACAGCCCTCCCAGGGGCTCACAGCCTCTCCTCAGGTATCCACCTGCTCCAGTGTGGGTCTCCTTCCCAGGCTGCAGGTGGATGCCTGCTCCACCATGGACTTCCACAGTCTGCAGGTGGATCTCTGAATTCCTGTGGACCTCTGTGGGCTGCAGGAGCACAGCTGCCCCACCATGGTTTGCACCGTGGGCTGCAGGGGAATCTCAGCTCCAGGGCTTTGAGCACCTCCTGCCCCTCTTCCTCCACTGACCTTGGGTTTGTAGAGCTGCTGCTTTCACATGTTCTCTCTCCTCTATTCTCTGGCCACAACTACTTCTGTGTGATAAATTTTATACTTCTTAAATAGGTTATCACAGAGGTATTACTGCTATCACTGACTGTCTCAGCCTTGGTCCATCCTGGAGCCATGTGGAATTGGCTCTGTTGGGTATGGGGAAGCTTCTGGCAGCTTCTCAGGGAAGCCACTGCTGTAGCTCCCCCACTATCAAAACCCTGCAGCACAAAACCAATACAACCATCTAAAACATGTGGAGCTTTTCTTTTTTTTTTTTCATGTAGGCCTTGTTGAAACAAATTCTGCTGGTATGTGTTTGGTTTGATTTCAGGCTATTCTGAGAATTTGTAGCAATATCTCTTTAGTAGTGAGGATCCTTCTACATCTGGGTTTAGTCTGTGAATTTTTATTCTCTTTAATTTAGTTTCTTAAGCTTTTATAAAATGAGTAAGATCAGTGAATGTATGCTTAAACAAAAAAGTCAAAGATGCCCTCTCTGGTGTTTCTGATTTCCTGCATACTGCTGTTTGCCAATTAGATCTTCATTGATTTACTGTGATGTGGTAGATTATGGCAGTCTAACATAATCTGTGGACATTTGGTTTCTCGTTAACTTGCTGCTGAATGACTGCATCTTTCCACAAACTCCACTATCACAATCTCATCACAAGTGTAAATGTAGTTTAGAAAAGCTTTTTTCCTTGTCAGAAGCTGCATGCTTTTAGAGAGCAGCACAATGTAATTCCAAAATTCAGTGGAATGTACATGGAGTAGCTAGTACTATACATATCCATCTGTAACATGAGCTCTGTGTCCACCTCATGGTATAGCAGAAAACATATTAATAAAATAGTGCTACATGCCACATGTTCAGGGTAAAAATGGTCATATATAACAGCTCATTAATTCTATTTAAGACTCCTGAAAATTTATCTCTAAACAATGTCAATACACCATTTTATGGAGGCTATAGAAGAAGAGGCAGACTGCATCAGAATATCTACCCCATCTTGCCCATGTGATAAAAAACCAGAAGAACATAAGGGAAGAGTAAAAGTAAGTACGTGCATGAAGTTGAAATATAAGAAAAAAATATATTTGAAGCAGGATGGACATCCTGGTCTCCTGTGATGTCTATGATGTAGTCAGGTTACTCTATAAGCTCATACTTCCTGTGGGATTAGCAACCTTGTTTTTAACGTATTTACCTCCCAGTTAATGGGAAAAAGAGGTAAATGCCTGCGCCTTTTTTGTTTGTGTGCCTTTTCCCCTATCAATAGTAAGTGCTAACCCTACAACTGTTTCAATCCTGGCAAATAGAAAATATCTGAATATAAGGCAGGAGTGTGGTCTGTGATTCCTCTCTCCTATGTATTTAATTAAATAGCAGGATATTAAAAGCATTAAGTGTCTGATGTAGTTCTGGAAAATCTCCGTAAATGTTCTACACTCAGAGCTAATAGCAGAACTCAGATCCTGAAAATCTGCCTCAGCTGCAGATCCCATACCTCATGTAAATTTTTCTGAGGAAAGTTTGCCTGAATGAGTGAAGAAAGGAGAACCCAAACCACTTCCTTTGCTGTAAACAATTATGATCTTTAAAAATTTAACATAAAAGGTGGTTATATGCAATTCTGCTAAATGCAAAGGGAAAAAAATCTTCTTAAAAGAACCTAAAATAATTCTTTAAAAAATTTTCAAAATCTCTTCTTTAGGAAAACATTTTTGTAGACTGAGTGTATTACGTTAGATCAGCTTACCTGTAATCAATCTTCATTATTTCTTCTATAAAAGGTAATCAAAATATACTTTCATGCAAAAAGACAGACTTTCATTATGGGAGTGCTGCATACAACCTATAGAGTGGGTCTTATCGCTGAGCCAAATGAGTTCCTATTTTCTGTATGTATACATAATATATCAAAGGAATTCATAAGGAAGAAACCTGTATATTGTTATTGAGGTTTGCTTTTTGTATTAACAGAACTGCAATCTCCCTACAGTGGCTGCAGGTTATAGCCAAATTTAATCTTCTTTAAATATTACTATCAAGCAAATATACTAAAATATAAAAAACCTCATTCACCCCTCTCTCTGTTGAAAATATATGACTATTCAATGGCTTGATGAAAAAAAACCCCATAGCTGAATCTTAAGAATACACCAGAAAGAGTAAATGAAATAGCAGCAGTAGGTTTACTTTTACAACTGAAAAAAATGTCATATGTATTAATGTCAACAACTGGAATTTTACCTCATTAGGCTATTTCTGATCTAAGGCTCTGATGATTATTCTAAGCAGAAAAAATATGCTAATTATCCACTCTGAATGTAGAAGGAAAAAAGGTGTAAAATCTTCCTTTAGCCGTGTGACCATGTACTAATTGCATGTCATGTGTCAAAATAATGCAACCCACTTTGCCTAAAGCAATTAGACATACAGAACTCTATTAATGAAGCACTGTCTGTCACTAAAAGTGTTTTCAGAGCTATAGTTGAAGATTAAAATATTAACTTCTCAAATATTTATGATAGTTACTGACAGCATTTCAAAATGTTACTTTTAACAAAAGTATTTTATTCAGCCCCAGTTTTTAATTTGGATTTTATATTCAAAGACATTATTAACATATGGGAGTCGTGAAATTTCTATGATCTCCACTGAGACTTCTTTAGAGAGGGTACATTAGCTCCTTGAAGTTTACAGCACCTTTTTCTATTGTAATATAAACTCCTTCAGAACAAAAAAAAAAAAAATTTAAAAAATTGTCTTTTCTTCAAAAGTAATTTTTTTTAAAAAAGAGAAGGGGGAGGTTCTTATTGTACTTTACCTTTTTTGTCTGTGTGACAGAAAATGGCCCTTCTTATCAATATATCATTTGGTGCTCTCCTTCCTTTTAGGGTCATTGGTCATCTATGTTCATGAGCACAGAATTAACCTCTTGAATATCCTTATGGAATAGGAAGGCAGGGATGTATGTTGCCAAGCTGTTTATCGAATCTATCAGACATGCTGACGAGCAATTACATTAAAAAATGTAATGCCTGCTCTGTATTACCAGTACTCACCCAGCTGCTTGGGAAAGGGTTTTGCACACTTCCTCCATGGGCAATACAAATCTACAGCTTTCTTTATTCTGCATCCCTAATTTACATGAAAAAAACCAAGCCAAACCAAACCAAACTTATTCAGGCACTTGCCCCAGTAAACTGTAGTGGAATATTTGTATTCAAAGAAGTTGAATGGACAAGCCATTAGTTTGTGTTCCATACAGAGACTGAGATGACTACTGTGATATCTGAGGATTTATAGGTTTACCAGGACTGTGCAGGAATGATACCACTGTAAAACGATGGAATTATTACCTTTTTTTGTGCCAAAAATCAGCAAATAAGAAAACCATGTTGTTAGCACTTCATCATTTTCTAGTACTATGGTGGTAAAAACTGACTGCTGTTATGTATTTGTCCTGCCACTGCTTTTATGTTTGGTAAGGGTATTGCCTTGGTTTTGGAGCTATTACAGTCTATGGGAATCAATTACATGTACTTGAACTAAGAAGGATTTACTTGGTAACTGTAATGGCTCTGAAAGAGCCATTATGATCTGTCATGTCAAAAATGCACATGTGCCTACAGTAGATACAAACAAAGCTGCACAAAAAGTTTCCTACATAAAGCAAGCCATTCTGGTTAGCTTCCCTGACAAAACAAAATAAGCATTTGATGCTGAAGTACTTTCACAAATTTTCATAATAAATGAAAAGGAGTTCCTGGGTTTCCTCTGCCTTGTGCTTTGCTGAAGGAAAGCTTAAGTGTTGCTTGAGAGGGAATCAGGGGAAACATTATTTAAGAGCAAAGTTCAATGAATCACAGTGTTTTGGGATAGATGAAACCAGTTTAAAGGGGGAAAAAAAGTTAAATAAATAGAAGGAAAGAGTTACTCAAGAAAGGGAAGGAAACATGAATTTGCTATCTTTATATACATAATTATACCACTTTGGTAAGGCTGAGCATAGAGGTTATTCCTCAAATTCAGTCATGTCATAGATGCATGTACAGAACATCAGAAGATCTTGGAACCAGACTGAAGAATAAATGAGAATAATGAAAATAAACTTTCCTGTCTATGCTAATGGGATAGATGCAGTCTGTAGTCTTGTCAGACAGGTTGGTGGACCTTGATAACAGAGCATTGCAACTCCCTCTGTACTTGTTTACCCAGGTGTCTGCTGAAAGGGGACCAAAGCACACTGAGGAACTGCATTCACATTTCTGTTCTTGACCTGGAGTCCAGAGGCAGCCAGGGAATAAAGGCACATGGCCACGCCGAGCACACTGGCCCAGTGAGGCCAACGTGGCTTACACAAGGTTTGGGATCCAGTCACACTGGGGTGAATGCCAAGAGTGCATGGGGGGCATCCTGCAGCCCAGAGCGACCCAGGGCAGTGCCCAGCTTGTGCCTAAGACAGTTGCAGCAGGGGGAAACCTGCATGTGCAACAATCACCTACACAGCTGAATGAAAGGCCTGGGTAACAACTGCACCAAGGCGAGCAAGGTCCTTATGACACAGTGTTCATGAAACTGTTTCTAGCCATGTTATTAATTTCTGCCTGTAAAATGCCCTGCATGGGCCAGCAAAGATCATCATATCTTTGTTAAATTTAAACATATTCTGGCAGTAAAGCTATAGGCATTGTTAGCGTATTTTCTTCTAAATAAAACAAAATGTAAAAATTGGTCTGGAATTCATGATGCTCACTGATGTATTTCTATTGTTGTCTAATACAGAACTTCATTATGTGGTTTTGTTATCAGTTTTACATTATGTTTTAAAAATATTTGTATATTGACTTAAGTAATTGTGCCCCATTTAATTTAAGCACTTTCCCAAAATAAATATTGGTAAGGTGTGGGGTGAACAATGGTCTGCAGTGGTACAGCTATGTGGTTTGTGAGTTGCTTGTTTGTTTATTGGTCTAATTTTTGGTTACTGAGGAATGCTATTTAGAATGCAGTAAAAACCTTTCAATCCCAAACGAGCATGTCCAAAAAAAGAAACAGAGATTTTACTTTTAGTTCATCTTCAGATTCACAAGGGACAATAAGGGAGATTCATTAGGCCATTTGTTACTGTCATCTGCCATGATTCAAAATGAAATACTAAATGTTTCATGGACGCAGAAAAAGAGCAGTATTTGTCTTTGTGTTGGCTATGCAAAGACTCTATGGCTTTCAGCCTCCATACAAGAGGTCTGATGGATGAAAGGGGGAAGGGTGGTGCCATCTGAATGATGATGGGCTAATATCATCATCCTCTTGTCAGCTGTAATAGGCTTTTCCTCACAGAAATAATTCATAAAACTGCTACATTATATTCTATCCCTGACAGGCCCTATCTATCCTGCAACCCAGCAGGCTCACAACTAATAAGAAAATATGTGGTTCAGGAGCCCTGAAAAATTAAACAGGTAGTTTATGAACAATTTGTTTCATGGGGATGTTTATTATGTTTATTAAATATTGAGCCTTTAATGTTTTCCCAGTACAGATGATATCATAAAAATGCTGACTTAAGCCTCAGTTGTGTTCTTAGAAAGTGGCATTTTATAGCTCTTGTAGTACCCAGTAAATAACTAAATTGCTGTGGTTTATATGTATACACAGAATAGAATTTATAGGGAGTGAGTATATTTTTATTGTGCATATGCAGTGTATTTAATATATTCATAATAGACACGTGCAAACTACCAAATTATTGAGTACATTCTTTGGTTTAAATGCAGTTTTGAGAAGACCGGTGTTTTAAAGCCTTGAGTAGGGAAAGCCAGGCATTTGTTTTAATTATTGTACCAAAGGTGAAAAATTGAACTTGGTGTTTGAAGTGTCGAGGCAAAAATCTGTGTGGGCTCTAAAATGTAGCCAAGAATACTAGCTTGTAAGTATAATTTTTATAAATACATCTTTAGATGTATTCTTATTAAAGAAGAACAGGATACAATGGCTAAAGCTATTGACTAGCACCAATATGTTACTACGCCTTTCTGTAAAATAAGGGAGGGGTGTCAGATTTTGTTATCCTCAAAAAGGCAGATTTCCAATTGCCAGACAGAATGCAGGTTTGGGTTCTGGAAAAGACTTGGAGTGCAAGGGGAAAGCATAATCTGAAACCAAACTCTTTCTATGTCCATACCTTTTTATTCTAAATCCTTCCTCAGAGTTTATTGAATAATTGATGATTCTGCAGCAGGGTATGAAAACTGGCAAGTAGAAAACTTCCATTCTTAATGAATTTGTAATAATAAATAATGCTTATGATATTAAAAAGCTGTATTCCACAGACACATTACAAAGAGCATGTGCATGACATGATTTACAAAAAAAAAAAAAATTGTACAGATCTTTCATTAAGCCTTTCAGGAATCATGAGCTATTCTCGTATCCTTCGATTCCTGGTAAGAAGGCAGACTCTGCAATAAAGACTAAGATCAGTGAGCATGCAGATAGAAACTGTCTAGAGGCAGCATGACTTCTACAACAGGAAATACTGCCTCTCTAGCCTGCTGGAGTCCTGTCAGCGAGCACATGGATTAAGAGGATACAGGAGCCGTAAAATATTTGGATTTTCTAAAAAGCCTTTGACAGGGTTAGTAAAGAAACCCAGTCACCACAGCTGTTGAGAAAGTGCCTTTTATGGATTGCAAACTGGTTAAAGAATAGAACGGAAGGAGTAGAGTTCTTTTGTTGTTTCACAGAATGGATGGTTCATTGTCAGCAGTGAGGTCCCTGAGGGATAGACACTGACACTGGTTTTATTAAACATTTTCATCAATGGCCTGGCTAAGAGAGTGTGCAGTGAAATCTCCAAGTCTGAGGATAATATGAAGCTATTCTGTGTGGTCAGAAGTCATTGCCAACTGGCTGAAGGAACTTCAGAGCTGAGAAGAAAGGTGGCGAAACTGAGCAGAGAAGTAATAATGTCAAATGAACTCCAGTGCAGAAAAATCTAAGGCAATGCATCAGGGAAGAATAATCTGAGCTGTGCCTCATGGTGCTGTATTCAGAATTATCATCCAGCAGTTGGAAAGAGTGTCTTAGAGTCATCCCTGGCCAGACTCTGTGGTCACAAGCTTAGTGGGCAGTATCAAGCAAAATCAACAAAATGCAGGACATCACCAGAAAATGTTTTTCAGACAAGATAGAGCATATAATTTGGCTGCTGTGTAGAAATGTGTGTGCCCACTATTTTGGTGCTGTGTACAATTTTTGTCTCTGTCTAAGAGATGCTGTGAAATTGAAGGAGGAACATAGAAGGCAATTAAAATAATCAAGCAGATGGATCAACTGTTTATAAGGAGGCTAAGAAGCCTGGTATTGGAGAGATCTGAGGAAAATTATGGTTTATTACCAAGTGGATAATATGGTTGAGGAACTGGTAAACAAGTTCCACACAGTATGAGAGCAAGGACCACTCACTAAATTCTATAGGAATCATCTAAAAAACAAACAAAAGAAAGTACTCTTTCCAGAGACTAGACAACTTTAGAGACTTCCGCAGAAGGCTGTGGAGGATGGGGGCTATGAGCAGGTTCAGGAAGGAATTAGAAAAGCAACAGGTGACACTTACAAAGACTAGGCAGGCATGTGCCTTCCAATATACCTTAATGCAGCAGTTCTGCTTGCTGGAAGGGCATGAGGGGAATTGACTGTAGAAAGTTGTGGGCTTGGGTGCTGCCCCTAATGTCTCCTGCAGTACTGTCAGAGACAGGATACCGGCATCTTTTGATCATGGGTCTTTTAATGTTTTTAACATGTGTTGGTTTTATGCATGTCTAATTTGCTTCTTATTTACCCAAGTTTTACATTTGTGTAGCTACAAAGACTTTAGTTTTTTCTATTCTACTTTAGATCAGTGTACGAAAAAGTACACTGGACACTGGGTCTGCTCTCCTCTCTTTCATATACACACAATTTTAAAAGCTGGACTCATATCCATACATACAGAGCACAAAACTTGAAAATCCATGTAAAGAAAAGCATGTCAGAATACAGAGAATAAAAGCTTAACTTTATAGCTTAAGCCTGAAAAACCAATGTACCTTCTCTGAAGTCCTTGCATTTTCTTTCACTTTTCACTGAAAAATATTTGTTTATTGTTTGCTTTTACAAAGGCTTGGCACATACACTACTTCTTTTGAACTTCAAGTGTAAACAATAAAAACTTTTTCTGGCTGCCACCCACCCTCCTCAAGTATCTTTCATTTTTTCCCTAATGGAGATGGAAAAATTTTCTTGTTACAGTAAATCTTTATGATGAACTTTTCAAAGAGAAAAAAAAAGAATAAAAATATAACTTATTATTAACTATGAGCCACATGGCTACCTTGTTGCCTCTGGGTCACATAGACTCATTCCTATAACAACCCAGATCAGACACAATCCAGTTATAGTTGTAGGTTCTTCAGCTATATGTTCTCTTCTGAAAGAAAATAATTTACTGTATCTGTTGCAGAGGCAAGGGGTTTATAAGGCACATTTGGGATACTACTTGCAGTCGCCATTTCAAAGTTCACCACACTTTTTTACAGGACTTCAGCTACTGCTAAAAGTTCATAAAACCTGTACCAGTCCTTCTATGACGGGGAGCCACTTTTCCAAAGCAATGTGTCCCTGCTGATTGAAGGAGGCTTTGTTTGGCAGCGGGGCCACCGATGCTGCTGGAGATCTCACTTGTTAGGCCAGTGGTGCAAACCATTGCATCTGTTGTGCACCCCTGAGGGATGACCTGTGGCCAGTTTGTTTGCTGAACCCCATGGGGGCAGTGGTCACTCTCCAGCAGAGTCAGTGGCTCCAGGGCACTGACTGCAGGAGCATGTGCTGCTCTTCTTCTGTACATGCAGAAGCACATGCCTTATATGTCACATGTGTTGTGTGATCTGATGTGCTCTGGTGTGCTTGGAGTCTGGCGGTGTGCGTGTCGCCGATGTAAAGAAATATCCCTCTCACTGGCAGGCAGTTGGAAGCAATTAATTACCGATGGATGGCATGTACAGCTGTTGCTTATGTATGGAAACAGAAGAGAAATTAGATTTAATTGGTTTAGCATAATGAAGAAAGTGGCATTTATTTTATTATAGCTTTTATAAACTGTGATACTTGAATTCCATTTTCATAATTTTTTGGGAATAGTTGGGCAAAATTCTCTTGACAGATGAAAAAATCCCAGAGGAACAAAAATTGAGGATGTTCAATTGCCTCATTAGAAATTTGCAGGAACAGAGGAGGAACATACATATTAGACTAATGAATGATTAAATTAAATATTTTGCTATGTATGCCTATTGCTGCAATTTGGGCTAACTTCCAAATATATATCAGACAGTAGCTGTAATATTTTTTTTTTTAAAAGAAATTCAAAGTCCAGATTTCAATAGGAAGAACTGGTGTAATTTACTAAATCATGATGAAGAGATATTTTTCTTGTTGATTATATTAGATTTAATGACATGAAGCCATAGTGAAGAGAAAATTATATCTGCATGTGAAATGTAAATATATTTTGTAAGCACACACCAAATTCCATTGCAACATATCTATAAAGCATTGATATTAAAAGCTCATATTTGACTGGATTCTGCTCCCAATGTTCATGAAGTAACTATGAGGTTAAATGCATCTATTTCCCTAGCTCAGGCTATCATAATAAAGAGAAAAATTTAGTTCCATGTGACCCTAACATTTAGCTCATTAACGTTTTTGAAAATATTCCTTGTTAAGAGGTGCTGTCCATGTACAAAGTATTGATATGGTACTGCAGCTATTAAGGCTTACAAATAAACACATTTCTACATTACTGTCAATTTAATGCTCACTTTCTAATTATTTAATGTGAATAAATGCAATGTAATCTGCATTTATGCAGTGCTCTTTTTGAAGGCATGTTTGTAGACCTGTAAAAATTACTTCAAGCTAATGTTGATGATGTAATGCTAAGTTTATTTTTCACATTCACAATTAAAGAAGAAAATCTAGGTACATAGTGTGTAGCTGCATGCTGTGCTGCATGCAGGGAGACTGATGTTGAAACGCTGGGGGAAAAATAGTTTAAAATTATCATGAATACAAACATTTCCCAGTTGATTAAAGAGACCAATTGTATTTTCCCTTCAGATTATATCACCTTTCATAATGACAAACATTTAGAATTTTTTTTCTTTTATTAAGAACAGCATCTTATGTCCCTGCCCTGCCTATCTTGTGTCCTTCCCATGATAGGGGAGTTGGAACTAGATGATCTTTAAGGTTGCTTCCAGTAAAAATAACTTTATGATTCTCACAATTATAATGAGACCTCATGGAACTGTCAGACTGAAAGTATCCTGTCTACAAATGTTTAAAAGAAATTTTAAAAATCCAGAATGCTGATGAGGGTTTCAAAATCATGCAGCTCAGCTGTGAGTACCTTCCAATTTAGTCTTCCACAAAACAGAATAGAGTATTTTGCTAAATAACTGCCATAAACATTTTAATTATTACCATGAGAGGGAGGGAGGGAGGGAGGGAGGGAGGGAGGGAGGAATAAAGGAAGAAGGGAAGAAAGGAAGAAAGGAGAGAAGAGAAGAGAAGAGAAGAGAAGAGAAGAGAAGAGAAGAGAAGAGAAGAGAAGAGAAGAGAAGAGAAGAGAAGAGAAGAGAAGAGAAGAGAAGAGAAGAGAAGAGAAGAGAAGAGAAGAGAAGAGAAGAGAAGAGAAGAGAAGAGAAGAGAAGAGAAGAGAAGAGAAGAGAAGAGAAGAGAAGAGAAGAGAAGAGAAGAGAAGAGAAGAGAAGAGAAGAGAAGAGAAGAGAAGAGAAGAGAAGAGAAGAGAAGAGAAGAGCTCTTTCCAGCTCTGGGTTTGGGTTTTTTAAAAATTCCTGTAAGTGTTCCTCACAGACAGGGGACAGACCTATCCCTCTCAATTCAAGGGAGAGGAGAAGATCAAATCTAGATATGAAGCTCAGTGATTTTGTTTATCTCAAAAATAGTCCTGGAACAGAAATCCTGGACATCTGGAAAAGACCAGAACCAGGCTGTTCTTTTCACAGTGGCTAAAATTGTTCATGTAGTTCAATCCACTACCTAGCAAGACAGAGTAATATCAGCTGCTGGATAAACCAATATAGAATTCAAAAGGATGTAAAGTGCAGAGCAAATATTTCGGAGTGGAAAATGGTCTCAGGCAGATGCTGTAAATGATTTACCAAATCACAAAAAAAGGCAAAATTTTAATAAAAGCCTGAGTTCTGCAATCACAGATCCAATATTTTATCAGTTGATTTTGGCAGCTTTTTGAAATTGCTTGTATTGAGAGACAAGTATATTCTGTGAAGTAAAAATGACCGCTGCATGAGAAACTGTACATTATACGGAAAGTTTGCGTAAACACAATTATGTGGGATTGCTTACTAAAACCATAAACTGATGACAGATATTTTCATTGTGAACATTTCTGTATATCAGTGTTGTGAAAAAAAAATACCATCCTATGTTACTAATTCACTTTATTTACCCTTTAAAGAAAAGTCTCAGATGCACTTAGTAAAAGCAGCATGTACCTGTCTGTCAGCAGAGCAGCCTTTAGTGTTTATTCACCTCCTTTTCTGCGGAACACATGCCTGGAGCAGCTGGCAGATGCATTCAGGGAAACAACTGGTCCCTGTCAACACCACCCAACCTTCTGAGGCCAAGCAGGCACTTAGAAAGTCACAAATAAAAACCAGTGTTTTGTTTTGCCAATAGCCTGGTGTGTTTTCCCCTCCTCTTTTGTTCAGAATGTGCAACACCGTCAAAGGGACCTGATTAGAACAAAGGAACAGGGATCACTGTAACAATTATGATAGAAATGAAAATGCATAATAAAAAACAAACCCCAAAATCAGGAAAATAATGCCAGGTGAAGATGAATACACATCCGCTGGGAGCAATTACATAGCAGATGCATCCAAAAATTCATTATCAACGTATAATTTGACATGTTCCTAGTAATGTTATTCATTGCATTTACAAATAATTCATCACAGGTGTTGCGAACTAAAATGGCATACAAGATCCTTATGTTATTCACTAGGACAAGAGGAAATGTCCACTTTGTAATCGCACATTGCATTCAATTTTATTAAAAGGTTTTGCCTTTTGTTGTGTAAATCTTTCTGCCATGCTAGATAAATCAGATATAGAAAAACTGCTTTCTTTCTAAAACATATTTATTCTCACCAAGGGAGTGGTAAATATACTATTATTTCACTTCATTTTTCTATTTTTCTCCTTTCCCTCAAAACCAAATACCTGATTTTGCAAGCTCTGTTTTGATCGTTAGTTTCACTGATTTTAATTACTTCTGGTGTACCTCTAATATTGCAGATCTTATTTCTTTGAGCTCCTTTTTAATAATCAGATCTTCTATCAGAGGCAAGTCATGCTCATACAATTGTAGCACTACTATTTTAAATAGAAAGGTATCTGCATGAATGAGTAGAGCAGGGATTGATGCAGGATATTTTGTCTTTAACCCTGCTCAAGGCAAAACTCATATTTAAACTTTTTTATTTATTGTTTCAGGATTAATTCTGCAATGAAGTTCTGCCAAATTTTGCTTGTGTTAGTACAAAATCCTTGTCAGTAGAAATTAAGAAAAGGCAGCATTTCATTCGAGGTCAGATCCCATAAATAATGACAAAACAAATACACCTGCGTTTCTCTTGTAGTCTGAAATTCATGAAAAAGATTCGCTGTCTTTATTACAGAGCTTTATTGCAATAGTATTACAATAATTGATTAACACTTGATACTAGAAAGTGACACAGCAGCACTGCGTTTTTAATCCTAGTATGCAATGTCAAATGGAACCTTCTAGCACATATATACAGATAAACACACTTTTGAAAAAAGAATTCATGATTAGCCCCAGCCTGGGTAATATATAATGCATTCTGATCATATTGTTCTGTCAGGAATTTCAGATCACTAATATAAACACAGCTGAAGGCTTTTTAAGGTAATTTTTGGGTTAGCTACTGGTTGCTTTATATTTAGCAAAGTATTGTTCTTTGCTAGGACTTCTCCTTGCTATATTTGACAGCTTCACCAGATTCAGGGTTTTGCTGTACAGTGATGCAATAGGATTTTACAGTTTTGCATCTGACCTGCTCGTAGCTCACCTGGCTCCACCGTAGCGCACACACAGCATGTGCACATCCTTGGTGGCAGCTGAAGGTGACAGCTCTCTATACCTTATTTAGCACGGTGATTTGCAGTTGATAAAAGCTATTCAGTAGGCCAGAGAGAGACCCTGTGAAAGCAAACAAGTTGAACTCACTGATTGGAAGATCCCACTGAGGAAACCATTCAAACTAATTAGCAAAGGAATTGAATTGTACTCTCCCTACTGCCAGTGAGTGATGTAAACACAAGGCTAAAGAGTGACATTCAATTTCTGTGTGACAAGTACTGCATGAAAAGGGGAGAAGATTCAGCTGGACTGAAATCCCTGCCTCATTTTAGAATATATGTGATTTGAGGCATAAAGCACCTGTTTAAGTGATGGGGCACAGAAAACTTGTTGGCCCTGGATGATTGCACAAACTACCAAACTATTGTCTTGGTAGAAGTGAAATGTTGTCATTGACATTTCTCCAGGAGGGTATGTTTTGAATATGAGGAATTATTTCCCTTCACCTCTCACACTTATCCCTTTAAAGAAGAGGGCTACAACTCTGTTTTGAGTTACACATTTCAAGCTAAGACTCTTCATTGGAAAAAATATGTACTTTTTTGTAAGGTGTATTGATAGAAAAAGGGCTTATTTTCAGACGAATTACTTTGGGGAGGGTTATGAAGAAGGGATATGAAGAAGCCCAAATGTCTTCTTCAGGTTTGTGGACTCTGCTCATTAGTAGCTGTACAGTGTTGTTGCATCATGGCATTAGATTCTTCAGGTAAGAACTTGGAAAAAAATGTGAGAGAACAGGTGACATTTGAAAATGGTCTTCAGAATTTTTCCTCTGTTCCCTGGAGCTGCTGCTTACCAGTTTGCATTCCTCAAATAAAGCACATTAAACTGCTGAAATTAACCCCTACCCCGTGTTGCAATTAGTCAGGATAAGACACCACCTTCTTGTGGTAGTGTCATCAGTTTTCTACAGACGAGGGCAGGAGGCAATGATTTGAAATCAGCAATGTTACCTTTCCAGTAACCTGATGATTCGTATTGATCATGATGTTGAGAGAAGCTTTAAAATTTTTCTACCTGTCTTAGGGAACAGAGTGGTGCTACTACATGATCCTTGTTTTTTCAAAGGAGGAATAGTTTTTATTTTCAAAAATCTCTTCTTACTTTGAAAAGAGAACCGTCAGGCAGTGGGATTTATATATAATTTATACATTACTATAAATGATTTTGTATACAAAATGCTACAGATTGATGCATTGATGCTCCAAGAAATTCTTCAAATAGAAGTAAAATAACATTTAAAAAGGAGATTCAGTGATTAAACAAAAAACCTGTAGATAATTCAGTGCAGTAAAGTAAGAAAATTAGAATTTGATCATGAAAGCTCTGACAGGTTTCTCTCTTCTGTAGGACATTCTTCTCTTAACATAGCAAGCTAATCTTCTGCAACCAGACTCTGCAAGTTGCCATTATTTTTACCTGCTGAAAAAAGCTAGGATCCAGAAACATTCTTCAGGACAAAGTCTGACTGCAGGACCAAGATCCAGCTTTAAGATATTAAATCGTGAAGAAAGTCTGTGTAAGTCACTAAGGTAATTTACATAAGTCTTAAGTCTTCCTTTTTATTGAAACCTGCCACAAAACCAAATGAGTGCCCTATCTCTTACAGAAACTGTAGAGTACCATCCCATCATGTTTATTTACAGGGGACAAAAATAACAGCCTATGCTAGAATACAATGTAAGATAGCTACAGACTAACTTAAGGAAAGGAAAATGGAAAAAGGGAAATGTAAAAGGTGGGGAGGGCAGGACAAGTAAGAAAAAAAAAGCAAAGCTGGACCAGATATCTCTTTGTGAACTTGCCTTCATAGTCCCCCTTTGCATTATTTGCTTGTTTCTTCTTTTTAAGAATGCAATTTTTTTTTTTTATATGAAGATAAGTAGAGAGACGATGAATCAACGTTTCACAATGGGAGTGATATTTGATATTGGATATTTACTATCTAATATAGGATTATAGTTTTAGTCTATGAAGTATATGCCAGTGTTTTAATGTGGACAATCTACGAAAAGTGACTGGAGTTTATTGGTATGATTTGCTTATGAATACCTGCAAATATGGACATTTTTGCAATAATTTTATTATTATGTGTGTTGTCCTCTATCATAATGTAACTCATCAAGGTATGCACATTGCCATTCTGTATACTTGTCTGGAAGCAGGAGAAAACATTTATTAAAATTCTCATCTTGCATTAAGTATTTTTTCTTTAGTATATTTCAAAAAATAAATTAATGACGTGGTGGGAGAAATGCAGAATAAACTAATATTATGGTTTCATTATAGGCATTGCCATGATCACAAAATTCTTCTTTCCTCAAACTCATAATCTATAGCAAAGCTATCATTACATTTACATGTTTTATAGTGTATCTACTTGAGAACAATATGTCAGTAAGCATCAGTTTCTAAATGACTAGAGCTAAAATAATTCTCAATAAATCTTCCTTGAATCTTTTAACAGCAGTGCTAATAACGTTATATAAAGTGTCAACTACTTTTCTTTAAAAAAACTAATCAACTCACAATTTAAGATTTGGTGAACTTACACTGCCATTTGGACTAAATAAATAAATAAAGGACAGTGACAGTTATGCTTATATTTTCCTAAATAATGTCAATAAAGAAGAAGGTAAAACTGAAGTAACTGTTCATAGAAATGGCTGAAATATATGAAAACAATTCATTTATATAATGTTTTTATCATTCTTGCTTGGAAAAGAGTAAATTTTTCAGGTATGAAAGAAGTTACATTAAAAAGAGTATTAAGGAAATAAAACAAAATTAAGGGACTTCCTATTTACACACCCTCTTCCTGCCCTCCTTTGCCTGAATTATATCTGACTTCAATCCCACACAAACATCCTGTCACCACTTCCTCTACAGGTAGAGTGACCTCCTCCTGGATGTGAAGAATGACGTCATCTACATGTTCTGTACCATTTGGCCTCAGTCATTTCAATTTTGCAGTTGTGGACAGCAACACAGTCTGTCAGTTCTTGTGCCAGAAGACATCTCTATTTTTTGTCTCTGTACAATAGTACAAAACTTGTCTGTAAACTCTGTGATGTTTACAAGCACTTCCTCAAATTTATTCTCTATGATTTTTGAAAACCTTCTACTCTCATTTAAATCTGCCAAGATGGGGTAGATAAATCACCCCTGGCAATCATTTTTGGATTACAATGCAGTAAGGATTGTGCAAAAAAAAAAAAAAATTGGGTAGGATATCTAGAGCCAAACAAATATGGTGTGTTCATAAATGGAAAAGAAGCTTCATGATAACAAATAACCACAGATATATTGGAATCTATTTCTACCAGATCCATTTTAGCAGAGCTATTTTAGCTGGTATATCACATAATACTGCTAATAGGTCTCTTCTGTGAGTTTCCTGTTGTTTTGCCAGAGGAGCTCTCCTAATTCAGTTTTACATTGTTTCTCCCGAGGTAGATGATTTCAGTAAATGAGTTTCCTGGGATGCATTTCTGTATCCTGGTAGATGTGGTCACTAGAATATTTAGTGATAGCTCAATGTAATAAAGCCTAAGAATTCCTTCTCTCTGTAGAAAAAGCCATATCTGGGTGTTCTGAATTTCTTTTTCAATAGTGGAGAATTTATTGTCATTATAAAAAATACAGAGACTGCCTAAGACAATGAATATGTGTGGATGCTAAGCATCTGAGAGTATGAAAAGCCCTTCTTTTTTTATCCCTTTCTTCTTTGTCCACCTAAACTGTTTCAAAAATAAAAAGAAGTACAAATAACAATTTTCTATATAAACAGAATAGCTCGGGCTTGAATTTTTAGTATTTAGCCCCATGTTTACCCATGTGGGGTCATGTCTGGTGCACTGCTACCTCCATGCATGGTTTTCTTCTTTCGTCAGCATTTTTAGGCTCTAATATTCCACATCTTTAACAAGCCAACTATACAGATAACAGCAGTGTGCCTTGTTTTCTCCTCTGGTGCCTCATATAAAGATATTTAATGTAAAGGCCTTGAGTCAAGAGATCCATAGAGGAATGAATATGAATTGGCATGAAAAGTAAAGGTGATAGGGAGTATCTGTAAGAGGAAAGAGACAGTGTGGCTATTAAATGGTGGCTATTAAGGGTAGCTGCAGGGACAACTGCCCTGTAAGGTCTAGCAAAGAACCAGAAAGTGGGGATGACATATCCCCAAAGGGATTAAAGCAAATGAAATCCCAACTACGTATCGTGCAAGAAAAATGTCTTTATCTCTGATAAGATTTAATTTTGAAAGATGATGGTGATGATTTTTTAATTAACTCATTATTTGCAGTATAAATTTATAGTTAGGAGTTATTTAAAATAGCATATGACATTCTGTTACACTGAAAGTGCTGTAATCACATAATTGACTGGAGTTTATCTTTATCTTTTATGAAGGATACTGGTCTTGAAATCGTAAGTAAAAATGGTATATTTGCAGAGATTGTTCAAAAGATCTTGTAAAAGAAGTTGTGAAATAAAGTATAAAATGCGTCCTCTTTATTTTCTCTTTTTTCCACCCTCATTTCCATAACATCTTTAAGCAAGAAAGCACAGTTTTCATGTGAATAAAAAGATGAGACATTGTCCCCAGCTAGGGGATAACCAGCTTTATAATAATTAATCTCTATTTGAAGTATTCATAATGTCATTTATCTGAAGAATTATCTAGGACATCATCGAATCTCTTCTTGAGTTCAGTAAAGTTTACTATAAAGGCTGTAGGAGTTTATACATATGCTCTAATCTGACACATCCCTATATGCAGAAAAATTAAAGAATTAGAAAGGTCTTGGGAAGCAGAGTTCCTCCTGAAGTACTTGCCTATTTAGAGAACTTTGGAGCTGCTATGCATGATCTCAGTGGTATAGAGAGCACATAGCAGAGGGAATAATCTCTTTCTCAATGCCATTGCGTGCTGTGGCCAAACCCTCACTGAAGAGCAGCTCTTGCTCCACCCTTGACATGACAGAACGGTACTGAAGTGCTTTGTGCATCAAAGACCAGTTAAACACGGACCTCTCAGGGTGTAGTAAGTTCAACTAGAAATTCAGTTTGGTGAGGATACAAGCTCTATATTCACTCTTCAATCTGATTTCATACTCTGTTTCTCAGAAAGTTTAAGGTTGCACGAACATCTGCGCTTATGTGCTTACCACACCTCATGTTTTAAGTCCTTCTCTTCCTCATGAATATTTCAACCAGACAGACAGAAGGAAAAAATACCATGTTATTCAAGTAACCTGTGAGATTAAGTGAATAAAGATAGGCAGAAATAATCAAAACTATAGTCTTAGCAGGTAATTAATGACAAAACACAAGATTTAAATTGCATAAAGAAGAGAAACCACTTGGAAAGAAAATCACATTCAAAACACAAAATCCCTATTTATAGAAAATCTGTGAACTGAAAATATGTTACGTTTATTAAAAAAACATAGCTGCTGCAAGTAGTTTACATAGCTGAAGTAGTTCACCAAGCTCTGATAACAATGCAAACAACTTGCAGTATCTGGAGCTTTAACAGTGTTCAGAGATCATGTATATCTCCCCCATTGATATTTGTCTAGTGAAAAAGAGATGTTCCTAAAATACACATAAAACTAGAATGAAATAATTTATAAGCAAAGCAGCTCAAAACCCAGCAAATAGTATCTGTCTTCCTGTATTCTTTTTTATTCACTGCACCATAGCATGAGTAATTTTGAAACTGCAACATTCCATTTATTGTACAATTATGTTCTATTATTTTCCTGTTGCCACAAAGCTTCCATGAAAACACTCTCCATATATGCCTAAGCAGTTTACCTTGTATGAGTATTTGCATTAAATAAATGAAAATTCACCTCTTTCTAAAGATATCATGCCAAGACACAAAAGTGTTCCCTGCTATTAGGAATATGCTTGTACAGGTCTAAAAATTGTAAATGAATTTGTAGATGGTTGGTTCAATCAAAGTGAAATAGACTGAGCATAGATCTTTATGAAAATGTGTTTATTTAACCAGAAAATACAAATATTTCTATTAAATAGGCTGATTTCTTGTGGATGCAATATTTTAGAGAGCTATACTTAAAAACAGTCTACAGTCTCTTTCTTAAACAACATTTTAGGGTGCAGGAGAAGCTTCAGAAGTCTAGTGGAAAGTTTAGATAAATGCATGGTATAGCATCTAGGGGAGAGATTTATCCATTTCCCCAATACTGAGCTACCTAAATAATTGATTTGCTTGAAGTGGGGATCTTACAGCTTCTGTTGGAATTATGTCTGCTCTTGCAAATTTTAAAAGTCAAGCTGTTTATTTCTTCTATTAAATGCAAAGTGCATACTATTGAACTTTATTTTTATTTAAAATTACATTAATTTTCTGAGTGGTTAATGAAGAAAAAACAAAACAAAACAAAATGACCAGCAGAGTGTGTGTGTGTGTGTGTGTGTGTGTGTGTGTAATACACATTGTCTAGGGTTTTGCAAATGGAATTAGACACCAATAGGGAAAAAATCACTTGAGGAGAAATGAAGCTTCAGAACAAATGCATTTCTGTGATACTGTCTGTAATTCATGCTAGATAATCATGAACCCAGCAGCTAATGACCTCTATCTACTCTGATACATTGAGTTCAACCAAAGATAATGGTGTCCTGCGTAAATTAACAAACCCAGTGGTAAACTTGCTTCTAGTTCAGCGGGAGACAGTGTGCAAATTAGCAGTGGTTCTTAATAAGATCAGTGTCCTGCAATCTACAGTTCTATAGTGTTCATAATGCTGTTTCTCTTCAGGTGAAAATTTTTTCTCTGGAGGACACTTGTACAATACATTTTTCTGACAGAGAATCATCCTCACCCCAATCAGTTCCCTCCTTGAAAACTTTCCCTATTTCTTGTATTTTCATGCTGGGAGTGCTGCTGTGAGTTGTTGGGAATGATTATTCATTTGTAAGCTTCTTTAATAGCATTTCCTTTAGATGTTGAGGTACCCAACAGAGCAAACCAGGATTTGATTTTATAATTATAACAATTCAGCAGAAGTAATGGTCACTCTATTGGCAATCTTTTCCTAAATTGCTCATCATCGTTTATTATCTTCTGAAAATTTCAAATAAACTATTATCTAGTACATAATTCAGAGGCAAACTGTTATCAAGGACCTTATTCTGGGGACTACCCTACGTATTGCCCCGTATGCTAAGAGTCAAACTCTATCCATCCAATTCTGAAATCAAATTGCTCAACAGCTGCCCATAGGTGTCCTGCACCATTTGAGAACAAGTCCCTATAACCAGCTCTCCACATCATAGAGCACAGTACACGCAAAGCTACACTTCGGAGAAATTTGACACTTTTTTTCAGTTTTTTTTTCAGGTTATGGGGTTTTTTTGATAATTTCTAAAACTGGTAAATGGGTTTATAGTGAGAACCTTTGGATTAATATTGACTGGTTTGTTTGATCAATCTTTTCTATCCCTGTTTAAAAAAGATTATTCGTGGGCAATCTTTCCACTATCCAGCAATGTCTGTAGAAGATCAGATCACATGTGCTAAGTAAAGAAGTTATGTATGTTGTCCAACAGTAGGTGAATATTTTTTCCATGAACAAAATTTTTACAATATTCGATGATGTCTAATGAAGACATTTCATCTTTAAATTATGTGCTGAAAAATGACAATGTTCCCTAATTTGTCTGTATATAGTGAGGCATGGTTATGAAGCTGGGGGCAGGGGGATGTTCTGGTACATACCTGCTAGAGAGATGAGACTGTGGTATATTCTTCTAATGGGAGTTCTGTAAGAAAAAGTTTAATACACAGCTCTTGTCTGAACAAGCCTCTCACTGTAAAATGTTTACCTTTAATGACATGTACTATTATTTCATGATTATTTTAAAATACACTTAAAGAGTTTTACATGTTAACCAGCTACTAAGAATGCCTTAATAGACAACTAATTTTTGTTAGAGGTGTCTCGGCAATTTGAATTTTATATGCATGCATTATGTTTTCTTAAAATGGGGAAATTATGCATCTGAAGGAATCTGTCTAGAATAATGGGGTTCTATAGAGGTTACTTTAATCACGTTCACCAGCAGTTATAGCTGTTTTACATCTTATTTGCAACAAAAGGGAACTCTAATTATCTTCCAAAAGAGCATAAAATGGTGTGCTTTGCTGCTTATGTAATGTTGATTCGTGAATGCTGCTGATCGGAACTGACAACTAAATACATGTCACACTTTTAAGAAATCAGTGGTGGTGACAGGATAACCCTCTTTTGTGACCTGGGGACCAGGAGATGAGGTATATATTTGCTTGCTAAGTAGAAACAATTTACAGTTTTTTACTTTGAAATAAAAATCAAAATGCTGTTATAGATGGGTTATCGATGATTTTTAACAATGCACCACTTCTGTTATGACTTAGAAGCTACCTTCTGTAAAACAGATCTAGTACTTGCAAATACCAATAAAATAGTAAGGTTTTTGCACATTAATCTCATTTTTTATAAATTACAGACTCTTTATTCTATATTCCTATATACTTACAGGAATATAAATCCTTACAGTATCTATAACATGTATATATTTGCTGCATTTGTCATAAGGGACAATAAAGAGTTTTGGTACCTTTGCAGCATGGTTTCAAATGCTTCAATTCAAGCTCACACATAACTGCAAATTAGAAACATGCAGCCCACCAGAACCTGAAAAACTCATCAAATATGATTCAACTGTGTATCAACACCCATGCCACCCCTGCATACGGAACAGTTGGCTTATATTCCATTTCAATATGGAGTTAATCTGCAGAGATCTAAATGCATTAGGCATAAGTGATATTTGCTACATGGCACTGTTCAAGAATCATGGTGGAAAGTTAATACTTTGCATCCCATGACTGAATGCTTTGTGTTTAACCTAGATACTGAGATACCTGCCCTGTGTGGAAGTTTAATTCACAGCTTTGTTTATTTAAATAAGGAGAGTAATTAAAATGCTTATATAGGCTGCATTCAGCCTTCTTTTATTACTGTCAATTTTCATCAGCATTGCTGGAGTTTAACACCTTAGTAGATCTAACTCTGACTGTATAAATTTAAAATAGTCTATATTTATTACTGTATACCTCTTCTATGGTAATTACTGAGTAATAAATATTTGTACAATATTCTTTTTATAAATTTGGCAGCTTTGCATGCCAGTGGTATTTGCGTGTGTGACTTTGTGTTAGGATGCAGTAAATCATTTGTGCATGGTAAAATAAAGGTTTTCCTCAATTGAAAAAAAAAAAAAAAAGAAAAACTTGGTCCACTTCAATCTACCTACACAGTCTATGGCTTAGAGATTATTAAAGTTGAAAACTTATTTTATCAGAAGCCTTTCTGATAGTAGCCTCTCCTTCTGTTCACTTTCTCTATCCCTAAATCATCTACTCATGTAAATAATGCCAAATCAATAATATGAGTATCATAATTTTCCAGTGCTTTCACTTATAGTGTCCTCCAACAATTTATTTTATGCACATTTTATATCAGTATCACATAGGTAAAAGATTTGATCCCAAAGCTCCGACAACTAGCTTCAGCAAGCAAATTATTTTAGAGCAGAAATGGGCTTATGTCTGACTAAAGACTGGTTTTGAGAGAGGAGGAATGGTCCCAAAAGCTTTCCTGTCTAAGTTCCTTGAGATTTTAAATAATATTTTCATTAGATGTGGTCTGCTTATTCTGATGTGTTTTCTTTAGCTTGCACCTGAGCAATACTCTTACACACAGTCTTTAAATAGACAAGAATGGCTCTCTCCTGCCAAATACCTGAGGAATGTCCTTTGTATTTTATGATCTATTTTTTTTCTACTGGGTACCAAGACATATTTTGTTGTAATTATCAGTACATTACTCATATGGAAAGAAAATACAATTTTATGAATTACTGAATTGTACCCTTCTGTTTAAAAAGCAAAAAGTCAGATATAAAAAAATCAAGTACAAAAAATGCAAGGTTGTTTAGTTTGTTATTCCTTAATCTCTGTGAAAAATTTTCCTCCACTTTCATCACTGCTACTAAGAAGCTCTGCAAATGTAGGACAGAAGCAGTTATTTCTGAATACTTAAGGAGATACAAAAAAATCTTGGTTTGTCTTATGTGTTTATAAAATCCACAAATCCACACTTGCATTTTTCATCTCTGCTTTTCCATTAGAAATAAAAAATATATTTCACCTATAGATGAGACTATGTAGGATGTTTTTGCATTTATTACCATTTGAAGTTGAGTTCAATACCCTAAACTAAATTTTGTACTTCTTTAATTTAAATTAAATGTTTTGTACTGCTTTAATTTGCTGCATAAACAAAAGAATCCTTGTCTCTAACAAAAAAGGGGCTGGAGATATGGATAGTTTCACGTGTTGGTTTCTTTTAGTACCATTTCACTCATGATCTAAATAGCACTTCTGGATTGGTGGGAGGGTCTGGTCAGCCTTGTCTTGTCTCTTCCATGCAGCTCCTTCCTTTTATCACACACCTCAGAAGGCTACTTTATATTGTGAGGGTTCCTGGACCACTAATGGCCCAACCTACCCCATTTTTTAGTCAGAACATTTTTACATGAAAAACAGTAAATATATAGAAATGGAAATATACATATTTAAATAACAGCGGTTTTTTGTGTTCTTCTCAGAAATAAGAGTTTGCATTTCTGAAAACTCTGTGAGTTCCTCTCGGTCTTGATTTTTGTCCTCAGAAAACAGGAAAATGGTGCTTTGATGTTGTTATGTTTTATTTCAAATTATAAAAGTAGCAGTGTTGAGGATTTTGCCCTGTGTTTCTTTTTCCAAATTCCCTCTGTCTGGATTGAGTCCTTGTAATGGAGGAACATGGAAAATCAGCAATATGATTTTAAGCATTTGGGGCTACAGAGGAACATAGAATGATCTGATGAGTTCCTCAGCAAATAATTGCCTTTTATCAGCTTCCTCTGCCCTGCACAAGCATAGTCAACTCCTCTATCAGGCTGGGCCCACTTGAACCCTCATGTTCCCAGCACTGAGAAAGACAGACCACCAGTTTGCATCTCAGGCTCTGCCTAGTGCTCACATTTCTCTCAATTTTTGTCTCAATCTCTCGTTCCCATCTCCTGTAAAATCTCACTGGTGCACCAGCCCTTTTTCTCCTTATAGGCTCCTTCTTCACCATTTCTATACTGCTCAAGGATCCTTTTAAAATTCCTTTTTCAGCAAGTAGACATAGCAAGAAGCAAGCTCCCTGTCCCACTTCATGTGGGAGGTGAGGACAGTCCTCCATCAGGCTGCTGAGAGGAGAAGCCCTCCCCCAGCAGGCTGCACTGGCTCCTTTCCTCAGGAAGTGAGGTAGCTCGGGAAGCAGGTAGTACGAAAGGCTTTCCTTGTGACAGAGCCAAAATTTTTTGGAGGCTTGGAGGTTCCCATGTCATCATGCAATCTCTGCCAGAAGCCCATTACTCATCCCTAATTCATGGGTGCCGGCGTTATTACTACATGTTACTCATTAGTGTTGCTACAACTGTGGGTGGGAGCTCCTAGCAGATGTATTACTCTCCAGGCCTGGTGTTCACAAGCTGGCCCTTTGTGCAAGACGTATTATTTTAAAATGTCAACTGTGTATTAAGTAATGACTCAGGGGACTAACAAATCAAGGCTCTGAGTGAGACACTCATCTGTCTAATAAACATGGAGTTAGATTGTAGTGGATCTCATGTAACTACCAATCACCGTCTAAACTCAGCTGCTCTATTTCCCTTTCTCATATCTAAATATCATATCGAAATATGCTTAAACCCAGACTTTCCACAGGTAGCAGGGCCAAGTGTGAGAAGCAGCAACAAAGCCAAACTTCAGGTGTCAAGAGAGCTCCTGGCACCTGAAGAGCAACACAAAGGAAAAGAATACTGTTCATTGACAAGTTGTTTCTTTTCTTACTACTTAAAAATCCAGGCCCAAAATATATGACTATAGAGCCTGATCAAAGCCCGTTAATTTCCATAGTATTCTTGGCACTGACTTTGATAGGCTGTGAATCAAGCCCATCCCCAAGTAGAACATATGGGTCTCTTGCACAGCTTATTTCTATTCATACTTCACTTTTTTTTATTTATTTCATACATTATTCACAGTTTGTGATGGCAGAAAGACAGTTTATATCAGTGACACAAAGAAGACAAAGAAAGAAATACAGCATATGTGTTGTCATTATTATGAAAACTAAGGCATATTGGGCACAATGCATTTCATTTTCATTATATTACAGGATTCTAATAAGCATCATTGATAGTGAAGTCACTTGTCCTTAGCACAAGTAAAGAAGAAAGAAATGAAAACTTTTCAGGTTGTTTTTGAAAATCTTGTATACTGTCTAGGCATTTTAGGCACAAATTTAATTTCACTTCAACATCACAAGTTCCTTTGATGACAAAGTCACGTATCTTTAGTCCCAAACACAAAAGTAAATAAGACATTTAGATAGTTTTCTTTTACTTTGAAGGCAGTTTTATATTTGAAAATGTGAGTGCATATGTCAGACATATTGAATTTTCTGGTTCAGTCCAGCTCTCGGCTTAGTAAGGGCAATTATCTAATGCCTGATAAAACACAACTGTGTCTACCTGAAGGTCTACAGAAATATATGAAATCTTTAAGTAAATACAGATTAGGATGGAAAGGCAGGATGAACTGTCTCTAATGACCAGGACTCTGGGTCCCGCTCTATGTATTGTGTGCAGTTATAAGCAAGCTCCCATGCTCATAAATCTAAGTTATAACTCAGGGTCTCAGAAGACCCAGGGAATGTTGAGATCTTATATATTTTATTTTATCTAAATTTAGTTTAATTTAATTTGTTACCTAATATCTATCAAGTTTTTTTACCCAAAGCTCCCAAATATTTCTTTCACACACTGCCTGCACTTCCTCTCCACTTACATCTGCTTTTTTTGTGTGGATTAAAAATTAATGTCTGGTTGCCAGGAGGAGAGAGTGATTATGAAATCCATAGTAACAATATTTTAAACAAATAAATAAAAACAGCTGGGAAAAGTCAACAAGATCTCCAAGTCAATAGTATAATGTCTCTGGAAAATATGGACAGAATGTTTTCCCATTAGATGTGGCAATGGTATTGCTAACAGCATGCAGCAACTAGGAAAGAAAACAGTAAATGGCAATAGCTTTTTGTGGTGATTTTTCTTTTGGAAGGAAGAAAATGAATGAGTGTGATTTTTCTTGTGAGTCAGTGATGAATATTTTCCACGTATGCCACTGTTGAGTTTCCTGTAGGTCGTAACAGATACAAGTGGGAGGATAGGACAGTTGTCTGGGAGAAGATCACAGAATTTAAAAAATATATCCCCAATGCTATTTCATTATTTTAGTGAACAAAGAGAATTCCTTTTAAAACTATCTATTTTAAAAGATGCTTTCTCAAATTTTTCTCTCTGAGCTGAAATTAACCCCCCACCAGAGCAATAAGGTCATATTTTTATGCACTTTATTTTACAGAAAATGCTCATTCATCAACTCTGTCCCTGAATTCTAATAATTCTCATGTGCATGCTCTTTAATATATATATAAAAATACTCCTTATGAAAATAGCTAGAGAGAGTGCTCCTATGTACATCGTTTCCACAGAGTAACGCATATGTAGAGATATGCTACAGCCCTAATCACTTAAGCATTTTAGATCATTGGCCACTGCTTAGATCACGGATGTGTTATTTAGCGGTTAAAACATTTTTAAAGCTTAGGATTTGTTAGGTCATCACATCACAGTTTAAAAGAGCTGTCAGGAAACTCTCTTCCAAACCTAAGAAATGTTTTTCAAGATTTCTTTGCTTTCCCTTCTTTAGGTCTAGGGTTAATTTTAGTTCTAGGCCAAATAGGCAGTCTCATGACCCCTTAGGATGGCAAACCAGTTCTTCTAAGAGGTGTACATTGCTCTGGTGACCACTTTTCCAGTGCTCAAGTACTGTGCAACACTAAACAGTTTATATTCACTTTATTTCTCAACAGCTGGATGGACAGCCTTGAAACAAAGCAACAGGGGTGTGTAAGGGTGTTCCTGAAGGACACATAGTGGTGGAACTGTCTTGTAGCATTGTGAGACCAACTTGCTGTTGAACCTCACCTTGTGGTAAACTTGTCAAGGTGTTCTCCCTTGCCTGGGTCTCCTTCCTTCCATTTCCTGTGTCACTCTCCCCCTTTTGTCTGGGCACACAGGAGTTTGCACAGGGGAGGACTATTTGAAATGGAAGGGTAGTAGGCACAGACTGCATAAAGCATGTTGCATGAAGAATATGATCTTTCCATCTCTCCCATCTGCCCTCCAAAATCTTCCTGACTTTCCAAGATCTATTACCCATTCTCTTCTCACTTTCCCACAAAACACCTTTGAGGCTTCTTGGTCTTCACTTCTAAATACCTTGGAATATCTTTTTTGGAACAGCAATTTTGAATTTTCTACTCCCAAGAGTGAGAATGCTGCAAACTATTTTATCCTCACCCTCAGAAAAAACAAATTTCCCGTGTCTCTTCTGCCGAGGAAACATGAGACTGCTCTAAATAAGAGAAAGTGAAATGTCCAAGGTTCTAAAAGAGAAGAAATAGAAGCAAAGAATGCGACAATGAGATGAGGTGCATGGTCAGTGGAATATGGAAAAATGCCACAAGTTGCTAGAGTCAATGTCTTTCCAGCTGTGACCCAAAAATCTATCTATGATTTTGACACTCTTAAAATATGAAGTATTGTGTGAACAGACATTACTTCGAAAAATGTTTCCAATGAACCTGGAAAAAAAAATTCAATATACCTGCAGTGGAGAGCAACTATAGAGACTCTGCCTAGTTTTCAAATAAGAAAAGTGCAACTTTTATTCATATTTTTCTTCTTAAAAAGAACAGCCGGCCTATACTATATGTTCTTTCAACTATATTTCAAACGTGACTTTTATTAATGTCACAGTGATTACTTCCTTTCCTGACTCCATGTAAGGAATAAGATTTGTTTAATCTCCTTTCTTTCCAAGCCTACTTGTCATCCTGAGTTCCAACTTTAAAAAAAAAATCTTAATCTGGCTAGTTGTCTTATAGCATTTGGCTTCTTCTAGATTAGGGTGGGTTTTGTGTCTTAAATAAAAGGAGGATATTTTAAGAGTAACTCAATCCTGACTACCAATATGAAAAAAACTTTTAATGTTGCTGACTTAAGGACTATTATTACAGATAAAATGTCTTTTGATCTACTCAGCAGTGTGAAAATACTGTGTTTGCAGCAAAGAAATATTTAACTCAACCAAAACCAGAAAAGAGAAGAAAATTCAGGAATTCAAAAACCTGGGAACAAATAATTAAAGAACAAATCTTTAAAGTATATAGGCATTTATCTCATAGTCTGAAACCAATATCTGACCAAAAATCTTTCATTTTGAAAATCTGTACAGATACAGATGAAAATAATTCTTTGTTCAGCAGCTTCCTCTAGCTAATAGCATAAAGGAAGTTTTAAACATTGTCACATCCAGAACTGGATTCTGAATTTTATTTTCCTTTAATGACAGTTCTCATGACTGAGACTCCTGAAACTCGTAATTCTGGTTTACATGTTTAAACAGGGAAAGGAATGAGTTCTGCAATTTGAAAAGGAACCTCAAAAACACAGAAGAATTTTACAAAACTGTGCTATGTTAGGAAACGGAAGGAAAGCTTCAATTTAAAAGCCATATAATGAAGTGGCTGAATTTAGCTACAACACAAATATAAGACTGAAATTTAAAAGTAATACTTCTTTAAGACTGTGCCTATGTGCCTTACTTGTAAACTAGGGCACTGGGATTAACATGAAAACTAAGCAAATATATAATATTCTTCATATGCCAAAGACAAGAAAATTGTTCCAGTAAGACGAGTTTTCTTTGTTACCACCATCTTCTAAGTGTATAGGCAGACACAGGTTTGCAAAAAGTAGTGTAATAATGCACTAGCCCAAAGAATATGGCCAGAAAATGTAAACTTTTTCAGTCAGGCAAGTCTTTCTTTAGGTCATACGCCTCGAAGTAACATAGATATTTCATGATTATGTCAAAGCCAGTTTTGCAAATATTTAGAATCAAAGTAAATGAGGTCAGAATTTTGTGGAAAAGACCAGTCAATTATCCTATAATTAAAGCCTGCATAATAATGCATTACACCATGGAATATAATTCACATTCAGTGTGCAGCTGTACAACTGGTATTTCCTAACACCAGAATAATAGACTCTGCAATCTCGGTAATTGTAACACTGACTTGAAAATCTTGAAGATACAGATGTAAAAGACATTCTCCCCATAAATTGTTGGTTTGTTTTTTCTTTGATAAGCCCAATGACATGTCTCTCTTCGTTCAAAACTGTGGTGAGCAAGTCAATTTTGTGCCTTGCATTGTTAAAATTTTGTAATACTTTTGCAAGACTGACATACGTGGATAAGACTAATAAAGCCACACCTTTTAAACACATACTCTTGTTTCTCCTGGCCTGCAACTGCTTACATTATTGCATCTACTGTACATTCTGCCCTAAGGAGGAAATACGTTCACACTCTGCATTAAATACCTTTACAGAGCAGAAACGCACATGCCCATAAGAGTAAACTGGCCCTCTCTGAGCTAAAGAAACAGATTGTGAATGACTGATTTCTCAATCAAAACCAAGTATTTACATGCCTTCAGTTGTATCTTGCATAGAGGTGAGACTTCCTGGTTCATTTGTTGCAGTCTCTTGGCATCAGTAAGATACTGATATAGAAGGTAGGGCTATTCATGCTTAAATCCATTTATTTAGTGAAAGCAGAAGTTGCCACTTAAACTCATCTGTAAAAGCTTCAGAAAGTAGTAAATTATTTCAAACATAAGGCAAGAAATCAGGTGAATTACAGACATACATGTATTTTTAGAAGACCCTCAACAAGAGTAAAATATCAGAACATGGCTTTAACTAGACTCTGTAACACAACCAGCAAACTGAAAAAGTTCAGACATGTCCCAAAAGATGTAGTTGGTTAGTGAAACACCCAGGGTATCAGAAAACTCAGGTATTCTGGGTGCTTCTTGTAATTTCAGTGATGTTTTCTCAAGATTTTTTCCACTGAAAAATGCATTATTAAATAATGCAACATTATCATATGATTCATAAACAGAGGTAATGACCTCTATCCATTTTGTTAGCTGTACATATGAAGCACATAGCAACTTCAGTGTTTCTCAGTATAGAGTATGGCCAGCTGGGAGGTGAATAAATCAATGATTGTTCATGACTGTAGTTTCATGGGTTGTAAACAGTGCATCTGAGTAAATCAAACTCAGATTTTTATCCAAAGGAATAATTGACTGTTTATGCCATTAGACATGAATTGCTGCTTCATTAATTTTTAGCTAGCCACTATGTCCAAGAGTGGTGACAGAAAAATATTATGTGCGCATATCTTCATGCAACTTACACCAGAGCTGGAGCATTATCATTAAAATGATGCTTGTTGTCAGTCATTAGGGCTTTTTTCCAAGTTCTGTTCATGCTTATATACTCATCATGCCTCTTCTTGTTTTTGTAACTCAGTGATGCACAGTGAGTTCTAAATACCATTTGCTTGTTCAAGTCCTGGATTGTTGCCTCCTTCCCTTACAGTGCTCTGAGCAAAATCAACGTTTTTCTCATTCATTCTACTCCTCTGCTTTTCAGTGGCAGAGCTACCACTGAAGATGATTTGCAGTTTTTGATAGATCAACACAGCACTGCAACAAAAGCCATCTTGCATGAATTTTAAGCATACAGCTTGAGGAAAGCTGTGTATGTATGTGTATGTATGAAAGCATACTTCTGTATACATAAAGTCTGTAGGTAATCATCTGCACTGCTTGAGAAAATGAGAAGTGTTTTGCACTGCAGGCACAAGGTTATACATTTGCTAAATTTGTTCTATTTGGTAAAAGTAGAAGGTGCACGTTTCTAAGTTCTAATACAGGCATATAAATGAGAGCTATGTATAACTGCAATTAAATCTTCTGTCCTTTTAAGACAAAGTTTTAACAGAAAACACCTGGATGTGTAGCTGTTCTCTATTTTCAGAAACAGAATGTTCATTTGGAACTGTATTGCATATCATTTGTCTAAACATACTGGGGCTTTTTAGTGCAGATTTTCTTAAATTATATGGATACAACAAGTAAACATAATGGAAAACAAGAATGAGATCTAGATTTGTCTCCCTTCTTGCACCTCTACTATGTTATTAGAAGCAATGACACTGTAAATCCATCCATTGGGTACTGTTGAAATATCGTCAGGAATTTATCAGTTATGACATTCTATTTCTATTCTATTTATTCTTTATTACTGGTCCTTGGAAATTTGATTTCACACAACTTTCTAAAGGGGCATAAAATCCTTGCATACCTTTGCCTTTAAGTAGCATTGGAGCCTTGCTTACCTTTATGCTCTTAGCTTCAAGCAACTCAGTTTCTGGACAAGGGCCTGTTCAGCTCTCTGTGCTAATAAAATAAGTTCTTAAATTCATGATCAGCCTGATTTACCAAACTAACAGCTTTCAGCTTGCATCAATAAGAGACATGAGTTACCACAACATTTTGAGACACCCCAAAGGACAAATCTAGGTAGTGAATCAACTACTGTCCTTGGTTTTCTAGAAATCTCAAAAATCACAGAACGAGACCTCTGGAGGTCATCTGGTCCAATCCCTTCCTGTTCAAGTCTGGTCACCTAGAGCAGGTTTCCCAGCACTGTGTCCAGATGTCTTTTGAGTATTTCCAAACTCCATTTTCAAGAGACTACACTGTGCCCTGTCTGTGACAGTGCTCAGTCACCTACATAGCAAAAACTTGTTTATCTTTAAGAAAAATAGCATTGATCAACCAGCAGTGATGAAGAGAAGCAGAAGCCAGGAGTGATAACTCTCAGTTTCCCTGCAATTGCTCTGCGATTTCCATGGTCAGACACTATTGAGTTTCATTTTCGTTTTTCTGTCAGTAGGTGTGTGTCAAGTCCTAGAACAATAAAAAAGTCTTAACAAAAATTAATAATGGAATAACAGAAAACCCTTTGCCTGAGTCACCTGACAAACTACTCAAAGACAACACATGCATGAATACTCTTTGGTCCTGTGCTAATTCTGTGAGGTAGCTTCACTGTCACATCTTAGCCACGGTAACTACTACTGCTTTCCAATGTAAGGGGATTCATCCTATACATGACACTGAAAAAGTGATTGCGGAGGACAAAAAAGATAATAGTGACAATAGTTGAAGACTTCATCCTCAAAATATTTGACCTCCATGGTACTGCACCTCAAGTGGAAAAACAAACTTGATGGGGAATGGTAAGTTTAGTTGCGGTTACTAGAGAAATTTCCAGTGTTTTCTTTGTCAAGGCAAGATTTTTTTATTCCCACTTTCAGAAAACATTTCCTATGTTTATCTAACACATCACATCCAACACAGATATATTGTCCTTCCTACAGAAACCCTCAGTTTGGCTCTCCAATATAGCTAGAGGAAAAGTAAACAAGCAAACAGACATTCCTTTCTCCTAGTCCTGTCTGCAGTGGCAATGACCAACTGTTTTGTGAGTGAAGTTTTGTCTTGTTTTCCAGTTTGAGCCAACACTACTGATCGTACCAAAAAAGGACAGCAGACTAAACTGAATTTTACCTTTGTCCTTTTGTGGTCTACAATGATTGACAGCTAAATTTGGGTTTGCCATAAGTAAAAAGAGCAAACTCTTGGCAAGTGTCCTGAGATGACTCCACCATCTCCACTGCTTCATAAATTTGTCAGTTCACTTTCAGTTTTTTTTTTTGTGGAGCTTCAATGAAGATCAACATCAGAATGTACATGTCAGCTTTTTCAGGTGTGGAGGTGTCCTCTCATGGTGAGTAGCTTTCAAGTTTATTACATTTGAGGTAATAATATCATTACTATGGTAATGACATAATATGTGTCACTTTTAGGAATGAGAAATTACACATAATTTCTGTTTGCTTCAGTCTTGTTTCTATAGTAACAAGACTAGTAATTCTCATTAATGACTAGGTTGTTAACATTGTTATTTTTGGTAATTCCAGGTTATTAATGCCCTTAGTTTTTCTGCATCTTATTGATGACTAAGTCTGAGTGGCTGTTAAATGAAAAAAATAGGTCCACTTGCCTAAAAACTATCTTTCACAAAAATCAAAGACCGTTTTTTGAATCTAGTTTTAAAATTAGTGCAGAATTAAGTTGAGAGAACAGCAGTACTGAATCGTTTAGACTAGAGGCAAAATTCAGACTGGCTGATAAACACAAATATTAACACAAACCACACAACTATGATGAAAGTGCTGACATTATCATTTAACATTTCAGTTTGCCAAGTTCATCTTTCCACTAGAAAAGACATTTCCCCCCTAGAGTAATATTGCTATAGGAGCAGCAAAGTAGTTTCAGGCACAATGGTTGTCATGAGCTCATTTACTATTGGGATTCAAGGTTAAAGGTTGTGCCTAGATGCCACAAGGTCATTATTATAGATACATATTCTGTTACATTTCATTCCCCTTAAGGGCAAGCTGCATGCTAAATGCCTATGTGCTAAAGAATTACAAATATAGTCTTCTAATTATAGAACATATCAAGATTACATTTACATTCTTTCTCTTCTAAAATGTTGTACAGATGCCATGAAATAATTCCCCAAAAATTTGATCCACCTTAATAGAGCTACACAGTAATTTTGGCTTCTTTTCCCTATAAATACTTATGCATGTCCATACTTTTACCTACTGACTGTTCGTTTGAGTAGTCACATGTTAGTGCCTGCAGGACCAGGCGTACTTTATCCTACTTATTTTAGCTCACTTTTCTTAAGAAGGCCTTAAAATTAGAATAGCTTGAAAATGCTTTGATAGTAAAGTTCATAATTTATTTTATGATGTGCTTTTAAAGTACATAGCAACATTTTGCAATCACTTAATAAACATTAATAAAGCATTTATAATCTCTTTAAGTTTAAAATGCTGCCATTGTCTTCCTAACCAATATTAAAAAGTGGAAGTCAGTGATGTACTTCTGCATTTTGCAATTAACTTATTACGGCTTTTGGATTTAAAAATATGTTACAGCAGGACCTTGGGAGAAAAATAAAAGACTTGGAAGAAAATGAAAAAACAATTGAAAGTAAAATGAGCTTATCCCTTATTATTCCCAACCATAAGAAATTTACCTGGAACAGTTCTGTGTCCAAGATGCATAAAATGTTAGACTTTATTTTGCTTCTCTGAAAGTAGAAACTGATTACTTCTTCTGTAATCAAGGAGGCAAAGATGACTGTGTGGGCCATGAGAATTTTATTTCAACATGTTTCAGTATCTGGACTGTATTAGTATATCCTACTTCAGTAGCACAACTGCAACTTATACTTTTGTGCAAACTTTTGATAAAATCTGCCAGTTCTGAAACATGCATTTACATAAACAAAGACAAAAATCTTCTCTCAATAAAGAAATCCACTTAATTTCTTCCCTGCATTACAAATCAACTCAGAGCCTATTTTTACTGCAGGCTACTGGACTGAATTTATGGAGCTGCAAAGGATAATTTATTTCAATTAATCATTTCCTATCCGAAATATTATTCATGTTAAACATCTTCTTGCATAAAAATATATGCTTTAATATTTTAAATTATTATTTAAAATAGTGCTTTAAACTCATGAGAATTGATTCTTAGGCCTTCTGTCCTTCTTTTGGGCAATGGGGAAAGAGTAGTCAACTCACCCTACTAGTCAACTCACCCTAGAAAGATGAATTGTTGGAGACAGGAGATTGTGACAGAATGCACAATGCTAGTTGCCAACTGACACTGTGGGTCAACAGCCATTTAGCATAAATTAAAGCAGTGCGTAGGCTGCTGCAGTCTATGCCAAGACCAATGAATAACTCTTGCTTGGATGAGGATGCCTGGCTCATTCACAGCTCTTTTCAACCTCCTGTGCTTATGGCTTCCTAGCACATCTAAGAATGTAGTAAGTATTCAGGTTCTTTACTGTAAAAAGATGATCAGCTTAAAGGAATCATTTAAGAGAATGATCTGTGACAATGAAATTAAGTCAATAATCAGCATTTGCTTTATCAGCTATAATTTTTTATATACAAAATTAGTTTAAAAAGGCTAATAAAACCACCCATATTTGTTTTGAAATATCTAATATTTTAGCAGAAGAGTCTTTCAGATTTTTGCCTATAAAGCATATGATATTTCAAATCACAAACTTGGCAGATTTCAAGCACTTGACACTGAGGACCAGAATGGGAATATTCAACAGGGGCAGCTTCTCTTCAATGTAGCCTAAGAAATGAACATTATTGGTAGTCAGATATTTTCTGACAAGATACAGTCTAATCAAGTTTTGTCAGAGATGAGACTTTTCGTAGGAGTCTTTGCAGCAAGACGAAATTTCTGATCAAAACTAAAGGTGGAATCACATCTTGAGAAAGGCCACTGATTACAGGGAATTATGGGTATTACAAGGAAAATTCACCTTGTTTATTTTCCCCTCCAAGTACCCTGTACTCGATATTTTCAGAAGACAGAGAACTGGGGGAGAGAGGTAGCTCAAGGCGACTTTTTGATTTTCCTAATGTGGTGGGCTGACCACCCATGGGGTGCAGTCCTTCAGGCACAGCCTGCTCCAGGGTGGGCCCTTCAAAGGGTCACAAGTCCTACTAGGAAACCTGCTCCAGTGTGGACTCCTCTCTCCGTAGGTCTGCAGGTCCCTGCCAGGAGCCTGCCCCAGCACACACCTCCCAGGGGCTCACAGCCTCCCCTCAGGCATCCTCCTGCTCCAGTGTGGGTCTCCTCCAGGGGCTGTAGGTGGATCTGATATGCTCATGAGTTCCTACAGAGCACAATCCATTCAGCTGTACCTGTCTCTGTAGTACAGCCAATTGCTCCATCATCAAAACATTAAATGGTGATACATAAATAGACATTCCTGTTTCTGTCCTGACAGATTTTGAATTTCAGCCCCTTCTGATGGGAACAATATAACCAACAGACTGTGCTATTCCGTGCCAAAGCTGATTAATCTTAAACTAGTCATTCCTCTGCAGGGGAAGACCCTCTTCCTCTAAAGTAATAGTTTGCCCAAAGATTGAACCAATTTAGAAATTCTTGAAAGTCTTTATTTAATAAAAAAAATACTTTTTCCACCATCTTTAGCTCTGCTATTTTCTTATCTCCATGAGAATATAAAATTAAAAAGCTTCTGAATTCATAAGAGAAATTCAAATATTGGAAAGAATAAATATATTTTATTTTTATTCTCTTTCTATAGTCTTCCATTTAATTACAATCGCTATTACATGCCGTGGTAAAACCTCAAAAACTTCAGTACTTGCCCTAACAGCGAAACCCGTGTAAAAAAATATATTATTCTAATAAATAATTATATACCATGTATCATTTTCTGGAGATTTCAGTAATGTCCTCTTTTTTTTGAGCTTTCAATTAATTTTCCAGTTTAAAATAAAAGGTGAAAAACCTTACTGTCAAAATATTTTCCATGGTAATCTGTTCCCCCTTACTGAACCAAACACTGTCTTAACGCTTTAACCATCTTTCCAGATTCCCTTCAGATATCTTAGTATTTTAAATATATCCATATATATATATATATATATATGTATATATATATATATATATTCATTGGCAATGCAGCTAACAGGAATAGACACATGCTACACAAGTTACATTTTGCCCATCCAATTTTTTACCGCGGGTTTTGGATTATGTTCTGTTCAAATACTTTAAGAAGCAATATTACAGCTTTACAGGGTCTGCTAACCTTGACCTCTGATGCTGATTTTAAATCATACTTAATTTTGATTCTAACCTATTATGCTGGATTAAATGTTTTAGTGAGGACACCCAGCAACATTTTAAGGCTGCCTGCCAGTGTTATTAGTTTGGTTGCTACACCTGATTTCTATGTGCCCATGTGGGTAAAGACATATTTAAGACACTTTTTTTTTTTTTTTGTTGAAAACGGTGCTAGTAGGGGAGGTATTATGTTCCTTCAAGATGAACACAGCACTTGCTAATTTTTGGCACACAACATTCATCTCCTAGCATTGTGTCTCTTGTCAAGCCTTGAGATCGTCCATGGCCCAAACTGACATTATATGTCAAACATTTACAAAACTTCATTTTCCAAGTGCTTTTAGAATGAATGATCTAGCATCATTCATGTAGTAACATCAGATATCTTGAAATATCCTGCCCACACAGATTTTCCAAAAAGTAGCAGCAATTTGAAATGTCATGGCATTATACAATTTTTTAATGGACTTTCAGTACATTTTCACATTAGTTTTTAAAGTTTCTACTGATTTTAGTCTCATTAAATGGTAGCACTATTATTGCTAAAAAGTGATGTAATCTTTTTTTCTTAGTGAAGTTGTTATTAGATTTCCATTTTTATAAGAAAAAAAAATGCTTAACATTAGGGTTAACAGTTGGATTCATGTGGTGTCACATTATATTAGCAACTGCCATTGCATCCTAATGATCTCCTACCTGTCATTGTCTGTATTTTATTAAATTTTGTTCAATGTTGCTCCTGATATGTTTAACATCTATCTTTCATACTGCACTGTGAGGTCCTGTCCATCCTTCAGGATAAGTACTATAGTAAGAGAAACAGAGGATGAATTTCAAAAAGTTATTTCTGATGTAATGACTATGATATGATATATATTATATGATACAATACAACACGACACAACACAACACGACACTACACGACACGATATAATATGATTGATATATGTGGTTTTGTCAGTAAACTGTTTTAAGTCCATTTCACCATTTTTTAGTTATGGTTGTTATTTTTTAAGTATTTTAATATGTACAATGTGCACATGCAGAAATAGTAGACTACACAGTGTGAGACAATGTATTCTTTTAATCACATTTATTCTTTTCCTAGTAGCTGATCAATATTGTAGTTGCTTCATAACAGACAATTTACTTTAAATATTGAAAAAATCCTATGCAATTTCACAGCAAAAGCTGTTCTCAAGAAACATGGGCTATCTAATTAGTTTTTTGCAGAAGGCAACCTCAAGTCCCTGAGTATTGAATACTCTGTTCTTATTTTGTAACACTTTCTTCATAAAATATAAAGCATTTTGAACTATGGATGTCCCAAATATTTTATTTGATGTCCAGGTGACTTATGTGATTTATCCTTCATCACCAAATGGTCTTTGTCACTAAAGAGACAGCTGATTTGGTTTATTTATTCTGAAATATCACATTACTCTCTGTTCAGTAAATACATTCTGTGGGGTTTTTTGCGGGGTTTTTTGGGTTTTTTTGGTTGTTTTTTGGGTTTTTTTTTGTTTTTTTGTTTTGTTTTTTTGTTTTGTTTTTTTTTTGGCAGACCATGTTTTAAAATCACAGAATGTTAGAAAATTGTGGCTGGAAGGGACTTCAAAAAGTCATCTAGTTCACCCACTGCCTAAAACAAGATCAAACATACCTGTATTATTCTGGACAATTGTTTGTTGAACCCATTCTTAAAAACTATCAAAGATGGATATTATTGAAACCTCCTCAGGCACTCTGTCCAGACCTTCATTATCCCTACTATTAGAACATTTTCCCCACAGCCTATTCTGAATAGTTTTTTTATTAATTTCATCCCTTTAGTTATCCTTTCTACAAAGGATGTTGGGAACAGATAGTTTTTCTACTCCTGCAGCAACCTTCTAGACACACGTAGGTGTTTTCTTCCTGCATGATGAAACCCTATTTGTTCAACCATGGCCAGGCTCCCATGACTTACATGCATTGCTGTTTTTGTTCTCTAGATTTTCTCCAGCAGAGAAAATGCCATGCTTAGCATTCTGAGGCCATAGTACTGCTGAGCACACACATTTTTTAAACAGGCCAAGAGCTCTTATCTGTTGGCCTTGAATGCAGACGAACTCCCAAAAGAGACACCGGCAAAGTATAAGAAAAGTCCACAATGTGGAGACCTAAGGCAGTACTCTGAGATCTCTGAGTTTTGCGGTTTAGGATTGGGACTCTGAAAGTGGAGCTGGACATGCCTGTGGCTAAATCAACTCATCTGCCACTTGTCCAAACCACCATGCAATGCTCTAGTTTGAGCAAGTGGCTATAGCACCAATGTGGTGGTGCTGACTTTGTGCTGCACTGCGCAGGGGGAACACTTCCTCCATCTCTGTTCCTCATATAGTGACTCCTGTACAGCCTGGCTGTATCAGCTGTGTGTCCTAAGGTTTGGTTCCCAAAGAGAACAATTCCAAGGTTCCTCCCAAGGGTACAAGCATGAATACCAGATTAGCTTCTTCAGAAGTTAGCTCTTCCAAATTATGCAAAGAAGTGGACATGGGGTGTTTGCATGGAAAATAGCAGCATAATGTGCAGTTTTCAATCTGTTCAGGTGAAAATGCAGAGGTAGTGCTATTTGCCACTTGGTCAAACAGCTATAAAATTTCCAGAGTTTAATATTGCATGAGTTAAAATTTATGTTAAGCTTTGTTACAAATAGAAGACGTACTGAGAAAATTCCTGACCCTACTGATGTCCACAGCAAATCTAAGGCGCCAGAGTTGCGCATTTTTTGTTACACATTAGGCACTTGAGATGTGTCTATGCCTACCTATGTTAGAATATGAAGCTAATTTCGTATTCAAGATTGCATGTATAGCTAATACATACCTTTCACACGGAGAATTCAGTGAATATCTGACTGCATGACTTAAGCCACTTTTTCAGAGGACTCTGTCTGTGCTCGTAAGTGCATCTGTTTTTTACATTTTCTTACCATTAATTTCTTACTAGTGGAACATGCCCTATTCTTAAGTCGCATTACTGTCATTTATCTGTCCTTGGTCCCTCCTCTCCTAAACTCTCACAGCATTGAGAAAACAATAACTGTGTGCTGTTTTTATAACAGAAGCTGAGGCATTCATTGTGATGTGCTGTGCATGTTGGGTTTTTTTTGTTACTCGATGTGATAATACAAGTAGAGTGTGTTAAGGAGCCGATTCTCATACAAGACAACCTGTCATACAGACTGCCCGTCTTCCGTGAGTGATATTACAACTAATCAATTGTTTAGGCTTTTACTAATGCTTTGCTTTTTGCCCACAGGTAATCTCGTGCAGCTAGCCATGGGACCACAATGCATGATATGAAAACATTTTTAATATCTCAGGGACAGACTTCATTACACATCACCATGACTCTTAGAACAAATTACGCATATTTTATGTAGTCCAGATTACCATGGTAAATATTTTCTCCTTTTACAGAGAATAAAATGAAATAGAAAAACAAAAACATGCAAAATTTGTTTTTAAGGAAAGCAACACTGTATTAAGCAACACTATCTTAAGCTATGACTGTGGCAGCGGTTTTTCAGTAAATAAACCCAATACTTCGTTACATTAAACCAAAACAAAAAAATTGAACTTGTAAATTCCTCAAGTGCAATATAGATGAAATGGCTGCACAGTCAAAAACATATAAAGCATCGCACAAGTACTAGCTTAATTCGGCTAACACAGAGGCCGAAAATTCAGTGTTCACTCTTTGAAATGACAACTGCCTAGTTCCACACTATGGAACCATGAGATTCCATACTTTTCCTTTTAATATTCACACTTACCACTTTTAAAATTGACATTTGTAGGCTGGCTAGAAACTCTGTTTAAGATCTGAATGTTTTCTTTTTAGTCCTGTCAGAAGTGTTGCTACTGGCAAGAATTAATTTCTAAATCAGCCTCTGCCTCACTGCCAGCTGAAGGTAGTGCCACAAACTTGACACAAGTACACTCTTAGAGATCTGGATATTAATCTCACAGTTCAGCCTGAACAAATTACAGCTCCAGGAAAAAAACCCGAAAGCAACACTAAAACTTTTCTTTAAAGAAGAGTTACATTATTTCAGTATATTCTGATGTGGACTTTCTCAACACAAATTTGAAAACATTGAGTGGTATGCTGGAAGGTGGAATCTCTTTTCTCTGCCTCTTCTGTGCAGAAAAAGAAAAAAATGTTGCCTACCTCATTCATTTCTGTTGAAGCAAGGACCTTAGCTACATGCAAAAAGGAATCATTCCATGTACAATGAAATACAAATTCTGCACAGTTTCACTGAAGACAATGGCCTTGGAGACATTACCTGGGTAGAGGGTAGCCTGCAATCCAAACACGCTAATTACTGCACAAATTCCTGCCGACACAATCTCTCTTTGTCAGAGGGGACAGGGGACAGGGGACAACTTCCAAATAAAAGTATGTTTTCAGGACATTGCATCGAAATGTTTCAGGAAATAGCACTGGCTACCAAGGATTTTGCACTAGTATCAGCCAGCATTACCAGTTTCTGGTACAGACAACTGTGTTATGCTTCAGAGGTAGCATCAATTGCCTTCACTTTGGTCAAGCATCACTTGCTTTGCGTCAAGACTAAAATCTTCTTTGCTGGCTTTGGGTAAAATGCAGAAGAAAGGTTTAAATTGCAGTTTCCTACAGTCTGTCATTCAAAAATCCCTGGAAATTTTTCATGTTTCTTACATTGCTTGAGAGTCTAATTTATATACTTTAGTTATCAACCATTTAATGTTTCTTGTATAATTTCATATGAGAAATAATCTTTTTATCATGTTAAATGTTGTGGAGAGATGTTTGGTACTGATGGCAGAAACCATTCTTCAGCCATAAACACGGTTGCACTTCAGTAATGGATATCTCTTTACCTACAGAGTTTACAAAAACAGTGCATAGTTTTGTGTTTGTGGCCTCTTGCTTGCAAAATGTAAATTCATGATCCTTGTTACTATTCAAGTCTCTGTTAATGAAGTGCTAATGTCTCTATTTGGTAAGACTGTTCCAGAGTGTATTTTTATGTATTTGATGGAAAGTAGAGAAATCCATTGCTATATTTATTACGATATTGCATGATCAAAATATATTCTTTAATTTATCATTCCCAAACAATACATTTTTGTGCTTAACCAGTTTACTTTAGGTGCATTCCCTGGGTTCAAAAAAGGAGGGGTTATGAACCAATCCAGAGAATATCATCAATTGTTGCAGTCTCCTAAGTCTTTCACAGTAAACTTAAAGTCTAAACAATAAAAACAGATAAATAGAGGAAATGTCAAACTGAATTCTGGGTAATGATCAGATCAGCATGCTTTTATACAATTTCCATCACTTTGAATTTTAAATCACCTTTTAAAGGGCACTAAAGCATTCTTGCAAATTAGTCTGCACTCCAATTAATGCACCCAACATGACAATAAGACCAGTTTCAGCTTGGCTAAGCAGACCAGTCAACCAGGAGGATGTGACTTGAGGACTTGGAGAGCCTGTGCCTCCACCTTTTTTCCCTCTCTCTTCACAGCAGCTTAGGTCCAATTAGGCCAGTTAATCTGCCTAAAACCATTGGAAAGGAAGGATTTCTCTAATAAAGATGAAGCATAGTCTGAGAGGACATACAAATTAAGTCTACTCTTTTCAAAAGACAGAAAATTCCAAGATTTCCCTCAGCCATATATCTTAAAGAGGTACTTCGTTCGGTCAAGACCAAATGATTTTTCTCCATGGGGATTTTAACTTCAAGAGATCTTTCTGTGACATTTGTTAACATGTAAAGGATTTCTCTTTTGTCTATTTATTTTTCATACTGTGCTCATTTTTGACACCCATTAAATTTTATAAGAGTAGACTGCAAGCAGTAGTGATGAGAAATGACAGGTTGCATTACAAAAAAATGTTCATAAATAGAAGTGACTTTGTGTTTTTCAGTCAAGAAGTAAATAATACTTGCATGAATATATAGGTATTTGGTAGCCTAATCTCAGATTTTGAAAAGGAAAATTGGAGGGGGCTGAAAAACAACTTATAAATACATGCTTATATATGAGACACATTTTAACAAGTTGAAACAAAATTCTTGCAAAATGCATAAACCATTTTACATAGCATTTAGCTCACTTACTAAAAAAAAAAAATCTCTGTCCTATTCATTGTTAACACTGGTGCCTGGGAACTATATTGTGTACTCACAGCACACTTTGAATATTCTCATTTCTTTTGTGCTTCATTCATATTATTTGCCTTAATTTTATATACGCAAAATTCTAAGATGTATTTCGACAAAATTAGATTAGAAACATTCAGTCAGATGCACAATAAATACATATTGCTTTTGAAATTACTTCCATTTCTCCTCAGAAATCTTGTACTACTCGACTGGAGCAGCTGCTTTTTTATGTATTGAAGTAGGATTTGGGACAGAAGAGAGAAGTATTAGAGCCTCTAGCTCAAGAGCATCTAGTGCACTAGTAACATTTTGAACTGCTCAGGAATTATTAGCAGGCGTACAAAATAAAAACTATAGAAAAGGCATGATTTTTTTTTTTAAACTAAAAAGGTAATACAGAGGTGTAATGATACTGAAGAGAGCATTGTTGTCTACAACTAGAATGGAAGTTTTCCTATTTACCTTGGCAACAAAAGGTCAAGCCATTTTATCACAAGCCTTTTTTGTTAAGAAATATGTAATAATTTTCCCTGGAGTCCTTGGCTCTGACATAAATTTTGTTGGGAAACATGCAAAATATTCATTTTCAGCATCAGTGCTTTAGGGAAAACTTTTTGCTCAAAATAAAACTGAAGGTTTCCTACTTTCTCTTTTGGCCAACACAAAACCACTAAAGCAGTGAGATTTGGAATGGGCTGTTTATTTAGTCACTGTTATATTGTGTAACAGTTGTTGATATTCCATCCCACCTCTTTGTTCTGATGTCAAGTTCTGAGCATATTAGCATGCTCACAAATAAAGCAGCTGACTGATCAGCTGGTCAGCCACTGACCACCGCAGTTCAACCTGATCCATACTTCTCAGAGCCGCATTGAGAAGCCAGTTTCTCTGGCTGCTGTCTGAAGCTGGTTGCATATTCCTTCAGCTGTACCAATCCAGACTGTTCTCTCAGTTGGATCTAAGCTTTATGTAATATTTTAACTGAAAGGAGAGATCAGTGGCATTGGCAAATTACTTTTTACCAATGAAGTTTTACTTTAGCAACAACTTCCTTTCTTTGCTATAGCCACAGTTCAGCAAGTAAGAGGTTAGTATATAATCCTGTTGCTTTATGTAATACTTTATAACTACAGAATTTATATTGCAAAAAAAAGTACCAAGATAGGCCAGACCCTACAAATTCCACATACTTCCATATACCAAAGACACGGATTTTTAAGACCTGGCACTCCCCATCCTAGTGCACCAGCTATGCAAGTTCTGTGTCTTGATTCATGGACACAATGTGCTCCCATTTTTTTTATTCCACTTTTCTTTCACATCTTATTCAACTAAAAGCTTTGTTTGAAATAATGGCTGAGCAGCTACAAAAAAGCATGAAGGCAGTAGATTAGAGAACACTGAGAAAGGACTTAGATTTAGAAAGCAAATTTTCAATGTAGTAGTTGAAACACGGGAGTGAGAAAATATGCTCAGACAAGGAAACAGGATAAAGGAACAGAAGAAAAAAAATAAGAATAAAAAAGTGCTACAAGAAAAGATTGGCAGAAAGCTAGCAAAAAAAAAAAAAAAAGAAAAAGGATGCCATATCACAGACACCAAAAGGGTAAATAAAAAGACGGAAGTATTGATTAAGTATGACCAAACAGTAGTTTTAATATGATTTTGCCATTTCCTTTAAATTCAAATAAATGTCATTCATCTAGGAACTCAAATATATTTCAATTTGCCACACCTGTTGCAATCTGCAGAAGAGAAATCAATAGCATTTTCCAGAAGAGAAGAAAGGATGATAAGTATGGGCAGGAGTGTGATAATACAGAATAAAGTCTCAATTCAACCAAATATATTTCCTTGTCCATTTAAAATTCAGTAGTTTTTTATGCTTTGCATAAAGTAGTTTTACATTCTTAGTAATAATCAATATGTCATTAATCCCTAGACCCAAAATGTTTTTCAATTTTATGCTTCCTTCTTCCTCAAGCTGTTCTATAGGATTCCATGTGAAATGTCATGCTACTCAGTAGGACAGGAATATTACAATATCAGCCTAGGGGCGAATCTCCAAATTACTTATTGTTTGTTTTGCATTGTAAAAATTTCTTTATTAACCGAACGTCCTTTTGCAGGTATTATTTAAACAAAGGGAAAAAAAAAAGTATGAAAGGGATGACTCAGTCAGCACTATATTTTTCATTGATCTTTAATTCCCTATTCAGAGTCAGAGATAAAACAATATTAAATAAATCCATGCATTTGTCTATCAAAAACAGTAAGGGAATAATTAAAATAAGCAAAGGCCAAGCTGCCAAAACACTTCAAGAATGACTGGGGGAATCAGATATGCCTATGAATTTTCAGAGTCTGAGCAAAGCACCTTCTGCACAATATGTGATGGTATAAAAAAAATTTGCTTTAAAAATGAATGGAAGGACATGAAAGAATCACTTAGCAACTGCCACACATACACCTAATTACAAACAGAAACTACTGCATGAAATGCAATTAAACTTTTTGATAGATCAAAGCATTCTCCTGCAATAAAAAGGAAATATTCTACTGTACATTTAAATAGCATAACTGAATTCCACTAGGAAATAGCATGAATGCCAAAAGACAAAACTGAAATAATACAAGAGGTGCTAAAGGATTTGCTTTGTGCTTCATACACCATAAGAATGATGCACAAATACAATTATCAAGTACAAATAATAAAGAAAATTAATTGCATGGCAAAAAAATTGGTAAATATCCTCTAAAAACTTTCATTAATAATTGGCACCTATATTTTGCATATGTGTTCATTGAGTTCTGTGTACATTTAAAAACAAAATGACTGGCATTAAGGACCAGTGCCCATTCAGGAAGAGGCTGCTGTGTTTTCCAGAACACTCCTTCTGCTGAGAGGAGCTCATTTCAGGGAGCACTCTGGTCTGGGCACAAGTCTCTGAGCTGGGAGATGACTTTTTCTACTTCAAGTTGAGCTACTGGTTTGCTAAGCACCACAGACAAATTATCTGGTCTCTGTTTTCAGTTGGTCATGATAGAAAACTGGGAAGACTAAGAAAAAAAAAACCAGCTCAGAGCTCCAGTTAAAAATCAAAGGTAATGCTTTAGCAGAGCTGCTGGATACATCCTTATTATTTTATTTAAAAGAAAATAATTCAATTACAGACTACTTTCTCCTAAAACAGCTAGAGGGTTTTGATAAAATGGAATTTAATACGGAAATGTATGAAGTGCAGGAATGTTGGATGCAAAGAAGTCAGGATGACACAGAAGTCCTCTAAGCATTCATTGTGCTGAATAAAACTGATAAGAAAAAAGGTGCTAACTCATTTCAATCTGAGAAAACCACATCAGAAAGGCTGTATTACAGCTTAAGGAAAGGTTTAAAAGAATGAGCTGTGCAAAAATTAAATCTAGAAGCAAGAGACTGATAACATAATACCCATTTAGGGTGGAAGAGAATGTTGATGTGTTTGCATGTAAATAGAAAAGGCTTTTACTGTTGCTATTCGCTCTCTAGCATATGTATATTTGTCAAATTACCTGTTGCTGTAGATTTATAAAGTGAAGAAATTCTGTATAACCTGTCACAAGAGGATTAGTAGTGTTTGAGGAAAAAAATCTACTCTAAACAGTGTTTTTCATTTTCAACTCAAACACAATTTCAGGTAGCCACATGTTGAAAAGACTATTTTGGTTATGAGATTAGGAAATTACTGTAACTGCTATATCAAAATGGAGTAAGATAAAATAATAAATAATTTTGGTTTATAGGGGAAAATACTTTGCAAGTAATTATTCTCAGCTTGTAAATGGTGTCTCTATAACCAACCAAGCATATAACAAGAAGATGAAGATGAGGCTTATTTTCACTTCATTTCACTTCTTTGTAATTGACAAGCTCTCACTGAGTGTCAACTTTAAAAGATGACAAATCCTAAATCTTATAGGACTCAATTCAATAGTTCACCTCTCTAAACTGTTTGCAAATTAATCTACATTTTCAAATGAATCAGGCATGAAATATAAGGTGAGATCTATATTACAAAAATATTAATTTGCTTGTCTTTTTTTCAGCATCCAAAGTAGCTTTAAAGTATTCAGTTTGTTAATAAAATGCATAGAAATATACAAATGCACAATGTTTCCTATTTCACAAGTTTACCTTTCTGCTTTCCTGCTCTGTTCCGGTATGCATTAGTTTCCTTATTCAAAAATATACCTCTTTTGTATTTGATATAGTGTGATAATTATACTTCAACTACTTCAATTGACATAAATGAAAACACATGAAAGATGTGATGATGAAAAGACTAAAAAACCGAAAAACAAGAAATTAATAAATTTGGGGATATGTTTTCCTGCTGTTCCAAAATGTTAGCCTATTTCCCTCTATGATCCTTCCCTTATTCAAATCTAGTAATGAATCTGCTCCAAACAGTCTGATTCTGAGAAATCAGAAGCATCCTCTATTTTCTATTTGTGTTCTTTTTTTCTTTTTCTGACACATTTGGCCACTGAAGCCATCATCACAGGGCAACCGTCTCTCTTAACTAACAGAAAACTACAAAAGCAGATTTCTTCCTAAACTTAGACTTGTTTTTAATTTTACTCAAGGAAATAAATTGAAATAAGGCCTTTCTGTCAAGATGGGGTGCAGTTGCAGAGCTGCTTAGAACTAGAAGTTGCACAAAAACAGTAGGCAGATAAAAATTTATCTCAGCCCTCTCTTGGAGAGTTGATATACCATCATGCTTCACATTGCTTGTACATTCTTAATCCTCTGCATTTCTCTTCAGAACAGGAACTGCACCTGTTGTACCAATTCTTCAATTACAAAGCACTGCTCCTGCTTCTTACCTAAGGACCAGCTTTCTCTGATTGCTACATGAAATTATAACAGATCACCATTTTGAGCATAAGCTTTTAAATGTAAAAACAATAAAATTAATGAATTAATTTAAAGTATGTGTTGCAAAACCTCTTACTCTTGGTTTTAAAATTTAAAACAGGACATGAAACAAATTTGTCAAAGATTTTGCAAAGTATTTAAAAAAGCCTAGCAACACCCGGTCGTCCCCGTCCCCCCCCCCCCCACTGAATTATCAGTTAAGATTTAGGTCTTCTCATTACATGGGGTTTTTTTGCCTGTGGCTATTCCACACCAGTAATCAATGCTTCCTCTATTCACAATGGAATATTTTTGTCTATGCCTGTGCTGCATCAATTATCTAAAAATTGAAAGGCATATTTTAGCTTCACACAGCATCCTGGAAACTAATAACTTATGATTGAATGGAAAGTTCTTATATATTGTTTGACTATTACTTCATTTTTTCCATATAGTTATCCACTCCAACCACAAATTTTGTCTCAAAAATAGGCTCACTAACTTTTTGCACCTGAGACCTAATGTAGCTGGTACCTATTTGTTAAATACTCTATTTGCTTCTCTTAGCAAATGGAAACTGGTGAAAGGCAAATACTACCATACAAAACAGAACGTGAACATGTCCAGAGAAATGACTGTACAGGAAGCTGAAGTCAAGGATCCTTTACACTTCTATGTCTATTCTACATTAAAAAGAACTAGAAGGTATCAAGCACAGGGCTACTTTCTATACAGGAATAAACCTTCAAATTTGTCCTTTTCAACATGAAGGAGACTTGTTCCCAGCAGATATCCAGCATGTACTTAAAATCATCTGTTCCCTCCTTCAACCACTTCCTGTCTGCAAAATCTAAGGGCAGATATGGACAGACATAGAGGGATATATCAGGTGTTTGTGCTCATGTTGTCTACAGTGATCTTTCATAGCCCAATCTTCATGGCCTTTTCTCTTTCAGAAATAAATGAACAAGTCAGTTCTTTTCCTCTCCCACCCCTCCTCTTTTTCTGCCTCTCTCCTTCACAAACTTTCTAATTCATTTGTCTTCTTTTTTATTGTGAAAAATCCCTCTCAAATTCATTTATATCAGACACTTTTTTATATCTTCTCTCATGTTTTGCTGTAGTATGCCAATAGCACTAAGAGATTTTAGAGACATTCTATCAGTCACTTTATCATCAGATTCTTACTAACCCTGTATCTGCTCTACAGTGTGCCAGTATCAAAAGCCATCTTAATGTCCAAGCAGATTATGTTTGTTGCTTCACCCCTGTCAGCTCTCATTGTCACCTCCTCAAACAAGTTAATAGCATTTGACAAGCATGGCTTCCCCTTTATAAATGTCCTGGTTGTCTTTGACCAGTCTGCACCTGTCCAAGTGTTCTCCTATTTTTTCCCTAATCAATGACCCTAGAATTTCTCCCAGTTCCCTTTAGTGTTTATACACTGAAGTGTTCAGTTCACTCACTCCAGCTCGAGAATCTTGCTCTGAAAAATTAGGAATTGTGAGTAGCTTTGAGTATGGTATTTCTAATGTGCATGTGCATATGGTATGTATTTCTATCAACCGTTGCCCTAAAATTCCACAATATAAAAAGAGCTTATTTCACGTGAAAAGGAGAAATATTATATACCAGCTTTCCAGAGAAGGAAGAGAGCACCTCTATAAAGCAGACAGTGAAACAAATCTTTTATGCCCAAGTCACTGAACTATCCTGTCACTGTAAATCCTTGTCATTTGGATGGGGGCAGAAAGGACAACTTTGAGGATGCTCTTTGATTTCTGATGCAAAAGGTAGTGGTTAAATTTGAGCAAGAAAATAAGGTATATCATGTTCAAAATGCAACTATTTTAAAATAATTTTTAATAATGCTGAATTTAATAATGTTTATTAATTTCTCAGGCTTTGGTAGGTCTTGCAGAAATATATTTTATTGTGTATTTACAAGGCTCAAATTCCCCATCTTTCCTCAGGGCCGTCTCATTAGCAGTGTATGAAATTAATTTTTTAGGTAAAGCAAGGTTCTTAATAGTTAAGTTTCTGAACCTCAGCGTGTAGGTTGGGCATAAACTGTAGTAAAGAAATTCTGCAAGTCTAAATTTCAGTATTAGCAGTGCCAGTGTCATTCCCATTGTGTTGCAACTCATAAGAAGACAAAAACACTGGTAAAGATTAAAATATTCACCTTATTTCACTGAAAAGAAGCAGCTACTGTCCCCCTTTTCAGCTGTACTGCATTTCTAGTTACACAAGTAAACTTTCTGGCAAAATGACATCTGAATGGTATATGTGCTAATTTTAAATGATCAAATAACTCCTTCATTGTTACTCCTTTTAATCTCAGCCAAAAGTTCTTGCCAGTCATTCTGGAAGAAATAAATTAGATATGAACTCAAATATTTCTTTGAAGCAGTGTACAGAGAAAACAAAAAGGCATATTTCTGTTCCATGCCTCTTCAGGTAACACCAGGTCCTAAAAGATTTCTCCTTACTATGGCATATTTTAAATAAAAGGTCACATCTGTTAACTTCTTTTCCTTTCCCTTTAGCTCCATATTTCCTCTAACTCCATGTCTTCTCCTCTTTGATCCAGGAAGATCTCAAGATGGTTTTTTTTTAAATTGCCTCCAGGGCAGTTTTGCCCAGTATCATTTAAAAGGACAGCATCTCTTGATAGAAGACAACCCTGGCATAGCGAAAAGAGCGACTGCACTCACTTGAGATGGCCTCCCAGAAAACAGCGAGCTTCCATCCTTTTTTCTAAAGAGCATCAGTCCACTTTCTGATCTTGCAGAGCAGCTTGTAAGTACAGGGCTGGCTTAACAATATGTTATCCTGAAATAACACTCTCTAAATTTTGTTTAGTAAGACCTACAACCACCTATTTAGATTATTATAGAACATTGTAGAAGAATGTAAATGACCTCCCAAAGGCTAAACTATTAGGTAGCTAACTTAATCCTCAGTGTAATACTTAATTTTCTCTTTGTGTAAAGCAGTAGCTAGAGTGTTCACTGTGAAGAAAAAGGATGCTTATTCTTCTATGTCATTTTGATTACCTTCTATTTCTGCCAAATTTTTTTTCTAACAGGTAAAAAAAAAATCAGTCACATTTGAAGAACTCAAAATTAGCTGTCATGGTCAGAAGGCACAGAAAAAAATTTACATAGAGCGGCAAAAGTCTCAGGTCTTCATTAAAAAATTAAAAAGCATTAAAAATGCCTATGCAGGTTTTGGCCATAAGAAGCAGGTTTTCTTGAAGAAGAAGCACCTCCTAAGCCAGTTCCTTATTGTTTCTCTGCTGTGAACACCAGTCCAGACAACTGCATTGTCAAATTCTGTTGAAGGCAGTGACCAGCTATGAATTGCTCAAAGTGAAGTTACAAATATCACGTGACAGGTGTTTTTTGTAAAACAAGGCATTTTGGTAGTCTATCATTCCTCGACAGAAAAAGGGTATATTTTCTTCTTTATGGTATGAGTCATTCTTTGCATAAAATAATAATCATCCCAAATAATCAGATGAACTTACTCTGGGATACCGAAAAAATAGAGTAAGATGATAACTAGAAAATTGTAAGAGGTCATCTGTAGTATGCTATACATAAAGAATACAAAGGAACGTTTATAATCATAAGACGGGATCATATTTGAATAGACCATCTCTTGTTCCATCTTTTGTTCTCTGCAACTATACTTAAATGGATTCAGAAATGGGGCATCCACAGCTTCTCTGGGCAACCTGTTCCAGTGCTTCACCACTCTCACAGAGAAGAATTTCTTCCTAATATCTAATCGAAATCTGCCCTCTTTCAGTTTAAAGCCATTCCCCCTTGTCCTTTTACTACACGCCCTTGTCAAAAGTCCCTCTCCAGCTCTTTTGTAGGCCCCCTTTAAGTACTGGAATGCTGCTGTAAGTGTCCCCAGTCTCCTCCAGCCTGAGTAACCCCAACTCTCTCAGCTATTTCTGAACATCTTCAAGTGCTCAAAAAATAGGTTAGACCTACTTAACCTTTGTTCAGGCATGCTAAATAATTATTTTTTACATTCCTGGCAATGCAGAGCAAAATGCATAGTGATAGAGGCATAAAAGGATACAATGTTTTAAATGATTCAGATGTTCTCAAAAACAAAATCAGATGAGTTCAAAATCGGTTATACATGCTTTATGGTACTAAAGATCACATTTTCAAAGGAATTTGTTAAATCTTACATTTTGCTATATTCCTTTCTATAATTTGTAATAGTCTTTTGTGATTTGAGACTGCAGAAATTATAAATAGCATTTTTACTTCAATGAAAATTTTTGTGCTTCTATTTTTTGACCAATTGGTCTTCCCTAGATAGTATTACTGTTCCAGCAACAATTCCTTTTTCAGAATAATCAGTACAAAAATAAAGCAGAGTAGTAGCTTTAGTCTCAATTTCCTTGACAGTTCTCTGCCTTTCCTTTTAACTCCTGAATACTTTAAACCACAACAGTAAACATTAAAAAATAAATACTGAATTTTTAAGCTATGTGTCTTATGTACAGAGGAAGTCTGTTTAGAGATACATTTTGCCTCCTTTTTGGGTGATATGGAAATCTAATAGCTCATTTTTGCTGTTAAAGATTATGAAATAACTTTCAATGAAAGAACAGTGTTGCTCTAAATTTTTAAGTGCTTGTTCCTAAGAGTGAAAGAATTAGACCTGCTCAATGAAACAGCTACACAAGTCATTTAACACTGATGAAACAACAGCAAATGTTTAATCCAGTGTCATCTGTAAAGCATTTTTTGAATTTTTCCAGTAAATATTTAACTGAATTAGTCAAGCAAAAATAAATCTAACACACCACCTCCTAATGTCAATTAGAAGCAGTTTGCAAAACTATTTTCTCTTTGAAGATTAGATTGACTACATATAGCAATGTTCAAGAAACCCACACATTGTCAAAGACCAGTCATAGTCTTCTAAAGTACTATGAAAAATGTTAACTGATTCCAACCATTGGTAAAAATCATATTGCTTGTAAGTCAATAAAGTTGTGAATACCCCACCTCAGAAGTTTTCAAGGCTAGGGTGGATGGGATCTTGAACAAGCTGATCTAGTGGGTGGCATCTTTACCCACAGCGGAACAATCAGAACTAGGTGAACTTTAAGGTCCCTCAAGTAAAGGTTGGGGGGAGAATGAAGGCTAGAAAGCCATATTGTTTCAGCATAGATAATAAGACTTTTTTCCTAATGTTTGTTTGCACTTCACAAACAGGTATTATTTAATATTATAGAAGACAATCAAAACAGCTTTACTGGAGGAGTAACATTATGACAGTTTTTGGGAGAGTCAATTTTTAGCAGGTTTTTACAAAAGCTGATTTAAAGCATAAGATCTTTTTCCCTGCTGTTCCTGTAGGTGATTTTTGCAGAGCATCTACTGATTTTCTTTCAAAATGTTATTGAACCACCAGGGTTATTTGTTATGTTTTCATTTACTATAGTGTCATTTTATTTCAGCATTGTCATGTGAATAATAGGCAATCAGGGCTGAAACTTTTCAAAATTGCACCCCTCTAGATGTTACAATTAAATCAATTACAAACCCAGAATAAACTGTTTTAATCACATCAAACATTTCTGCTATATTATACTATTCAATTCTGTTATGATGGAAATCTGAAGCCCATAGAATACTTGGAGAAAAAATACTACCATTTGTACAAAACTCCCCCTTAGCCTGATTAATAAACTGAAGTTTGGAAAATGATGTTCATGAAAACAGCTGCTCTTGCCAATTATGACATTTTATTTTCAATTTTAGAACCAATGTTGTGTCAATCTAAACAATACTTAAGTGCATTATGTAAGTATAACAACAGTGACACGACATAAAACAAAGTGTACCACATCCAGGAAGAATCAAAAGTAAATAGTGCTGAGAGGAAGGCAATTGTAGCTGTGTAGCTGCTGGTGATGAACCATTGCCATTAGGAAGAGGAATGTGAGGAATCACACAAGAGTGCTGCCTAAATATGCCATGCAGATGCCCTAGAAGGTATAACAGAATTTGAGTATAATCCAGTGATGTGGCTTTACAGCAGCAGTATTTTATACATGGGCAGGCACAGCCAGCAGAACAGTTTTGCTATAAAAAGGTAAATTTGACAAAATCCCATTCATTGTCTATAATATTATATTCTAACAGCTTCACCTTATCTGTATCAGTAACCATGCATAGGTACCACTGAATTACACTGGTCACTTTCAAAAACATAGCTCCAGAAATATAATGTTTAAGATTACATGCTTTTTCCCCTCCTCCCCCTCCTTTAATCTGTGATCTGTAATAGTAACACCAATGACAGGCACTTATACTAAGCAGCAGTGAAATTGTCAAAATAATTCCTTCTTTTATTTAAGGATCATGGTGAACACTGAGATTTCCAGTTTGGGAAATATTCCAAAACATACTGGCAAACTGAAACTCTTCATGTATTTATATAATGGAAGTTGTCCTTCTTTTTTCATTCCTTATAAATGTGCATGTGTGAGCAGAATTCAGCCTAACTGAACAGTTAGTTCTTTCTTGTATCCTTTGAGCCCAAATCTTTGAAACAAAGATTCAAAAGACACTTGGTAACTGTTAGAGACAAATAGAATTTCACCAGGATGTCTGTAACAGCTGAATTTAGCTGTGTACTTGTCAAATTTAAGATGAATCCAGGTAGCAGAGCTGTCCACCCACAAATATACAGATCAGTGATCATGGGCTAGAAATTCAAGGAAACAGCAGTTAATTATTATACATCCAATTAATCTGTGCAGATTCTGCTAATGCAAAATACAAGACTTCAGAGGTGCACAAAGTGTCCAGTTGGAAAAGAACACCAGTTGCATTTATATATTTACATATTATAATATAACAATTATATACATAAGTGCAAAACAAGGAAAAGAAAAATAATCCTGAACCTTCATAAATTGCATTGATTTCTTTACCAGCAAACTATGTGAACAGATGTTAATACAGTTTACTGAAGAAGTGTAGCCCAGAATTATGCCATCAGGGCAGGAGTACTAAAATTGACATAGCACTTGAGCCCTGCACTGGGAACAAATCTGTTTCTCTATATCTAATTCTTCCACCCATGTTCCTGACCATCTTATGTATATATCATGAGGTATATCAAATACTGATTCCCTCATTTGTCTTCCACAGAAGACAAGGTGTAGAAGGTGTAGAAATTTGTATGGCTGTCCCAGTCAATACCTCCCTCAGAGTGAATGCAGTGTTGCTATATTAACTCCTGTGGCTGGCATTCATTTCTTGCCAACTTCGGCCAGTAAACCTTCTGATAAATATCTACCGTTCAGGCATCAATACTAACACTTGCTAAGAAATGTCACCATCCTTTTGGATGGACTTCTTGTGAATCAATATTTTAAAGCACAAAATATTTCAAGCTTGAGATTAAATAAATTATTTGTTTATTTCAAAGAAAGAGACGCCAGTGGATTGAGAATCAAATGCGTTCATAAACTGGTGCTTGGGGGAATCGTTCATCTTTTGTTATGGGCCATACTTTTATTTAGGTTGTGCTTCGGACTTTTATTTTCATACTTTTGTACGGTTTAAATCTGGGCAAAGATAATGTCTTACTAGATCTTTTAGGCCTGTTTTATTATGTGGTGTCTTTTTAACCTAATCTGTTGGGTTTGCATGGCTAGGTTTTGGTAAAGGAGGGGACTACAGAGATAGTTTTGTGAGAGGCTCCCTGAAGCTTCTCCCCATCCAACAGGGACCTGCTGCTGGCCAAGGCTGGGCCAATTAGGAATGGTGGTAATGCCTCAGATATAACATACTCAAGAAGAAGGAAAAAAAGTTCTTGCGCAGCTGCAATTGTGTCCAGAGAAGAGAGGGGTGAGAATATGGGAGCAGAACAGCTCTGCAGACACCAAGGTCGGTGCAGGACGAGGCGCAGGAGTAGCTCTGGGCACTGTGGTTGAGTCTCCTGCAGCCTGTGGTGAAGACCATGGTGAATCAGCTGTCCCCCTGCAGCACGTGGAGGAGCAAGGAGGTTCAGAGATCCACCTACAGCCCCTGGAGGAGACACACACTGGAGCAGGAGGATGCCTGAGGGGAGGCTGTGAGCCCCTGGGAGGTGTGTGCTGGGGCAGGCTCCTGGCAGGGACCTGCAGACCTACGGAGAGAGGAGTCCACACTGGAGCAGGTTTCCTAGTAGGACTTGTGACCCTTTGAAGGGCCCACCCTGGAGCAGGCTGTGCCTGAAGGACTGCACCCCATGGAAGAGCGACACATTGCAGCAGTTTGCACAGAACTCTGGGATGGACTCATTTTGGAGGAGTTTGTGGAGAACTGTCACCCATGAGAAGGACCCCAGAGTGGGGCAGGGGAAGGACTCCTCTCTGTGAGCAGAGGGAGGAACAACATGTGATGAACTGACCATAACCCCCATTCCCTGTCTCCCTGTGCCGCTAGGGGAGGAGGTAAAGATGGGAAGGAGGGAGGGCTGAGGGGAAGGTGGTTTTAAGGTCTGTTTTTACTTCTCATTATCCTGCTCTGACTTTGTTAGTAATAAATTCAATTAATGTCTCTAATTCAAGTCTGCTTTACTCGTGACAATAATCTGTGAGTGATCTCCCCCCAGTCATTATCTCAACCCATCAACCTTTTGTTATATTTTTTCTCAGCTGTCCAGTTGCAGAGGGGAGTGATAGAGTGGCTTTGGTGGGTGCCTGACATCCAGCCAGGGTCAACCCACTACACCTATGCACTCTTCTAAATGCCTGAATCAGGAGTTATTTCTGTAAAACTTTCTGGCTTTTTTTTTTTTCTTTACTGTAATTTCCAGAAAGATACAGAATACTATTGTGTAGTATCCAAGTCATTGGTTGTATTACACCTGAGGATGAAAAATAAACCCAAAGTCTCTTTAATTATTTAATTGATTTTTAAAATAATTTCATTCCATGTTGTCACCTGAATGAAATTACTGCAGGTAATTATGCCACACCTTAGATGGACTTTCATATACCACATTGACAAGTAAAAGTACTAGAATAATATAGAGTGTAATAATAATATAGAATGTAGAGCATAAAACTGTAGATATGAATTACAGACACTACTTCATAGTCCAAGGAAAGACAACTGCACTGTAACTCTTACACCTTAGAGACATACTCAGCTCATACTTCCCTAATAAGAAAGAGGCCTGAGATTGAAATATTACTGTGTAGGTTCCAGAATAAATGGATAAACTGATCCTATTCTGTGTAAGATGTATTTAAACTTGCCAATTATGTTGCTCTCTGAAAAAACCTCTCTTCCAAGGAAAAAAGAAATTTCCAGCACTGTCATTTATACATTGCCTTTGGCCCAAACATTTATTCTATTTAATAATGCCCTGCAGCTTAATGTGCTTATTCTTGCCAGGATGCCACTCTTCCCAGTGAAATATACTTTTTAAAACTCTTTTGGCTACCTTAATCCCTTATTCCCTTATTTTTCTTATTAAAGGCAAAAATGTAAGAACAATTGTGCCTATGATCTTAGAAGTTCTTTGGAGTTTGCAGACAATGAAATGTGTCGGGTTCCTTTTTCTTCACTTTCTGCACTCATCATTCACCAACAACCACTACAATAAAAAAAAGGAATAATACAATAACAGCTCTCAGTGACACACTTGCAGTTAATGTTAAAATTCCCAATAAGTTATACAGGTATTTTGAAAGACACAAAGTCAACTTTGTCATTTACAGAGATACATTATCTGGAAAAAATTATATCTTTAAAAGCATTTCTACTTATAGCAGCAAGACTGAAATGAAACACAACTGCCAAATAACTACTAAGTTTTGAACAGAAAAAAAGGCTTATATGGTAGTGATAAAGTAAAAATACTCCTAAGCTGAATTTTCCCCTTAGACAGTGTAAATCTTGTATAAAATCCAATGGGAGTGGGACATGTATACGAGAGCAAAGAATTTACCCCCTGTGCTTTTATAATAGAAAATTAAGATGGTTAAAAATGGCACCCAAAAGATGAATGAATTTCCAAGGAAATAAATTAGGTTTGAAATTACTATTGGAACATATGCATTATACAAAAGATCATGAAATCCATTTCATCTGACATATTGTACAATGAGCTACAAGAACATTTGCAACTGATAGAAGCATGTAAGATCTCATGTATTATTCCTACAATAAAGATTACACCATAGAAGCCAGATATTATACTTCCTACTGTGGTCTACCAACCTGAAGGTCATGAACCAGGGATATGGCTTGAACACTCTGGTCAAGATTTTGAGTTACACTGCACACCACAGGAGTTAAGAGTCTGTTTCATATCCTAATGCACATTTCCTTACCTGCAGCAACTTTGTCATACAAAGTATGATGAAGAAAAGGAATTAGAACACACATTTGGAACAACTAAGGGAGAAAAATATATCATATAAGGCAGAAGTCATCTTCTAGAGGAATTTTACAACTGCAAGGATAAAATAGCCCAGATTTAAATGACTGTATGTTTTCTTGAAGATCCCAAAGGAAAGCAACATATGGATGCTCTATGTTTAACATAATGAAAAACAAACGTTCAAACCCCACAAAATTCCATTTAAAAAAATCTGAAAACTGCACTCAGAATCAAATGCAATATGTCCAAGAAAATACAGGCCTGTCATGAGCATGCTCTTCTATCCAGAATTATTAAATCTACAAGATGAAAGCAACCTTTAGAAAAATTTTTCAAGTGGAAGGAAAGAAATCATAAATACATTTTCCACATTTATGCAGAAAGTATGTGCTGGAAAAGGAATTTTTCAGTCAGATGGAGAAAATGCAGATGAAAACAAGAGGTTGTATGGGATATAACCCCACAATGTCTGCAATCTCTTTGTCCAATACAAATTATTCGTCGGAATTCAGGACACAGTGACAGCTGCCCTGTTTGTTTCTCTTCGGTTGCAGTCCATCTGAAGCCTATGACATTAGAGATACTTTCTCCCAACATGGTGAATTCCCATGGTGGTCACCAAGCCCAAAAGCCTGAGGAATGCACTGCTCTTGGCAGTGATCGTGCAGCTGTCCCAGCAGAGCAGCCTTGGCACTTCCCAATGGCACACCAGAGCAGCTACTGCTTTTTCCAGCCAGGAATTTTAAAGCATTTTACCCAGTGCACCATGCATTTGCTGAGCCCTTAGGAGTCAGCATTTCTGTTAGACTTACTGTAAATTAACTAAAAGTAACAAGAATCAGAAACTGTTTGAAAACAAATACCTACCATCTCAGAAAAACATTCAACTTATGTTTAAATCCATTTCTATTAAAAAAAAAAATATATTTAGTGGCATTTATATGTATAGTTAAAGTTGAATATGAAAAAAATACAAAATGTACAAAAGATAAATATGAAATAAAAACAAAGTACAAAATTACTTTGGGACCCTGGCTCCTGATGTGCTTTTTGTAGCTTAAAGCAGACCTGGCTGCAGCCATTCTAGAAGCAGTGATGCTTTTTTTTTTTTAAGCAAAAGGGCTCGATAGTGCAGTTGGGGATTTGTACTTCAGAGCTGCCTTTAGGGCCAGATTCTGCAACAGAAACTCTATCAATCCTTTACAAATCTGCAAAACTACTGACGTGTGTCTAAATTTCTTGATGGTCAAGTACGCAGTTGCCCCCGTGGAGCAGAGGATGCATTAAAAATGTCTTTGCAGCCTCCTCTTTGCAGGCACATGCGGTTGGAAAAAGTCTTATTTTCTCATTATTGAATGTAGGGTAAGGACAGATGGACTTTACTCTAGAAAACCTTCCCAATCCTCCAGTATTGACATATTGCTCTGGTAAAATCATAAGAGGTGTGAATGTCAGACTCACGTGTTACACATTTAAAGTAAGTCTCCACTACAAGATGGACTAGCATATACTTTTTGATGTTATTAATATTTGTCCCACTCTGTTCTGCACTGGTGCAGCCTTATTTTGAGTACTGTGAGCAGTTTTGGGGACCACAATGTAAAAAAGACATTTAAGCTGTTAGAGAGTGTCCAAAGGAGGGCAGTGAGGATGGAAGAGGCCCTGGAGGGAAAGCCATGTGAGGAACAGTTGAGGTCACTTGTTCTGTTCAGCCTGGAGGAGAATGAGGGGAGACCTCACTGCAGTGACAACTTCCTCATGAGGGAAGGAGGAGAGGCAGGCAGCGATCTCTTCTCTCTGGTGGTGACCAGGGACAGGACCCGAGGGAATGGCCTGAAGGCATGTCAGGGGAGGTTTAGGTTGGATATTAGGAAAAGGTTCTTCACCCAGAGGGTGGCTGGGCACTGTACAGGCTCCACAGAGGAGTGGTCACAGCACCAGCTGGACAAAGTTCAAGAAGTGTTTGGACAATGCTCTGAGGCACAAGGAGCTGAACTCTGTGATTTTGGGAGTCTCTTCCAACTCAGCATATTCCATGGTTTTATAGTCCTATGATTTATATTATTATTTGTACGGAATTGGTTACTGAGCAGTCACCAGCTGATAATGTCCCTCAGATAACACCAGCTCCATTCACATCTCAGTAAGGGAGCTGGAGGTAAAATGTTGCATATCAACAGTGCCAATGCGGGTTTACTCAACCACTCTTACATAATATATCTTACATCACTAACATGCACAATTTATGGCAAACAAATGAGGGATTTCACATGCTGCTCAGATTTGTGTTTACACCAAGAAAGAACACGGCTCATAAATAAAATTATTTGGAAAACATTTACTGCTGTCATACTGATAATGCATTTTAAATCCTGGGGTTATCAAAAAACGGGATTTTTTTTCTCCATATTGTTTGACAGCTGAAATTAAACAAATTCTATTGAAGTACAAAGCTAATAGAAGGTTTACTATGTGTGTCATTAGCACCATCCATATAAGGAAACAGAAAATATGAGGTGTGGATTTTAAAAATATGATAAAATGAGAGTACCATTAGATGCATATGAAGGTGTGACTTCAGGCCAGGCATTTTCTTATTAGAATCAAAGTGATTCTAGCTTACATTTGTAAATAATCACTGTTTTGTGATTCAAGTCAACATCTTTCAAATTATTTTCTCATGCCAAAATATATATTAAATTTGAAATAAGTTTTAATTGTTAAATCATATTAATAAAATATATGACATTAAATTATTACCTTACCATATGCCACTAAACTTCTTTATGTTCAGGCATAGTGAAAATGAAATGATTGACTTAATTTATAGGCTGCATATTTTTTAGTTCCTGTTTTAACATTCTATTATTTATATGGATAATCTCAAAGTTGATATGCTAGATTGTTTAAATCCTGTATTAGAATTCAGGCTCAACACAAACATTCCACTGTATTTTACTTTTCTCTCCTTTTCAAGGAAAAAAACTGAAATTGAGTTAAATCAAAGCATTCTAGTTGTGTTTGCCTCAAAAATGCTAGAAATCATAAATTCCATAATTTCTGCATAAAGCTTGGATGACTATATTTTGAAAATTTAACATAATCTTTAAAGATGGTTATTTATTAAGGCAATTAGATGAACATACTATAATTTTAATCACAAATCAGAAACTTGGAAAGTGACAAAAGGTTTTGGGTTGTTCCATTAGATAATGCAGCAAACACATACTTCTAAGACTGTCAGTTTTGAGAGGAAAGTACATTTGGAGGGCTTGCACTGGAATAATAGTGATAACTTCAAATATATGCTTGAATATGACAAACTGTTAAGATGTTTATATTAGCAAAGTTATGGAGAAAATAATGAGCACATATACAAATTTAACAAAAATGCAATAATGTCTTTTTTAAAGACTGAAGTATAAAGGCCACCTTAGGTCATTAAGAAATTTAGCCCCCATTCTGGGATGGCCTTTTTCAATAATGCCCTACAATAGGTGTATTATTTCAAGGTTTTCATCTTTGCTTCAATATATGCCTTTCTCTGACACACTTAACTGTTCCCCTGTGCTTCTTGTCAGTTTATATCATTTTGTCTTAGGTTGACTTTTTTTCTTGTGTTTTGTCCATGATTATCTTCCATTTGTTAGTTTTTGTTAGAGAGCTGCCAGGCCAGAAATACTTCTCATCTACATAAAGGGAATTTTAAAATGCTTCTTTCTTATGGTTAAAACTCCCTCACATCTCCAGCTTTTCTTTCTGTGTTTCTGAGAAGCAAATGCTCAAGGCAGAATATGTGTGCTACATGTGCTGATGCAACCTTTATGAAAAAGGTGCAAATATTTTATAACTAGCTAGCATGACAGATGGATTCACATGCGCTATTCTCTAGCCCATTCTCAAATGCACTTGCTTCAATGGCCTTGAATTTGAACATTAAATGGTTAAAAATGTTTAAAATTGGCTTTTAGCTTTTTTTTTTTCCTTAAAGCAGTACAACTGCTAGTTGTTAGTGGACTAACAAATACCAAAACTGGGTACTTGTAATACAGGTATGAGCTACATACATGCTTTAAGAGAAGAAATCTTTTCTTCAGTTGGGTTTTTCACATGGGAAAAAAAAAACCTTCCCTCAAAGAAAATATAGATTGTCCAGAGTTCAAAAGCTTACAAAAGAAAGAAACTTTTAGCAAAGTAAAACTATCTAGAAGCTTCAGGAGAACTGAATGATGTGATTGGCAACCTGCATTCTGTTACTTTTATGTTTATGTACACTTCTATGCCTGCAGCACAAAAATACTGTTTGTTAAACTTCTGTTGTTATGGCAAGTGGAAATCACTGTAAAAACATATAAGCATGACAGGCAGTTTCTGAGTAAAAGTAGCCACCCATAACTTTCAAAACAGTTCTTTAGAAAGTCATCTAAGTTTCTACTGATCAGTCATATTTTTTGATGACACTCTACCTCATTGAAAGACATTTCTCTAAAGTAAATTATACCAATTGTAAATTTCTGCTAGTATTATTGATAAAGTCAGGTATGTTCCATAGAAAAATGAACAAAACAGCCCCATTGTTTTTACTTTTGATCAAGGAAAAATACTACCAATATTTTTACAAAGAAAAGTCTGAAATAAATATAGAGCTAAATACTTATCTTTTATAAAATGGAAAGAGATAATTTACATAAAACCCATAAAAAAGGAAAATTCCAGTTCATATCAAGGCATTTCTAATACTGTTTGCAAATAAGCACTTGCAGCTAAGAACAGATGCTTAGTGTCAAACCACAGGTCCATCTATCTAGCAAGTGTCCTGCATCTGACAGTGGCTTAAAAGAGATATCAAAGAAACAGCATAAGAAAATACATAAGAAAATACATAAGAAACAAGCATGTTCTCCTCGAAAACCATCCAAGCTACCAAATATTTCTGTCTCAAAGACTTTTTAGGCTAGCCTTCCATGCTCCATTTTGTCCTGACCCCAGATGAAGTCCTAGCAGCCTCACAGCCCACTGGTGTGGAGCTGCAATACGCAGGGGGCAATGCTACCCCTGTGCTTATCCTGAACACCTGTGAGATTCCCTCGCTACCACTGGGCCTCCTACTCGGAGTGAGACAGCCTAGGCACTCCTGCTCTTCCCTTCCATGCTGCTCTAGATCACACTTTTGTTCAGTCTATAACACACTTACGTTTGTCTATAAATTGTCTTTCTTCCAAATGGAAAAGTCCCAGTCTACAAAGATGTTCTGCTCTGGGAAGCTGTTTCACATTGTTGGTCATTTTTCCAAATCTTCCTTTACTCTTTTTCACTCTTGCTTTTATGCACTGCTATGAGGTGAGAGGGATGACAGCTGCCTACATGATACAGACAGAAAAGTGGCTCTAGACTGATTTGTTATACATTTTCTTCCTAATAATTCCTGATATTAAGTTTGACTCTGGTGCATGGAGATAATTGCAATCATTGGTTCATAATTATTTTGACTTGATATCCTGTTTTTGAGTTGCAATGATCAGATTGGAACAATCAATTCTATTTGTGAAATTAGGATTGGTTTTTCCACCAGGACATCATTTTACATTTATTAATGCTGGATTTCATTTGCCATTTTATTACCCAGTCACTCAGTCTTAGGAATTTCTTTGCAGCTCCTCAGACAGATCTAATATTAACTACTAACCACCCAGTATCATCAGGAAAATTGCTACCACATCATTCATTCATCCCCTTTCCCAAATAACCTGTATTGAGTAGAAGAGGTTTCAGAATCCAGTGGAACTCCAGTATAACTTCCCATTTAAATTTTTGTCTTTTTGTTATGGTTTTCTTTAAGGCAGAAAACATTTAAAGAAACCATTTCTGCTTAGAATTACAAAATTTTGCTTTCCAAAAGCAATTAAATTCTCAACAGTTTATATATTCAAATGCCAGTGGTTTTCTTCCTCATACATCTCTGGAGCCAGTTTATGGTTAGTTCAATGATTTCAGGTTCAATGATTATCACTCGCAATCATTCTCCTGTTACTTGCATTACATTTAAACTCTTTGTATAAAAATACATGGTCAAAACCACAAAGAAATCGTCAGACCTAGAAGAATGTCACACTCTTAGTTAAGAATTTACTTAGAATTACTACAATTTGCTTAAAGAGCTGGAAGTAAAGCTATAGAACTGCTAATACAAGCACATGCATACTACAAGGGAGCTTTCTCCTGACACCATGAGACAGCTAACAGACCTCTTCTGTCAATGGATGGTTGCTGCCATAAGATTTTTATCACTGATAAACCTTCTGTGTGTCTGAGCTTAAACATGTGAATAATTGTTGAGAGTACTACTCTAGTAAAGAGCTTCCCAAATACCATGGTTTATTTTTCTCAACATTGTAAACATATAGTGTAAATTCAGCATACAGTCATGCTGTGCATTGCAGCAACTGTGACTTGAATGAGAGTTTTGTTGTCAGTATAGACCAGCCACACCAGAGTCCCAAAACTTCTGGCTGCGCCCATAGGATCCTGTGTTGGAGTAATATTTCCCTTTAAGCCTCATATGAAGGGGGAAAAAATACAGAATAAGGCTAGTCAGGGATTTAAATTTTTTTTAAATTTCTGCCATTATACTTTAACAGGTTTTAGAAGTGTCACAGGTTTTTGCCAAATGTCATCTTTGTGTTCAATTTGTTTTTCTTCTCTAGTGGAGTACATACAATAGCATACATGTAATTTTCAAATAGAGAGATAATACTAGTGTAATATATAAAATAATAGCATATACATAATACAAACAAACATGTATGACATCTAATTTCTTGACCAATATAATGAAAATCTGAATAAGCAGTGTTGATATATCATGGTTTTTCAGTTCAAATTCTTGATGATCCCCCAAAAAATAAGACGAGGAAATAAAATAATTTATTATGAAGAAATTAGATATGGGTAAAGAAGAAGTTTAATTACATCTAATCATATTTGCAGTGATTCATTATGGCTATTTACATCAAATGATTTTTTTAAACATTACGTCCATTTAAATGTAATAACTTGTATGGCAAATTTTCATTTTTATTTCAGAGCCCTGCTATTTTAAAATTTGTCATTAGAGCTAATAAGAAATTATATTGAAACTACTCCGTACATTTAAATGAAGCATAAATCAATTATTGAAGCAAGGAATTTTTTCATCATTGTAATGATTATTGGAATAAATTTAATCTTGAGATGTTTCATAATGAAATCTGCAATAGTAAAAAAAATTACATGGACTTAATTTTTACTATGTGCTATTTAAAAATGTTTCTCAGTAGTGAAACATTTAATGGAATACACAAAATCCATAGTGTTCTAGACAATGAAATATAAAACCTAGGCTAATTTGCCCTAGAGTGCTGGAATTCTGTATCTGATTTTTCATCAGACAACAGAATTGATTAATTATTTTACTTCTTTCTCTACCCTGAAGTCTTCAGAAAGAACTGCAGAGAACCAAGGTGGTTATAATCAGGTTTCTAATATGAGCAGATAAAAGTGCATGAAGCTTAGAAAATTTTTAAGAGTGGAACATTTACACTTATCTGCATCTCATTTAGTAGAAAGTGAGAATAGCTGTGCTGTGACAGCAACAATATCTGACCAGGGTATAGCTGTGAGAAGGGCGGTACAGTGGATACAAATGCAAATGAGGTGCCCAGTGACCGTTCCAGTATTCCCAGTTCTTTGTAACCAGGCAGGCAGAGCCACTTGGTCAGAAGATTTAATGTCTGCACTTTGACAGACTATGAGGATGGGGCTGGTCACTGACAGAAACCTCTCCAAGAGTCCTGAGAAGGTTATTATGGCATCATCCCTCATCCCCTCTCCTCTGCTAATGATGCTGCCCTCATTTACCTCTCATCAAAATATCTCTGCACCTTGTTCCCCTTAGGCACAAAGCACCCTTCCTGAATGGTTCTGCAATTCACTAACTTCTTCCTATCACATCTCTTGGAATGCACACTGTCACAGATGTCTCTGAAATCTGCTGATAGGATTGGTTCAGAGGAAGGTGGGGGTAGCGCAGAGGTACTTCGCCCATATCTGATAAGGATGCATATATGTATATAAGAATCATGCTGTATGATACCAAGCATTCCAGATTTTTGCTCACCTTGAAACCATCCAGTTGTGCTCTGCCAATTTGCAATGCACCTGCTCCTTGTTCATAGTCTGTGACCTTTTATCCAAAACCTGGTACAGAACTTTTTTTCTTCTAAGAACTTTCAAACTGAGTGTCATAGGCATTACATATAGTGGTGGCTGCAAAGGATGTTGCACAACTTGTCCCTACAGAGACAATACAATTCCACAACCTCTTTCTTTCCTACAATGACTTTTCCACCACAAAGACATCCTTTGCAGGGATGGACTCATCTTCTGCTGGTTAACAGCACCATGAGCAATTAGCATCCATGTGTTATTCACAGGGTGATATGCATCACATCAACTTTAACATCAGAGGGTTTCTTCCTTTTTATTTTCTTCCAAAGAGAACACTCTAACTGTAGTTATACCCTTAACAACACTGTCAGCTTCTTGTACCTGGGTTGTTTTTTTGCACTTTCTTTTAGCTGAATGAAATATTTGGGTTTAGATACAACCATGTGTCTTCATCAGAACACTAAAACATATATTTGTTTAGGATGCTGCATATTTAATTAATGATAAATGCTAAAACACAGCCATTTATCTTCTATAAAGAGTTCTAAAAAGCAATATTTTTTAACATTGTTGAATGATTTCTTTTTATATAAATACATAATTTTTCACTGTATTATCAACAGGTTTCATAAGCAAGTATATACAACTACAGGAGAGAGGCACAAACTGGAAATGAGTATTCAGTCACATTACTTCTACTGTTCACAGAAAGTTTCCAAAAGCACAAGAATGCAAGTAGGAAACTTAAATTCCTTCTTTGAAATACAAATATAATGTGGATGTTAGACTCCTGGGGTCATATCCTATGATCTTGCCACTGGAAAAACTTCTGGGTTTAGCACGAATTGTTTGCTTGGAGAGAATTTAGAAGAATTAGGTCTCGGTTATAAACACACTAAAAACATAAAACAAAACTTCCTTCAGCTTCTGTGGAATCAGAATTTATCTACTACAATCTCATGCTTCTTGTGTTCTTTTATCTCATAAATGAAAACAGTTTGTAATTTTAGAGCTTTAATCTTGTTTCCTTAAGAAAAAAAGGTGATCCTATTATTGTCTGTATCAATGTCTGTTTCTCTTAACCATGTATGATTTTTAACTTAGTTTGACCAAATTTTAACCAAACTTGACAGATGTTGTGTAAATACTTCTCCAGGTAAAGTGCCTTGCCTGAGGGAAACATAACATACTTCCCCATGACAGATGCAGGAAACAGGATGAAGCCTGAAGAGAATGAAGCTCTTGCAAACCAGCTTCATTATTATTCTTCCTTCAGAATTGCATCTTTTTTTGAAAGGTGCAGGTTTATTAGACTGAGCAGTGCTAGGGAATCATTAAGACATGATTTATAAGGTGGACTGTAATAATTTGATATATGAGGAAAAAAATCCCTGTATTCTACATTTTTTTTTCATTCAGTTGAAATAAAATGTAAAAAGACAGTTGTACCTAGATGACTTGTCCCTTCTTTGTACTGAAATGCATTCTGATTCCCAGGTTTATTTGAAATGAAAAGGTGTACTTATGAGTGGTCTGTCCCATGTCTCGAATCGCTTTGTAAAAAACAATTAGGTCCATTCAGTTTATTCAGCCCACTCTCTACTATAACTGGATTGCTTCCGACAACATCATCAGAAGGACCATGTATTATCCTTTTGGACACTCTGAGTCATGGTGTCCCCATTTTTCCTGTTTATAATACTATTAGAAAACCCTGTTTTAATACTGCTAACACTATGTTGAAGGAAATAAAAGACTAAGTATGCATAACCCTTTTAAACACTTTGTGCATTGTTAAAATAAAACTCGACTTTTAATGGGTGTGCAAGAGTCAGGACACTGAATTCCAAGTATCTTCAATCTTTGCTTTTTTAATTCCGTGTTTAAAGACAGAATTCTTTTCTTCCTCCCCCATTGGGAAAACTTCTTCTAGAAGACAAGAGAAAGAACCTGGAGGATAACGTTGCCAGCAGCATGTCATGGATGATTACTGCAAAAGAAAAGCAAACCTCCTGTTTTGACATTGGGCAGCCAGTAGAGGAGAGCTGAAAAAAGCTACAAAAACATTGTTTATGTATATAACTGAGAGCCAAACTATGTAATTGTTAGACAATATTCACTTCTCAGAAAGCATGCTCAAAACCAAAAAAAAGTCTATTTCTGACAAGATCTTGTCCAGTGTAAGAGCGAATAGTATGGCAATACGACAAATGGAAAAATGGCTACAAATGGCTAAATCAGTAATGTCTGTGGTACATATAAGCTACCAAATCAAAAGAGATGGTCCTGAGTCACTGTCACTGGCCAAAAATTTGTTTACAGCCAACATTTAAAATTAATAGAATTCATATTAATGAAAAGTCATAATTTACAGGGTATACCTTGAAGGATATCCTTGACCCAAAAGGGGAAGAAATTAAGAAGGAGGCGGGAAATCCTCTATTAAAGTATTAAAATCCAAACGTGAAATGAAAATAAAAATGAAAATCTTTTTACTCTACATCACTTTATCACATTTATGAATTTCTTACTCCAATTTCCCTTGCAGTTACCATGAAATGTCCTCAAAAAGATTAAGGAGAGTATCTTCACAGTAATATTTCACTGTGTAGCAATTTTAACTTTTCATCTACAAATATCTTTTCTAACATTCAGCTAACACATTCTAAACCCAATCTTAATCACTGTGTGTTACAGTGAGCTGGGATTAATTAGCCAATACACAAACAAGTGGACAGATGTGATGCAGAAAGGTTACATCCAGTATTTTTATAACTGTTCCCTAACTTCTGCTACATTTACATTATAATTAACTGCATGGCTAAATTGCCCAATCAAGTTCTAATTGATTCTAATTTAGTTAGATAAAGATAGATAAATTAGTATTTCTTAACACGAGCTGTTTACATCTTATCCGTGTATACTGGAGCTCTTATTTTCATATCTCTGCTACCCTGATAGTAGCAGAGGCCAACCCTAACTACAGCTGCTTCCACTGGGATGGTCTATTAGGTTGTTATGGGCAACTCTGGTTGCTTAAGAAGTGAGCAGAAACAGAATTCTTCATCTACAAGGAATTAATTAAGTTCAGTGTACTTAATTAAATGTTTCCTACTCCTGCCCCTACAGGCTCCTAAGCTATGTGCTTCAGATGAGGTTCAAGGACAATTTTCCTAAGTTGTTTATAAATAGTTTGCCAAATCTTTGCCACTAGGTTTTACAACCTTTCCTCTTGTTGCACTGCAAAAGATATATTTAATACCTGTCTCTATCACCTGTAAAGAGGAAGCATTTCAGTTTTACGTCTCAGGAAGCAAAACAATTAATGTGGTTATCTTTTCTCTGAAGTGTATGTAAACATAAAAATTCACAGTAAAAAGAAAAATAAAAGGCTGATGTAAAATTTATGAATTATAAGAGGTGAAAAAAAGTCTGTAGAAAGTGTGATCAGATTTGCTGCCCTTACTCAGTGCACTAAATAGGAGCTTTACCTCTTTAAGGAAGGCAAACCTCCAAACTGGACATCTGCATTGCTGTATCATTTAACCAGTTTATAAAGTTATGTGAATCAACCAGCTCATTACTGCAAGTTGCAAAACACTTAATTTATTCATACAAAATTGAGTGTTCTATTTTACAATGTGTTAATCCAGAGGGATCAGAAAATTATACTAATAGTGAAACATTTAAGTATTAAGTACTGTATATTTTATTGATTTACATGACAGGTGAAAATATATCTCAGTTTTAAGGCTGTCAGAATAAAAGAACCTCCCACAGTTTTTACCTAATATACATTTGGGTGTGAAGAAGTTGGTAGTCATGCAAAGAAGAGCAGTTTAACCTTTTAATATTGTATTTTAACCCACTTTTTTTGTTTGTTTGTTTGGTTGGTTGGTTTGGTTTGGTTTGGTTGGGGGGGGTGTTTGTTGGGTTTTTTGTTTGATTGCTTTTTTGATTTTTGTGGTTTGTTTTTTTTTTTACCCTAGAGGTGCAGCTAGAAGTAAGATTCACTTCATGTTTTCTGCTCTTGGAGAAAACAACAATTTTTCCCTGAAGTTTAGTTCTGAATCCCTTCCAACCTCAACCATTCTGTAAAAATGTGAAAGCTTCTTTAACTGAGAGTTCCTCAAGTTTAGATCTAAAATATCACCACAAAGCGCTTGACCCTAATGGTTTCATTGCCTTCATTAGGCCCTGGATTACAGTGAGATGAACGTAATAACGATGCAATGTATTTGTGGTAATGTATCTGTACTTTTGTTGCTGGGGCCAGGGGAATACTTTGCCCAAAGACAAAACAAGAGAGTCACAGATCTGATGTTAGATTTATTGTGTGTATAAGTTCACACTGATTATGAGGGAGCATTCATTTAAATGTGATACCTTACTAAGATGTTACAATGCTTCCCATGGTATTAATCATGTATTCCAAAATATGTAATGCAAAATGTTCCCTATGTATTTGACTTAACTCCCAAAAGGACTAAGTGCTCAAAGTCTTTAAAGTTTCCTCTCATAAGACAGTTCTGTATCCTCCTTCCCCCAGCTCTGGCATGGGCACCATGTCACTTTACTCAGGCACTGAGAGCGGGCAGCCTCACGATGGAAGCAACTAATCTGAAATGTATGGAGCACGCACGATTCCAGTTGGTTTGTGAAGAAGTATAAATCAGAAACAAAATCAAATCCATTGGTGAACAATCTACACCCCGGGAAAACAAACAAACAAAGACTGAAATTCATCAGCTAAAGTTTTTTTTTTTTTTCATACAAGCAGTTCACCCAGCTCTATTAAAGCTGCTGGAGAAATCTCATAGAGGAAACCCATTAAGCATTTCAAGTGTGTTATTTTTGCTCTGGGCTCAGAGAGTCTTTTTCTATGTCATTGCACTGGTCCCACTCAGATGAAACAAGCAAATATAGAAATATTGGCAGCTTTCATACTTGCTTTTTGTCCCAAGCCCAGCGGGTGAACAGCACTGAATTTCCTTGTTTGTAAGCTTTTCTAAATGAGCCTAAAGGGTCTTGCTCATGAAGGTTGAAATATCTGGCAAATAGTAACAGCTCTAGATTGTGGCTTATAATTAGAATTGCTTGAGCCAGTTCAAAACCAGTGAATCAATCCAGAACCTAATCCATTGACAAATCCCACCATTTCAAACAAGACTCCTTTAGATAATGAAATATTTAACATTTAAAAGTTCATAGGCAGCAAATTATTACTAGGTAGAATTTTCTTTTCAAATTATGAATCCTGGTCTCCAATCATGAATTACTGTTCATTTTGTGTCATCTGTGAAAGAGACAGCTTTCCTGGAGAAGTAAGCTGCAAATTACTACATTTTACAGACTTTGGCATTGTGTCACAGAGGAGAATTGGGTTGGACAGAATAGAAATAGGATGAATGTATAAAGAGGAGTAACATGCTAAAGCTGAATTCACTGAACTTGAATCAGAGAGGGAGCACAGCATTCAGAAATAAAATAACCTGAACGAACAAAAAAGAAACAAACACCCAAAGCAATACAAAAGAAAAAACCTCAGATTTGGGAACATTAATCAAACTGAGGGACAGGAACAAAAATTATAGAAGATCTGATGAGATTTGAGAATTCAATCATGAATTTAGGGGGAAAAACCCATTGAAAAATATTTTATTTTATTTGCCTTGAAATTTTGTTGTTGACTATGAAGCTCTAAGAAGCAAATTTTCCATAGAAAGGTAAGGTTTATCACCTTCTCCCATATGGTCATCCAGTTTGTTTAATCACAGTAAAGTTAAAATATTTTAACTAACACATTTTAGCCAGAAAATTTCTTTCTTGGGGTTTTTTTCCACCAAGAAAAAGAACAAGCATATATATTACTTTACGTCTTTGCTATTTCTTTATCACAGATGATTGATGGCTCTGGGTTGAAAAACATTTCTTTGTCCAAACACAGCTAAACAGAGATATTGTGCAACTTGGATGTGTACCCCAATGCCTTATGAGGATCAAACAATAAGCAGAAGGATGAAACCTATTGACACAGAAGTAAGAAAAATGTCCCTAGACATTTAGATTTTTCTGATTTGTCTCATTTCTTGACTTTTATATGTTTGTTTTTTTTAATGTACTCCTTTCAGCTGAATTGGAAATACCAGTTTTGCTACCATTTGTTCTATTTGCCTTTGGCATGATCTAGGAAGTATAAATACATAAAAATGGATAGATAACAGAAAATAAATAGAATGAAATTACCGTTCCAGGGTTCCAAGAATAGGATCTCTCCCAGTCACTTTTTGTTTTACTGACGCCTCTTCATTTACTGCTATGAAATCTGAGGCCGGATTCTAGAATAAATGAATATGCAAAGTTTCATTCAATGCAGACTGCTTAATCACATTATCAAGGTTAGTAATGAAAGACCTCAATGCACATTAATTCCCCATTTACCTTTTTGCTACATAGTCTTCATAAAATGCCTATGCTAATCCTAGCTACTTTCACATTTCCATTGAAAACTGTGAAAGAGAAAACGATATATTCCCATTTATATTTTTGAAATCTTCTCATAACGTAACTGTAATACTTTACATACTTTATATAGTTTGCTAATAGAGGCAGGCAGCTCATGAATATATACAGTGATAAACAGAAGTAGTATGTAATCCATGTATTCACTATTTGTAAATCGGGGGAAAATTTGCTTCAAGAAGCAACACTGTCACTGCTAGCCATGGGGTTCATGATATTTAGAGTTAAATTAATTTATGTCAACTATCTGAAGCTCACAGAGCATGCAAAGGCTTTAGAAGCACTTGTTTAGAACTCACTCTGTGCTTTATATTCTAATGTTTCGCTGTAAGATGATTTGCAAATTCACAAAACTTCAGGCTCTGCTAGGCTTGTTTCCTGAGCTGCGCTTGCAGTCACCTCTAACTTTGAGATGTCAGAGGAGACTCTGTTGAAGGACTATATCCACTCTGATGGCATGCCTGTTGCTCTGTTTACAGCAATAGTCATCAGCAAGCTGCAATACATGCACTTAGGGGACTTGATAACAGCATGTACTTGTAATGCAGAGGGGGAAAAACTGAGGGGAGGGAATATATTTTCTTTTCTCAGCAACAGATACAGTGGTGCTAACACTAAAAGTTGAAACCAGTTAGCAGTTCCGTGGCTCATCAAACTGGAACACTCATCTCATTTCCTGCAAATCATTTTCCACATATGCCTAATGGTTTGATCATCACTCACTTTTTAAAAGTGATCCATGAAAAAGCCTGAATCCCTTCCTGATAGTGAATAAACCCTAAGGAAGTAGGGTTTAAGAATTTTACATACCTTCTGAAAACATTTCTAATGCCTAAGAATTGAGAAAAGGTTTATTGTGTAAACCGCTACATAAGATGCAGCAGTTAAAATGGTTATCTTGGTAAGAATGATTAAGTCATAAGCATAGCTGAAAAGCTGGACAACTTTTTACTTATCAAAGTTGATAACACCTTTGTCCAAGAAATAACACTGCCTCTACTAGCAATGGTGGTACTATTCATGGTGGGGGGAACAGCAAAGAGAAATCTCATGTTACTTCTGGTCAAGTACCTCTCTTTTTAGGGTTGCAATTTTCTGGACAGTTTATACTCTTTGATAAAGAGTAAACAAAACAACTCAGTCCTTCAGACTGAAATTTCCTGTTTCTGCATATTGTCTTCTCTGACCTATTCTCAGATGCTTAGAGAAGACTATTCAGTTCCTCCTCCTGAATGGAGAGCTGCATTTCTTGTTAGCTGTATAATACATGAGATCTCTAAATTTTATTTGTCTGCAAATTCATGCACATCTTTCTGCCATTCCAGATAATATTCAAGCACAGTACGACTTTCACTGAGTTGAAACCTTTTATTTCAGTTGAGTTATAAAATGAATGTCTAACTCATTGAGAATTTTTCTTCTTATGATCTGTTGGAAAATATCTACCCATAAAATATCTGAATAGCAACAATTTGTATGCCCCATCTAAAGAAGTCCAGCAGTGAATGTAGTTAGAATGGAATTAATAAATACAATCAAATTTTGGCAGTTGTCCAAGTACAGCATATTATATTTGCTACTGTTCATGGCATGCACAATGAAATGTTGGAAACAAAATTTAGTATTTACAAAATAGAGTTGGAAGCTACTTGCAGTTATATATCTCCCATAGTACATTAGGTAACATAGTATTTTAAAACCTTTAAATGAATTCTTTACAAGACTGTTTTGGTTTTCAATACATGTAATAGTAAAACTAATAGTAGTACTTATCCAACTGCGCAAGGACCTCGAAGTGCCTTATAAAAGAAAGTAAGTACATGGAGAAACTGAGGCAGGAGCAGGGTGTGTTAAATACCCCATGGCAGTAAATAAGCCTGTAAGAACACAATCTGTGCCTCCTAAACTTTATGCTCATCTTCTTGCTCAATAACATTGCCTCCATAATTTTTCTAAGCAATCAGTTTTTAAAATGCATTGTTTGTCCCTATGAGTATTTGCAAAACACTGTTTGACCACTGTCCTGTCACTCACTGTTTGCAGCCTGTGTCTTAATCTCTGTGTAATCCCTTCAACCATAACTGCCTCTTCCAACATATTATACTCACGAGCCACTGAAAATTGTATCATAGAAGCATAGACCTGTAAAAGACATCATGATATGAATCTGCTATTACCATGAAATTGTGGAATTTTTCACATGAAACAAAAGCTCTTGATGATTCTTAATTAGTAGAGCACTTTCTCATTGATTACAGTGAATGAGAAGGATATCTGAGGTAGCATAGAGGGAAAATTTATACAGGAGCAGTGCAGAAACTCTCTTAACAAAATCACAGTGATTAGCTTTGTCAAACATAATTCTAAGAAACAAATTATACAGAGAAAAGCTTTGTTAGCACCTCTGCAGAACAGGAAAGAATTACAATTTTACCTGAAAGAGATTTTCACCCTCTGATGGAATTTCAATATACCTGTTCTGGAAAGCTGTGGTAAACAGCAGTGCATCTGTCACTGACATGAGAAAGAGTCATTTTGCTGTGTGATAACTAAGAGATAAACGTCCCAGCTTATGATCTTCTGGTTTTTAAATTCTATTGAGAAATAATATTCACATATTTTCTTCATAAATTGTTCCTCTGTAGCAACAGTAAATGTTTCTGCACAACTAAAGAGTTTTAACACCACTTAGAATATCGCTTCCTTTTGGCTTCTTATTATCTTCTCAATAAGACTCATGGCCAGAGAAATTACTAGAGCTGCAATTTTGAATAATAAAATCAAAGGTGTTATTAAAATTGAAGACATTGAAAGATCTGTTTGTTTGTGTTTTTTTCTTAACAGCTGAGAAGTTTTTTTGAAAACTCTGATTAGAACTAGAACATATCATATTTTGAACTTCATATACCATTGCACACAAATTTTAAATGGAATTTCAAATTTCAATGGCTTAATCAGTGAATATATCACCTTGTAGGTCCAAGAGAACTTACAGCAGAACTTGTCTATCAACTACCTTGACCATATTGGTGACAGTGAAAGACATTAGGAGTTCAGGTAATTTTATAATCAATCTAACAGCATTTTTCACTCTCAAATACATTGCAGCCATCAGGTAATCATAGCATCATGCAAATTATTTCATGGTCTCATATGCCATAAGTGCTTTCTCATAGTTTTCAAATGAAAAGCCTGGGTAACAAAGTTTGAAACACGAATATTCTAGGGATGTATCACTGTTTCCTTATCCTGCTCTTGTACTCTTTGCTAAACATCTAGTCTTGGCCATGGTTTCATTTGGAATATAAGGATAGATGGATTTGAAATTATCTGGCACTGTCATTCTTACTACGGAACATTATAATTGAGACAGCAAATTCTTAAGCAATATCAGTAGCACTCTCTCTGTTGGTGAATCCAAGAACTGAACAAGAACTGGACTGCTAAAAGTTTGTTTTCTATATATATGACTTGAAATGCGCTGGGAGGAGAGGTAACTAATATATGCTCTACCATTATCAACACTTTTCTTGTCCTGTGAAAAAAGCAAGCTTTCAAATTGTCATTTTGCAAGAACATCAAATACATATACTTTCACACTGAAGAGAGAAATTTCAGCACAAGTCTTGGAATTAGTTATTTTGTGAGATTATCTGCGTACATATACAGTAACTATGGCTTTGTAATGCTATAAACAACTGGTATAACATAAAATAATAAACATTCTCAAAACAGAGGTATCAACCTACTTTCCAAACAACCCCACATGAAAATGGCAATGAGACAGGCTGCCATTACACCTGAAAGTCAATAACATCTTCCTGTGTTCTGCTATTAAAAATTAATGTTAAAAAATTCAGAGATAAGGATAGAATGCTCATCATTAGTCCTGCATCTGTAAATAAAAAGACAACTAGCCCAAAGAGCTCAAATGCCCTCAGCTTTCACCCTCAAGTCTGAGAAAAGCTGGCTCCTACACAGAAAAGACCCAGGGTTGGAGCTACAAAGGCGTCTTGAGCTGGAGCACAGGTCCAGCAGTGATTCTGTGAGGAGCATATTCAGAATCCTCTCTCATTATTTCTGGAAATGACAAGGTTTTGGCATCATAATTTAACATTGCAGTGTGGTCTCAATCATTTTATATAACATTGTTTTACCATTGTCTTGACATAGTAAAGTGGTCTCCATAGACTTACATTGGCATAATTTTGCCATCGTCTTGACACTGTAATACAGTCTCTATAGACTTGAATTGAATTTTTGTCATTGCCTTGAAATTGTAATGTCCTCCTTCCACACTTGTCTTCATAAGCACATCCTCACCATTATGTCATCCTCATTCTGAAACCACTGGGCACTTTTCTTATTAAACTTTGAAAAAGATACTGTGTGAAAGCTGATCCTTGCATGTAATCAGTGACTAAAGCTCTTATTGTTTTACAGGTTTTGAAAGCATTTGTCAAATCAGAAGTTATTCCAAGAAAATCCAAACACTGGTAAAATGACAAAAGTACATGCAAATGCACTAGGCATTTGTCCATTTTATGTTCAATATTATCTGGCTTTTAAAAACTCCTTAGCTTAGGCCAGGTCATAATGGTTTTGATTCTCTGTCCTCTACTCTGTAGGGCTGCTTAGAACCCTGGCTAAAACAGCATGGATTGATTAAAGTATGTTTTGTGAAAACACTGAATCTTTGAATCTCAGGATTACTTCAATCCTCTGGTTTTTATGATGAGCCAAGAATTTTCTGTCTTATGTTGGATAGACCTGTTCAGGATTATTTCAATTTGGGGACTGCTACTTCTGGTCCCTCGTCTTAGTAGAAAAATACTGAGTCAACATAGCCATTCAGTCTTACTTCCTCTAAACAAAAAGCAAAAACCAAAAGTGCTTTCCTTACTTCATGAAGATGACAGCAACATTCCACATGTAAATACTTTCTGAATTTTTCCTCATTTTAACAAATGCCATTTGAATCGTGTTTCTTGTAGTGCCAAACATACAGTGAAATAATACTTGGAAGAAGAATCAGTGCCCAATATTTGCAGAATGCTTTCAGGTAATTGATGCTGACTACTAAACTAGGAAATTCTTTGCTGGTTTCACCAGTATAGAGTATGTGACTCTTGGGGACAGTGCTATGCAGGGCCAGGACTTTGCCTTGATGATCCTCGGGCGTCCCTTCCAACTTAGCATTTTCCGTGATTCTGTGATTTCTAAAGGAAAGTCTTTCCTTTCTAAAGGATGTTTTCCTTACACTGCTTATAGAACATAAAGCAAACTGATTTATACATTGGACAGTCTAGAGATACTCATTTATAATCGATCAACTAGCCTGATAATCAACATACTGGCACACCTTTTCCTCACTGCGCCCTAAAATGTATCCTTACAGAAATGTAAGGAACAGTTCTTCACTGAACTCCAGCTGAAACATCTTTAACATGACAAAGTGTAACATTTTTAGGAACATTAAGCTCAGCACAATATTCATACAATCTTTTCCTTCGAAGGTGCAGGTGAAATGGCTCTTGCTTTACTAGTAAAAAATTGCAGGCACAGAAGAAGAGTGAAGTTAATTTTAATGATGTATGAAATGATTAATGTCATCAGGAATAAAGAGACTTTGCCTGATAATTTGGAATGCAGAAATAATAGAACAGAATACTGACATTCACAAGCTGATCATGTATCTTAATTAGAACTGAAAAGTAATAAGGTGGCACCCTTGTGTTACAGAGGGTGAGTCAGACCCTAAACACAGGTGTTTACAGTCAGCCAGAAGTGCATGGGGGCTCTGCCTCTACACACTCTGCACATTCTAGAAGGGTGCAGACTTCCTGCAGGTCTTATCTTCAATCTGTCAGCTTTTGCAGAAGCCTTGCAATAACCGAAAGCACCTCAAATGGTCCCAGATACCTGTGTTTCTGCATCTAAATCACATCCTGGAACCTAAATTAAATTTTGATTATTTGGGCTTTCATTGACTTATGTCAGTGAAGTGAAAACAGCAGGAGTAATGTTAACGGGCTTTTGATAGCATGTAAATACTGCTCGTGGCACGCACAATTTATGTAATTTGCCTACTAAAGGTGGTGCAAGATTTTTTTAACAGAACTTCAAAATAAAGGTTAATAAAAGAAAATAGTTGAAAATGATAAAATAAAATGTATGTCCGAAGAAAAAAAGCAGTCAGGACAATTTTAATAATAATTTTCCTATTCTTTCAAAAACTTCAATGATACAACAATTTGACCTAAAACCTGTTTTTTCCCCTCAGAATTTGCCATTCACTTTCCTTTATATCAAAATAGTATCTGTCATAATAAGATGCAAAGTAACTGAATGCTATGTAACACAACATGACACAATACAGTTAACAGAATACATTTAAAGAACAACACTCTTTTATTCTCAAATCAGATAGCCACCGTCATTTCAGAGAACAGGTATCTAATTATAAGTATGTGTGTGGACTCATGCAGAGCAGACAATGAGATGTCTTGGCTACTTGCAAACCAGCAGATACTGTGGTTCACTGAATACCCAGATTATTTGAGGCCAGTTTGTCACATCTCTAGATATTTTTTTAATGAGTTCTTTTTGCATTTATCAAGCTCCATGTTCATTGTTTTGTAAAATTCTATTTGTTCAAGTCATGTCTAATACTGTTGAACTTTTCCAAGCAAAATTAGCTAGAATCTGAGGAAATATATATACATGTGTGTGTATGTATATATATATACACAAAATTTAGCATTGCAAAGATTTTCTACAGACAAATTAGACCAATAGCAGTAAATTTACAGTGCTGAATTGAAACATCATAACAAGAAAGATGACCGGAATTATCCACTTAGTTCAAGTAGTGGCAAAATAGGACACCAGAGAGAAATTTATGGCAGTTTCTACAATACCTATTATCCTATTTAGGCCCTGATCCTATAATTGGGTTTGCCCAAGTGGATCTGATTGCAGGACAAGGGCTATATATCGTATGCTTTTCAGGGTCCAGGCAGTTGGGATTTTTTTGCTGTTTGAAGGGGTTTTTAACATTATAGGTGAGGCCTAGAGCAAAGCAGATGCTACAGCAACAAAAGATAAAATATTGAAATAAGTCTATACAAAAATTTTCCTCTTTTCATTGTGTAATGAAGGTCTGTAGATATATTGTGTCAGCACTGGCTACAAAAATAAGAAGACATTGAAAGATAAAGAGTGTATCTAGAGAGTTTGGGACTTCATTTCAGTCCATGGTAGAAATAGAGAGGGATTCTTGCCTTAATGATAACCACAGTTTAATACAGATTTATCAAAGCATCTCTCCGAAATTTTAACATGGGCAGGCCAGAATCTCTGACTGTAAATAGTAATATTTAATATCTCACACTTCCCTAAGACTTTTCAACCAAGGATGTTAAACTGCTTTACAAATATTAATTAAGGCTTAATTAAGCAATTAATCAACTGTGTCATATTACTTTATAATTATGATTTATATTGCTCCCAGTGTGTGGTAGGCAATTTGTAGATATATGAATGAATCTTGTCCTGAAATGCAGAAATTTAGATAATGTAGTTTTCCCTTGTTAATCATGACCCACAGAATCAAATATTTCTCTCTTGTCTTCATCTTCAAACTCTGTAGTGTGACCGTCATCAATTAAGAGCAAACATCTAACTACCTCTGTGTTGGACAACATCCTACCAATGCAGATTTTGGCCCAGGTTCCTTCCAACCATCTTTACCTCTCTCCTAGTTTATATTTTGGACTGAGGTCTGGAGGTGGGGAGTGTCGCAATTCCTGTGGCTATGCAATCCAGGAATTTTCAGCTTTTCTGGGATCTCTTTATTCTACAGTATTGTGGGAAACACAACCTAGGGTTACTCTACACCACAGGCAAATCTTAAAACTATTTCTAGGAGCAGAGGGTTAACTGTGTTGCAGTGTGTCTGATCCTTCTGAGTAACGTCTACCATTTAGCAGTGTAAATTCCCTATCCCTGCAAAAGACCACCAACCTAACTTAACAGTGCTGTGGAAATAGCTGCATTTTTCCAAGGAATACCTCACAAGAAATGTACTTCCACAGCTTCCCTCGTTAGTAGACCCTGAAAAATACAGCTGGCCTCTTTTTTATGGTGAGTTTTCTGCACAAAAGTTAGCAGAAAATGCTGCTCATATGCTATTAAATAAAAACACACTCCCATGAATACATTGCCTGGGATTAAATAAGGGTGATTAATTTTAGGTAATATTCACAGCAAGTAATTTAGTAAGTTCTATTCACAGAGTGAACTTTTTGAAGAGATAGTATGGATTTTTTTCCCCTTTAATCTACATAAGCACCGAGTGACTCAAACTGACTGCTCGGTGTCCCAGAAATGCACAGATCACAGTCCAAATGTCCAGCAGTGCAGCGCACGCGTGGGGTCAGAGCTGCACTGAGAACACCACAGCTGTCCTCCTGTGCAAGCCTCAAAAGTGCCTCCCACTACCGGAGGTTTAAAGGTCTATTTCTCGTTGGTTTTTTGCGTCGGATCACAACTATTCTTCAGGTACTACAAATCCAATAAGAGATGTCTTCTTAGAGCTATGAAGACTTAATGAAGACATAATTTAAATAGGACTAGGAAGAAAGGTTCTTCTCCTCATCTGGCTTAGATTTCTGCGATCATTAGCTGTCATTACTTAATATTTATCTAATATTAACCTTTTTCTTTTATTTATCAATCATTTTTATTTAATAAATATTACACTTTCCCTTAATATTTATCAAAGCACAGCCCTATGCTACAAGGCACGGTCAGGATGTTGTGAAAATAGAATTCATTTATGATTGTGAAGCTTTTCCCTATTACCATAGTGTTGAAGGTCACACGAGTGAAACAAATTAAAAGGCCATTTCTTCTAATCAGTATGCATCTTTACCACTTGCTATTAACATTTTTTCCTTTAAAAAAATTAACTGGTGTGTTTACCATTTTACTTAAGTGCAATGTAAAAAACCTTGGTATTTTAAGAGGAGTTAGTTATATCATGTGGAACAGATTTGGATGTGATTAAATAACAATTTCTTAAAGGTTTCTATAATTTTATACAAGTCTGAAAACACATGAATGAAAAAAATTCCTAAATATGGGCTAGAACTTCTTATTATATCAATCTGCCATTAAAGACAGTCAGCATTTGTGCCTTGGTTATATTTTAAAATAAGTTCTAATCCATTATTAAAATAATTAATAGAATATAAAATTTTCCACAACATTCTTAGAAGTGATTCTTCTGGATATTTACTTGATGCTTGCACTGAGGGGTCCTTATTCACATTTGAAGAAATAAAAAAACTGCCTGGTTTTAATGGAATTGAATAGAATCCTGAGGAGACAGAAATTGAGGCATTTCTACTGGTGGTCATAGGAGGAAAAAATAAAAACAACAAAACTGGTTACAAATCTCAGTTCATAGTCTATTTTAAAGCTAAAAATTCCTGCAGATACTGGACTCTTACTGATGGATGATATGCATGAACTAGGTCATTTGCTACTACATATGCTACCTCTATGAACTTCCTTAGGCACTCTTCCTCCTCTTTTTATAGCGCAAAATAAGGCAGGAATCAAGTCACGAGGCAGAAGATTTTAAACAATGCATTTGAAATTCCAGGGTTTGCATTTTAGGAACAAATATGATGAAATGAACTAAAAGAGAATTAATATGCTCATGATTTCTAGGAAAATTCATGCATATATAATTTTATATGTAACATATTATTTTTGCTTTTGATCCAAAGAGATAATTATTACTACTAAAATATTCCTGCTTAGTTAACAAGATATTTTAATGGGCTTTGAAAACCTAAAGGTAAAAGGCCGAAAGTGTACAGTGAACATCAGGACATGGGGAAGATTCTCTAGCAGATTAACTGCCTTGATAAAATGAGGTTATATTTCTTTATGTCTGTATACAGGCTGTTTGTGTTCATGGGCATATAATTTGGCAATATAGCCAGCAGAAAATGT